>OU343218.1:157423882-157677528 GCA_910596185.1 Chrysanthemum makinoi
TGCTTTTCCCTTTTTTAGTCGTTTTGCCTTTTCTTTTAACTCATAGACTTCATTTTCTAAAAATTCCTTTTTAGTTTTTAAAAATTTAATTTTAGTTATGATTTTTAGACTTAACTCACACAATTGATTGTATTTTTTTGCAAAGTGTCATCATCAATAGAAGAATAAGAAGAGTCGGAATGTACCTCGTTTAACTCATGTGCCATTAGAGCGATCTCTTCGGAATGACTTCTTTTCGGAATGACTTCTTTTCTTCTCGAGTTTGTCTTACAAACTTTCCTCTTCTTCTAAAGAACTTTTTAAAGTCTCTAACGGCCATGGCATACTCCTCATCTTCACTACCGGAGCAAGATTTATCATCATCACTTGATTCCACCTTTGCTTTTAGAGCAACGGATTTGATCTTCTCCCTTTTTCCTTTGATGATCTCCGAATCTTTCTCCATCACCATTTCATGTACTTTGAGGTTACCGATTAGCTCGTCTAGTGACATTTTTGAGAGATCTTTTGATTCTTCAATAGCCGTCACTTTAGCTCTCCATTTCGGATGGAGTGCTCTAAGAAATTTCCTGACAAAGTTCTTACTACGAAAAGATTCATCAAGTGCTTTAAGTGATGTAATAATAGTATTAAAGCGAGCAAAGCCACAATCAATGGTTTCATCTTCAGGGATAACAAATTGTTCATATTGTTGAACAAGAAGATCAATTTTGTTATCCTTGACTTGTGAATTACCTTGATGTGTAACAATCAAAGATTCCCAAATATCTTTGGCGGTTTCACACATAAGAATTCTTTCATATTCTTTTCTAGGCAAAGCATTATAAAGCATCATTTTAGCTTCATTATTTTTAGCAATTAATTTCTTTTGTTCATCAACAGAAATATCCTTTGTTGTAGAACTAAAATCCCCTTTAACAATAACAAACCAAAGATCTATATCTTTTGATTTTGCATATGTTTCAAAACGGTTTTTCCAATAGATAAATCCATTGGTTTCAAAGAGTGGTGGCCTTTGCATAGATTGCCCTTCTTTAAAGTTTTCAGAATCCATGGATCGTTTCAAGTTTATAAAATACAATATATTTTAGAAATTCTTGAGCAACGAGGCTCTGATACCAATTGTAGAAAACTAGAAGGGGGGTTGAATAGTTTACCGATTAAAAATCTTTGTTTTGAAACTTATTGAAAGATCAATTGATATTGATCTTAGATATGTTAATGAGATATGTAAGCAATATGTAAAGAGTAAATAAGGAAAGAAATGATCAAAACACAACAAGTTGTTTATAGTGGTTCGGTCTACAAGGACTCTTTTTCCTTGCCCTACTCCACTCCCCGAGTCTCGCACTCGAGAGTTTAACTTCACTAGTCAACAAGCTCCTTTCATCGGCGGAGAAACCTTTACACTTCGCTTACAATATTACCGACACTAAGTGATGAGTGTGTAAATACTCATCATTTTTGGGTCAAATCTGAACTGCAAAACACTTAAAAATGCTCAGAAATGCATCAAAATACTGAAAATATCTCAAAATTGCATTTTATATGTTTCAGATGCAAAATGTTTAAACTCAGATGAAAAATGAGCTAAGTTTGCATAATTGGCAGTTTCAGTCCCCCAACTTTCAAAAATGGCAACTTTAGTCCCTGGAATTTCAAAGATTGACAGAATTTACCCATGGACCTTTTAAATTGGAAAATTAACATTTTTTAGTCCTTTGGTAATTGGAACTTGTCAAATTTGGTCCTTATAATAATTTTTGGAAAATTACAGTTTTGGTCCTTTGAGTTTCAAAAATGACAGGTTTGGTCCCTGGAATATTAGAGATTTGCAGTTTGATCCTTGGAATTTTCAGAGATTGTCAAAACCTACCCTTGGATTACATTTGTAGAATTTACATTCGTGGTCCCTGAATTTTCAGTTTGGCAGTTTTAGTCCCTATAGTCTCAAATGGATTCAAAATAAATCCCTAATCCCAAGCCCAATACACCTTTGACCCGGTCCACTCCAATTCCCCAACCCGTTTACCCAAAACTACCCACGTTTAATAATAAACCAAACCCGCCCCCCTTTTTCCCTCCAAAACCACCACTGTCTTCCATCTCCACCAACTCACCTGCAAAACCAGTCCATCCCTCACCCCCTGCCACACACCAACCCACCTTATCACTCCACCAACACCAAACAACAAGAAGCAATTAATGCTTCCTTCTCCCTTGCACTCAATCCACCCCAAGTTGTTAAAATTGTTTTCCCGCCAAAATTCTCATCAACGGCCAATAACAATTCCAAGCATCCAAAGGTCAGTATTTTTGGTGGGAAATGATCAGAGGAGAGAGAAAGAGCTTTTGGTGAATAAAAGGAGGAAGAAGAGAAGAAGGAAGAGAGTTAGTTTTTTTTTAGTTTAGCTTGTTCCTTTCTAAACGCTCGTTGTAATTTCTCAAGGTTTGAGAGAATTGTTATCAGTCTTACTTTCATTTTTTTTTGTTATTGTTTTAGTCAGTGTTCTTTCATATCAGTTGTAATCTCTCAAGTTTGTATTGTTTAAATTTTAATAAAAGTCAAATTTCTTCTTAAGTATATTATCACTTTTCACTTATTGTTTCTGAATTCGTCTTAAATCAGTGTGAGTTTAGTTCATGAGCTTAGATAAGCTCACTCTTAGGTTTCATACAGTTTCTAAGCAATGAAAGTTAATGAAAGTCCAAACGGGTCAGTTTTGAAAGTCAAACTGGTTGGGTTGGTTTCTGGTTCAAATTTGTTCACTGGTTTGTCCCAGTGTTGATTTGAGTAATGCAAGATAGCTTTTGTGAAGTTTCCTTGGTTAAATAATGCATTGGACATGTTTAAAGGATGTTTGGTTTAAACTAGTGTTAAGGTAAAAATTGCACTTTTTACCCATTTTGACAGGACAAGTCAATGGTATTCAAGTTCCAATAGTCACATGTTTAGAGCTGGAAAAGAATTAATATAGTCTCATTGAGTTTGAGTCTCATCTGTTTTTAAAAAATAAAAAAAAAGAAAAGAAAATGAGTTTCCTCAATTTTTGCATAGCAGTTTTAGTGTAATTTTAGTCAAGTTAAAAAAGTATAAAAAAAATAAAAAACACAAGTTTGCTAGCTTGTTTATCTTGGGTCAAAAGGAAAAAATTCAGAAAAATATTTTGAGGTGTCTGCCATTGGGTCAAAGTGGGTGGACTGGCCAACCCACTGTTCTGTGCACTGCCTGCAGTCCCAACCAAGTTTTTTTTTTGCAGCTTATTAACAAGCTGTAGACAGCTTGTTCAAGTGGATAATAGGGGCAAAAGGGAACCAGCTGGGTGGACTTCAAGTGCCCACAAGCTCAAGCTCTCACTCACTTCATAGCTTATTCAAAATAAGCCCATTTGGACCCCTCAGTCCACTGTTTGAATAGCAGTCTAACAGGTCACTCAAGTCCTTTTTGTTCTAGCTTATCTAGTGCTTATTAGGACTTCTGCTAGCTGATTAGTATATTTAGAATAGAGTAGATTAGGATTCCTTAGTATTTAGCTTGTTTAGTGCTTATTAATAGCTTGTTATAACTTATTTGCTCCCTTGTAACCCTTGTCCCATTTAGTTTAGCTTATCCCAAAAACTGCTTATTTTCCCTTTAGTATAGCTTTATTCCAGTTAATCTTAGCCTATTTTAGTTATTACATATGCATGCTAGCTTATTTGATTAAACTCAGCTTATTCCATTGTTTATTTGTGCTTAAAAATCTGTCAAAAAGGGTGTGTTCGATTTGCTTTTGTATCAACTGATGTGAATAAGCAGTGCTAACTGCTTATTCTTAAGGTTTTGTTGAGAAAGTTTTTACAAAAAGTACTTATTTCCATCCCTACTTTAAGTTCCAAAAAGAAAATTTCCAAAATAAAAATAAAAGAGCAAAAGGGTGGGAGGCAGGCTCGAACCTGAGACCTCCCAGCCTTTGAGAGTGATATTGGTGTACCTGGATGCCAGTCGCCCTTGGGTCTTTCTCATGTTTTGGTTTGCAATATTTAATATACAAAGGCATTTGGTCAGTTTTAGCTTTTAAGCTTCTTTAGCTTATTTTGAGCTTATTTCACAAAACAACCACCAAGCTTCTTAATTTTCCTAGATTCAGCATTGTTCATAGTAGTTTCTATGAATTTTTCATATTTTTCTAAAAATCGTTTAGTATTTTTAATAATTAATTTAGTTTAAAATAGTATTTAATTCATAATAAAAAATATAAAAGTCAAAAAAATATAAATCTTTTTTCTAAAATTTTCTTTTGTCATATAGTAAGTAAGAAAATTGTTTTTACACTCGTAGGACTTTTATTTTACAAATTTTACGTTTTTACTTGCGCACTCGCATAATTTTTACATATAACGCGCGTTTTCATTCTAGGTCACGTTTTTAGGTAATTTAGGTTTACGTTTTAATTAAAATAGTTTATTTAAGTTATTTTTAAATCATCAAAAACATCATTTTGCAAATAGTGATAGCGTTTATTTAATATAATTTATCTTTTTAATTTTCTTTAATTTGCATTTAAGCCCCTGTAATTTATAAACTTTTTCTTTAGGTTTAATCAATCATATCTCTTTTCCGTTCAAATCCTCTCGATCACTATTCGTTTGATTATTCTCGCACAGCTCGTTGGGACATAACGACCTGGGGAAACACTATACTCTCCTGGACTTCATTGCATTTGGTTCCAGACTGTTTGAAGTTTGTTACGGTTGACCATTCACAAGTGGTCAGCTTGTGTGACAAAACTTGACCGTCTGGGAGCAAATCAAATTTTGGCGCCGCTGCCGGGGAGCTGTGCTAATTATCTTCCGTTTAGCAGATTAGTGATTTGAATATTCACTCCTTGTTCATACCATCCATCTATATCTATATATTTTCTTATAAAAAATCCAAAAAAACCCAAAAACATCTTAAAACATATAAAACACAAAAATATTTTTCTTTTGTTTCTACATATATATAAAATCAAAAACCCAAAAAGATTTTCTTTCTTATTTTTACAAAATGTTTATCCAAAAATCCAAAAATATCCATCTTTACCCTCTCACATCTTTGATTCTTCATCCCTACCCCTCTGAAAACATTTGATTCTTTCTATGTCTTATCCTCACCCTCTTGGTTGTCAATGGTGTGGTGGTCCTTATAATGGTGGCAATTGCCCCACTTGTAGCATGGTGGAGTCAGGAAACGGGTCTGTCTATAACCAAGATCCCTATTCTTACCATAACACAACTGATTTATTCCATCAGCTATCACACTGTGAGACTCAGCAGTTTTACTGTTGTGAGTACTTTGGTGGTTCACACTCCAGTTCTGATTGTCAATCGGGAAACACGCTTGTCTATGAGCAGGTTCCTGATAACAATTATGACTACCACACATATAACTCACAGCCACATCAGTTTTACTGTTGTGAGTATTGTGGAGGTCCACACTGTAGCTCTGATTGTCAAACAAGGAATCCATTTCCTTGTAATAATTACGACTCTTCGTATCATGACCAACCTCTACAGTACCAAATGAATCGGGCACCACCTCAGCCTGAGCCACTTCCTCAAAATCTTCTCCTTGATCTTTTGGATTTAGTGAAAGATTTGAAGGAATGTAAACATTCCCAAGATAATCCAAATCAAAAATCCATGGAAGAATTGTTAGCTGAAGAGCAGGCTGCTAAAATAAATTCCCAAATTGCGTTTGAAAAATCTATTAGGGAATCAATTGCAAAAGAAAAAGAAGCCAGATCTAGCTCTCAATTTCGTTTTATTCCTGATGACAGTGATGATGAGGATACACTTGATATCCTTCAATTCTATAAAGATTCATCAAGTTCATCAGATGATATCCCAGCAGTTGAGATTCATTCTCAAACAACTGCTATCACACCCGAGGTTCACACTCACTCTCTAAGCATGGGGGACGAGCATCTTGACACTGTTCCTGAAAAGGAACCGGACGAATTCATAAAGTCTAGTGTCGAGAACCTTGTCCCAATCCCAAGAGAGTCACAGGGAATTCTCGAGCATTTGTGTGATATCCCTACCCCTCTTGTCTTCCCAAAAGATCATGTTGAGATGTTCTTCGATTCTGATGATGATGATTCGTTGTCTTGTGGAGACATCGTTTATATGGAAGATTTACCTTCTGAGCTTGTTAGCTTAGAAGAAGAGAATGATGAAGTTACTAACACTGAAATCAAAGACGAAGCACTTCGTGCAACATTATTGAATTTTAATCTTCTCATTTCTAGAATCGAGGCTTTTAATGAAAAACCTATTTCATCTCCTATCCCCATTAAGGATAGTGACATTCTTTCCGATGATTCTATTCCGGAAATGAAAGCCTTCTGTTTTGATGATATGGGAGAGAAGATTAGTGGCAGTACCACTTTTCATTCTCATAATTCTCTCCCCAATTATGAATCATTTACATTGGAGGAGTTCACTAGTGAACCCACTCATATCAATTCGGAATATGATTCATTCACCTTCAAGGAGTTCTCAGATGAACTCACTCATATCATGTCTCCGCCGGAGTATGATAATTTCTACTTTGATCTAGACACACCCATAATATGTCTTGATCAAGCAAGCTTAACTGATGAGATTCATGAAACTATGAATTCTCCTATTGAGGATGAAGAGTTAGTCATGATTTTTATCATGATTCTCTTTCTTTTCTTCATATATTCTGTCACTTCTCCTGTTCTTCACTCCTTCGGGAATGAAGACATTATCTTTGATCCCGGCATTTCCATGTACCATTATCTTGAACCGGAAATATATCTCATCGGTGTGGAACTTTCACGTGCTTTAAATGTTTGTCCAAACATCTTGAATGAAAGTCTGATGGAGATTGTCTCTTCCACTTACTTCCCCATGAACCAATTAATTCAGGGTCGAGTCAAGCTAGCGACTCGGGAATCAAAAACAGTAGCATGCCATATGGGTTTTCACCCATATTTCTGACTTCTTTCTACTTTCTACCACCCTAGTGTGGGGGAGTTGCCCCCCGCTGTTGTATATACCAAAATATATATATATATATATATATATTTCAAAATAATTGCCGTAGTATTTCCCTTTTACGTTCTAAGTTTCGGCATAACCGCCGGTACTTTGAATATTGAGGGCAATATTCATTTCTAGTGTGGGGGGGAATTCTCACGAATTTTATCATGTAATTATACCACCCAATTCCCCCATTTTTGGCCAAAATTTTTTTTTGGAGTAAGTGTTTTGCACTTACTCAGCTTATGGTTATCAGTCCGCCATGTCTAATAAACAAAAGGATTGGCTAATCCAGGAGCAAACGGCTCTTGGTAAAGATATCTCAAATCCGTTGACGGCTTGCAATTTGCCCAAAATTGTATGGTGTTCAGCTCACCATATCTTTAATTAGTAAAGAGTTGGCTAGCCCGCAAGTTTATGGCTTGTGGTAAAGGCAGTTGGAAAACCATAATTGGTAATCGACTCACCAAAGATATTTTATCTAAGAGTTGGCTAGTTCAGAAGCAAACGTCTTCTGGTAAAGACAAATCAAATCCGTTGAAAGCTGGTGGTTTGCTCAAAATCATTTGGTTATCGGTGTACCAAGGTTCTTACTTGAACTGAAACATTTGGCTACTCCAGAAGTAATGGCTTTTGGTAAAGAGATTCAAATCCATTAAGTTTTTCTCAAAAGATTGCTAGGGACTAGCAATAGTTTAGTGTGGGGGATTGATGAGTGTGTAAATACTCATCATTTTTGGGTCAAATCTGAACTGCAAAACACTTAAAAATGCTCAGAAATGCATCAAAATACTGAAAATATCTCAAAATTGCATTTTATATGTTTCAGATGCAAAATGTTTAAAATCAGATGAAAAATGAGCTAAGTTTGCATAATTGGCAGTTTCAGTCCCCCAACTTTCAAAAATGGCAACTTTAGTCCCTGGAATTTCAAAGATTGACAGAATTTACCCCTGGACCTTTTAAATTGGAAAATTAACATTTTTTAGTCCTTTGGTAATTGGAACTTGTCAAATTTGGTCCTTATAATAATTTTTGGAAAATTACAGTTTTGGTCCTTTGAGTTTCAAAAATGACAGGTTTGGTCCCTGGAATATTAGAGATTTGCAGTTTGATCCTTGGAATTTTCAGAGATTGTCAAAACCTACCCTTGGATTACATTTGTAGAATTTACATTCGTGGTCCCTGAATTTTCAGTTTGGCAGTTTTAGTCCCTATAGTCTCAAATGGATTCAAAATAAATCCCTAATCCCAAGCCCAATACACCTTTGACCCGGTCCACTCCAATTCCCCAACCCGTTTACCCAAAACTACCCACGTTTAATAATAAACCAAACCCGCCCCCCTTTTTCCCTCCAAAACCACCACTGTCTTCCATCTCCACCAACTCACCTGCAAAACCAGTCCATCCCTCACCCCCTGCCACACACCAACCCACCTTATCACTCCACCAACACCAAACAACAAGAAGCAATTAATGCTTCCTTCTCCCTTGCACTCAATCCACCCCAAGTTGTTAAAATTGTTTTCCCGCCAAAATTCTCATCAACGGCCAATAACAATTCCAAGCATCCAAAGGTCAGTATTTTTGGTGGGAAATGATCAGAGGAGAGAGAAAGAGCTTTTGGTGAATAAAAGGAGGAAGAAGAGAAGAAGGAAGAGAGTTAGTTTTTTTTTAGTTTAGCTTGTTCCTTTCTAAACGCTCGTTGTAATTTCTCAAGGTTTGAGAGAATTGTTATCAGTCTTACTTTCATTTTTTTTGTTATTGTTTTAGTCAGTGTTCTTTCATATCAGTTGTAATCTCTCAAGTTTGTATTGTTTAAATTTTAATAAAAGTCAATTTTCTTCTTAAGTATATTATCACTTTTCACTTATTGTTTCTGAATTCGTCTTAAATCAGTGTGAGTATAGTTCATGAGCTTAGATAAGCTCACTCTTAGGTTTCATACAGTTTCTAAGCAATGAAAGCTAATGAAAGTCCAAACGGGTCAGTTTTGAAAGTCAAACTGGTTGGGCTGGTTTCTGGTTCAAATTTGTTCACTGGTTTGTTCCAGTGTTGATTTGAGTAATGCAAGATAGCTTTTGTGAAGTTTCCTTGGTTAAATAATGCATTGGACATGTTTAAAGGATGTTTGGTTTAAACTAGTGTTAAGTTAAAAATTGCACTTTTTACCCATTTTGACAGGACAAGTCAATGGTATTCAAGTTCCAATAGTCACATGTTTAGAGCTGGAAAAGAATTAATATAGTCTCATTGAGTTTGAGTCTCATCTGTTTTTAAAAAAATAAAAAAAATAAAAGAAAAGAAAATGAGTTTCCTCAATTTTTGCATAGCAGTTTTAGTGTAATTTTAGTCAAGTTAAAAAAGTATAAAAAAAATAAAAATCACAAGTTTGCTAACTTGTTTATCTTGGGTCAAAAGGAAAAAATTCAGAAAAATATTTTGAGGTGTTTGCCATTGGGTCAAAGTGGGTGGACTGGCCAACCCACTGCTCTGTGCACTGCCTGCAGTCCCAACCAAGTTTTTTTTTGCAGCTTATTAACAAGTTGTAGACAGCTTGTTCAAGTGGATAATAGGGGCAAAAGGGAACCAGCTGGGTGGACTTCAAGTGCCCACAAGCTCAAGCTCTCACTCACTTCATAGCTTATTCAAAATAAGCCCATTTGGACCCCTCAGTCCACTGTTTGAATAGCAGTCTAACAGGTCACTCAAGTCCTTTTTGTTCTAGCTTATCTAGTGCTTATTAGGACTTCTGCTGGCTGATTAGTATATTTAGAATAGAGTAGATTAGGATTCCTTAGTATTTAGCTTGTTTAGTGCTTATTAATAGCTTGTTATAACTTATTTGCTCCCTTGTAACCCTTGTCCCATTTATTTTAGCTTATCCCAAAAACTGCTTATTTTCCCTTTAGTATAGCTTTATTCCTGTTAATCTTAGCCTATTTTAGTTATTACATATGCATGCTAGCTTATTTGATTAAACTCAGCTTATTCCATTGTTTATTTGTGCTTAAAAATCTGTCAAAAAGGGTGTGTTCGATTTGCTTTTGTATCAACTGATGTGAATAAGCAGTGCTAACTGCTTATTCTTAAGGTTTTGTTGAGAAAGTTTTTACAAAAAGTACTTATTTCCATCCCTACTTTAAGTTCCAAAAAGAAAATTTCCAAAATAAAAATAAAAGAGCAAAAGGGTGGGAGGCAGGCTCGAACCTGAGACCTCCCAGCCTTTGAGAGTGATATTGGTGTACCTGGATGCCAGTCGCCCTTGGGTCTTTCTCATGTTTTGGTTTGCAATATTTAATATACAAAGGCATTTGGTCAGTTTTAGCTTTTAAGCTTCTTTAGCTTATTTTGAGCTTATTTCACAAAACAACCACCAAGCTTCTTAATTTTCCTAGATTCAGCATTGTTCATAGTAGTTTCTGTGAATTTTTCATATTTTTCTAAAAATCGTTTAGTATTTTTAATAATTAATTTAGTTTAAAATAGTATTTAATTCATAATAAAAAATATAAAAGTAAAAAAAATATAAATCTTTTTTCTAAAATTTTCTTTTGTCATATAGTAAGTAAGAAAATTGTTTTTACACTCGTAGGACTTTTATTTTACAAATTTTACGTTTTTACTTGCGCACTCGCATAATTTTTACATATAACGCGCGTTTTCATTCTAGGTCACGTTTTTAGGTAATTTAGGTTTACGTTTTAATTAAAATAGTTTATTTAAGTTATTTTTAAATCATCAAAAACATCATTTTGCAAATAGTGATAGCGTTTATTTAATATAATTTATCTTTTTAATTTTCTTTAATTTGCATTTAAGCCCCTGTAATTTATAAACTTTTTCTTTAGGTTTAATCAATCATATCTCTTTTCCGTTCAAATCCTCTCGATCACTATTCGTTTGATTATTCTCGCACAGCTCGTTGGGACATAACGACCTGGGGAAACACTATACTCTCCTGGACTTCATTGCATTTGGTTCCAGACTGTTTGAAGTTTGTTACGGTTGACCATTCACAAGTGGTCAGCTTGTGTGACAAAACTTGACCGTCTGGGAGCGAATCACTAAGCTAAATGTCGAGTTCTTTTCGAAGGGTACAACCACTCCCACACACAATTTATTTTGAGGACTAAAATACTAACCACTCACACTCACAAGATTTTGATAGTTTGGTACAACAATGAAGTATGAATCAACACAAGATCATACAACACCAAACAAACAAGACTTCCAACTTCTCGTTGAATCTTGAATGTGACTTGATCTTCTTTGCTACAAAAGAGATCACTAATATGATATGAAACTGAGTTAGAAAGGTAAAAGAGAAGATATGTATAAGAGTATGATAGAAAGGGATGAAAAACTACTTGGTTTGGCTTTGCTATTTATAGCCAAAACCATCAGCAAGCACCACGGACCGTGGACCCCTTAAAAGGGTTCCACCAGTTATAGGTTTTGGTGCCGCCGAGGTCTGACAGCAAGATATCAAGATCTTGCCAAAGTCAACCATATCTATGCAAGATTGTGTAAGATATGAAGAGTCCAAATCTACACAAAATATCTAATGAAATCTTCCAATGATTTCCATGATGCATCACATGATGTCATGTGTTGTTTTTCTATTTTTAGAAACATGTAAATACATAAGTAATGTTTAGTTTTTAAGAAACTAAAACATTCTAAAAACTACTATCATATATTATGGTTAGAGTCATATCAGGATATGATTAATCACAATGTAAATGCTTGAGTGATGAAGATATTATTTGAAAGAGCTTGTTCTAATATCTATTAAACTTGACAAGCTTTAAGCTTTATAAAAATTAAATTTACTTTTGTCGTTAATAAAACTTAGGTAAAGATCAAAAATATAAATAACGTTTAATGAAGGTTCATGATCCCCTGAAATTCACTTACTTTGGGATCACTGAACTCGATGAACTTGGTCCGATCATTGAAAAGAAGAAGAATGCGATTGTTAAGGAGCTGATGAAAATGCTCACCAAAAGATATGAAAGACTGAGGGATGCACCAGCACAACTAGGGATTCAGCCTTCCTTAACTGCACCACAAGGATCTCAACCTCAGTCATCACAGGGCAAAAGAAAGAGGGTTGAGTTCCATCCTGAGATCAAAGTTCCTGGACTCGAATGCAACAGGGAACTACCTGAAGGTGTAAATTTTGTAAATTGTCTTGTGATTGAAAAGCCTGAAAGAGGACTGTTCCACATTGATGTCTATGGAAACCCAGCATTCCAAAGATGGAGTGACATTGATCAGGCAGGTGTGGCTGCAGTGCTGAGCTACATACCTTTGGCCTCTCAAATCCAGACTCCTGCAAACATCAGGTTCTGTGCTGACTTAAACGCCAAGATAAGAGAGCACCCTGACAGGGAAACACTCATCACTAAGAAAGTCAAGCTTGAAGCACTGGGAATTCATCTAGACTGACATCATTTTGCTTTATCTTTCTGTACTACTGTTAGGAACCATGTAATGTGATCAATAAAAGATGTATGTTATGTTAAATTACTCAGTGTTCCTTATTGTAATCATTAGTACATTCAGTGTAAGAAGAAGTCATTTGCTCACTTACACTGATCAAACACTTAGGCTATTTGTATATCCAAATAGGGGGAGACTGTTGGGTTCAGTAAATACCCAAACCCTTTAATATAGGATTTGAATAGAAAATAACCTAAGTGCTTAGTCCGTTAAACACTAACAGGTCACTAAGTGCGTAGTCTCTCAGTGAGCCATCTTTAGGATACTCAGTATGAGGCGAAGAAGAAGTCTCTCCACTCAGTAAGGCGGAACTTAAAGAGTGAAGACTGAGTCAAGAAGAAGATGGTGGATTCAGTGAGTGATGACAATAACTCACTGAATCCCTAAAACTCCTCTCCAGCTACTTACACTAAAGACAAACTGAAGTAGAAGACTGAAGGATTTGAAGACTGAAGAATGAGCGGGATAAGGCGGGATAAGTTTGAATCAGATAAGACAAAGTCCTTATCAACCAATGTCAACTTTCCCTGAATGGCAAACGATCAGGTTCAGTGTCATCACTGAACTTTGGAAAGCAGTCTTGTCTCTTACCTAAAATAGTCTTTGTAAACAGAGACAAAATACATCAGTATTTTATCTTCTGTAAATTGTCAGTTTGTCACTTAGGAAAGAGTTAAAACTCATACTTGTATAAATAGCATAAGAGATGGAGTGAAAGATTTAAGCTTGTGAATTGAAAAAACACACATACACGCAAGCCATCTTTCACTCCTCCAAATACAACTTAATCCCTGAGATAGCTCAGTGGGTACTTGTAGTTGTGCTCAGACTTAGCCTGAGCTTCGTGAGGAGTTACACCCTTTGTCATTTCAATCCCAAGTACTATTCCGCAAGTACTTGGGTAATGTATTCTTGTTTGAATCATTTCTAATAAAGAATATTATGTTGAAAATTATTCAGTGTGTTTTGCTTACATCTTATCAGTCATAGATTCACTGTTAACTTATTTTAAATACTTAACTGTTTTACGATAGTGAATAGGGAACAACAATAGTTAACAACTAGGTTTCATTACATCTAAGCAAACATTATGTTAAATTAGCTAGACATGTTAAAGATAAAGAAACAAGTAATCGTAATCAAGCATGAATTAAACATAATGATAGAAGAGATTAAGAGACTTATACCTTATTGATAGAGGGTGTTAGAACCCTAAAAACACTGTAAAAATCGGATAAAAATCGTACACCAAAGTTACTCTCCAATGTTGCACACTTAATGCAGAAAATTCTTAGGGTTTCGTCTCTTCCAAGTCAGCATTGTGACGGGGTCACTTTGTAACTTCAGATGTCATCCAGAATTATCTGACGCCGTCGCTCTTTGATTATTTTGGACCGTTACGTTATAATTTTGACAGAAAATTCCAGCTCTTCTAACAAGTGACGGCGTCACTTGTCACTTCTTCAATTTTTCACTAAGTCGTCTCTATTAAAATCTGGGTTGTTTTGGTATCTCCGTTTGCAAGTGACGACGTCACCTTATAGGTTGTGACGCCGTCTGGTACTCTTTTCCATATTTTTCATGACTTGGTCGTTTTCTTTACATTTTCATCCATTTTCATACAAATATGCATGATTTCCAGCTTTTTCTTTCAAAGTACCTAAAACGTGAAAAGGAACGAATTTAGGCAATATTTTATCATACATTAGTTTAGGGCTTAAATGACCCCCTAAAAATGTACGTTTTAAATCTTTATCAACCTACCTCACACAATGAAAGTCAAGCGGGTGTATTTCAATGTACATAAAAGGTGCCATGAGTAAATTCTCCTACCAAATTTTCTTCCAACATAGATATGGAACAACCTTCAACTAAAGAATTAAAGAGAAATAATATGACTGGTAATGATACACACGTAGGGGTGTTGGATGACAACAGCGAGTCAACTAAAATGAGATGCATTGGTTGCTATATGGAAGTTAAAAATATGGTTGGTTTAACTGTTAAACCAAGGCTACCTAAAGGAGAAGGTACGTGGTACTCCTGTTGGAGGCATGCTTACGAAGGCAGAGGTGTTGTTGCAACTCGTGGAGATGGTGGTGCAGAGGCAGAGAAAGTAAGTAGTGGTGTTATAGGTCTGCATATTAGAAGTGGAAACAAAACTGGAGGGGGTGGTGCAGTGGGTAGTAGAGATGGAAGTGGGACAAGAACACCAACTAAGGAGAGTAGTGAAGAAGAAGAAAGTGCAGGAGCAAGTCAAGCAAGTAAAGCAAAAAAAAAGCTAAGAAACTTCATTAAAAACAAGATCAAAAATTGAATGAGTATGCTCTATTAGATATGTGTCATGTTTAGAGTTGTATCAGTATAGTTGTATCATGGTTTTGGGCAGGTCCAAGCCACTACTCTGTTTTTGCATATTTCCATTTTCTTGTTTTGGTCTGTATTTTATGGTTTGCTTAATGTGATTTTCATGTTTATGTTTTTATGCTAATCAAAGACACTGAAACAGTAAAAACATATTTGAACACATTCTACAAAGACAAACTGAATCAAAAGATCCATTTCATTCATTAATCATAACCATACTATTAAAAAAGAAACCCATTCCAGCCTCTATCAACCCACCCCCTCACGTATACCTCTGCCTCACTACAAAAGCCAATATTCTTGTAAATCTTGTCCCACTGCTGGCTTACCATCTTCATCGCCTTTGCCCTACATAAATCAATGGTTTTTAGTCTCCTAAGCTTCTTCGTATTGTCCCTTGCATTTCTCGAACGTGAGAAGTTTCGAATTTCAACAATCAGCTCCCCCTACGCTCGACCCTATCGGTAATCTTTTTGGACTTGTTCTCCAAAGCGTGTGCCTGCTTCATGTTAGGATTTAGAAAATCCATAGTGAAGTGTCGGTCACCCCAACTATTATCTAGCATAAATTAGCTCGTAGACATATCGTTATTTATGTATTTATTAGTTAGTTATTAGCTTAGTTTAGCTTAGAGTAATACCATGGAGGAAGGACGGGTCTTTACCCATTGTATGCCTGATCCACAGTCCGACAGGAGGACGTAGTCTTTGTAACTATAAATACCCCTTCCATCCTTGGAAGGGGTGGTGCTTCATTCTAATCTAACCTTTCTCTTTTTGTTTATCTCTCTAGAATCACCCTCTCATCTCTTTCTCTCTCTAAAACCATGGCATACTTGATTCATCACCATCCAAGGCCACCCGAATCATCAAACACAATATATGAATGATCCTACAAATGGTACCAGAGCCAAGGTTCTTGTGTTGTGTTGATTTTTGTGGTTTCATATCATGGTTATGTTGGTTTTTGGATCATGTTGTAAACTGTTTTTGTACTTTTTTAGTCGGAAAAATATTTTTTTCTATCTTCGGGATAAACAATTTATACACATTTTTCAGTTATGTATCCTTGGTTTTACTGTTAACATATCTGTTTTGTGTCAACTCTTGTCCAAACAGTCATGTTTACTATCTTTTGTGATTTTTTATGAATCTTGTCCAAACAGTCAAAGGTTATTGGTTTGGTTTTTGAATCATCATATCTTTTGTCCAAACTGAATACCCATATGCTTTTCTGGATTATACTGGTCTGATTCTTGTGGTCAAACATGGTAAAAACGGGTCTTACTTGGTTTCTTTATGCTGTTTTTTCTGGGTTTATATGAAGACGAACGGAAAAAGTGGTCGGAAAACTCATCGGAAAAATTCAAATGGTCAAAACCCTATTCTTACGCCTAAGGAGCCATCTACAGAGTTATTTACGCATAACTGTGAAGTTATGCGTAAGGAATTGTTACGCATATGATGTTTACGCATAACCTCGACCAGGCTTACGCCTAAGACATCCTTTACGCATATGATGTTACGCGTATGTCTACTTTTACGCATAAGTAGTTTTGTTTGCGCATAAGGTTTTTAAACAAGTTATGCGTAAGAGAACCTTACGAGTAAGAAGAAATGTTACGCGTAAGAACCAATTTATACGCTTAAGAAACTGAAAAAAATAAAAAGGCATATGCGTAAATTTGACTGACCATGACCACGAAACAAATACCATATACCATCTTGACCTCAGTTTCATTATACATCATTGGTCCACGTTAACTGAAACCGAGAAACAGAAAAGAAGAAGTATCAACATATCCGAAACTGAAAAACCTTCAATACTCTTAACCTAATCTAGACTCATCAATGGACCCTCACCATCTCTCCCCAACACTCATTCAAACATCAAACTAGACATGATAATAAATCGATCGATCTCAGTGTTAATTCAATTTTTTTGTAATCTTTTAAAGATTATTTCAAATGAACCACTCATCCTCATAGATCATGTAAGAAGACCGAGCTTCAATTATATTCGAATCTACAAGAAATAAAATATAATAAATATGTTATAATAAATATGTTATTTTTATTTCTTTAATTCGTTCATTGACAATACTCTAAAACAAACTCAACAAAAACCTTACCCGAGACCCCAAGAAGGATCTTGACGAATTAGAACATCTTCTAATGATCGAGCTACTCATAAAAAAAAGTAGTTGGTTATGGTTATGGTGTTTGTGAGATTCGACTTTGAGGTTTAATTAAGTGATGATCGGTTTGAGATTGATGTGGAGATTTGAGTTTGAGATGCGCTTTATTTTTTCTCAGATCTGATTTGGGAAAAGAAGACATGTGGGAAGGCGAATATTATTAGGTTGTATTTTAGGTTTAGGGTAAACGTGTGAGTACTTATGGTATACACATCACCGGATACTTGTGAATTTGGAAGTGGGCTTCACATATTTGGACTAGACCTTGGGCCTTTTGATATAATTCGTTTATGGGTTGCACTCAATAAGTATGACTTGGGCTGTGATGACATATATACACGGTTAAGATTTAGTCTTTCAAAAATTTATGTTATCCAATTTTTTTAAAGGTAAATTTGGATACATAAGTGTTAATATTTGGTAGATTAATGGTATTTTGGTATGGTAAATTTGCACGGAGGGATACATAAATTCACGGCTTGAGCGATAATTTGAAAGAAAAAAAAATGGCTACGGGGTTTTTTTTGTACGGTATTATTGATGCGAAATTGAAGTGACGTTTCACGTGTGTACTTTCTTTTCAAGTTATTCATATCGGGTTATCTCCATATGTGGTCATTACTATTAGCCATTGAATCAATGGAGGTTCAATTTCAGCAATTCCCATGAGATATTCGACGCCACATAATGTCAATGATACTTCACAGTCTAAGCAAAATCTTTCAAAATCTTCAAAGATCGCTTATGATTTTCAAGATGTTTGCTTATGACAAGAACTTTCGTGCAAAATGGTCGACACGCTGATGCTTCCAAAAGTTAAAACCATCATGGGAAAACGTACTTTGATGTGTTACGGTCAACCTACAGGGGGAAGTAGTATATACTACTTGACTTAGTATGGTTTGTGAAGCTGTCTACATTTGGGTAAAGAATTGTTGATAGTGGAGAAGAATCATTGAAGAACCGCTGCATGTTCCCCTAAAACAGATATTCACTGAAACCAAAGTTGTCATAAAGCATTCAAGCTGACATTGTTTACGGTTTAGTCTTGATTTTGAAAAATTCCGCGAAAGAATCTATTTCTCGGTTTAAATCATAGACTTGTAAAATCCCGTGACAATAAAATCATCCCGATGATAGTAAAGTGCATTTTTGGATCTATCTTACGGTTTATTCTTGGTTTTGTAAAATCCCGTGAAAGAAACTATTTCTCGGTTTAGACCATAGAATTGTAAAATCCCGTGATGATGGAACCATCCTGGAGAAAGGAAAGTGTAGTTCTGGATCTTATCTGATGCTGGTGTTACGGTTTCTTCTTCGAAGGGATAAAGGGTGTACTTCATGAATTGGATGTGGGTTTGGATATTCTTCATGGCAGTTTGGTTATTACAAGGTTTTACAAGGTTATGTGCTTTTAAGCATGGTCGGGATGGAAACCATTATCATAGTTCACTTAAAACATCAAAGGAGGCTAGATTTGAGCTTTTAACCAGAAGATGTGACAACGGCGTTAATTCACTATTATTTATTTGAGGTTGAAGTGAAATATCACGGGCAAGTGTACTTAGTATCTGAAGGTATCGGGGATGGTTGGATGAAGATTCTTCGAGATCCTTGTTCGAGTTCTTTCAAAAAAGAAGACTTGGAAATCTAGTTATTTTTGGGTGACTTTTCCATTTCTTTTACCACTTGGGGGAATTGGGCTCTTACCACCACAAGATAACTATCACTTTAAGGAGTTACGTTGTAGTGCTCAGTGTCACATTGAATTGTGGAGTTTCAAGAGGTGATGTACGTCTATTACTTGATGGTTGGTTGGTTGAAGAGTATAGAGTACTTAGAGATTCAAATAGGCATGAATTCTTGACACCGCTCTTTGTTACATATGTGCAAGTTTAAGTCACGAGTTAGGGTTAGTTTACTTCAGGGTCAAATTCGTCATATTGGGTTTTCTCCATAAGCTATCGCTACAAAAAGCCTACTGAATGATAATGGGGTTGATTACAAGTTTGCCAAGAAAGATTGAAAAGAGAGAGATTATGACGTTTGAACACAACAGTTCAAGCCTCGTACTCTAAAGAAAAGAAAAGTATAGGTTCAAAGGCTTTATCTTTCGGAAGAGAGAAATCTTCTCATTTATGACCATTCTCATCAACATGCTTCATGCTTTTCCATGCTTTGGCTCATCAAGTGGATCTTCTTCTCATGTTTTTTCTCAATGGTGATCTACTTACCGTTGATTGGTTTTCTATTTTTCACTAGCTCAATTAAAATGGCAATGGCGACATCATATGCAATTTTTGCGGGGGAGAAGTGGAAATAGAATACACATGGATGATTTCACTTGTTTAGTCAAGAATGGCAACGTCGTATGCAATTCTTGAGGGGGAGAAGAATTGTGAAACTACTGCATGTTGATAGACATCTGAGAATATATGGTTAAATGGCTCCTAACTCATGTAAGAACTGAGCTTCTTCTTATCGGGTCATCTTTACATGGAGTTTCTTGTAAGAGCCGTTGGTTGACACCTTCTCACGGACTGATGGAGCTTATACAACGTGCTTCCGGTTAATGCTTCATGTACACATCAACATGATGATTCCGAACAATCTCTCTGTTCTTGTTTGATGTGATTGGTAGTTTGGTGTTACCATTTAGTGTGTTCGTTGCGGGCTGATTGCTGATTTCCTTGATGAACATCTTTCTGTTCTTGTTTGATTGGGAGGGATTTGTGTTAAGGGGATTTGCAAGAGGTAAGTTAACCGGGAAGTTTTTTTTTTTGTGAGATGAAGATGTTAACTATCTATTCCCCAACTAGACAATCTTGAAGAAGGTCGAGTCTACAGTATGTTCTACATTTTCTGCTGCATGTTAGAAGACTAAAGACGAATTGCATTTAACGATCTAAAGACTTCTTCTTATTCCGGGCATTCATCATAAAGATTGTCAGTTTAGGGGAGAGCACTAATTGGGGGAGAGTGAAATGTCAGATTTAATCCCTAATTAGACTTGCTCACATTCTTCAGCAAGTTGATTCTCACAAGAGTTCAAGTGTTCTTCTCAACAGATTTCTAGTATTTGGGCTTACAATGAGTTGTTGATTCTGAAGTATCAAAACCAGCAAGGGGGAAGGAGACACACATCTATAAAGCGAGTAAACTTGATAAACTTAATTCTTCTAACTGATTGAAGATATCCCGGGAAGACAAATGTCATGACCATAGAGAAACTCAAGGTTTTACTCATCAAGGCGTTTAGTGTTATTATTCCAACTACGTGGGGGAAGTGATGTAAGAGAAAGTTTCTGAAGATAAAAGAGTTACACAAGTGTGTGATGATTTCGATGTTTTCGCAATCATCAGGGGAGAGAGAATTGTGTACATTGGGGGTGCTCAGCTGTTTCACTTGAGAGCTTAATCAGTGATTCAGAGATATAATCACTTATTCCGAAGTTGACATCCACAGAGATAATCAGTGATTCAGCATGCTTCTTCAGTGTTATCGGTTATTCTTTCTTTGGGCATTCAGGTACTTCGGGTTCTTGAGCTTCATACACTTTCTTCAGGGGAGAGAAAAATATTCATCGGGGTTATTCTTTGGCTATCGGACTTAATGCTACTTCGATGTTATAAGTTTCTCTGTCTTTAGGTATACGTGTATTCGGGTTCGTGAGCTCTAGTCTAAGATACTGACTGTATCAATTCATCGGGGAAGTGGTCTCTTGACAATTTTTTGGTATGGATCGCTTCAGACTTCAGTGGTAATGAAATATGAGAAGCTATTCAAATGTGGGATGATACGTTGTTGTTCTTCTATTGGATGATATAACCCCGAACGGAGAATCTCGATTATCGTTCTTAAAAGGAGCAGCATGATTTATGATAATGGTGTGCTCCTATGTGCAGCTGGCCAAGGCAAGCTTGAAATAGAGCTTCGACTCTGCTCATCTTATCGATTTTCGGTTTGGGGGGAAGCTGCCAAAGTCTCTCTTTCTCAAAGACTCATGTTCTATCTTCTATTCTGGAGCCTCGAAAGCTTTGGTGGTGAATGTTTAAGAGATGATGACTTCTATCTTCTACAACGGGGTTGCTCGATATCCTTATCTCGGTACACGTATCATCATCCTTCTTAAACTATATCATCTATACTATCTGTATATATTTATCAAAAACCAAATACAAAAATATAAAACCAGTAAAAAGAAAATAGAAAAATATAAAACCTTCAAAAACCCATAAAAATTAGAAAATTTGAAAAATACCAAAAATATTGTTTTTCAAAGACATGTCTTCTGGTATGGATAACATCTGCGGTCTTAGAAATGTCATTAAACAATGGCACAGGACCATAGATGAAGTTCAAGCAGAAGGTGTAAATATTCTTTTCTAAACATGTCTCAAACTATGGCTTGCAGTTATTTCAGACTGTAACCCGTGCTTAAACAATGGTTTGCTATTATTTCAGATAGCAACCCGCTCTTCAAAAGCGGAAAGTGCTGCGCTAAACATATTTTCAAAAATATCGTGCACTTATCCTTAAACAATTTGAGGAAAGTATGTCAAAGAACTGCTGTTCCTACACAAATGTTTTTTCGTCTAAAAATTCTTCAGAAAAATATTTGGTGTTTTTAACAAAATGGTGGTAAATGAGTTGCTTTAAAAACAATCAGTTTCAGAGTTTTTATAAAAAAATTTGCAAACTCAATCAATGACTTCAGCGCTTTTAAACTTTTCAGAAAATGAGTCATTGATTGAGGGGGAGAATGTTTTTCATATTTATATCATCTATCGGGCTTATCTAATTATCCTAAATGCTTAACTGAAAAATGATGTTAACCTACGTTGAAGGACTAGGTGCCTAGGATATGATTGTTAGGATTAGATGATCAGAGTTTGTTAAACACATTATTCCCATGCCTTATATGATCTGATTGATATGTTGGATTGACTTTTATTAGTCAATCGCTGTTTGGGTGATGTCGACCACCATATATCTGTTTGTGTCCACTAACATATGCAGATATCATGGTTCATAAGATTGTTACCGATCCGGATCCCACAAATGAATGATTGGATGCCGAAAGGAAAGGGTAACTATTTCTAGGGTCGACAAATGAAGAAACGGAGCTTAATTGGACCTCTATGGAGAGTTGGCATAACAAATGCAATGTCAGAGGTCTCACTGCATTTATGACGGTTTTCTTCCTGCCTTACAGCAACAACAACAAAAGCAGCTTAACCACCTAACGTATCTTTGTGCAGGTATAATAGTGATGATACCATTTTCTAAAACTTTGTAAAATATTTTTTTAAAAATGGAAAAATATTGTTTTGAAAATAATTGAACTAAATTTTGGAAATCAACCGGACTTCATTTTAAACTAAAGTCACTCAATCAACGACTAACGTCATGGATTGAGGGGGAGAGTGATTTCATATAAGATATTTTCAAACGATATTTCTTCATAAAAGTCCGGTTTGTACGTAATAAAGTGGTGATCTAAAGATTTAATGTTATGTCATGGTATGATTTTCTTTAAAACTCAAAGATTTTTCAAAATGAAATTTTTTCTGTTCTTGTTTGATTGTGAAATTGTATTATTTTACTTAAAGATCTCATAAAACAATCATACCTGACACTAACAATCTTTAATGTCTAAAATTAATCCTTATCAATGATTTTTCAGAATTAAAGTTTGCCACGTCTTTCCCCAAAATTTTCTAAATGATTTAAATCAATCGGGATCCAAAATCTCAACTGTTTTGAAATTTTTGATCGGGGGAGAGATTGTGATTTAAATCTCAAATCTGTTTAAATGGAATTGGTTTTAGTCCTTTAAAGGCACTCCTGCCTCTATGTGCCAAACGATTTCAAATACATGATGCACATGATTGGGGAGGAGCATTTATCTAAAAACAAGATGAGTATTTAAACCTGGCCACATTTTCTCCCATGTTTTCTAAACCTAATTAAATCACTTGGGATCCAAAATCTCAAAGGGTTTGATATTTTTCATCGGGGGAGAATTTGTGATTTAATTATGAAACTTGATAAAAGGTGATCGTTTTGATTCAAATGTGCATGCTGCTCTCCCATATGTGCTAAACGCTTTCGAATCTCGAAGCACATATTGAGGGGGAGCATTTCAGAAAGAAAATAAACTTTCAAGGTACAAAGATTTCTATGTTTCAACTTAAAGTACCTTGATTGATTTTCTAATGGTTTCTTAATGGATAGTGTGATCGTGAAACTTCTTCAAAGAACTCTTTCCTCTATGTGTTAAATGATTTCAAATAACCAACGCACATATTGAAGGGGAGAATTTACCAAGAAAATCAAATGGCTTTTTCTTTGAAAATTGTGATCAAGAATATATTTCAAAGAACTCTTGCCTCCATGTGCGAAACAATTTCAAAATCATATGCATATGTTGAGGGGGAGCATTTCTAAATGATCAAAAACAATTAAGGTACAAAATGCATTGATTTATTATCACAAGTACCTTGACTGATTTTCCAAATGATTTTTCAATTGGTTTCGAGAAGGAATGAACTGTACCAAAAGACTGGCCTATTTACTTTATGCATGGTGTTATAAGGATGGTAAAGTTAGGTATTAGTTCCCACGATCCAGCCAGAGCCGGAGGGATCTACCCAGTGACAATCAACTAGATAGTGTAGAGTCCTTAGGTATGTTGAAAAAAAGGGAGAAAAATGAGAATATGGGAAGAGTGCGGACTGAGACAGAGCTGGTACTGGAATAAACCCAACAAGGTTCTAGTAATGAAGTCTCGGTAAGCACTGAAGGGGTTGAAGAATGAAAAAAGAATTGGAATGTGAAAAAGGTGAAAAGAAATAGCCCTCCAATAATTCAACCTTAGGGCAGAAACCGGGTTCAATACATATGCTACTGGTGGTTACTAAGGTAACACTGGTATTGAAGACAAGACGTCATGGACCCAGTGACGCACTGCACCTAAAACTTCCCAAGCTACTCAAGTTCTCTTAAAAGGACTTGTTTCATTCTTACGAGGAACCTACATAATCTATCGACTTTCTCTTAGAGATTGTTGATATTGAAGAAGGAGACCCTCTCCCTAGTCTCCGGCATAGGAAACCAAATGTGCATTTTTTAGTCTAGAGCAAAGAGATCATCCACAATATCTCATTAGGACACATTATTCTTGAAGACTTACTATTTCACACAATGTGGAAAGTAAGAATATATTTTGAGAGTCCTACGCTTTATCCTTGTGGTATTGCCAAGACTAGTTTGTGACATCTGGACATAATCAATGGGGCAATTCATTATTGAATCAATCTTGGTCCAGGAAATGAATTGACGGATACCTTTGAAAAACCGGTAATCGTGTTTAAAAGTTATTTTCCGTAACACATCGACTGTGTATTAATGTTTCAAAATTAAAGGGTATTTATGATTGATAATTGATTTTCCATAAAACCTTCGTTGTATTGCAAAACACTTTCTATTAAGTAATACGCAATTGTTTTCAAATCATTTTCATCAATCAGTGAATCTCAATTCGTTGGTTCACTCACTCCGTGTTGTCTTCTTTGAGATGTTCCGGTTTGAGAACAGCTAGAGCAGCTGCGAAACCCTGTCAAGGAGATTCCTCGGAATTATACCTGATCACAGGCAGTACTTGTACTGATCAATGGGGAACCGTGGGACGTGCACCTCAATTCAACAAAAGTGATCAAAGATACTTTTGTGCGCTTTATTGCTAACTGTTTTATGCAGGAACACCCGACGGTTGCAGCTGATCAGAATTGAGAAGTCATTCCATAGCCACATGCTCACAGAATCCACACTTAATTAAAGAAATCATGACAAGTGCTAATCTACATAACCTGGCTCTGATAGCTGAATATCATGAACCAGTAAAGCTTCCGCTACTCTGATGAAAAGATGTCATGATCCAGAAAGTGTGAGCATGTCGGTCCGAAAGTCACAACTTCACATAATGGCAACACAATAAAGGGTGATCCAGAGATTTACTGTGGCTGTTGATCTCGATGAAAGCTCGAAGATCATCAAGATGTGGATCAGTTTAAAGACCTCCACTAAAAGTACAAAGCATTCGGACTTTGAAGAGTCACTGCTAAAGCTCAAAGATTGCGGAAGTGAAGAATTAAAGTCTACGAACTCAGAACAGAAGACAAAATAGAATGCTAGGATTCGAAATGTAAATCATGGGGTGACCTCCCTTAGGGGGAGATTGTTAGGATTTAGAAAATCCATAGTGAAGTGTCGGTCACCCCAACTATTATCTAGCATAAGTTAGCTCGTAGACATATCATTATTTACGTATTTATTAGTTAGTTATTAGCTTAGTTTAGCTTAGAGTAACACCGTGGAGGAAGGACGGGTCTTTACCCATTGTATGCCTGATCCACAGTCCGACAAGAGGATGTAGTCTTTGTAACTATAAATACCCCTTCCATCTTTGGAAGGGGTGGTGCTTCATTCTAATCTAACCTTTCTCTTTTTGTTTATCTCTCTAGAATCACCCTCTCATATCTTTCTCTCCCTAAAACCATGGCATACTTGATTCATCACCATCCAAGGCCACCCGAATCATCAAACACAATATATGAATGATCCTACACTTCATGTCTTGAAGAATCTATGTCTGTTAAGGGCCAAGCATTATTTGTGTTAGCACAAAGGCGTTACAGACAACCGTGAGGTCAATATCACAATGAGACATGTTCATGGTTAAGGAAATGGGGAATTTGAGCTTATCTTAAGAGTGTGTTTGGGGGAGGTGTTTTTTAAAACTTAAATTCACAGTTTGACGTTCATTGTGTGAAGTAGGTAAGTATTAACTTATCTCAAGCCATGTGCATTCATTGTGTGAGGTAGGGACCAAATTTGCAATTAACCCTACTGATTATTAAGTGTTTGAACATCAGTATGTTCCATTTTCAGTTGTTAAGGAACATACACAAGCTCAAGCAATAAAATAAACTGTGTTGCAGTTAACTGTATTCACAAACAAGCTCAAGGGAACAACTCTATCAAGATGCCTCATTACACCAGAAAGTTCAAGTGAATTGTGAGAACCTAAGTAATGTGTACCTAAGTAATTCATGCTGACAAAATGCAGTCAAACAAGTCACAAAACAACTTAAATAAGTGAAATAAGTCACATACATATAAACCAACCCATAATATCCAACAATTAGAAAATTGCCACACAAGTGGACTTTATAAGTTTGCCTTTACAAGGACTTAGAAAATTGCCACATATGGAGACTTTGATGTTTGCCTTTACAAGGACTTAGAGAAGTGCCACAGCTGTGGACTTTGATGTTTGCCACTTATGTGGACTTGCATTACAGACTTGCATAATAGGCATTCTACTTAAACACATAATTGTCCGGAATTTAAAACATGTTTATAGGCAAGCCCATCGACTATCATTAGATTTGGTGGATTGAGTTGGTATATCAACATGTATTCCACCTTGCACACTTGAACTAGGACCAGCTTGAGCAACTACATTTTCACCTTGCACACTTGAACTATGACCAACTTGAGAAACTACATTTCCACCTTGCACACTTTTCCCATGACCAACACCAGCAACAACTTGACTAACTTGTCCAGTTCCACTACCACTACCTTCTGCATTGTTCAAACCTACTGATATATCTATTGTTGTAAGTATATACTATTGTATTCAAGTTTTAAATTTATATTTAGCCGACTTAACCTATAACAAACACTAACGGGCAGCTTACCTGATCAATTTAGCCTATTTGGTAAGTAGAGTGTCGGTCACCAAAAGTGGAACGTTAACACTTAAATATCTATCAGTATTTTAATCCTAAAGTTAGTCTAGTTAAACCTAATCTAACACAAGGGGGTTTTCAGCCTGGGAGACTGGCACGAAGTTTAGATTGAGTAAAACTTTAAGTCAAAGTAATGAGGCGAATGATACACACGTACATATATTAGAATACATATAGAAGATAAGAGGTCAATCCGATAGTAAGGAGATGTATTCGCTAACAGTTTAATTAAATATGATGAGTACTAATTCTGGTCTTTCTCGCTGGTTGCTCAAGTGTATGCGTATATCATTCCAATGTTTAGACTAAGCTAAACGTCTAGATTTCGGCTTTTAAGTCTTCTCAACGGAAAAGTCTTGTCACGACTAATTGGAAATCCGCAAAAAGTCTACCTTAATGATTACTAGTTTATTTATTAATTATCCTGTTAAGGCTTACATTAATCATGAAAAATATGTTAATGAAGTAATTGTGTGAGCCAAAGAGCAGACAAGGCACGATAAACTAATCAAAACATACGCATGAGCATCCAATAAAACATCATATACTCTAAAAATGGTTGGAAATATTTTAGTGCAATCAAATAGTGAAATGTACGTTAACTTAACGATTAAAGTATTAAACAAATTAAACAAATCTCCCTATGAATTGATGCACTAACAGGACCTTATTATTGCTCTGAATTCGTCGTTCTGGTGGTGTCTTGTGTGGTCAGCCGACCCTTCTGTGTGTGGTATGGTGTGTCCTCGAAATTGGCAGTCGGATCTCTATTGATACATTCTGGAAACAGAAACGATACGGCATATCCAGTGTACCTAATACGTCGTATCTAGGTAACTTCACGTGGGGTCCAAGATTATTATATTCTGGAATATTCGTGCACCACCATATGGTACGGCTCATCTTCAGTCTTTATGTGGCGTATGCTATCTTCGGTATCTTGGATTTTCTGGTTAAGTCTTGAGATTGATACGGCGCATGTTATTGTTGTCATGCGGCGTATCTGGAGTAGAATAAGTCATATCTTCTTTGTTGACTAAGGTTTCATACATGGCGCATAGGATAAATCCATACGGCGTATGCTTTAAAGTTAGGCAATGGTCTTCATATTCGTCTAAATCTTGGTGTAAGACGACTCATCTTCTAGAATGATACGTACAGACTGCTTCAACAATTCGAGACTTTTACAACTTGATCCATATAACTCTACATTGCATCCAAAATAGCTAACTTTCACCAAATGCTTGTTTATAACTGAGATTTACAAAGTTTATTAAATATTAATTCTCATATAAAATAATACAAAACAAACAATATACATAGGATAAATGATGCTAATAATATGTTGTTATTTGATATCATCACCTACATTACAAAACAAGTTCAAAACAATCCCTGATATTTAAATCAATCAAAGAGTTAACTCAAAATCTATTACTACTCGTTTGAGGGGTCGACTTTTCCTTTGCATGTAGCCTTGTTTTGTCCAATGTGTCCGCAGGTTTGGCAAGTAATGGTTCCCCCTCTATTGCTCAGTTTACCATATTTTATAAAGGGTTCATCCTCAAATCTGGAACTTCTTCTCTTCTTCCTTGGTCTGCCTATATAGACATGATGCTTTGGTAAAGTGTATGTTAGTTAGTCTTCTCCAGCAGGTTTCCTCTAATTTGTTCTCATGAGAGTATACTTCCTTCCATGCGCTCAACCAATAACAGGAATGGACCCAAGATTCTGGATGTCCTACTTCCTTTCCATTGAGAGCCATATTCCAACAGGCTGCAACATAATGATTAAAAGGTATCCCTGTCAATTCCCATTTCTTGTATGAAAATATCCTAAGTTGTACATCAAAAACACTCTGATCACCCCATGCCCCTGTTACCTGATATTTAACTCATCCATTCCATATCACATTCAACAAATGAGCCTCTTTCTTAATGACTTCAAATATTTTTGCCAAGTGTTAGGTTGAGGTCCGTCACATTTGGTAATTACACCTTGCAAATACTATTCTCATCTGCGATTCCCTAATGTACTCTAAAAGTGTAATGACTGGCTTGTCCCTAGCTCCAAAAATTTTACCATTAAAGACCTCATAAATGTTGTCGAGAGATAGATCTATAATTTCTCTACCTATAATACGTAAATATGAAAGCATTAAATGATATACATGTCTAACTATTGTACCTTTTCACCAAATAACAACAAGCCAAGAATTACCACTTTATGGATAAAAAAATCAATAAAATTTACCAAAAAAATGAGATCTTGCCCAATGTTCAGCTGGTATCTTGTTCAACCATTCATGTGCTTTAGAATTCAAAGTCTTCAAATGTTGCATACACCTTTGAAATTCATTAACAACTGCATGCACATTTACAAAGCATCCTTATATGATTGTCCACTCTAAGACTGCTTCATATTTTCATAAATGCGCCTCAAGAAAAATCTTTGTTCTGCCATTGGGAACACGGATTTTATGGCTGGAATGAGTCCTTGCATAAAACAATTCACTAAGCAAATAATAACTCATATTATGTTGTATTAAATAATTCAACTAGTGAAGCATGTTACTAACTTTTTTTCTATCACTAATGAATGTGAAATTTGAACTAGGCTGTAGATCTATGTCATCACCCAAGCATACTAAGAACCAAGACCATAAACTCTTAAATTCAGCTTCTACCAATGCATAAGCCAATGGGTAAATTCCATTGTTTGTATCAATTTCAACAGCTACCAAAACTTGGCTTGGAAATGACCCTTTCATGAAAGCACCATCTAGCCCTAAAAATTCTCTTCTGCAAGCCCTGAACCCATCCTTCAATGCTTCCAAACAAACATATATTATTTTAAACACCCTTTGACAGTCCCATCAGTATCCTATCCCTATCAATTGTAAAGTTTACAAGTATTAGGGTTTGTAGCCAGTAATTCACTAACATAGTCTATAAGCATTGCATACTGCAGTGTGTGATCACCTGCAACCTCTCTTTCAGCTTTAGCTTTGACTCTGAATGCTTTGCTCATAGATACTTAAAGCTCTAAATCACGTTGGAGCTGGTCTTGAACTGCCTTTGCTGGGATCTGTGAATTAACCTTAACTTGGTCAAAGATCTTATTTGCCAAATATTTATAAGTGCAGTGTTTTATATCCCTTGATTGAAGGCAAGTGTGTGTAGTTCTGTGTGTCTTCACAATCTAATATTTTGTTACTCTGTCTTTGCTAGTATACATGACCCATGGCATTGATTTCTTTCAATTTCATCACCAGTTCCTACACTCTTCCTCTTTCTTTTAGTACTTCTATCAACTGGGCCACTTGATCCACTAAGCTACTTGATCCACTAGGCCCAACACCTCTTACTTCACTTGGGCCAGTTGGTCCACTACAATCTGACTCTATAAAGACTGGTATTTGGTTATCACATATAGCTCTTATCCTAACACCATCATTCTTTATCAACTTCAAATTTCTCCTGGTCTCAATGGCATGCAAATGTACTCTTTCCTTCACCTTTTCTAGAGTAGATTTTTTTTTTTCAGTGAAAAATGTGTACTTCTCTCCAACAGGCTTCTTTGACAAGTTATTTTCCATTCCTCTTCTTATTTCCTGTAACTCCTTGCTTCTATTATAACATGATTCATCCTCAGACCCTACCTCAGAACCTATTGAACTATCAAAAGTTTCTACCCTTACCGCTTCTATTCCTTCTACAACATCTCCAATTTGACTGTAGTTGCCAATCCTGTCGAAAGCTTTATTCCCTGTTGGATGAAACAGATTAACTTGAACCTCAAGCTCAGCTGCACAGTGTCCTTCATCATCCATAACAGCCTCTTCTTCCTTATCTGTTTTTGCATTGTCACTGGAGTCTCCTTCATATTCATTATCATGAACACTATCAATCATGTCATCCTACACATCATGTTGTACCTGTTCACGATTACCCAACACACCAACCTCCTCACCTTTACGCTCTATGATGATACCAAAATTAGCAGGTCTGTAAGTGGGGTCCGTGATGCTGAACTGGTGAACCTTGCTATCTGTATCACTCAAGAAAGAAAAGCCACGTTAGAACTTATCTTGTGGTTTTGCCCCGGGATTAAGCTCCGACACTCAAGTCAGATAATGATATCATAATAAAAAGCATTTATTATTGGAAAAGAGTTAGTCAATTGTACTTTGTTGTGTGTTTTAACAACTTACCTGCCTCCCTTTTATATGCGAGTAATCGAATCATACCTTGGGATCGGATAAGAACAATATATCTCATATTTGATCTACTGCCATATTCTCTGACATTATCCGAATATTTCTATCTGACATTATCCGAATATTTCCAACTTGCGAAACTAGCTCAATTGGGGGCATTTAATGCTTCTTCTAGAAATCATTTTATTTAGCAACTCGCAGGTTCACATGCATGATCATCATTGTTCATTGTAAAATATACTTTGCATGTATTTTATATTTTGGACATTATGGTTACACTATCAATATTTGAACACGTATGTGTAGTATATACGTTATTATGTCCCCGAGCATGTAAGTGAGATGCCTAAGTAACACTTGCATGGTCACCAATTACTTTATCCTCAGTCCGTGTATACCCTAAGTTTCCTTAATAGAGTGTAGGTTTTAGTAGTAGCTTGTGTGAGTCACTTTCTACCTGTCACTTGCTTCCAAATAATCTTCCCTCCTATATATATAGTATACTTGTACGTCTTTTATCAATCCTTCCCTGCATATTTTCATACGACATATTCTCTTCTAATAACATGTCTAGTGATCCTAACTGGACATATAACCCGATATCCGAGTATGCCACCATGAGGCCTCCCTCAACCCTTTCGGCCGAAGCATACCAAAAAAGGATTCAAGAGTTAGCCGATGAAGGCAACGTTCTTCGTTACGAAATTAATGAGCTAAAAGGTAAGTATTCTGAGCATGTCGAGTTAAAAACTATGTAGCGAAAGAACTTGAGAAGTCGAGTAAACAGGAGGCGGTATGATCATAACGTTACACCTCTTTCAAAGCCAGTGAGCGCTTAGAGAATGAGTTAGCATGGGTTATGCGCGAGGCCACTCCGGATGGTTGTTAGGGTTCTCCAGAGCGAGGAGTTCGATATAGAGATGCTCAAGGTCCAAGAGGTCATGATCAAGTGGTCGTTGGGAAGAAGGGAAGCCCAAGATCTTTTCTTTGTCTATGGTAGTGATGGAGGGCATATCGACCTTTGATCCCAATATGGATGGATTGCACCTTTCAGGCTGAAAAAAGAGAGTGGGTGATCAGCCGACGCATAATCAAGGCTCCTCGAAGTCATATACACCTTGCTTCGCTATGTATCACATGGTGGCGGTGGTGAGGGTCCGAGTCACGCTGCTTAAGCCATAGTGGGTTAAAATATCCTTTCAAGGATTTTAGTTTATGTTTGTGTCGCTCGCTTCGTATGTGTTTTAGCCAAGTTTCATTATCTCAGATATATGGGCTAAAGCTTATAGTTAGTATCGCTATAAGCGGATACCGTAGCCAAGTTTTGAAGTTTGTAATATATTAGGCTACGTCGGACATGTACTTCCTCCTTGTGATATATGTTAGTCTTTACGGTTTTATGTGTAATATATATTTCAGTGATGGTTTGTTTTGGGTGATGTTGACGAACCATCTTTCTCGCTCTAGCGTATTTTAATGCAAAACTTTATTTGGTTAGCTTGTTTCTTCAGTATGATCAACTGAATATTACTCTGTTTCGAATAGCATGATCAACTGTGTTAATACAAATAAGCCATAAAAACGTTTATTTATATTTTACGATCTTCTAATGTTTTGTCGATAACAAACGTAAAATCATTTTAACGAAACAAATAAAATACATAAACTGTTTGAGCCAATAGTTTTCTAACGCACTTACGTTTTCACATAAAACACTAAAACAAGTATAAGTGATTTTATGATTTAGATATACATATGTACAACAACTAGTGTTTACATACTTAACTAAGTATATACTAAAATGGGTAAAAGCAAGTATATACTAAAATGGGTAAAAACAAGTATATAACTAAAATGGGTAAAAACTAACAAATGGTATTGACCCATAACCCATTGTTTTTTCCAAATCACTTAACTAGGTTCATTGTATTCTATAGATACATTGAATCTAGAAAGAAACCCATGGATTAACCCATAACCCATGACCCATGACCCATAACCAAAAATACCCATGGGTAAAGGGAGCGCCCCACGATCCCTAGCTTACGCTAGTCGATCCTTGTGGAGGGATCCGTGGGATCCGGAACAAGAACTTTCTCCTCTATAAATAGTGAGCCATTTCTTCCTTTTGGCTCACCACTTCAGCTACATACTTTCTCCAAGTATTGTACCTTCTAACCACTCGATCCTAAGGGATCTCTCTATGTAGTTTGTCTTTGTTTTTGTGTGATTCTCTAGGTTCCTCTTAAAGGCGAGATCACCACTTCTTGAAGTCGAGCAAGCTCAAGTCCATGAGTTGCCATCTTCATCATCAAGACAACCGTTCTCTTGTTGATAGTTCTTTCTTCCTCTGTAGATGTTGTGTTGAAGGCACTAGTTAAAGATGCCGAAAGAGTCAAGACGAAAGAATTAGTGAAAGGTGCTTAACGTCTATGTCAAAAGCATTGGTGAAGAATGCTAAAGGTGTCAAGTCAAAGGCATTAGTGAAGGATTCCTAGGAATCAAATCAAGTGGCATTAGGGAAGAATGCCTAGGTCGTATAATCAATGAAGCATCTTATACATATAAGTATTTGTTTATTTCCAAGGATGGTGATATCCTTGATGGGGTTGTAATAAGGAGGGGATCTCCTTAAGATTAGGTGTTGTGTTGTGATGGGTAGTAGTTCCTCCATAGTAATGGAACTAGGTGCTTAGCTGATTCGCTCCTGAACAGTCAAGTTTTCTCACACAAACCGGCCACTTGTGAATGGCCGACCGTAAGAAACTTAAAACGGTTCAGAAACGAATGCAATGAAGATCAGGAGAGTTTAGTGTTTCCCCGGTTCGTTAAGTCCCAACGAGCCGTGCGAGAATAATCAAACGTGTAGTGATCGAGAGATTTGAACGGAAAAGAGGGATTTGAATTATTATAACTACGGAAAAAGTTCATAAACTACAGGGGCTTAAATGCAAATTAAAGGAAATTAAAAAGATAAAAATATTAAATAAACGCTATCACTATTTGCAAAATGATGTTTTTGTTTTTATGTTTTTATAAAACTGAATTAAAAAACTACTGAATACAAAATAATATATGAAACTGAAGGAAGATTAATCCTAAAAATATGAAAATGACATTTTTACAAAACTAATGATAAAAGAAAATTTATAGAAAAATAAAATTATTTTTAAAACTATTTATCTACTTATTATTATTAATAAAAACTAATTTTAACTATTTAATAATAACCTAAAATACAAGAAAATATAAAATAAAGCTAGAAAAATGAAATTATGACTTGGAAAATCTAAAATAACAAAAGAGAATTTTCAAAACTATTTTTGTATTTTTCTGATTATTTTGTATTTTCTATGAATTAAAAACTATTAAAAACTAATTAAATTACTTAAAAATACAAATTTAACTAAGAAAAATCTGAAAAATAATTTTTTGACTTTTTATATTTATCTAAACTTAAGAAAAATGAAAAATTATTTTTTGAAGCTTTTCTTAATTAATTGTATTAAAAGCTAATTAAAAATGCTTAAAAACTGATTTAAATTAAGAAAAATAGCAAACAAACTTGGAAAAATCTGAAAAATTCAAGATAAGCTTAAAATAATATTAAGAATATAGGAAAAATAGAAAAACAAGTGCTTGTGTGAAGGAAAATGAAACTGCAACTACAAGTGCTTATGAATAAGCACTTTAAATAAGCCAAAAGCTACAAACAAGCATCAAACTGAACAAGCTAAAATATGCTAAAACTACCCAATTGCAACTAATCTCAACTGCTTTAAACCTCTATATTGCAAATTGATCAGTATTTATGAGCTTATTGCTTAAAAACAATAGTGTAACTACTTTTGACTAAAGCACAAACTACAAAATAAGCTAAAAATGAAATGAGAAGTTGGAACTTAATCTAGACCGGCGGGACCTAGTAAACCAAATTGAGCAGAGATGAGTCTCGATGAACTTGTTGCAAGGGTGCAACTTCATGCAGACACTCAAATAATCGAGTGGTGTACAACTAAGCCCATTTTAACAAGCTATTCAAGAGCTTATAAAAATCACAAAATACACAAAAATGATAATAAGAAAGTGGACCAGTAGAGGTTATAAAATCCAGAGTTTGACATGATTTGGCCCAAACCAGTCCATGAAAATTCATCTCAGTGGGCTAAAATGAGTTTTCACTAAATTGACTTTTGAAGCAATTATGAAAAGTTGACTAACTTGAACTTTGATTCAAGATGGTGGACTGAGATTAATGTAATAAGGTGAAATGACACTTCAAGCAAGAAATAACTATGAATTTGAAACACAAAACAAGTTGGTTTCTTTTCAAGAGAGGAATGAAAAATTAAGGAAGTTAGCTTACTTATTGATTTGATCAGAATGGACCTAGATTAGACTTAAGCAATGATTTTGAGCATAAACCAAGCCTCAAACTTAATTATACTACTGTTCCAAACACCCTTAAGTAATCCTCAAAAACAGTTTACTCTATCTAACCTAATTTCTACTTAATGCAAGATCAAATAAAGTTATAAACTTAATCCTAGAGATAAAATAGTGCATTCAAGCAATAATAATAAATACAAACCTAAAACCAATATGCCTACATGACAAGTTTAAAGAAAAGGAAGAAACCAAACTTACAAGACACTTAATGGAGGCTTAAACAAGAACCAAATACACTATTGCTAACCCAAATCCAACCAAAACTTAGCTCAAGATCAACCATTATCCATTTCAAAGATGATTGAACCAAAATTGCACCAAGTTTGACTTTTGTTGACCAACCATGAGAATTACTTGAAATTGAGTTACAAGCTTATCAAAAGCTATGATAAGCTTGAATAAACTTGTTTGAGCTTAAAAATAAGTCTGCTTGAATCTTAAACATAGAATTTGAAACTTAATTATGCAAAGTTGGACTGGAAACATGAAATGATATTAAAATCTTGAATTGATATTTAAAACTGATTACAAACCATAAAACAACTTCGTTGATGCATAGAAACGAAAGATTACATCTTAGAGTTTAATTAAAACATACACATAAAACGACATACATAAAACTTAAAACTAACTAACTCCTTTCTCTTCTTGCTTCCCTTTATATGCAAAAGGTCTTCCCACCTTCTTCGAGTGAATCCCACCACTTCTCATGGCCATTGGATGACTTGAAGTATTATTGGCCATTGATCACATTTTTGGCGCCAAATTGTATTTTTTTAGTATGGTGAGGATTGAGTGTTGGAGGGGAGCATTTAATGTCTTTTTGGATTCTTAGGAGATGGAGTGATAAGGAGGGATAAAATGAAATGGAGGTGTGGGTTGTGTCGGTTTTGGAGAGAAAGCAAGTGGGGAAGAAGAAAACTTTGGCCAAGGGGGTTGTTTGACCGATGGTTTGACCTGATATTAATAAGGGGGGGTCAAAAAGGGTCCAAAGGCTTTCTGCGGTCACATTTGGTTGACAGGGTCCAAGTGTATTAAAAGGTTTAAAGGGTTTAAAACACAAGGACCTATGTTGCAAATTCGAAAATACAAGGACCTAGTCAGCCATTTTCACAAAGTTATTCCAGGGGACCATAAGTGACAAGTTTCAATAATGCAAGGACCAAACTTGACATTTTCAATTTTCCAAGGGCCATTGTTGCCAAATTTGAAACTTAAGGACCAATTTTGTCTCAAAACTTTTGATCTTTTTCACCAAAGGACTAATTTTGACAAGTTATGATTTAAAAAGGACCTTTGGTGATTTTTCTATTGAAATTAGGGCTCAGGGACTATTTATGACAACTTTTGAAACTTGGGGACTGAAATCAATTATGCAAATTTAGCTCATTTTTCATCGATTTTAAACATTTTTCATCCTGAAACATATAAAATGCAATTTTGGAACATTTTCTATTTTGATGCATTTCAGCATTTTTAAACGCTTTAGCTCAGATTTGACCAAAATGATGAGTATTTACACACTCATCAATCCCCCACACTAAACTATTGCTAGTCCCTAGCAATCTTTTGAGAAAACTTAATGGATTTGAATCTCTTTACCAAAAGCCATTACTGTAGTAGCCAAATGTTTTAGTTCAAGTAAGAACCATAGTACACCGATAACCATGTGATTTTGAGCAAACCACCAGCTTCCAACGGATTTGATTTGTTCTACCGTAAGTCACGCCTCGGACTAGCCAACTCTTTAGATAAATTATCAATATTATCTTTGGTGAGTCGATTACCAATTATGGTTTTTCCATCGCTTTACCACAAGCCATTAACTTGCGGGCTAGCCAACTCTTCACTTTTAAGGATATGGTGAGCTGAATACCATACAATTTGGGCAAATTGCAAGCCGTCAACGGATTTGAGATATCTTTACCAAGAGCCGTTTGCTCGGATTAGCCAACTTTTGTTTATTAGACATGGCGGATCGATAACCATTGAGTAAGTAAAAACACTTACTCCAAAATTTTTGGCCAAAAACGGGAATTGGCTAGATAATTACATGATAAAATTGTGAGAATTCCACACTTAGAAATGAATATTGCCCTCAATATTCAAAGTACCGGCGGTTATGCCAAACAAAGAACGTAAAAGGGAAATACTACGGCCATTATTTTGAAAGATTTTTTTTTTTTTTTTTTTTTTGAAACTTGCATATATACACAACATGTGGGGCAACCCCCCACTAGGGTGGTACAACGGGGAAAACCCATGTTTAGCTACTTGTTTTTGATTACCGAGTCGCTAGCTTGACTCGACCCCGAATTAAATTGGTTCATGGGGAAGCAAGTGGAAGAGACAATCTCCATCGGACTTTCATTCAAGATGTTTGGACAACATTGAAGCACGCGAAAGTTCCACACCGATGAGATACATACAGAACCGCTCACAAATGGTACCTGGAAATGCCTGGGTCAAAGATAATGTCTTCATTCCCGAAGGAGTGAAGAACAGAGAAGCTACGGGATAGGTGAAGAAGAGAAAGAAAGTCATGATAAAAATCTTGACTAACTCATCATCATCGGGGAGAATTCATAATAATATGAATTTCATCTTTTAAGCTCAATTGGTCTAGACATATCCCGGGTGTGTCTAGATCAAAGTAGAAGTTATCATACTCCGGATATGTGAGTGGTGAGTTCATCTGAGAACTCCTTGAAGGTGAATGAATCATATTCAGAATTGATATGAGTGGGTTCACCGGTGAACTCCTCCAATGTACATGATTCATAATCGGGGAGAAGATGAATGAAAAGTGGTAACGCCACTAATCTTCTCCCATATTATTAAACAGAGGCTTTCATTTCCGAATAGAATCATCGAAAGAATGTCACTATCCTTAATGGGGAGATGAAATAGGTTTTTCATTGAAAGCCTCGATTTTAGAAATGAGAAGACTCACATTCAAGAATGTTGCAACGGATTTCAAAGGTCGTGAACTTTAATTCTCTTTCTAAGCTAACAAGCTCGAAGGTAAATCTTTCCACATAAACGATGTCCCCAAACAAGACATCATCATCGTAATCGAGAACATCTCAACATGATCTTTGGGAAGACAAGAGGGTAGGGATATCACACAAATGCTCGAATTCCCTGTGACTCTTTGGGATTGGGACAAGGTTCTCAACACTAGACTTTATGAATTGGTCCGATTCTTTCAGAACAAGTCAAGATGCTCGCCCCCATGCTCGAGTGAAGAGGGTGTGATAGCGTGTTGTTTGAGAATGAATCTCAACTGCGGATATCATCCGATGAACTTGATGAATCTTTATAGAATTGAAGGATATCAAGTGTTATCATCATCATCGCATCAGAATAAACGAAATTGAGAGCTAGATCTGTCGCTTTTCTTTTGCAATTGATTCCCTAATAGATTTTTCAAACGCAATTTGGGAATTTATTTTTAGTTCTTTCAGCTAACAATTCTTCCATGGATTTTGATTTGGATTATCTTGGGAATGTTTACATTCCTTCAAATCTTTCACTAAATCCAAAAAGATCGGAGAAGATTTTGAGGAAGTGGTCAGCCGAGGTGTGCCTCGATTCATTTGGTACCGAGGTTGGTTATGATACCTAAGAGTCATAATTGTTACAAGGAAATGGATTCCTTGTTTGACAATCAGAGCTACAATGTGGACCTCCACAATACTCACAACAAGAAACTGATGGTTGTGAGTTATATGTGTGGTAGTCATAATTGTTATCGAACCGCTCATAGACACGCGCGTGTTTCCATTGACAATCGAATTGGAGTGTGAACCACCACGTATTCACAACAAGAAACCGCCGAGTCTTATAGTGTGGTAGCCGATGGAATAAATCATTGTGTTATGGTAAGAATAGGGATCTGGTTATAGACAGACCGCTTCCGATTCCACCATGCTATAACTGGGACAATTGCCACCATTATAAGGACCACCACACCATTGACAACCAAGAGGGTGAGGATGAGACATAAAGAATCAAATGTTTTCAGAGGGTGTAAAAATGAAGAATCAAGGGTAAGAGGGTAAAGATGGATATTTTTGGATTTTTGGATAAACAGTTTGTAAAAATAAGAAAGAAAATCTTTTTGGTTTTTTGTGTTTGTTGAAAACTTGAATAATAAAAAAAATGTTTTTGGATTTTTGGATTTTTTTATAAGAAAATATATAGATATAGATAGATGGTATGAACAAAGAGTGAATATTCAAATCACTAATCTGCTAAACGTAAGATAATTAGCACAGCTCCCCGGCAGCGGCGCCAAAATTTGAATGCAATGAAGATCAGGAGAGTATAGTGTTTCCCCAGGTCGTTAAGTCCCAACGAGCCGTGCGAGAATAATCAAACGTGTAGTGATCGAGAGAATTTGAATGAGAAAAGGGTTTGATTGATTATACCCTAAGAAAGAGTTTATAAACTACAGGGGCTTAAATGCAAATTAAAGGAAATTAAAAAGATAAAAAATATTAAATAAACGCTATCACTATTTGCAAAATGATGTTTTTGTTTTTATGTTTTTATAAAACTGAATTAAAAACTACGCGACGTACAAATGAAAATATGAAACTGAAGCAGTATTAATCCTAAAAATATGAAAATGACATTTTTACAAACCTAATGATAAAAGAAAATTTATATAAAAATAAAATTATTTTTAAAACTATTTATCTACTTATTATTAATTAAAAACTAATTTTAACTATTTAATAATAACCTAAAATACAAGAAAATATAAAATAAAGCTATAAAAATGAAATTATGACTTGGAAAAATCTAAAATAACAAAAGAGAATTTTCAAAACTATTTTTGTATTTTTCTCTATTTTTTGTATTTTCTATGAATTAAAAACTATTAAAACTAATTAAATTACTTAAAAATACAAATTTAACTAAGAAAAATCTGAAAAATATTTTTTTGACTTTTTATATTTATCTAAACTTAAGAAAAATGAAAAATTATTTTTTGAAGCTTTTCTTAATTAATTGTATTAAAAACTAATTAAAAATGCTTAAAACTGATTTAAATTAAGAAAAATAGCAAACAAACTTGGAAAAATCTGAAAAATTCAAGATAAGCTTAAAATAATATTAAGAATATAGGAAAAATAGAAAAACAAGTGCTTGTGTGAAGGAAAATGAACTGCAGAATACAAGTGCTTATGAATAAGCACTTTAAATAAGCCAAAAGCTACAAACAAGCATCAAACTGAAACAAAAGCTAAAATATGCTAAAACTACCCAATTGCAACTAATCTCAACTACTTTAAACCTCTATATTGCAAATTGATCAGATTTTATGATTTGAGCTATTGCTTAAAACAAAGTGGAGACTACTACTGGACTAAAGACAAACTACAAAATAAGCTAAAATGAAAATGAGAAGTTGGAACTTAATCTAGACCGGCCGGGACCTAGTAAACCAAAATTGAGCCGAGATGAGCTCGATGAACTTGTTGCAAGGTCTGCATCCTTTCACACTCAGTATACAATCGAGTGTGTACAGGGAACTAAGCCCATTTTAACAAGCTATTCAAGAGCTTTATAAAAATCACAAAATACACAAAAATGATAATAAGAAAGTGGACTGAGAGGTTATAAAATCCAGAGTTTGACATGATTTGGCCCAAAACTGAGTCCATGAAAATTCATCTCAGTTAGCAGGCTAAAAGTTTTCACTAAATTGACTTTTGAAGCAATTATGAAAAGTTGACTAACTTGAACTTTGATTCAAGATGGTGGACTGAGATTAATGTAATAAGGTGAAATGACACTTCTGCAAGCAATAACTATGAATTTGAAACACAAAACAAGCTTTTGGTTTTCAAAAGTTCCAAGAGATTTGGAATGAAAACAGATTTAGAAGAATTTTTGACTCTCACAGTTCTAAGGTGCAAGTTACTTATTGATTTGACCTGAATGGACCTAGATTAGACTTAAGCAACAGATTTTGAGCATAAACCAAGCCTCAAACTTAATTATATCTAATGATCCAAACACCCTTAAGTAATCCTCAAAAACAGTTTACTCTATCTAACCTAATTTCTTACTTAATGCAGACTGAAATAAAGTTATAAACTTAATCCTAGAGATAAAATAGTGTGATTCAAGCAATAATAATAACCAAATACAAACTGAAACCAATATGCCTACATGACAAGTTTAAAGAAAAGGGAAACCAAACTTACAAGACAGCCAGCTTAATGGAGGCTTAAAACATAACCAAATACACTATTGCTAACCCAAATCCAACCAAAACTTAGCTCAAGATCAACCATTATCCATTTCAAAGATGCTTGAACCAAAATTGCACCAAGTTTGACTTTTGTTGACCAACCATGAGAATTACTTGAATCGAGTTACAAGCTTATCAAAAGCTATGATAAGCTTGAATAAACTTGTTTGAGCTTAAAATAAGCTGTTGAATCTTAAACATAGGAATTTGAAACTTAATTATGCAACAGTGGACTTGGAAACATGAAATGATATTAAAATCTTGAATTGATATTTAAAACTGGATTACAACCATAAAACAACTTCATTTGATGCATAAACGAAAAGATTACATCTTAGAGTTTAATTAAAACATACACATAAAAAACGACATACATAAAACTTTAAAACTAACTAACTCCTTTTCTTCTCTTCTTGCTTCCTTTTATATGTAAAAGGTCTTCCACCTTCTTCCGAGTGAATCCCACCCACTTCTCATGGCCATTGGATGACTTGAAGTATTATTGGCTATTGATCACATTTTGGCCTAAATTGTATTTTGCCATTGGGTTGAGATTGAGGTGTTAGGAGGGGAGCATTTAATGTCTTTTTGGATTTTTAGGAGATGGAGTGATAAGGAGGGGATAAAGGTGGGTCTGGAGGTGTGGGTCATGGTGCCTGGTTTGTTTCGAGCAGAGCAAGTGGGGAAGAAGAAAACTTTGGCGCCAAGGGTGTTGTTTGACCAGATGGTTTTGACTGGATATTAATAAGCAGGGGTCAAAATGAAGGGTCCAAAGGCTTTGCAGGGGTCACATTTGGTTTGACAGGGTCCAAGTGTATTAAAAGGTTTAAAAGGTTTAAAACACAAGGACCTATGTTGCAAATTAAAATACAAGGACCTAGTACCCATTTTCATAAAGTTATTCCAGGGGACCATAAGTGACAAAAGCCCATAATGCAAGGACCAAACTTGACATTTCAATTTTCCAAGGGCCATTTTTGCCAAATTTGAAACTTGAAGGACCAATTTTGTAATTTCTCAAAACTTTTGATATTTTTCACCAAAGGACTAATTTTGACAAGTTATGATTTAAAAAGGACCTTTGGTGATTTTTCTATGAAATTAGGGACTCAGGGACTATTTCTGACAACTTTTGAAACTTGGGGGACTGAAACTGCCAATTATGCAAATTTAGCTCATTTTTCATCTGATTTTAAACATTTTTCATCTTAAACATATAAAATGCAATTTTGGAACATTTTCAGTATTTTGATGCATTTCTGAGCATTTTTAAACGTTTTGCAGTTCAGATTTGACCAAAAATGATGAGTATTTACACACTCATCATTAGCCTAGTACCTAATAAAGGGTAGGCGACGTTGTGATAGGATTAGTTCTCCTTGGTGTGAAAGAACTCGTTGGTTAGCCTAGCATCGTATAAAGGGTAGGCGACGTTGTGTTAGGTGTGACTCACCTTGGTGTAAAAGAACTCGGTATTTAGCTTTGTACCGGAGAAAGGTGTAAGTGACGTTGTGAAGGCTTCTCCGCCATAAGGAGATTGGTGTAGTGTTTACGAACTCTCGAGTAGGTAACTCAGGGAGTGGAGTAGGGCGAGGAAGGTGTCCTTGTAGCCGAACCACTATAAATACTTGTGTCATGGTGATGTGCTTCTTACTCTTTATCTTTCATTACACGTTTATATATCTATCTATCAACGTCCAACATAAACAACTAAATAGATTGACATAAGTCGATCTAAATATTAAAAAGGAAGTTTTAAATTGGTAAAACTATTCAACCCAAGCTTCCCCTCTAGTTTTCCACAATTGGCATAAGAGCTTCGTTACCAAGTTTTTTAGAGTATGTTGTACTTTAAAAACTTGATACGATCCGTGTATGTTTGAAAACTACAAAGAAGGATTTTTTCTCAAGTCATATTTTAAAAATCATTATAATGTTTATTGTTGGACAATGGTAGAATGTTCTAACATTTTCCTGGTTAAGTATTCTCCATACTTGGATTAAGGGTTACCAAGAAGATCATGAAGAATCTATCTAAATATTTCTTTTCGCTAAAAGAATGTTTGGTATTGTCTTTCTCACAACATGAATATGGAGATTCCAAGAAGATCACAAAGCATTTCATCTAAATACTTCTTTTCTTAAAAAGAATATTTAGCAAAGGTATGATCACTAATAATTTACTTTTTATTACTGTTAAAATCTTAGTCGCATGATTTATATCTATTAGTAATTACTTAAGTAGTTATCTATATTATAGTCATCATCATGAATAGTATTCTTCGACTAATTTGTATAGACTACGCTACCAACTCGTAACAATGATATCTTGGTTATTCGATAGCCTCAATCATTACTCATCACAAAGGGCTTATTGACACTTCATCTATGTCAATAAATATCCATGTGAAACTTCTTATATTATGATAAAATGGGATTTTATTATAATGTTTGAAAAGCTTCCCATGAATTATTACTAATTCTTAAAAAGGGAACCATGTCTAATAGGAATAATATTAACTCTTCAAATCGCAAGTTTAAGAGCTTTAACATCTAAACACTAGGCGTTTTAGAACTCCTAAACCAAAGGTATCAAGGAATCACAACAACAACAACAACAGACCCAATCCCGCCTAGGCACAAAGGTATCAAGGAATGTTTGAGCTTATTTTTGCTGTCATGCCGGATCCCTGCGTTTACACTAGCCGGATCCCAAATGAGAGGGATCCGCGGAATCCGTTGCAACAAAGACGCTTAAGTTAAAGAATGATCACTGTGGATGGTCCACAATTATATTCACCTCAAAGACTCACGAACAGAACTCATCATCGCTCTTTGTTCAAAGGAGCAATTTGATCATTCCTCTCAAGCTTAACAATCACTTGTGTAAGTATAATCTTCACTACATTGTTAATTTAATTCCTTGATTTCTAGGATTACAATTTCTTCATCTTTAAGAGTTGGGTTCAAATGGGTTTATCATAATTTGTCACCACATTGTTTTCTAAGATAATCTAAATCAAATAATTAACATTGTTAATACAAATTAAAAACATTTCTTGAATTCAACAAAGATGATGAGAGAAAAATTGTGATCAAACCCTCTAGGTTACTATTCACAATTAACACCACATTGTGGTTATATTGTTTAGGAACAATCATGCCAAGCAACAAGCAACAAGATTACCAAGACACACGCTTTCACTACATACCCATATACCATAGGAAAGATGGACTAAGTCCGGACGATAGGAAAGCCTTTAAGATGCTTGAAAAGAGACTCTTTCACGAGGGTAGAGTTGTTGATCCATCATTTCTTGCAAACACCCCACACAAGGAAGTTTTGGAACTATTGGGTTTGATTGTTTATTGGATATAAACGAGCAAATTTTCCCGGTCTTTGTGCTTGAGTTCTACAAGACAATGGGTATAATTAGAAATGATAATGGGTCCATCTCAATTGAATTCACCATAAATGGACATGAGTACACTCTTTCGCTTGAGGAGTTTGGAAGAATAATAGGGGTCCCATATGATGGTGTTTGCATGTATTCTAATGAGTGGTCGTTGGAGGAGATACACTCTATGGTTGATCATCATGAAATTTATCACACGATAATCCCGGAAGCAACCACGGTAAGGGACACTGTGTTTATGCCAAGAGCATCCCCATCAAGGGTTACTAGGAAGTCGAAAGTGATCTATAGGGATCTTTTCCAAATGGAGCTCGGAGAGATGTACGGGTTGTATAGGAAATGGGAAGATGTTGTTGGGATATGAAAGTGCTGAAGAATGACAAAGTACTGATTAAAGACAAAGTACTGAAAGAACTCAAAGTACTGCTAAGGAAAAAGTCAAAGTACTGCTGTCGAAGTCAAAGTTCTGCATAGTTAAAGAACTGCTATATTTGTTTATGGAAAGCTTTGTTATTCTAGAATATTCTTTGTGTAGATTACTTGTCGTACAAGGTTACAAATTGTAAACCGACTAGGGTTATCCTTAAGCCTATAAAAGGACCCCTAGATTGGCATTAGAGATATATGTTTTTAGAATCCAAAAGTAAGTGCATTATTAGAGTTTTAGAGAAGTTCGATATTAGTGTTTTAGAGTTGTTTAAGAATCTGTATAATAAGCAGATTCAGAGTTATTAATAAAATCGTTGAAAGTTAAAGTTAATTCTTCTTAGCTTTGTTAAGTAAATTCCGCATACTTAATAGAGTTTGCTCAGTGTTTCATTGTTAATAACTTAGGATTTATCCGAGGTTATTAAATCCTTAACAAGCTATTTAAGTTAGTTTGGTTAGAGTACATCGATCCAACAAGTGGTATCAGAGCTTGTGTGGAAACTCTGACTAAGAAGAAGCCTTAAAACCTAGTTAACAACAAAACCTAAAGATGTCGACTGAAGCTGTTCCACCACCATCCATCACCTCACTCAGAATACCAATCATCAAGAAGGGAGAATACGACCTATGGAGCATGAAGATGAGGCAGTACATTGCTATTACAGACCATGCATTATGGAATGTAATTGTCAATGGTAATAAAGTAGTTCCAGAGGCTATAGAGATTCCTGGACAACCTAAACCACCTAAAGCGATCTTACCGGTAGCAACAATAAGGAATCAAGAAAAGGCTCTCAACATATCAAGTTGTCTTCGCTATTCCAGATGTTCATCTACTCAAGTTCCATGATGCTAAAGATGCAAAGCAACTCTAGTCGCTCTCAAGACAAGGTTTGGAGGTAATGATGCTTCCAAGAAGATGCATGAAATCATTTGAGCGGCTTTGAAACATTCAATGTTAGAGAAAGAGAAGGCCTTGATGTCTTTGCCTATGACAGATTCCAAAATCTTCTCGGCATGCTTTGAAATATACAAAGAGGTTTGAGTTGAAGATGCTAATCTAAAGTTCTTAAGAAGTTTTCCATCGACATGGCATGTGATTGCTACAATGATCAGAGGACAACCTGGTTTGGATGTTATGGACTTTGATGATCTTTACAATCATCTGAAGGTGTATGAGCATGAGATGAATGGCCAAACAAGTTCAAAATCTCCAATATTGCCTTTTGTCATCGAAAAGAGAGGCAAGTACTTCCATAAAGTACTTCTCCTACTCAAAGTACTGTTGCTCAAAGTAATGTTGCCTACTCTTTCCCCACCTTTTGCTCAGACAGCCACACCAACAAATACCATCCACTCGTATGAAGTCGTATGCTCTTTCTTTGCACGCAAAAGCTACCTACCTGTTACTTATGAGGAAGATCTATCACAGATTGAAGAGGATGCTCTTGAAGAAATTGATATCAGGTGGCAAGTTGCAATGATCAATGCGCAAGAATCAAGAAGTTTTGAAGAAGACGGGAAGAGGCATTGACTTCAAACCAAAACAGGGAATCACTTTTGACAAATCTAAGATTGAATGCTTCAATTTTCAAAAACCGGACATTTTGCAAGGTAATGCAGGTTTGCTAAATATCAAGCAAACAAGATGACTGAGAAACCAAAGCTAGAGCTAAAAGAATTTCCTATTACTGAAACAAAAGCTTTGGTTGCTCAAGAGAATCTATCGAGAGGTTGTTGGAGTCTTTGAGTTTGATGATGAACCAGTAACCTATTGTATGGTAGTTGTGGAGGAATCGTGGAAGAGTTTGACCGAACACGCTTTTGATGAGGAACCTGGACATGCCGCTATGGAGTCTAGAGATTGTTATGGAAGCATTGATGGAGCATGGAGTGTGAAGATGAACTCGTTCGCTTGCTATGGTAGCTACTTCACCAAGTTCACCCCCTATTTCTGAGGTATGCTCTAAGTATCATAATTTTTATCAAAAAGTGCTAAATGATTATGTTACTGAAAGAGATAATTATCAAAGGGCTAGGTCTGAGGTAGCTGGTTATCAAATTACTTTAGAGTCTATGGAAGCCAAAATCATAACTCATGAAAATAATGAAATGGCTTGGGTAGAAAAGTATGAACAACAGGATTATCAGTTAAAATTAAGTGAATGGAAGTTAAATTGTAAAATCTCTGAAATTGAGAAACTAACTAAGGAGAGAGATGAATTGCTAGAAAAGTTTGCTTCTTGGGGACAATCTGGTCTTTCTCATGTCACTTATGTTGAAAAAGAGAAGAGCTTACATTAAAAGCAGCCTAGGTTTTGGTATGAACTTTAATAGCATAGAAAACCCACCTAGTGATCAGGATGAATGTGATTTTGAGGATATAACCACTAGTGATGATGAACTCATTAATTATGTAGACACATCTAGTAATGAGGACTCAATTAGTGAAACACCTCCTGAATATAAGAAAGACAAAGGTTATCATGCTGTCCCTCATCCCACTGGTAGTTTTGACCTCTTAGACCGTGATGTTTCGCTTTAGAGTAGACAACCTAGAGTTTAGGAAAAAGCTTACTAGTCAATCTAGGTGCGAAACCCCAAAAGAAACCGTCGAAACCCTAAGGATAATGATGTTAAAAGTCAGCAAAGGTACTTTCAACTCAAAGTTGCTACACCTTCAAGCAGTACCTTTAAGAAAACCTTTTCAACATACCGCTAAACCTTTTTGGGATAATTTTGGTCAAAACAGTTTTAATCATTCACCTAGAAGACAGAATAGTTTTGGTCATAGACATAGAGGAAGCAATTTTGGGAGTTTGGGTCAAAATTGTGTTTTGTTTGTTATAGTCCCGATCATCGATTAAGCACTGTGACTTTCACTCGAGTACCTAAGCAACTTCCCAAAGAACAACTGAGCCGCCAACCAAAGACCTAGAGAGAATAAACCAGTCTAGAATCATTCACATAGGGTTAACCATAACAACTTCTCTCAAGACTATAGGTACCCCCCACCAGAGAAGACCTTTTCAAAACCCCGCATACCTTCAAACACTTTCCAAGGTTTTAAGCAAATACTTTCTCAAAGTCTTTGCTCGATTTTCACCAAACACCTTTTTGAATAGGAACCCAAGGAGATCTAATTACTATCAATCTAGAAGGCGTTACAACTCAAAGAAAGTAGCTAGATCTAGAGACTCTACACCAGAAGTTAAAACTAAATGGGTTAAGAAAAAGAAAGTATGATGAGGAACAAGCAGTACTTTCAACAAAGTAAATCGGTGAAAGAGATTTTTGATAAAGATGATTTTATGGAAAAAGAAAAGGAGATTTTTGTTGAAAAAGAAAGTTTTGCTAAAATCCACCACAAGTTTTAAAACAAAAGATAATGTTTGATTCTGTCTACAAAAATCTGGAAGATTACATACTCAAGGAATTTGAGTATGTTACTCCACAAGGGAACACAAGTCAGTAATGGCTTGGGTTCCTAAAAGACACTAACTTTTTATCTTTGTGCAGGGCAACCCATAAGAGGAGCTTAAAGATCATCTTATTGTGGATAGTGGTTGCTCTGGAAGCACGACAGGAGACAAGGAGATTTTGTCAGATTTTAGATCTTATTGTGGAGGAAGAGTTGCATTTGGGAATGATCCTAATGGAGGAAGAATCACTGGCAAAGGAACCATCAAGGCAGGAAGAATAGCTTTTGAGAATGTTAGATATGTGAAAGAGCTCAAGTTCAACCTTTTGTCGATCTCTCAAATCGTGACAAAAGCACCCTGTTATTCACGACACGTAATGTCTCATTCTTTCACAATTCAAGCTTAATCGATGATAACTTGGTGATCCTGAAAGTACCAAGAACCAATGATGTGTATAGTTTGGATATGAAGAGTCTTCACTCTTCTGAAAGAGCTACATGTTTAGTAGCAAAGGCATCTCTTGAAGAGGCACATCAGTGGCATAGAAGATTGGGCCATGTAAATTTCAAGAATATCAACACAAAGCTTCATGCAAGAAGCTTGAGGAAAGAACTGTTAGAGAACCTTTGGAGCTGCTACACATGGATCTATTTGGTCCTGTTTACATTACAATTCTAAACAAGAAAAAGTAAATCGCTTGGTGCACATGATGATTGCTTGATGATAGATTGATTGGGTATTCTTCTTGGGATTTAAAGATGATACTTTTGATGTTATTCATGATCTTATAATAGCACTTGAAAACCAATTGAGACTCAAAGTTAGAGGTATTAGATGTGATAATGGGGCTGAATTCAAGAACAAGCTTATGGATGAATTTTGTGCCAACAAAGGAATCAAGAGGGAGTTCAGCATTGCAAGAACACCACAGAGAATGGAGTTGCGAGAGAAAGAATAGAACTTTGATTGAAGCGCAGCCGTAACAATGCTTGCAGATTCACAATTACCTATTCAATTACGTCAAGTCATGAAGCTTGCTATGTGCTTAACAGAGTATCAGTTACCAAACCTCAGATGAAGACACTTTATGAGTTGCTGATGGGAAACAAACGATTTATGAATCCTTTTGGATGCCCTCTAACTATTCTTAATACAATTGATAATTTGGGTAAATTTGATGGCAAGTCAGAAGAAGGATATTTATTGGGATATTGCACCAACAGCAAAGGATTTAGAGTGTACAACAGAGTCACCAAGAAAGTTCAAGATTGTCTTCATGTTGAATTTATAGAAGATCAAGAAAATCAGAAGGGTAAAGTTCCTGATTGAATGTTTGATCTTGAAGTTTTGACTCCTTCTATGAACTATGTACACATAGAGAAGAAAATCAACATGTACACAATGGAGAAGATTTACAATATGTTGTTCATGGAGTCCATATTAGACCTGATGTTGTTCATGATGAAGAACCTAAAACTGTTGAGAAGGAGAAAAGTACCTTGATGAGCCAAAATTCTCATTGTCTACTGAGGATCAAGCTATTCAAGATGAACTTAATCAGATGCTTTTTCAAGATGTTATAGCACATTCTTATAATGATGATCAAAGAAGAGCTTATGAAGAAGCAAAGAAAAGAACAAGACTGCAGATTTCTCTCACAGTACTTTAGGTGACATACTTTCGACCAAAGTATGCTGCACTCTGCAGCACTTTGGATGATTTTGATGATCCTACCATGCCTGGCTTAGAAGATATTGATGATGAGTTTGAAGATGAAGGTATTTTCTTAGATTCCAATGAAGATGCTGATTTCACTAATTTGGGTGATAATTATGAAGTTCCACAGACTCTTATCTTAAGAATTCATAAGAATCATCCTACTGATCAAATCATTGGACCTTCTAACTCTGGAGTGCTTACAAGACACAAAGCTAAGAGTTTTTCTAAACCTCATAATGCTTTACTTAGCTTTGTCTATAAACGTAAAGCGAGAGTCAATCATAAGGACCATCAAAATGCATGTTTACTTGTTTTATCTCTCAAGAAGAACCCAAGAATATTGCTCAAGCATTAACTAAAGAGAGTTGGGTTAAAGCTATGCAAGAAGAACTTCTTTAATTCAAGCTTCAAGAAGTTTGGGTACTATGTGATCTACCTGATGGAAAGAAAGTAATTGGTACAAGATGGGTTTTCATAGTTAAGAGAGATGAAAGAGGGAATGTCATCAAGAACAAGGCAAGGTTAGTAGCACAAGGCTACAGATAAGAAGAAGGAGTAGATTATGATGAAGTATTTGCTCCTGTAGCAAGGATTGAAGCCATTGGAATCTTCCTTGCTTTTGCATCATATATGGGATTTTAGGTTTATCAAATGGATGTCAAGAGTGCCTTTTTATATGGCAAGATTACAGAGGAGGTGTATGTTAAACAACCTCCTGGTTTTGAAGATCCTGTACATCCAAACAAAGTCTATAAAGTGGTTAAGGCTCTTTATGGCTTACATCAAGCACCTAGAGCTTGGTATGAAAGGCTCTCTACTTTCCTATTGCAACATGGTTACAGAAGAGGACCAATTGACAAGACTTTGTTCATCAAGAGAGATAAGAAGGATATCATGTTGGTTCAAGTGTATGTAGATGATATCATATTTGGAGCTACAAAACAATCTATGGTCAAGGAGTTTGAGAAGCTGATGCAGAATGAATTTCAAATGAGTTCAATGGGTGAGTTAACTTTCTTTTGGGACTTCAAGTTAAGCGGTCAAAGGAAGGAATTTTCATAAGTCAAGACAAGTATGTATCCGACATACTTAAGAAGTTCAATTTTGATGCTATGAAGTCGTCCACTACACCTATCAAGTCTATCAACTCATTGGGCAAGGATGAAGATGGTCAACCAGTTGAAGTCAAGTTATACGTGATCAATGATTGGTGTCTTATGTACCTAACGCATCTAGGCCCGATCATGTTTGCTGTTTATCTATGTGCAAGATATCAAGTCTCACCTAAGGTCTCCCATATGAATGCAGTGAAACAAATTTTTAGTTATCTAAAACAACAACCTAAGTTGGGGTTGTGGTATCCAAAGGATTTACCTTTTCACTTGGAAGCTTTTTCAGAGGCGGTGATTATGCGGTGATAACTATGACATAAGATCAACCACTGGAGGATGCCAATATCTTGGAAGAAGATTAGTCTCATGGCAATGTAAATGCAGACAATTGCAAAGCAATATCATCAACTCCAAGGAATATGTGGCTGCCGCAAGTCTGTTGTGGACAAGTTTGTGGATGCGAGAATCAACTCTTGGATAATGGGTTCAACTTCAAGAATACTCCTATCAACATTGATAATGAGAGTACAATTTTCATTGTGAAGAATCCAGTTTATCACTCCAAGACCAAGCACATTCAGATTAGGCATCACTTCATCAGAGATTGTTATGAGCACGAGCTAACTAATGTTGTCAAGGTTCACACGGATGATAATGTAGCTGATTTACTCACCAAAGGCTTTGATGTTTCAAGATTCAATCACTTGGTGGTAAGCATTGGAATGATTAATTATTGAGCTACATTTGAGGGGAGGACTATTTAGTGTAAGTATAGTCCTATGCATTGCTTGAGGGGAGGCAATCTAATGTTTATTTGAAGTGTTTGCTATTGTCAAGAGGAGAATGGAAAAGTCTAAAAACACAACTTGCTTTTTGGTTTTATGAAAGAATCTTGCTTTGAAAGTCTTGCTTTGGAAAATCTACTACCAAGCACATGTGGAAAGAAGCTGTTGTCTTATTAAAGTCTTGTTCAACGGTAATATTGAGGGTAAAATACACTACGGTAACTTTGTTATTATGGGCTGTGATTTTTCAAATCTCATCTATAAATAACCTCCTTCCGATTTTCCCTCTCATCTTTATTCTTCTCAACCTTTTCCATATCTTTCTCTCTCATATTTACTATTCACCAAATCACTTTCTTTGTAAACAAATAAACAATGGCAAATCGTAATACAATGTTTGAAACACAACATGGTGGCGAATTTAGATAAACAGAGGCCAATGTCATCTTCCATGACATCATTGATTTCTTAACTGGTTCCCCAATCGGTTATGCGCTTTTAGTGGAACACGATATAATTGAGCCACGGATCAAAGGTTTTGGGCAACTGAGGACATATGGAGAATGATGAATCTTATATTCAAGCTAAAGTTGCTGGAAGGCTTATAAATATTACTGATGCATCAATTCGTGAAGATTTATTGTTTGATGATGCAGAAGGAGCTATTAGGTTTGATAAACAGCTTCTTTGGGATACACTAAGAGATATTGGGTATGAAGGGTCTTTGGTTGACATAACAACATTCAAGAAGCCCTTGTTCAGTCCACATTGGAAGTATTTGATACATGTTCTTCTTCATTGTATCAGCTCTAAAAGTACTTCTTGGGAGCAATTTGGTTCAAACATTGCATCTGCACTGGTAGGATTGGCTACAAATTGTATGTTCAACTTTTCAAGGCTAATCTTAGATGGAATGCTCTCTCATATCTCTCATGGATCAAGATGGTTAATGTATCCAAGATTTATTCAAGTATTCTTTAATAAACAACTTCAAGATGTACCAAAGCCGTCAAGTCTTTTACCTATTGTGGTACAACCAGCCAAGATTTTTACATTTATGGCTAGGAAAAGTGATATGTTTACTAGAAGGAACACCCCATTAACCACTTCAATGATGGAGGTTGTTCAAGCAATACGCGATGAGGCTGTAGAAAGTGATGACAGAGAAGGTACTGCTTCAACACAAGGTCTGCTTCTCAAAGTCTTGCATCTCAAGGCGCATCACAAGGTAGCTTCACAAATGCTGATGATAATGAGGGTACTGCAGTTTCTCCCACCTTATCACACCATTCTACTCCTCCTATTGCATCACCAGCACAAGATATTCCTATTCTCTCATCATCCTCCCGGAGGAGATACTGACTACTATACCCACGAAGGTTTAGTGTTGGATAATTATGTTATGACAAGAGAGTTAGTCAGATTGAAGAAAACCACTGAGGCTCAAGCTGCACAGATAGCACAATTGAAGATCAAGTTTAGAAAATTCAAGAAGTCTGTTTGGCCCTTGGTTAAACATCACAGGTTATGGGTCAAAGCTGAAAAGAAGAAGCAAAGGCATTTTAAGAAGACTTCTTCATGCAAAAAGTTTCAAAAGCAATCTTCATTCCAATTGGGGAGGATATTGGAAGATAAGAATTTGAATGAAGATGCTCCATCATATCTGAGATAAAGAAAATGAACCTCAAGGCTGATTTTCAACCTCAAGGTCTTGAAGTGCAAGTCAATATTGAAAGTACTGAGGAAGAAAGCATTAGCGTTCAAGGTCTTGATGATCAAGGTCTTTGTGATCAAAGTCTTGGTCTTCAAGGAACATCTTGACAAGAACTAATTACACCAAGGGTGTTAGATTTTGATGAAGAAGCTGGTCCTTCAATAATTCCACAAGAAGAAGAAGCTGATACACCTATGGTTGAACATACTGCAAGTGATGAAATTGCGGTGAGGTATTGCAAAATTTATCAAGACCAAAAGGTGTGAGTATTCCAGAGTTCTTTGAAGAACAAACTCAGTTTCTCACCGATCTCAACCTGTGTTAGATCTTAAAGATAAAGGGAAAGGTAAAATGATTGAAACAAAGAAGAAAAAGAAACTCACTTTAGCACAAATAAAGTCGCTCAAGTTGCTATGAATGAGGAACGGCTAGAAAATTACAAAATTTGAATTGAATCTTGAAGTTGCTATTGAAGAAGCTAAAGATAAAGAAGCAGCTAAGAAATTGCAAGAAGAATTGAATGCTAAAGTTGTTGTACCATTAAAGTCACTATTCTGTTTACGCTCTACCAAGAAGACGAAATCGTGCTAAAGAAAGAAATGCAATGATGGCTTATTTAAAAGGTCAAGGATATATTGGTTTGCAGAAGTTGAATTATGTTGAGATGAAAGGTTGTATGAAGCATTAGAGAAGCTTATCGAGAAAAATGTTTATAGTATCAAAGATTTTAAAGATGATGGCCTGAAAGAAGATGATAGAAAAGAAAGGTTAAAAGAAAAAGGACAAGCTGAAGTTGAAGATAAAGCGACCATCAAAGAAGGTTGAGTTAAGATCTGATACTAATAATGAACTAAGGAATTACTTAAGAATTGTAGAATTTGAGTATTCTAAAGAAGATGCAGAAAAGAAGAAGAAAAAATCACCAATAACTACTTTTGAAGTTGTAGAATCTAAGGATGGAAATTATCGATGTTTCATAGAAGATGAAAGCTTCAAAGTGTTTAATATGCTATGGGATCTATTGCACATAATAGATAGAGAGGATTTATTTCATTTATATCATTTGGTGCAAGAATGTTTTGAACACATTCCATCAGAAGGTGTTGGTTTAATCTTGCTTGGAGATCTCACAACTGTTTGGGAAGCTGAAGAAACAAGCACTAATGAGATTTGGAAAAATCAAGAAGATTGGGAGATTATCAGCTGGAGATTCTTTGAAGAATGCAGTACATGTTCTAGAGTCAGAAGATGGAACTATGATTCACATGTTAGCAGACAGAAGATATCCGCTTACATCAGATCTTATGAGGAGAATGCTAGAGCATGGTATGGAAGTTGAAGAAGATAATGAAGCTGCACTTATGGTCATCAAATTGTTTATCGATGGACAAGTATGGTGATGATGATGAATAACGGTATGAATCTTTATTGAATAAATTATTTTGAAATATCATACTTTATTCAAATGCTGGCGATCAAGCAGTACTTTCATCAAAGTAATGCTGCTTGACTTTAAACCGTTAATGATTTTGAAAAGAAAACTTTTGTTAAGTGTTAAATATTTTGAAACAAAGGTTAAAAAGAAATAAATGGTTTTTGAGATGGTAACAACAATAGGTTATCAATCTACCATGGTTACAAAAGGATTGGCTAATCCATGAGCAATCGGCTCTGGTAAAGATATCTCAAATCCGTTTTATAGTTGACAACTTGCTAATAAGGTGTATGGTAATCAACTCACCATATCAGTAAATGTGAAGAGTTGGCTAGCCCACAAGAAAATGGCTTGTGGTAAAGGCTGTGGAAAAACCATTATATAGTAATTAGTTCACCATGATTGAAAGAACTAACTAGTCCAAAAGGGTACAACTTTTGGTAAAGACAAATCAAATCTGTTGATAGTTGATGATTTGCTAAAAATTATATGGTTATCAATGTACCATGGTCTTACACACCAAAACATTTGGCTACTCGAGAGTTAATGGCTTTGGTAAAGAGACATCAAAATCCATTAAATTTTCAATGATTCACCTCTCACAGGGAGTTTACACACGGAAGTGATAAGAATTGAAACTTAAAAAGAATTAATGTACAAAATTGTCATATGTTCTTTGAGTTCTGAAAAGATGGAGATTCTTGAATGATCTGTAAAGAATAATTTCTATAGAATACTTTGATAATGATGATATAAGCACAGAGAATACAAAGATACAATCCAAAGACAAAGACACAATCTTTCCTTGAAGATGGAGATGTTAAAGATAAGTTTACAAAGGAACTTGAAGTCAAGCAAGTAGAATTCAAGTTAGGGGAGGATTGTTGGGATATGAAAGTGCTGAAGAATGACAAAGTACTGATTAAAGACAAAATCTTGAAAAGAACTCAAAGTAATCAAGCTAAGGAAAAAGTCAAAATCTTTGTCGAAGTCAAAGTACTGCAAAGTTAAAGAACTGCTACATTTGTTTATGGAAAGCTTTGTTATTCTAGAATATTCTTTATGTGGATTACTTGTCGTACAAGGTTACAAATTGTAAACCGACTAGGGTTATCCTTAAGCCTATAAAAGGACCCCTAGATTGGCATTAGAGATATATGTTTTTAGAATCCAAAAGTACGTGCATTATTAGAGTTTTAGAGAAGTTCGATATTAGTGTTTTAGAGTTGTTTAAGAATCTGTATAATAAGCAGATTCAGAGTTATTAATAAAATCGTTGAAAGTTAAAGTTAATTCTTCTTAGCTTTGTTAAGTAAATTCTGCATACTTAATAGAGTTTGCTCAGTGTTTCATTGTTAATAACTTAGGATTTATCCGAGATTATTAAATCCTTAACAAGCTATTTAAGTTAGTTTGGTTAGAGTACATCGATCCAACAGATGTGATAAGGGAGAATGTGGTGTGCCTAGTAGGAAACAAGGATCACCCCAACGCATGTCTAAGCTTAATGATCTATTGCCTAGTGACCGAGACTCGCTTTAACATTGCCTACTACATGATCAAGAGAATGGCAAGTGTAAGAAGCATGGACAAGATGGTGCTCGTATGCAATGCTCTAACACGTCTTGCTAAATTCATCTTTGCATTAGATCCTTCTCCACAAACCTATGACCATAGATTTTGCAACAAGGTTATGGTATCATTGACCGAGGGAAGAACCACGAGGTTTATGGTATATGGCAAAAGGCCTCACCCACCCACGGATTCCTCGGGAAGAAAGGGAGGCAAAGAGAAGGTGAAGGTAGTAGTAACCCACTCGGAAATACCGAACTCGACCCCTTGGAGTATATAAACCAATTGTCGGACGTTCTTGGTGCATCACCCAAATGGCAACAAACCAAGGGAATCTTCAAGTGCTTTGCCAATTTCTTGAAGAAAAAGAGGTAGAAATGGAATGATAAAGAATGGAGGACGGGTGAAGACGGGATGGGGAGGAGAAGAGAGGTAAGGTCATAGGACCTAAATTTGTGATGAACAATTTCAAAAAATGGTTTGTAACACCTTAAACTATGCTCGTAGTATGTAGTTATCGCCATATCTTGGCACTAAACAATTCTAACTTAGGAATTTGAAGAATGAGATTTTACGACCCCGTGAGTGGTGATGGAGTAAATCACTCATTCTAGGAATTTTAGCTCTTCCTACTTTTCTATACATTATATTTGTTGTGTTCTTGCATTTAGTCCCTATAGAAACAACTAGGAGAAGCATTTACTAAAAAGTGCAAAGTTGCACATTTCTTTGAAAGCCTTCTAATCTGCGATGGCGGATCGGCATTTGAAGTAGCGGATCCCTCGAGAGGGAACCGCGAGATTCGTGACCACTGATGCACAACTCAGACTTACTTACACCAAAATAGCACACTAGATCAACATCATACTAGCCAAACATAAGATTTTAGAACCAACTAAGTCTTCCACAAACACCTAAAAGCTTCACACTTACTCATAGCTCATCTAGGATTATATTCAAAATGTTGTTGATTTATCAACTCATTAAAACTCACCATACTTCCGCTCCAACGTTGACACATTGCTTCTCACATCTCATAACTTTTAATTTGAGAAACTTTTCAATGTTATCAAATTGATGGTAGTCATCACTTACTCATAAATAAGCTTAAGACTAGCTTTTTATTTTTCTATATTTTTTAAATTTTAGTGAATTTCCCTTGAGTCATCATCTAGTTTCTAAAACTAGTTATCGCCATCTTTTCATTTAAAATCAAATAGAATTTTTGTCAAACACTTAGTTGGATTAACTAAAGTAGAATTTTCTTACCCAAAACCATCATTAAGCATCCTCACTCATTATGGTTGAGGATTTGAGATATCCAACAGCTAAAAACTTCAAAATTAAGTCAAAACCTCGAAATCCATTGATAATAAACCTTACAAAAGCATAATCATTTCACCTAGAACACGGCTTTGACAGCCGGATCCACGGTCTTTAACCGACGGGTCCTATTTGAGAGGGATCTGCAGGATCTGTAGGCTGAAAGCCTAAATCGCTTCCATATTCAATTTTAAGTCACCTTTTGCTTATCTAACCATTTTTAGCCTTCATTTATTATCCTCCTAGAGCTGATCAATATCCTAGTGCATGCTTAATCCTCAAAGTGGCCAAGAATTTAATTTCCTAATTCAAATTATTCTTTATAAACCAAACAACCTTAGGTTTAAGGCATCACTCTCTCTTACCTCTCAAAAATCAGCAACTAGAAGCTTATATTAGCATCATCATCACTATGACTAAGGCTCTTAGCAACAACTCTTCAACCATAGGAACATCCAAAAGAAAGGGTCAAATGATCCATGAAATCTCATCCACCGAAACATCTCCCATTAGAGATAATAATACTAGAATCCCACCTCATCAAACTCATCCAATAAGTGCTAAGAAGCCGCAAGGATTAGCATTAAACCTTTCGGACTAGAAAAAGGATCATCTAGTTCAAAACCAAACATGGCTAGTTCTAGCAAGCCGTCAAAACCCTCATTCCTTGAGCATGGACAACACTCCTTGAATGAGCCTCTTCCTCACCCAAACATCTACTCATTGGATCATTCACCACCAAGAGCCACTCACTCACCAACCTTTTCATTAAATAGGGAACCACCGACAACACCAACTAGTCCATCATGGGAGACAAGGAACAACCTTGATCATATGGAAGAATTTTCATTACCACCCTCATTTTTAGAACCTCATTCCACTTCTCAAAATGAAGACCCAAAATCACACATAGAGCCTCCTCAAAATATCCATTTCCCTCCGGTTCTAAACCAAGACAATAATTGTCCAAATTGTCTAATCACTCAAGGACTTGTTCAAGAAGCACGAAATGAGATACATTTCATGTTTAATCATCTTCTTGCAAAGTTGGATCAAATCAACAAGTCCACTCATCCCTAGACTCAAGCACATTGTCGCGTCTTAAGTCTAGTAACTAGTTAGTATTAAGTAGTATGTGTATGGCTAGTTCATTCTCTTAGTTTTAGAGATTTGCTTGATTATCTCTTGCTTTTATTGAATGAATATCTATATGCCATGATTGTTTTATGCTTGCTAAATTACATATTTCACCTCTTCATTAGCATTGTTTGGCATATCTTCATTCTTTGAAGAAACTGTCACCAGACAGCCGAATCCCTAAGAATGGTCTAGGCGAATCCCTCCTTAAAAGGCGTGTGGGATCCGTGGTCCAGAAGCACAAATTACTACTAACTTTAGCCTTATTTGCAGGAATTTATGAACTATATTCTTGTTTTCTAACCTTTATTTTGTAGATTTTCAAAATACACGTGAAGATTTTGACACCATAAAGCTAGGGGGAGCTTTGTGTCAAACCATACATTTCAAATCCATTTGCAACTTGATCCTTATTTGGATTACTCTTCACAACACCCCATTGCAAAATTGCAATCTTCAAGGGGGAGCATTTTTATGTACTTGACGCCCTCACAAAGGGATGGACTCGTCAAGGGGGAGTTAAGACGAGAACCATTCCCGTCACTTACTCACTTTACATCTTTTATTTTACATATTTTTTTTCTAAAACTTTGTGTTAGTTTCTTTTCGGCGCTCTTTTTGTTTTAGACAAAAGGGGAGAAAGAATAAAACTCAATTGAACTTTTGAATTTTTAGTTTTTCCTTAAAATAATTTTATGTTTTGTCATCAACAAAAGGGGGAGATTGTTAATACAAATAAGCCATAAAAACGTTTATTTATATTTTACGATCTTCTAATGTTTTGTCGATAACAAGCGTAAAATAATTTTAACGAAACAAATAAAATACGTAAACTGTTTGAGCCAATAGTTTTTTAACACACTTACGTTTTCACATAAAACACTAAAACAAGTATAAGTGATTTTATGATTTAGATATACATATGTACAACAACTAGTGTTTACATACTTATCTAAGTATCTACTAAAATGGGTAAAAACAAGTATATACTAAAATGGGTAAAAACAAGTATATAACTAAAATGGGTAAAAACTAACAAATGGTATTGACCCATAACCCATGGTTTTGTCCAAATCACTTAACTAGGTTCATTGTATTCTAGAGATACATTGAATCTAGAAAGAAACCCATGGATCAACCCATGACTCATGACCTATAACCAAAAATACCCATGGGTAAAGAGGAGCGTCCCACGGATCCCTAGCTTTACATGCTAGCGGATCCCTTGTGGGAGGATCCGAGGGAACGATAAACTTTCTCCTTTGTAAATAGTGAGCCATTTCTTCCTTTTGGCTCACCACTTTCACACATACTTTCTCCAAGTATTGTACCTCTCTAACCACTGATCCTAAGGGATCTATCTATGTAGTTTGTCTTTTGTTTTTGTGTGATTCTCTAGGTTCCTCTTAAAGGCGAGATCACCACTTCTTGAAGTCAAGCAAGCTCAAGTCCATGAGTTTCCATGCTTCATCATCATCAAGACAACAGGGGTTCTCTTGTCGATAGTTCTTTCTTCCTCCGTAGATGTTGTGTTGAAGGCATTAGTGAAGGATGCCGAAAGATTCAAGACGAAAGCATTAGTGAAAGGTGCTTAACGTCTATGTCAAAATCATTGCTGAAGAATGCTAAAGGTGTCAAGTCAAAGGCATTAGTAAAGGATGCCTAGGAATCAAATCAAGTGGCATTAGGGAAGAATGCCTAGGTCATATAATCGATGAGGTGCATCGTTATACATATAAGTATTTGTTTATTTCCAAGGATGGTGATATCCTTGATGGGGTTGTAATAAGGAGTGGATCTCCTTAAGATTAGGTGTTGTGTTGTGATGGGTAGTAGTTCCTCCATAGTAATGGAACTAGGTGCTTAGCCTAGTACCTAATAAAAAGGTAAGCGACGTTGTTATAGTATTAGTTCTCCTTGGTGTGAAAGAACTCGGTGGTTAGCCTAGCACCGTATAAAAGGGTAGGCGATGTTGTGTTAGGTGTGGTTCGCCTTGGTGTGAAAGAACTCGGTATTTAGCTTTGTACCGGAAAAAGGTGTAAGCGACGTTGTGAAGGCTTCTCAGCCATAAGGAGATTGGTGTAGTGTTCTGAACTCGAGTAGGTGACTCGGGGAGTGGAGTAGGGCAAGGAAGGTGTCCTTGTAGCCAAACCACTATAAAAACTTGTATCGTGGTGATGTGCTTCTTACTCTTTATTTTTCATTACACGTTTATATATCTATCTATCAACGTCCAACATAAACAACTAAATAGATTGACATAAGTCGATCTAAATATTTAAAAGGAAGTTTTAAATTGGTAAAACTATTCAACCCCCTTCTAGTTTTCCACAAACTGAGTATTCAGTATATCAAGTTAATAGTAGTGTACTTGTTAGGAATTAGAAATTCCATGTGAAAGTGTCGGTCACCCCAATTATGGTCTAGCATACGTTAGCTCGTAGACTTGTAGTTATTTACGTTGTTTAGTATTTAATTAGTTAATTAGTAACGTAGATTAGTTTAGTGTAACACCGTGGAGGAAGGACGGGTCTTTACCCACTGTATGCCTGATCCACAGCCCAACAAGAGGGCGTATTGTTTGTAACTATAAATACCCCTTCCATCCTTGGAAGGGGTGGTGCTTCTTGGAATCTAACCTTGCATTTGTTGTTTTACAACTCTCTTTCAAGAACATCCTCTCTACTCTCTTCATCTCTCTAAACTATGGCATACTTGATTCATCACCATCCAAGGCCACCCGAATTATCAACAACACAATATTTATGATCCAACAAATGGTACCAGAGCCTAGGTTATTGTGTTTTTGATGATTTATTGTGGTTTTTGTACCTTGTTAAAACTGTTTTTGCAACCTTTTTTATGGTCGGAAAATTGTTTTTTTCGTTTATTATTCTGGGTAAACAGTTTTACAACATGTATTCTGTATTCTTCTTTTTGGTCAAAAATGTCATGTGGTCTTTACTTGGTTTAAAATGTCTTGTGTCATTTTTATTGTCCAAATAGTATCCTTGTTCATTTTTTAGTGACCAATATGTGAAATATTCGTGGTCAATCTGCTCAGTTTCTATGGTCAAAACGGGTCAAAAAGGAAGAAGCTTTTATGCTTTTTCTGGGTTATATGAAGATGAACAGAAAAAGTGGTCGGGAAATTCTTGGATGTGAGTTGTGTACTAGCATTTTTGAATGCTGAGTTGTCACTATGTCCAGATTCATTGGATCTAGGAAGCGACTTGTCAATTCGTATCAAGAAGCGAGTTGTTATACTCTGGGTATGCGAGTTGTCTAAAATGTTTTTTTTGAAAGCATTTTTGAATGGCAAGCGATTTTTCATGTTATTAAACATGGTTTGCGAGTTGTTTTAATAAAGGTTGTAAGCGATTTGTTTTGAAAAATTGAAGTGACTTGACTGAAAAACGAGATGAGAAGAAACCATGACTTTTTGACCAACCAAACAAAATACCAACGACACTCTTGACTTCAGTCTACACATCATAAGTCCATAACAATAACGAGATAATCATACTAGACTGATGTGGTAAATCGTAATTCATCACAGACCTCGACCAAGTGAAAATCTAAATCCTCCATATACACTCAACCATCACCTAATCATATACCAAAACTCGACTCTTTGAAATACACATAAATGATTTCAGATTATCTTTCTTCGTGGTTTTCATTGAAACATAAAGACCTTTGAGGTCTAACCCACAAAAGATACTCAATCCTCATCGATCTATGTTGAAGATAAACTTCTATTCTATTTCCGAACATTAAAGGGTTGTATAACAAACGTGTTATAACCCTTAGTTGGTTCTTTCAAACATACTTAACTCACACATAAACGAATTACAACCTACCTGAGACCATGTAATGATCTTGAAGCTGAAAATACTTGAGCTCTTCTTGGGTTACATGAATGATCTACAACAGGTACGTGGTTTGATCTTCATGTGTCTTTCAAATTGATTAAAAGAAATAGAAGAAGAGTGGTTGCATTCGTGTGATTTGATGAGATTGGTAATTGACTGAGATTTGTGAAAGAGTACAGGAGGGGGCGGAGAGTTTGAGCATATGTTTAGGGTTTTCTAATGGGATTAGGATTAATATTGTTCTCTTTTATATCTTGATGCTTAGGGGGATTAGGGTTAGAATCTCTCTTTGTTGGGCCTTTAATAAAACCGGACTTAATATCTTAACTGGATCAGGAGGTAGATTTGTGTGGACTTTGCTAGAAGATAATTGGACTTTGAATCAAACGTAATATCACTGAAAACGAATATCACATTCGTTTTGATAATTAGTGATAATTTAAATCTTTTTGATAATTGAAAATCCTTGGGATGACTGATAATTTGTGACAATTGGATTTTAATTAGAGTTGGGCCCCTCGTGTTTTTATCACAATTGATATCAGCATTTAAGATGGGCCCTTCGTGGATTTAAGTTGGATTTAAGTTCTTGAGCTTTATACCTTGAAAGGTTAATTTTGATAGTCCCGGGTTTAAGTTTGTGATGGGATGGAATATTGATGGATTGGATTTGGATGTTGGACTATACATTTGTGGTTGGATTAGTTTTAGATATCCGGTTGAAGTATTGTATTAATAATGCATTAGACCCGAGAATTATTTAGAATACTCTAATTTTACCCCCGGATACGCAAATTTTGGATACATTCTTTTGATTAAAGTGTTGAAAATATCAATTGTTATCTGATATCTTTTTCTTCAAAAAGATTGGATATATTTTCACAAAGGATATTATGTCACGGCTTGAATTGGTTATTGAACAAAGTTGATTACGGGGTTGTTTACATGGTATTTCGTACTTGGATTTGCAGTGAGATTTTCCGGGCGAGTTTACTTATTTCGTCTTCTTTCTTTCTACCCTTCCGCGAAGATGACTTGTTTGGGCATTTATAGAGTGTGATGAAGACTTGACTAATTAGTTACGTTTGTGATTATTTCTCGCTTAACCCACAACGTAGCTATCACTTCGGTGTCTCACTCGGTTGAGAATGTCAAGAGGTTTTGTACATTGGGTACACCGTTTCTTTTCACAAGGATTAGTACAAGTTTAAGTAACAAATCTGGGGAATTTTACTTCATGATCAAGTTCGGTATTTCGGGTTTACTTCACCAGGTGGTCACAGCATTAGCCGACAGAATATGTGGAAGATGTGTTTACCAAAGGGTTTGTTGGATGAGATGTGATCAGCAATTCTCATGGAATATTCTTCGCTACAAAATGTCAATGATACTTCTCAGTCTAAGCAAAATCTTTCAAGAATCTTCAGCATCAGTCATGATTTTTCAAGAAGTTTGCTTTTGACAAGAACTTCTCGTGCTAATGATCGTACAAATTATGATGCTTCCGAAAGTTCGAAACCAACAAGGGGGAGAAATGTGTACTTTGATGTTTTACGGTTAACCCTCTAGAGAAAGTAGTGTATACTACTCTAATTTGTATGGTTTGTGAAGTATTCTACATATGGGAGAAGAATTGCTGAGGATGGAGTATGAACCGTTAATGAACCGCTGCATGTTCCCCTAAAACAAATATTCACCGAAACCAAAGTTGTCATAACACATTCAAACTGACATTGTTTACGGTTTAGTCTTGATTTTGTAAAATCCCGCGAAAGAAACTATTTCTCGGTTTAAATCATAGACTTGTAAAATCCCGTGACAATGGAAACATCCCGGTTAAAGTAAAGTGCATTTCCAGATCTATCTTACGGTTTATTCTTGGTTTTGTAAAATCCCGCGAAAGAAACTATTTCTCGGTTTAAATCATAGAATTGTAAAATCCCGTGATGATGGAACCATCCTGGAAAAAGGAAAGTGTATTTCGGGATCTTATCTGATGCTGGTGCTACGGTTTCTGCTTCGAAGAAAGGATAAAAGGGTGTACTTCAAGAATTGGGTGTTTGTTTGGAATGTCCTCATGGCAGTTTGGCTATTACAAGGTTTTACGGGGTTATGCTCATTTAACCATGGTCGGGATGAAACCATTATCATAGTTCACTTAAAACGTCATAGGAGGCTAGATATGAGCTTTTAACCAGAAGATGTGACAACGGGGTTAATTCACTATTATTTATTTGAGGTTGAAGTGAAATATCACGGGCAAGTGTACTTAGTATCTGAAGGTATCGGGGATGGTTGGATGAAGATTCTTCAAGATCCTTGTTCGAGCTTATTATCAAAAACGAAGACTTGAAAATCTAGTTATTGTTGGCTGACTTTTTCCTTTTCTTTTACCACTTGGGAGAATTGGGCTCTTACCACCACAAAAATAACTATCACTTTAAGGAGTTACGTTGTAGTGCTCAGTTTCACATTAAATTGTGGATTTTCAAGAGGTGATGTACGTCTAATACTTTATGGTTGGTTGGATGAAGAGTATAGAGTACTTAGAGATTCAATGGAGGATGAACTCTTGGCACCGCTCTTTGTTACATGTGTGCAATTTTAAGTCACAAGTTCGGGTTGTTTTACTTCAAGGTCAAATTCATCATATTGGGTTATCTCCATCAGCTGTCACGACAAAGAGCCTACTGAATGATAATGGGGTTGATAACAAGTTTGCCAAGAGATTGAAAAGAGAGAGATTATGAAATTTGAACACAACAGTTCAAGCCTCGTTCTCTAAAGAAAAGAAAAGTGTAACGCGTCTCGGTCTTTATCTTTGAAAGAAGAGAAATCTTCTTATGACGTTTGAACACAATAGTTCAAGCCTCGTACTCTAAAGAAAAGAAAAGTGTACATCTCAGTGCGCTTTATCTTCTGAAGAAGAGAAATCTTCTTATGACGTTTGAACACAACAGTTCAAGCCTCGTTCTCAAAAGAAAAGAAAAGTGTACGTCTCAGTGCGCTTTATCTTCAAAAGAAGAGAAATCTTCTTATGATGTTTGAACACAACAGTTCAAGCCTCGTTCTCTAAAGAAAAGAAATGTGTACGCCTCAGTGCGCATTATCTTTGGAAGAAAAGAAATCTTCTTATTTATGACCGTTCTCGTCAACATGCTTCATGCCTTTTCCATGCGCTATCAGTCATCAAGTGAACCGAACTACTGTTGATTGTTTTCTTATTCCACTTGCTCAACTATAATGACGATGGCGACATCATGTGCTAATTTTGCAGGGGAGAAGTGTGAATAGAATACATTTAGATGATAATCACTTGTTTAATCAAGAATGGCATCTCCGTATGCAATTCTTGAGGAGGAGAAGAAGTGTGAAACTACTGCATGTTGATTGATATTAGAGAATAAATGGTCAAACGGCTCCAAACTCATGTAAGAACCGAGCTTCTTCTTATCGGGTCATTTCTACATGGAGTTTCTTCTAAGAGCCGTTGGTTGACATCTTCACATGGGCTGATTTGATTAATGACAAAGTGCTTCCAGTTGCGGAGCTGATTTCCTTAATGAACATCTTTATGCTCTTGTTTGATTGGGAGGGATTTGAGTTAAGGGGATTTGCTATTTGCAAGTTAACGGGAATGCATTTGGTGAGTTGAAGATGTTGACTTTCTATTCCCCAATTGGACAATCTTGAAGAAGGTCGAGTCTACCGATCGTTCTACATTTTCGCTTTGCATGTTAGAAGACTAAAGGCGAGTTGCATTTAACGATCTAAAGACTTCTTCTTGATCCAGGGCATTTATCTAGTTGTCGATTTAGGGAGAGCACTAATGGGGAGGGTGAAATGTGCGATTTAATCCCAATTAGACTTGCTCACCTTGTACTTGACAAGTTGATTCTCACAAATACTTCATGCGATCTTCTCAAAAGATTTCTAGTACATGAGCTTACAATGTGTTCTTGATTACGAAGTGTCAAAACCGGCAAGGGGAAGGAGACACACATCTAAAAGCACAACGAGTACACTTGACGAACTTAATTCTTGTAAGTGATTGAAGATATCCCGGGAAGACAAATGTCATGACCGCAGAGAAACTCGGTGTTTGACTCGTGGCTTCTAGTGTTCTAATTCCAACTATGTGGGGGAAGAGATGGAAGAGTTAGTTTCAGGGGATCAAAGAGGTACACAAGTATGACATATTCAGGGGAGATAAATGTGTAACATGAGGGAGGTGTTATCAGCTATTCTCTCCTTGGGAATGTGTGTACCGAGGATTCTTGAGCTTCAAACACGATCATCAGGGAAGAAAAATGTGAACATTGGGGAGGTGTTTTCATTCCCCTCATGATGTGTATTCAAGAGAGCTCTTGGGGATTCGTGTACTTCGGATTCTTGAGCTTCATACACAATCATCAGGGAAGAAAAATGTGAACATTAGGGAGGTGTTTTCATTCTCCTCATGATGTGTATTTGGGAGAGTTCTTGAGCATTATACAAAGAGACTGACTGCATCAATTCAACTACTTGGGGGAATTGTTCTCTTGACACCTTTTGGAATGGATCGCTTCTAACGTCAGTAGAAAAGAAATATGAGGAGATTCTTTTATGTGTGGGATGATACGTTGTTGTTCTATTGGATGATATAACCTCGAACGAAGAATCACGATAATTATTCTTAAAAGGAGCAGCAAGATCGATGATAATGGTGTGCTTCTTTGTGCACATGGCTAAGGGAAGCTTGAAAGAAAGCTTTGAATATGCTCAGCTAAAGGAATTTCGGTTTGGGGGGAAGCTGCCAAAGTCTCGCATTCTTAAAGGCTCAATTCCTTCTTTTCAAGAGCCTCGGAAGCTTTGGTGGTGGATGTTTAAGAGATGACGATTTATATCTTCTTCAACGAGGTTGTTTGATATCCTTATCTCGGTACTCGTATCATCATCTTCTTAAACTATATCATCTTCTCTATCTCTGTAAATATTTATCAAAAACCAAAATACCAAAATATAAAACCAACAGAAACCCATAAAAATCAGAAAATTTTGAAAAAGACCAAAAATATGTTTTCTCAAGACATGTCTTCTGATATCGATAACATCTATGGTCTTAGAAATTTCATTCAATAATGGCACGGGACCATAGATGAAGTTCGAGCAGGAGGTGTAAATATTTCTCTTCAAAACATGTCTAAAAATCATGGCATGCAGTTACTTCAGACTGTAACCCGTGCTTAAAACCATGGCTTGCTATTATTTCTGATAGCAACCCGCTCTTCAAGGAAGGAAAGTGCTACGCTTAAATGATTTTCACAAATTTCGTGCACTTATCCTAAAAACAAAAACAAGGAAAGCATGTCGTCAAAAAGACTGCTGTTTCTACTCAAATATTTTTCCTTCTAAAATTCTTCAGAAAAATATTTGTTTTAACAATATTGGTGGAAAATGAGTTGCTTGAAAAACAATCAGTATCAGAATTTTCATAAATTTATAAAACCCAATCAATGACTTCAGCGCTTTTAAAATTTTTCAGAGAAAGAGTCATTGATTGAGGGGGAGAATGTTTTCAAATTAATATCATCTACCGGGCTTTTCTAATTATCCTCGTGCTTAACTAAAAATGATATTTGCCTATGTCGAAGGACTAGGAATTTAGGATATGATTGTTAGGATTAGATGATTAGAGTTTGATAAACACATTATTCCCATGCTTTATATGAACTGATTGATATGTTGAATTGACTTTTATTAGTCGATTTCTGTTTGGGTGTTGTCGACCACCATATATTTGTATGTATGTTCACTAACCTATGCAGGTATATTGGTATATAAGAATGTTTCCGATCCGGATCCCACAATAGAAGATGATTGGATGCCAAAAGGAATAACTATTTCTTAGGTCGACAATGAAGAAACGGAGCTTAATTTGATCTCTATGGAGAGTTGGCATGAAAAAATGCAACGTAAGCGGTCTCACTGCATCAGCAGATGGTTTTCTTCATCATCAAATGAAGAAACGGAGCTTAATTTGACCTCTATGGAGAGTTGGCATGAAAAATGCAGCGTCGGAGGTCTCACTTGCATCGGCGACGGCGTTTTCTTCAAGCCTTACAGCAACAACGGAAGCTTCTGAACCACCTAACGTATCTTTGTGCAGGATAGTAGTGAATGATACCATTTTTAAACAAATTTTGAAAATATTGTTTTGAAAAATGGAAAAATATTGGTTTTTGAAAATAGATTGGACTTAATTTTGACAATCACCGGACTTCATTTTATTAAAACTTAAGTCACTCAATCATCGACTACGGTCATCGATTGAGGGGGAGTGTGATTTATAATAAAATATTTTCAAACAATATTTCATCCATCTAGTCCGGCTTGTACAAAATAAGTGGTGATCTAAAGATTTAATGTTATGTCATGGTATGATATTTTTTAAAACCCAAAGATCTTTAAAAATGAAATTTTTTCTGTTCTTGTTTGATTGTGAAATTGTTTTATTTTACTTAAAGATATCTTAAAAAACTATCATACCTGACACTAACAATCTTTAATGTCTATAATTGGTCCTCATCAGTCAATTTCAAAAATTAAATCTTGCCACGTCTTTCCCCTAAAAATTTTAAATGATTTAAATCAATTGGGATCACAAATCTCAAAAGGTTTGAAATTTTTTATCGGGGGAGAGATCGTGATTTAAATCTCAAATCGGTTTTAAAGGGTGATTGTTTCAAAAGCACGCCTTCCTTCATGTGCCAAACAATTTTGAAATGCATAATGCACATGATTGTGGAGGAGCATTTAGCCAAAAAATCAGAAGAGCTTTTAAATCATGCACATTTTCTCCCATGTTTTCTAAACCGCATTAAATCACTTGGGATCCAAAATCTCAAAGGGTTTGATATTTTTGATCGGGGGAGAATTTGTGATTTAATAATGAAACTTGATAAAAGGTGATCGTCTTGATTCAAATGTGCATGCTGCTCTCCCATATGTGCTAAACGCTTTCGAATCTCGAAGCACATATTGAGGGGGAACATTTTAAAAGGAAAATAAACTTTCAAGGTACAAAGATTTCTATGTTTCAACATAATGTACCTTGATTGATTTTCTAAATGGTTTCCAAATGGCTTTTGTGATCGTGGATGTACTTTAAAAGAACTCTTTCCTCTATGTGATAAAATTATTTCAAATATCCTTCGCACATATTGAGGAGGAGAATTTACCAAAGAAATTCAAATGGCTTTTTCTACGGAAATTGTGATCAAGAATATATTTCAAAGAACTCTTACCTCCATGTGCAAAACAATTCTTTCAAAATCATAAGCACATGTTGAGGGGGAGCATTTCTAAATGATCAAAAACAATTAAGGTACCAAATGCTTTGATATTATATCACAAGTACCTTGATTGATTTTCCAAATGATTTTTCAATTGGTTTCGAGAAGGAATGAACAATACCAAAAGACCGACCAATTTACTTTATGCATGGTGTTATAAGGATGGTTAGGTTAAGTATTCGTTCCCACGAACCCGACCAATGACTGCTACTAGCGAGCCCAGTACGACTGGGCTAACCCAATAACTGTTTGGGCTCACGAAGGCCCAAACTCAAAGTTATTTAGGGCTTATGATATCGGATATCTCTTATCTTTGGAGATAAGTGTCTAATAACCGAATTAGGCGGGATACATCGAAGTTTGGGGAACACGAAACCAACAAGGATTTCGTGTGTATATAAAGGGCATCCCAGCCCTCATTAAAGGTACGATCTAAAACCCTAACTCTCCATTAAACCCTAAAACCGACTACTTACTCTCACGCAGGAGGATAATCGTGGGAGACAATCCCACGATAAGCCTAACGGTGTCTTCTATTTATTTAGTGCGCAGGTCTCAAGCATTAAGATCCAATTGATACGGGGAACGGAGTCCAAACAAGGCATGACTTTTGTATCAACAAGTGGCGCCATCCGTGGGACCAATCACTAAGAACTAGAATGGCGAAGCAAGGAAATCTAAGTCGGCGATGCATAGTGACCTACAAGGGAAGAAGCGACAAAGCGGATCAACCCCTAAGCAAGCCTCTGGAACAACGGTGCGACCAAAAACCAAGAGGTCGGGCCCAAATCTGGTCTTCGACGATTGGAACAACGCCGCGGGGACAACCCATGCCACCACAACAACAACCACCGGTAGAAGATCCGCTGCGCACCCTTTTACCACTCCCCTGCGATCGGTGCTAGAAAAGGACCTCACAAAAGCGCCGGTGCACCTCTCAAGCAGGAGTCGGATGTAGAAGCAGAGACACTCTCGAGCTAGAAGGAGTCACACCTGAACTAGCGCCAAGTGACTTTGTGTCTCAAAACTACGAAACCTTGGCTGCCCTTATGCAAGAAGAGGCAAAAGAGGTCAGTCGAAAGCTTGCGACGACTCAACTTTGATCAGAGTATGAGACATCCGCATCGCGTCATCAGAGGGATAGGCGGGAAGGATAACCGTCGGCCCGGTGTTTACCGGGATTGGGAAGAGAGTGGAGAACGATGAAGCGGTGAGCTGCATATCTGGAAGAGCACGAAGAAGATGGATGGCGTACCAATGTCCACGCTAGGCTTGGTAGCGCAAGGTCCATGACGAGGCTGGGACGGCGGCATTCCCCAAGAGGAAGCTCTTCAAACTTCAGTCCGAGGGCGGCGCAAGCCGTATAAGCCCGAAAAAGAGGAAGCTCATCCTCTAGCGACTCCTCGGACGGTCGGGGCAAGCGCCGGCAAAAAGCTTCGTTCTCTGGTGATTCCTCGGACAACGAGGACAGCGAACGGACGGAAGTCGAGGGAAGATATCGCGACGGGGAGGAGGAAGATATGTCTCTTCCACTGGCGCCGCCAAAAGGTGGATCGTTCACCGGCGCATCGGCAATTTCTCATAAAATAAGAGAAGCGCATGCCCGCCAATGTGAAAACCTATGATGGAGCAGGTGATGGGGCGTCACTTAAAAATTTTGAATCGCGGCTACTATCGAAAATTGGCCACAACCTGTGTGGTTCACATGTTCAATTCCACATTAGTAGGGAATCGCGTGAAATTGGTTGATGATAGCTTCCGCAGAAGCATTGATGGATTTGAAGAGTTGCGGAAGGCGTTTCGCCTGAACTTCACCCAAAGGAAGAAGTGCGCCAAAACCCTTTGAACTTGCAGGGGTAAAAGCGCCGGAGAATCTACAAGCGCTTATGTGGAGTGCTACAAAGATGAGTGCATACATGTCAAGGCATGCCACGAAATACTAAAGATCTCGGGGTTCATGAGCGGGATCAATAACCCATAACTCATCAAAGGCTGAGCGAGAGTCCCCAAACCTTTGATGAACTTATGAAGCGCACAAGGTCCTTTATCAAGGAGAAGCGCCTGGCGGACAGCAGAAAGGTTACTCAAACTATAGGTCACAAGAACAGCCTCGGAGACAATCCACTGACCAGAGTAGCAACCGCAACAAGAACTACCGCGGCCATGGGATCGGACGAGATAATGACAGATATACCCCGCTGACCAAAACTTTGGAGATATTCGCGATGGAAGGCGCATACTTCCCAAGGCCCCTACCAATGCGCACCCCAGAGGATAGGCGCGTGGGGAGTGGCTACTGCGACTATCATGGACAGAAAGGATACACCACCAATGAATGTGTCCAATTACGCCAACTAATTGATAAACTAGTAAAGAAGTGATTGGACCATTTGGTTAAAAATCAACGAAGGGAAAGATAAGCAAAATAAACAAGAAAGAAGTACCCCAAAGATAAGGCTGATACCATCTACATGATACAATCATGGCAGCGAATGACTAGGCGAAGATCAGCCAAAAGTTCTCCCGTGGAAGCGAAATCTCTTTCCCCACCTTGGCAGCGAATGACTAGGCAGAAGATCAGCCACGTATGCGTTTGGCACTTTAGTTGCATTCTTGGAAAGAGATTTCAGCCATACCATCTACAGGACACACCACGTATGACTATGGCATTATTGGAAGACCAGGGATTTCAGCCATACGCATGCTCAAATTCCCGGTGGAGGGAGGCATTGTTACTCTCTACAATACCACCGTACCACCTAGAGAATGTAACACAATTACATGTAAGACGACACACATTCCAAGCGCGCAGCTAAAGTGCCAAACACGAGGGTTGCAATTCATCTGATTACCCGAGCAAGAAGTATCGACCTCGGGGATCGCTATCTCGATAATGGCAGGGTGTGTGCGCACTCTTGCAAAAACACGGACATCTTTGCATGGGAACCAAAACACATGACCGGCGTACCGCGCTCAATTCTGAACACAAGTTGAGAATCGATAAGGATACTCCCTAGTCGACAGAAGAAGCATGGCGAGGCTCCGAGCGGCGCACAAGCAATTCGGCGAAGTACATAAACTTGTGGATCAGGTATCATGCGAGAGGTCTACTACCATGGCGGCTTTCCAACCGCGATGATGGTCAAGAAGCGATGGTAGTTGGAGGATGTCGCGTTGACTTCACGGATATCAACAAGGCATGTCCACAAGGCGCTACCATTCTTGGAGATAGGCGGAAGGTAGAATCTTTGTGTGGATACCCTTAAATCTTTGCCTAGGCAGCGTACAAAAGATATCACCAAATCGGATGGCTAAGGAAGATGAGGAAAAGCGGCCTTCCATACAAGCCAAAGCGTTTATTGTTATACTAAGATGCCCTTTGGCCTAAAGAACGCGAGGTGCCACCTACCGTTTTGGTTGATAATGCATTTGAAAGGCGGTGGGCGTAACCTAGAGGTTTATGTTGACGACCTTGTAATAAAAATCTATACGGAAGATGAATTGGTGCGTGACATTGAGGAAACATTTAAGACACTAAAAAAGATCAACATGAAGCTAAATCTGAAGAAATGCACTTTTGCTCTGAAGGCATGTTCCTCGGATATCGATAGAGCCGATGGCATCAAAGGTGTCGAGAAAAAGCGAGAGCTGTCATCCACTTCCCACCACGCGTTGAAAGAAGTCCAATCTCTAAGCGGAAAGCGGCGGTTTAAGCGAATTCTTGTCGGATCGCAGACAAGTCACTCCTCTCTTCAAAACACTCAAGAAGTGTACAAAAAGAGACTTTATTTGGACCACGAGCGAAGAAGCTTTCATACAACTTAAATAGCATTTAGCGGCACTCCCACGCGCTAGTTGCACCTCGCCCGGGAAAGAATTAATTATGTATTTGTCGGCAACCCATGGAGTAGTCGTAGCGGTGCTACTAGCAGACAAGGTGATGCAAACACGGTGTATTTTGTAAGCAAAGCACTCAAATCGGGAGATTAACTTCGGCAATGGAAAAGTTGGTCCTAGCACTAGTATTCGCGGCCAAGCGGCTACTGCCGGTACTTCGAGCACACCGATAGCGGTGATTACGGACCAGCCTATCAAGCAAATTATCTCCAAACAACGGCGCCGGGGCGTCTGAAGTGGAGTGTGTTGCTAGGTGAGCATAACATTTCCTCTGAGACCACGCGACTGCGAGTTAAAGGCGGATACTAGCAGACTTCATCGCCGAAAATTGGAAGCGATGCGCACCCTCACAAAGCAAGGTGGAACTAAAAGAACCATGGATCTTATTCACGGACGGATCTTCATGTGTAGGCGGTTGGTAGAGCCATCATCCTGAGAAATCTGAAGGAATGGAATTCACTTACGCCTTGCGTTTGAATTCCGACCACAAACAACGAGGCGAATATGAAGCCACGATTCTTTGGATTACGCATGCGGCTCGAATGGGCATCACGTAACACAGGCAAATGTGGACTCCCGTGGTGGCCAACCGTGTTGGGCGAGTACATGGCTAAAGAGGAAAACATGATCCAATACCTCGACAAGACCAAGTCACTAGTCGAGTTTGACGGCGGGTTTACCATCAAGCAAGTTCCTATATGGGAAAATAGAAAGGCGGATGCACTAAGCAAGATTGCATCCACAAGCTTTGCTTTTGTCAAAAAGTGTTGGTCGAAACACTGCGAAACAATCCATCTCGAGATGGAGATATCCGCGGTGATAGAGGAGCAAGGTTCTACATGGATGACCCCATGTCGAGTTCATAAGCAAGGCGTTTTGCCCTAGGGCGAAGGGCGAAGAGTGCGGCGCATCCGCAGAGGTTTGAGCTGCGGGACGGTATACTATATCGACGCTCCTTTCTACAACCATGGCTTCGATGTGTCGGATGTAAGAACCGTAATCTGATCAGGTTAGTCAACGGTGACTTTTGACTCGACTTTCGTTACCATACTTCGAATCTTGTAGAACTTCAAACTCTAAAGCTACATGCATAGTTAATTAGTTACTAAACCAAGTAAAATACATTCATATGCTAAATTATAATAAGAATACAAATGTTGGAATGAATTTAAGTCTTTTGTCAAAAAAATAAAATAAAAGGTATTATAACAATAAATAAATAATTCAAAGTTTCAAAAACATAATACAAATTTGCAAATATGTACCTAGTCCCACACGTTCCTCCTTTTCCTCTTGACTGGTAACTTCCGAATTTCCACCAGCAAATCCCATGAATTTCGGACATTCCCATTTAACATCATCAATCAAATTAAAGACCATTAAAATCCTTCCAAACTTGGTGAGACGCTCCTCCTATTTCACCTTTATGTGAGCCATCCGCTCCTTACTCATGCATTGGCACAAACAAAAAAAAACACACTTGCTATATATTGTTTTCGAGGAGCAAAGGTTTTAGGGTTTCATTGCTCGTGTGCTTGGAGTATTTTTTTTTCCCCTCTGTCAACCTCGATCTGCGAGTCATGGGTAATAGGTTTTAAGCAAGGTTCACTCACAGTCACGGTCTTGTTCTCACTTGTTTCTCGTTATTCTGGTAATCCTAAGAACTATTCTTTTCTTTAAACTAAGCACTCCACAAGTCGGAATATAAACTAAATTCATGGAAGTAATCATACCTGTATTGACCTAGTTGTCCATATGATCACACTTGTATAAAATCTAAAGAATAAGTTGGACGAAACATGCTTCTGGTTATGGGTTAAAATGAAATTTATTATGTCTTGGTCTATCACGTATGTAGGAGTATGCAAATGAAAACCTCACCATGATACATCTAAAACACATAAAAGCGTTGGGTTAAAAATGCAAGAGTCACGTCAATGTTAACTTAGGTCACCTAGAAATTTAAAATGTTTTGATATAAACTGTATAAAAATGCGTTTATGTTTTGCGTCTTGTGTCAGAATGGAAGTCAAAATGTGCTTATGTTTTGTGTCAAATGAATTCAAAATGTGCAAGCATGAAACTATTGGATATAATGCATTGTTATTCGAACAAACTGTTATTTTCCAAGCAGAAATAAAAGTGTCACATGGTGGGTTATATCTCATAGTTCTTGGGTAGTCAACTTGGTAGACATATTTTTATTATGTTTGAATAATAAAGGTTTTTATTATGGGTAAATAAAGGTTTTATCGTGCGATATATTTTTTATTATGTTTGAATAGAATGCATGCATGATCAAATGTGGTTTGGCATGTGTTTTAATGTCAAGGTGTCGGATGGTAATTAAACTTGTGTTTTAAATATTAAATCGATGTTAGGTTAGTAGATCATTTTATAAGTCATTGGTGAATTATAAGTATTGTGTTTTGTGGTTGTCTATGAGTCGACCTACAATCGTTAACCTTAATCTAAAATCAAAACTAGAGTCGCTTTGTGCAAGATTATATTCCTTAGTCCTCAAGATCAGTCTTGGCTCCTAAATATGATGACTTCTTTATTCTTAAAACGTTTACTCTAATGATATTAATCATTTAGCTAAGAAATTCATTTAACATATCTTTGATCTCATTAAGAATAAAATCCTAAAACAATTTAATTAATATCAAGTATTAAAATTCATCATGGCTTAAGTAACATATGATTATAAACTTATGTAGATACGTGGAAGAAGGAGTAGCTTGTGATTCCTTCATTTTCTTGTGTGCACTTGTTTCATTTCCTCATCCGTAATAAGGTGAGTACTCGTGGCCCCATTTTCCGATATTTTCTTTGGGGGAAAATAATACTCAATTACTATTTCATTTACATTATTTCTTGTTCTGTGCTAAATTCATATTTATTTCTTTTAGACATATATGTGTAAATAATTGTGCGTTAGTTATGCAATATTGTTGGTATTATGCGTGTTCATATTGTGTGAATCATGACCATGGATTTGATACATCTTTGGGTAGTGGCACCTTGTCTTTGGGTAGAGACACCCAACACATCTTTGGGTAGTGGCACCGGTACATCTTTGGGTAGAGGCACCCAACACATCTTTGGGTAGTGGCACCGGTACATCTTTAGGCGAGGACACATCTTTGGGTAGTGGCACCGGTACATCTTTGTGTAGAGGAAACTAGTATGACTTTAGATTTCTATCAGGACCACGTGGTGGTCGGACTACATGATGGGGATTAAATTTCATTATCTGCTTACTCAGCATTATTATTTATACATATGTCTTACTTATAGCTCAATGCACGTGTTGTTTTATACATATATTTTCTTAAACTGAGCTCACCAACTTTATGTTGAGATTTTTGAGTATTTATTTTGGTGATATGAATAACCTGACTTAAGGAAGTTTGATTCTTGTATGGTTTAGCGAGAGACCTTAGGCATTATCTTCAAAGAGTACTATTATTTCTATTTGAGACATTCATACTTGTTTCGGATTATGTTGCATTTGTTTGATGTAATTCCTACCCAGTTTGGGAGATTATTTGGTACATTATATGACTATGTGGTTATGGTTCGACTAACCATGATACAAGTCTCCTACTTGTGTCACGGCGTCGTCATGACATTTGGTATTGTTTTCACTTAGTGTATTATCTATTTTATTTAACCATGTGTTATGGATTCCTATCATACGCCTCGCGTTTTAAGCCTTGGCGGTGTGACAAAATGGTATCAGAGCCTTGGTTATAGAGAATTAGGTTGTTTTGCCTAGACTATAACCTAGGATTCCTCATGTAGCATGCATCATAGGAAATATGTGTGCAATTATCTATGTGATTACTCTTTTGTAGTTCACCCTTATTTGCTCTCGGTCTATGGAAATTTAAGCGCCATAAGGGTTTGCTTTGGATGAGTTTTGCTTTATGAAGTAATTGGTAGGATTTATTTGTGATCTTTTGGTTTATTTGATAACTCTATATATTGGTGTTAATTCCTCGATATGCGGCTTTGGTAATGAGTACACATGTGAACGGATGCAATTATAATTATGGTGGCCAACATAATTATGAATGCATCCGGCCTATGTAGACTTGTGATCATGGTTGCATGATGAAGCTAACAAGACTAAGAATTGATAGAAGTATAATATCTCATGTTTGTATTGCAAATCGCCAATATTGATAATTTTACCCTCCATCTAACATCAACAAATGACCTTCCTTTTATAGTATGCGTAAAAAGAAAAACGCGTAACTCACGGTGCTAACCCAGAACTGCGCTAACCGGACATTATTGCAATCATAACACAACAAATCCAAGCTCTACTCCCAGAAATTATCGCCCAAGTAGGTAATCACGTCCTTAACAATGGTGGAAACGGAAATGGTAACGGTGGTGGAAATGGAAATAGTGGAAACAGAAATGGTAACGGTAATGGGGGGCGGTGGTAATGGCACCAATGGGAGCACATACAAGGAGTTCTCGGCTTGTAAACCAAAGAATGCGATGGTAGGGGCGGTTGCGGCACTCACGGTGGATAGAAGATGGAAGCGTTATGGACATAAGCAATTGTCTTGATAATCGAGGAAGGTGAAATGCGGCCTAGCGCTAATCAACAACTCTCACACGGTGGAACACCGATTCAAGCTAGAGGTAGGGCATTTGCTATTGGTATGACATGGGAAGATTTTAAGGCATTGATGAAGGAGGAGTTTTGCCGAATGAAAATGCGAGAAGTTGGAAGCGGATTACGGAACCACATCATGGTGAAGCCGACCATGCGGCATCTTGATAGGTTCCATGAGCTAGCTAAATTGATTCCACATTTGGTCACTCCGGTCCAAGCGTTTCTCGGTATATCCACGAATTAGTTCGAAATTGGTGGGATGGTTGGAAACCTGAACCTACCACTATCCGCGCATCGGGAAGGCGGGCCCGATGAGGCGGTTAGATAACAGGAAAGGTTGGCGAAAAAGAGGAAGGAGATGGTGAGCCAAGTAAGCGAAGGCACACGGACGATAACAAGAAAGCTAAAATGGGGAAAAGTTTTTGTGGCAACACCACGGTAAAGAAGGAATACCGGGGCAACCATTTTGTCCAAAGTGCATTTACCATCATTTTCAAAGTATACCTTATGGTATCTGCACAACTGCGATGAGGGAGGCATTTGGCTAGGGACTTCCGATCGAGGGGCTAGTCAAGTGACACCGTTGAATGCCGAGAGGAATTGAAACGGGTGAGCAGTGAACGAGTGTGGAAGTCTGATCATTATCGATCGCTGTCCCGGTGAGCGAGCACTAGGTCAAGGCGGAAATCGTTTGGCCATTGAAGGTAATGGGGAACACGGGGATCCAGTGAGGAAATTCATTATGAATTCAAATGAAGCTAGCCATGACCCTAACATAGTGACGGGTACTTTCTCTCTAAACAATCACTATACTACCGTATTATTTGATTGAAGCCGATTTCATTTCTATTCATTTTTGGTTAGATATGAAACCTAGTATCTTAAAATCGGTTATGTGATTAAATTAGCTAATAAGAGTAGAAGTTAATAGGATAATTTGGCATTTTTGCGACTATTAGGCGATACCCCATTTTCTATCGACCTAATACCTATTTGAGCATAGGTTGACGATATATCCATGGAATTTGGAATTGAAATCGCAGAGGGTGCTTGTAAGCGATGTATCGGTTAGTCAGCGGTGACTTTTGAATCGACTTTCGTTACCATACTTCGAATCTTGTAGAACTTCAAACTCTAAAGCTACATGCATAGTTAATTAGTTACTAAACCAAGTAAAATACATTCATATGCTAAATTATAATAAGAATACAAATGTTTGAATGAATTTAAGTCTTTTGTCAAAAAAATAAAATAAAAGGTATTATAACAATAAATAAATAATTCAAAGTTTCAAAAACATAATACAAATTTGCAATGTATAGTCCCACATATCGTTCCTCCTTTTCCTTATTTGGTAACTTCCAAATTTCCACCAGCAAATCCATGAATTTGGGACATTCCCATTTAACATCATCAATCAAATTAAAGACCATTAAAATCCTTCCAAACTTGGTGAGGCGGCTCCTCCCATTTCACCTTTATGTACCGGGCCATCCGCTCCTTACTCATGCATTAGGCACAAAAAAAAACCACCGCTTTGCTATATTGTTTTAAACAAAGGTTTTAGGGTTTCATTGCTGGTTAGGTATATTTTTTCCCCTCTGTCAACCTCGTCTGGCGGTCATGGGTAATAGGTTTTAAGCATAAGGTTCACTCTGTCACGTCTTGTTCTCCACTTGTTTCTCCGTTGTTCACGGGTAATCCTAAGAACTATTCTTTTCTTTAAACTAAGCACTCCACAAGTCGGAATATAAACTAAATTCATGGAAGTAATCATACCTGTATCGACCTAGTTGTCCATATGATCACACTTGTATAAAATCTAAAGAATAAGTTGGACGAAACATGCTTCTGGTTATGGGTTAAAATGAAATTTATTATGTCTTGGTATATCACGTATGTAGGAGTATGCAAATGAAAACCTCACCATGATACATCTAAAACTGTGGCGTTGGGTCTTAATGCAAGAGTCCTGGTCAATGTTAAATTAGGTCACCTAGGAATTTAAAATGTTTTGATATAAAAGTGTATAAAAATGCGCTTATGTTTTGCGTCTTGTGTCAGAATGGAAGTCAAAATGTGCTTATGTTTTGTGTCAAATGAATTCAAAATGTGCATGCATGCAACTATTGGATATAATGCATTGTTATTCGAACAAACTTTTATTTTCCAAGCAGAAATAAAAGTGTCACATGGTGGGTTATATCTCATAGTTCTTGGGTAGTCAACTTGGTATACATATTTTTATTATGTTCGAATAATAAAGGTTTTTATTATGGGTAAATAAAGGTTTTTATCGTCTGATATATTTTTTTATTATGTTTGAATAGAATGCATGCATGATCTAATGTGGTTTGGCATGTGTTTTAATGTCAAGCTGTCGGATGGTAATTAAACTTGTGTTTTAAATATTAAATCGATGTTAGGTTAGTAGATCATTTTATAAGTCATTGGTCGATTATAAGTATTGTGTTTTGTGGTTGTCTATGAGTGGAGCCTACAATCGTTAACCTTAATCTAAAATCAAAACTAGAGTCGCTTTGTGCAAGATTATATTCCTTAGTCCTCAAGATCGTCTTGGCTCCTAAATTTGATGACTTCTTTATTCTTAAAACGTTTACTCTAATGATATTAATCATTTAGCTAAGATATTCATTTAACATATCTTTGATCTCATTAAGAATAAAATCCTAAAACAATTTAATTAATATCAAGTATTAAAATTCATCATGGCTTAAGTAACATATGATTATAAACTTATGTAGATACGTGGAAGAAGGAGTAGCTTATGATTCCTTCGTTTTCTTGTGTGCACTTGTTTCATTTCCTCATCCATAATAAGGTGAGTACTCGTGGCCCCATTTTCCGATATTTTCTTTGGGGGAAAATAATACTCAATTACTATTTCATTTACATTATTTCTTTTTCTATGCTAAATTCATATTTATTTCTTTTAGACATATATGTGTAAATAATTGTGCGTTAGTTATGCAATATTGTTGGTATTATGCGTGTTCATATTGTGTGAATCATGACCATGGATTTCTGATACATCTTTGGGTAGTGGCACCCAGTACATCTTTGGGTAGAGGCACCCAACACATCTTTGGGTAGTGGCACCCAGTACATCTTTGGGTAGAGGCACCCAACACATCTTTGGGTAGTGGCACCCAGTATATCTTTGGGTAGAGGCACCCAACACATCTTTGGGTAATGGCACCCAGTACATCTTTGGGTAGAGGAAACCAGTATGACTTTGGATTTCAATCAGGACCATGTGGTGGTCGGACTACATGATGGGGATTACATTTCATTATCTGCTTACTCAGCATTACTATTTATACATATGTCTTACTTATAGCTCAATGCGACGCGACCAATTTGTTTTATACATATATTTTCTTATACTGCGAGCTCACCAACTTTATGTTGTTGAGATTTTTAGAGTATTTATTTTGGGTGATATGAATAAGGCGGCTTAAGGAAGTTTGATTCTTGTATGGTTTAGCGAGAGACCTTAGGCATTATCTTCAAAGATTACTATTATTTCTATTTGAGACATTCATACTTGTTTCGGATTATGTTGCATTTGTTTGATGTAATTCCTACCCAGTTTGGGAGATTATTTGGTACATTATATGACTATGTGGTTATGGTTCGACTAACCATGATACAAGTCTCCTACTTGTGTAATGCGGCGTCGTCATGACATTTGGTATTGTTTTCACTTAGTGTATTATCTATTTTATTTAACCATGTGTTATGGCGATTCCTATCACATTCGCCTCGTGTTTCGCTTGGCGGTATGACATCGGACCCGCAAGCAAATTATGTACTTGAGAAATCCCTTATGCGGTTCATGTAGTATGCACTTTCGGGACCACGGTCCGTTGTGGGGTGGCGCTTTACGGTCGGGATACTCTTGGCCTACAATGCATCGGGATCGCGCGGGACTTAATAAGAAGAGTGTGGCGGCGCCAAGTTCAGCGACCCATTCCACGCCAACCACAGCGAGGAGCTAACACCTATTCTGCGTCGCCATGGCCATTCTATAAATGGGGTATCGACATTGCGAGGTCCACTCTTTCACATTCGCGGCGGGAGTGTTGAAATTCCTCATAGTAGCTATAGACTATTTCACCAAGTGGATTGAAGCAAAAGAGCGATTGTGACAATCATAGGAAATCGAGTAAAAGCTGTTTGTTTGGGAACATATTGTATGTTGTTTGGATTACAGGGAAATCATCTCGGAACAATGGAAAACAGATGCAGTGACAACCCTTTCAAGGAATGGTCGGCCCGAGATATTGTACAACACTTGCCAGCGTCGGTTAAACACCCACAAACCAATGGTTTGGTCGATGATAAGCTGTAGTCTAGGTGAAGGAATTAAAGCACGCTTAGACAAACACAAAGGAAGGTGGGTGGAAGAATTATCGCATGCTTTGTGGGCGCATCGCACTTCAATCAAAATTAGCAAGGGAGACACTCCCTTTTCTCTTGTCTATGGGACAGAAGCCATCATACCAGCCGAAATTGGGATGCCAACTATTCGCACTGTTGAAGTTTGTTAGGATCCAAATAATATTGTGTTGATGATTCGGGTGGTCTTGGATGATCAAAATACATCTTTGCCATATTTAGAGAGAGAAAGATAGAGAGGGTGTTCAAGCTAGAGACTTTCTTTGTAAAATGTAAAATGTTAGATTGAATGAAGCACCACCCCTTCCATGGATGGAAGGGGTATTTATAGTTACATGAAATCTGACCTCCTATCGGCACAATGGATCGGTATCACGATGGGTAAAGACGGTCCTTCCTCAGGTGTTGCACTAAACTATTCTACGCTACTAATTAACAAATAAACTACTAAATAACGTAAATAACGACAAGTCTACGAGCTAACTTATGCTAGATAATATTTGGGGTGGCCGACTCTTCACTATGGAATTTTCTAATTCCTAACAGTCTCCCCCTAAAGGAGGTCACCCCATGTTTTACATTTCAAATCCTAGCATTCTATTCTTGACTTTGTTCTTGAGCTGCGTGGGCTTCAATTCTTCAATTCTACGCAATCTTTGTGATTTTGTAGTGACTCTTCATAGTCAGATTATTTTGTACTTCGATGGAGGTCTTTGAGCTGATCCACATCTTGATGATCTTGAACTTTCTTTGAGGTCATCTGACCCACGATAAATCTCTGGATCACCCTTTATTGTGTTGCCATCATATGAAGTTGTGACTTTTGGACCGACATGCTCACACTATAGGGATCATGACATCTTTCCATCAGAGTAGCGGAAGCTTTTCTTGGTTCATGATATTTGCGGCGGTAGAAGCACAATATAGAAATATCGAGCCGAGGTTATGTAGATATGCACCAGTCATGATTTCTTCAAATTAAGTGTGGATGTTGTGAGCATGCGACTTTGGATTGACTCCTCAATTACGATCATTTTGCAACCGTCCAAATGTACACGCAAACAACAGTTAGCAATAAAACTCACGAAAGTGTCTTTGATCACTTTCGTTGAATTGAGGTACGGACCCATGGTTCCCGTTGATCGATACAAGTCTTGCGTGATCAGTAGGACTCCTAAGAATCTCCTTAGCGGGGGTTTAAGTAGATGTTCTAGCGTTCTCAAACGGGCGTCTCAAAGAAGACAACGAGGTGAGTGAATCAGCGAATTGAGATTCACTTATTGATGAAAAATTGATTTGAAAACAATCGCGTATTGCTTAGAAGAAAGAGTTTTGCAATACGACGAAGGTTTTATGAGAAAGATCAATTTTCAATCAAAAATACTCTTTGTATCTGAAAAGAGTACACATTAAACGTGCTAGAGAAAAGAAGGTTTGCACATCGAGCGGTTTTCCAAAAGTATTTTTTCAATCGAGATACTTTTGAGTTTGAAAATGAATACACATTCGATGTGCTAGAGAAAAAAAGATTTGCACATTGAGCGGTTTTCCAAAAGCATCCGTCAATCCATTTCCTAGACCAAGGTTGATTCGCGAGTGAATAAGCCCCATCATTCTATCCAGTTGTCACCTGGTTGATCTATAGAATAGATCTCACATGCCACCTACCGGGAGCTTGTTTGATGTTGGCTCCAGAAGGATTTCCATCTTCATCGTGAATATGTATGCATATCACTTTCGGATGTTCGGCAATACCACAAGGATAATGCGTAGGACTCTTAATATATTCTTACTTTCCACATTATGTGAAACGGCAAGTCTTCAAGAATTTAGTGTCCTAATGAGATATTGTGGATGATCTCTTGGCTCTAGACTCAATGGTGCACATTTGGTTCCTATCTTGGGAACTAGGGAGAGGGTCTCCTTCTTCAATATCAACTATCACTAAAAGAAAGTCGATAGATTATGTGGGTTCCCCGTGAGAATGAAACAAGCCCTTTTAAGAGGAACTTGAGTGGCTTGGGAAGTTTAGTGCGGTGCATCCTTGGGTCCATGATGTCTTGTCTTCAATACGGTGTTACCTTAGTAACCACCGGTTAGTATATGTATTGAACCGGTTTACGCCCTAAGGTTGAATTATTGGAGGGCTATTTCTTTTCACCCTTTTCACATTTAATTTCTTTTCATTCTTCAACCCCTTCAGTGCTTACCGAGACTTCATAACTAGAACCTTGTTGGGTTTATTCGGTTCTAGCTGTCTCGATCCACTCTTCCCATATTCTCATGTTTCTCCTTTTTTCAACATTCCTAAGGACTCTACACTATCTAGTGGATTGTCCTGGGAAGATCCCTCGGTTACGGCGGATCGTGGGAACAAATAACTAACCTAACCATCCTTATAACTCCATGCAAAAATAAATTGGTCGGTCTTTTGGTATTGTTCTTTCCTTCATGAAACCAATTGAAAAATCATTTGGAAAAACAATCAAGGTACTTGTGATACGAGATCAAAGCATTTTGCACCTTAATAGTTTTGATCATTTAGAAAATGCTCCCCCTCAACATGTGCATATGATTTGAAATTGTTTAGCACAAGGAGACAAGAGGACTTTGAAATATTTTCTTTGATCACAATTTTGATACAAAAAAGCCATTTGATTTTCATGGTAGAATTCTCCCCCTCAATATGTGCATAGGATATTTAAAATCATTTTATCACATAGAGGCAAGAGTTCTTTTGAAGTACATCCACGATCACAAAATTCATTAAGAAACCATTTTAAAACACAATCAAGGTACTTTATAAATTACTTTAAAAGCTTTAGGTACCTCAATAGTTTGTTTGCTCCCCTCAATATGTGCTTGAGAGATTGGCGTTTAGCACATATGAGAGGCGACTGCACAATTAAATCCAAAATGATCACCTTTTATCAAATTTCATTATTAAATCACAAATTCTCCCCGATCAAAAATATCAAACCCTTTGAGATTTTGGATCCCAAGTGATTAAATACGGTTTAGAAAACATGGGAGAATATGTGGCACGGTTTAAATACTCATCATGTTTATGGATAAATCCTCCTCCTCAACATGTGCATTGTGTATGAAATCGTTTGGCACATGGAGGCAGGAGTGCCTTTAAAGGACTAAAACCAATTCCATTTAAGCAGATAAGAGATTTAACTCACGATCTCTACCCCGATCAAAATTTCAAAACTTTTGAGATTTGTGATCCCAATTGATTTAAATCATTTAAAAGATTTTGGGGAAAGGCGTGGCTTGATTTAATTTTGAAAAATGACAGGTAAGGACCATTTTAAGACATTAAAGATTGTTAGTGTCAGGTATGATTGTTTTAAGAGATCTTTTAGGTAAAATAAAACAATTTCACAATCAAACAAGAACGGAAAAAATTTCATTTTGAAAGATCTTGATTCAAAAGAAAAAGCATACCATGACATAACATTAAATCTTTAGATCACCACTTAATTATTGTACAAAAGCGGAACTTTTGTAAAGTAATATCGTTTGAAAATATTTTATTTTAAATCACTCTCCCCCTCAATCCATAACAGAAGTCAATAATTGAGTGACTTAGGTTTTGATAAAAAGAAGTCCGGTGATTTTCAAAATTAAGACCAATTTGTTTTCAAAACAATATTTTTCCATTTTCAAAACAATATTTTCAAAAATTGTTTAAAAATGGTATCATTCACTACTTTTCCTGCACAAGATACATTAGTGGTTGAGAAGCTTCCGTTGTTGTTGCTGTAGGGTTTGGAAGAAAAACCATCTGCGATCATGAGACTTCTTATTACGTTGCATTTTGAATGCCAACCGAGGTCAAATTAAGCTCCGTTTCTTCAATCAATTAGAAGAAAACCATCTGGCGATACGTCTGGATGAGACCTCTTCCGTTGCATTTATGCCAACTCTCCATGGAAGTCCAATTAAGCTTCGTTTCTTCATTTGTCAACCCAAGATATCGTTACCCTTTCCTTTCGGCATCCAATCATCTTCAATTGTGGGATCCGGATCGGGAACATTCTTTTATACCAATATACCTGCATATGTTAGTGAACATACATACAAATATATGGTGGTCGACATCACCCAAACAACAATCGACTAATAAAAGTCAATGCAACATGTCAATCAGATCATATAAAGTATGGGAATAATGTGTTTCATCAAACTCTAATCATCTAATCCTAGCAATCATATCCTAGGCACCTAGTCCTTCAACATAGGTTAACATCATTTTCAATTAAGCACGAGGATAATTAAGAAAGTCCGTTAGATGATATGAATTTGAAAACATTCTCCCCCTCAACCAATAACTCATTTTATAAAAGATTTTAAAAGTGTTGAAGTCATTGATTGAGTTTCCAAATTTTATAAAGACTCTGAATCTTATTGTTTTTAAGCAACTCATTTTCCATCATTTTGAAAACACCAAATATTTTTCTGAAGAATTTTAGACGGAAAAACATTTGTGTAGGAGCAGATGTCTTTTGACGACATGCTTTCCTTGTTTTGTTTTAGGATAAGTGCACGAAATATTTGAAAAATTGGTTTAGCGCAACACTTTCCTTTAATGAAGAACGGGTTGCTATCTGAAAAAATAGCAAGCCATAGATTAAGCACGGGTTACAGTCTGAAATAACTGCAAGCCATAGTTTTGACATGTTTTGAAAAGAATATTTACACCTCCTGCTCGAACTTCATCTATGGTCGCGTGCCATTATTGAATGACATTTCTAAGACCGTAGATGTTATCGATACCGAAAGACATGTCTTGAGAAAACATATTTTTGGTCTTTTTTCAAATTTTCTGATTTTTATGGGTTTTTGAAGGTTTTATAATTTTCTATTTTCTTTTTGTTAGTTTTATATTTTTGTATTTTGATTTTTCTGATAAATATATACAAAGATAGAGAAGATGATATAGTAAAGAAGATGATGTTCACAGTACGAGATAAGGATATCGAATAGCACGTCGTAGAAGATAGAAGTCATCAACTCTTAAACATTCACCACCAAAGCTTCCGGGGCTCTTGAATCGAAGAGAGAGATTGAGCCACTTGAAAGTGAGACTTTGGCGGCTTCCCCCCAAACCGAAAATCCTTTAGCTGAGCAGTTTCAAAAGCTTTCTTACAAGCTTCCCTTAGCCAGGTGCTCAAAGAAGCACACCATTATCATCGAACTTGCTGCTCCTTCTAAGAATAATCATCGTGATTCATCGTTCAGGGTTATATCATCAACAAGAACAACACCGTATCATCCCACTCATAAATAATCTTCTCAAATTTCATAACCACTGAAGTCTGACGCAATCCATTCTAAAAGGTGTCAAGAGACCACTTCCCAGCGTAGTTGAGTTGATCTGCAATCAGTCTCTTTGTATAATGCTCAAGAACTCTCGAATACACTTCATGAGGGGAATGAAGAACACCTTCCCATGTTCACATTTTTCTTCCATGATGAACGTGTATAAAGCTCAAGAACCCGAAGTACACCAATATCCAAGAACTCTCCCGAATACACATCATGAGGGAAATGAAAAACACCTCCCCATGTTCACATTTTCTTCCACGATGATCGTGTATGAAGCTCAAGTATCCGAAGTATACCAATACACAAGGAATGAATAATTGATAACATTGAAGAAGCGGGCCAAGTCAGCGATTATCTCTGCGGATGACAATATCTGCGGATGTCAACTCGAATAAGTGATTATATCTCGAATCAGCGATTAAGCACTCAAGTGAAATAGTGAGCATCCCCAATGTACACAATCTCTCTCCACTGATCATTGCGATACCATCGAAATCACCACACACTAGTGTACCTCTTTAATCTTCAGAAACTTTCTCTAACATCACTTCCGCCATGTAGTTGAAATACTAACACTAAACGCCTTGATGAGTAAAGACTTGAGTTTCTCTGCGGTCATGACATTTGTTTTCCGGGATATCTTCAATCACTTAGAAGAATTAAGTTCATCAAGTTTACTCGTCATGAGTCAAACCTTGAGTTTCTCTGCGGTAATAACATTTGTCTTCCGGGATATCTTCAATTACTTAGAAGTATTAAGTTCATCAAGTTTACTCGCGTTTAGGTGCTTGTCTCCTTACGCCTTCTTTGGTTTTGACACTTGAATCGGCAACTCTTTGAATGCCAAAATACTTGAATTTTGTTGAGAAGATCGCTTGAAGTCTTTGTGAGAATCAACATCTTTGAATAATGTGAGCAAGTCTAATTGGGGATTAAATTCGACATATCACGTTCCCATTAGTGCTCTCCCCTAAATCGACAATCTTTTTGATAAATGCCCAGATTAAGAAGAAGTCTTTAGATCATTAAATGCAACCGTCTTTGGTCTTCTAACATATAGCAAAAATGTAGAAAGACGGTGTAGCTCGACCTTCTTCAGATTGTCGGTTGGGGAATAGATAGTAAACATCTTCAACTCACACCAAAAAGCATCCCACCAAAAGCATCCCAATTAACTTACATCTTGCAAATCCCCTTAACTAAAATCCCTCCCAATCAAACAAGAACGAGAAGATGTTCATCAAGGAAATCAAATCAGGGCCTGCGAACACACAAGATGGTAAAAACCAAACTACCAATCACATCAAACAAGAACAGAGAGATTGTTCGGAATCATCATGTTGATGTATCGTGAAGCATTAAGGAAGCACTTTGTCAAAAAACTCATCAATCCGAGTGAAGATGTCAACCAACGGCTCTTAGAAGAGAAAAACTCCATGTGAAGAAGACCCGATAAGAAGAAGCTCGGTTCTTACATGAGTTTAGAGCCGTATGACTATTTATATTCTCAAATATCAATCAACAATGCAAAAAATTCACACTTCTTCTCCCCCTCAAGAATTGCATACGGAGATGCCATTCTTGATTAAGTAAGTGAATATCATCCAAAAGTATTCTATTCACACTTCTCCCCCGCAAAATAAGCACATGATTTCGCCATCGTCATTATAGTTGAGCAAGTGGAATAAGAAAAACAATCAATGGTAGCCGGTTCCTTGATGGTGAAGCGCATGGAAAACGCATGAAGCATGTTGATGAGAATGGTCATAAATAAGAAGATTTCTCTTCTTCGAAGATAATCGCGCTTGAAGCGTACACATTTATTTTCTTTAGGGAGCGAGGCTTGAGCTGATTTGTTCAAGCGTCATAAGAAGATTTCTCTTCTTAGGAAGATAAAGCGCACTGAAACGTACACTTTTCTTTTCTTTAGAGAACGAGGCATGAATTGTTGTGTTCATGCGTCATAATCTCTCTCTTTTCTCTCTAGGCAAAACATATAATCATCCCCATTATCATTCATGGCTCTTTGTCGTGGCGGTGATGGAAAACCCAATATGATAAATTTGACCTTGAAGTAAACTAACCCGAATTCGTGACTTAAACTTGCACATATGTAACAAAAGGCGGTGCGAGACTTCATGCCCAATTAAATCTCTAAGTACTCTATACTCTTCAACCAACCAACCATCGAGTATTAGGCGTATATCACCTCTTGAAAATCCACAATTGAATGTGACCTGAGCACTACAAGCGTAACTCCTTTAAGTGATAGTTATTTTGAGGTGATAAGAGCCCAATTCCCCAAGTGGTAAAAGAAAAGGTAAAAGACACCCAACAATAACTAGATTTCCAAGTCTTAGTTTTGGATAATAAGCTTGAACAAGGATCTTGAAGAATCTTCATCCAACCATCCCGATACCTTGGATACTAAGTACACTCGCGTGATAATTCACTTCAACCTCAAATAAATGATCTGAATTAACGTTGTCACATCATCACGTTAAGCGCAAATCGGCCTTCTTTGACATTTAAACGAACTTTGATAATGGTTTTCATCCCGACCATGGTTAAAAACACAGAACCCCGTAAAACCAAGTAATAACCATACTGCCATGACGAATATCCAAACACAAATCCAATTTATGAAGTACACCCTTTTATCCCTTCTTCGAAACACAAACCGTAGCACCAGCATCAGATATGATCCCAGAATTACACTTCCCTTTCTCCAGGATGGTTCCATCATTACGGGATTTTACAATTCTATGGTTTAAACCGCGAAATAGTTTCTTTCGCGGGATTTTACAAAACCAAGAATAAACCGTAAGATAGATCCGGAAATGCACCTTACTATTATCAGGATGTTTCCATTGTTACGGGATTTTACAAGTCTATGATTTAAACCGAGAAATAGGTTCTTTCGCGGGATTTTACAAAATCAAGACAAAACTGTAAACAATGTTAGCTTGAACGTGTTATGACAACTTTGGTTTCGGTGAATATCTGTTTTAGGGGAACATGCAGCGGTTCATCAATGGTTCAATATCCAACATCATCAACCATCTAATCAACACTTTGGTAAACACATCAATCACGCATTCTGTCGGCTATTGAAGTGACCACATGGAGAAGTAAACCCGATATACCAAACTTGATCATGAAGTAGAATTCCCCAGTTTGTTACTTAAACTTGTACTCATCCTTGTGAAGAAGAAACGGTGTACCCAATGTACAAAACCTCTTGACATTCTCAACTGAGTGAGACACGAAGTGATAGCTACGTTGTGGATCTGAGAAAGAATCACAACCGTAACTAAATAGCCAAGTCTTTATCACACTCAATAAAACGCCCAAACAAGTCATCTTCGCGGAAGGGTAGAAAGAAAGAAGACGAAATAAGTAAACGAGCCCAGAAAACATCTCTTCAAATCCAAATAAGAAATACCGCACAAACAACCCCATAGTCAACCTTGTTTAATAAACACTTCAGGCCGTGACATAATATACTCCGTGAAAATGTATTAACCAAAGTATCAAATAATCTCATCATCACAAATCAGCATCTGATCCAATAATTCATTAAGCCCATTTCAATCCAAATCCAATTCAACTCCGGTCCACCAGTAATATTTAGGATACATAATAATATACACCATTTATCAGTTCAGCTCAAGACCATGAAACTTCAAAAATGTTCAGACGGATTCAATATTCAAATTCAATCAGATGTGTGTCCTCGGGAAAGTGTAATCCAACTATCCGTGAGATTTTAGCTCAGGCCGTGAATTGAGTATCTTTTGTGAAAATTAATATGACCGAAATATACCAACCTTAATCAAATACAATCAATAATTTATATCCAATTATTTCTATATAAAAAAATACTAGGATAAGAATTATATGATTTCACACTTCAAAGTACTAGACCAGTCCGATCACTAATACCGTTCCAAATTCAACGTCATATGATAAGCCTTCTATTAAATCTAAAAGCCCAATCAAAATAATACTCGGCCCACATTCAGCTAGAACCTTAGAACCGGTTAGAAGGCCCATGACCAGATTTGGAAATCCAACACAACTCACGTATCTAACATCAACTCTTAGTACATAAAGTTATTCATTGTGAATAAAAACCAAGGATGTTATATATCAAACCGAGGCCCACAATCCAAGTGACTAACAATACCAAATGAAATGGCAAACCCACGATCAATATTCTGTAAGCAATATGGTCCAATGATAAACAAAACCCGATCCATGTGGTTAGCAGTATCTCACACGGATATAAGACACATGGTACCCTAATATTTCTCATTATTAACCCTAACCACACTAATAAGGCACCTCTTTCATTCCTGATTCTCTCACCCAACCCAAAACTGATCTCATTATCCTCATACCTTCATCTATCAATCAAAACTGATTAACACACATCACACCACACCATTCGTGTTTAATCAAAACACAATCAAAATGATTCCTTGTTGAACGATTCAAACGAGCCAAAGAGAACAAATAATGATCCGTCTTCAAGATCCTTAGAGGTCTCGGGTAGGTATAAATTTGTGATGTTGTTTTGTTTTGAGTTTGATAAAACGAGCCAAAGAGAACAAATAACTACTTAGTTATCTTGTTCTTTTTATGTGTTCGGAAATTAATATTGACCAGTGAGGATAAAAATTCAAAGAAGAAATCTTTTAAAGGATTGAAAAGAAAAACTTTGAACATTTCTGAGGTTGATTTTTTTTTCATTCACATGTTCGGATAGATGTATTTGGAGTATGAGATAGGTTAGATTGGAGTATGTTGTTGAGATAGATGTATTTGGATCTGTAAAAATCATGGTATCACGTATTAAAAAAACAATGGACTGATGATGTTATGGTAGTTGAAACTGAGGTCGTGATACAAGTTTTGGTATGATTGTATATTGTTTGTGGTCGTATGTCTATTCTTCATCTACCTTTCTGTCTAAGTCGCTAGGTCATAGTCTTTGAGTCAAGTCGCTAGGTGACGATGGTCTTGAGTCAACTCGCTAAGCCAACTCGCTACGACTTGTTAAATAACAAGTCGCTAGGTTATTATGTATCAACTCGCTAGACAATCTCAGAACAAGTCGCTAGGTTTTTAGTTTGACTCAAAAGTCAAAACGGTTTAGTCAAGTTGCTAATTATTTCAACATTCACAAGTCGCTAAACAACGACTTGTAAATACAAGTCGCTAGGTAGAATGAGCCAACTCGCTAGCATGAATATATGAGTTTTCTGATGAGTTTTTCCGACTATATTCATATGAACCCAGAAAATACATAAGACTGCTAAATATTTTGACGATTAAGACCTCAAAACCGGACGATTCAAAGAAAGACCGAAAAACTTCATTTAAATGACCCGTTTGACCGATGTGAGACCAATAAGCGGATATGAGACCAATGGACACAAGATGATATGAGCATAGCGTGACATATTTGACCAACAAACAATACTGTGACTTTTAAAAAGCGAGTACCAATCTGATTAGACCAAAAACAATACACAACTGTTGAAAAACTGTTTATCAAAAGATAATAATTCCGACTATAAAAACAGTACACAAAACAGTTTAGAAACATGTATCAAAGCAACAATAAATCATCAAAACACAAAAAACATGGTACGAAACCACACAAATCAACACAACACAATAAACCTGGCTCTGATACCAATTGTTAGGATCCAAATAATATTGTGTTGATGATTCGGGTGGTCTTGGATGATCAAAATACATCTTTGCCATATTTAGAGAGAGAAAGATAGAGAGGGTGTTCAAGCTAGAGACTTTCTTTGTAAAATGTAAAATGTTAGATTGAATGAAGCACCACCCCTTCCATGGATGGAAGGGGTATTTATAGTTACATGAAATACGACCTCCTATCAGCCTGTGGATCAGGTATACAGTGGGTAAAGACCCGTCCTTCCTCCACGGTGTTGCACTAAACTATTCTACGCTACTAATTAACAAATAAACTACTAAGTAACGTAAATAACGACAAGTCTACGAGCTAACTTATGCTAGATAATATTTGGGGTGACCGACTCTTCACTGTGGAATTTTCTAATTCCTAACAAAGTTAATGTTACAACCAATGACGATGAACGGCGTATTGACTTGGACCTGTTGGAAGAAAGTGGCGTATGTGAGGCAAGAGCTAAGTCAAAAATGAAGGGATACTACGATGCTAAAGTTCGGCGTCTCATTCGGGCCAGGCGACTTTGTATATCGCGCCAATGATGCGAGCCACGTAGAAGATACTGGAAAACTTGGACGAAGTGGGAAGGACCTTATGAGGTCAGAAGCATTAGGAAAAGGCGTACAAAGCTGCGAGACGAGGATGGTCGTGAGTTACCACGAACATGGAACATCTGCAACCTCAAACGGTGTTATCTCTAGAAACGTCTATAGATTTTATCTTTTTTACTTAGGCAAATATCTTTCTTCTTTTACAAAACTTGCAAGTATTAATAAAATGTCGTGGTTTCTAGCTAACTCCGCGACACATTTCAATTTGTTATTTACATAATATTTATGTCTCAACCTTGTTGCTATATTATCTTTTGCCTACATGGTGTGCATGCACTTACTACAACCCACGATGGTGTAAAGGATGAGTAAACCTACTAAACAACTCGTTGAGTAAGAGGGTTGCAAACCCATGAATATTGGATCATGCATCCTTGTTAAACACCTTATTTTCAAGACGTTGGAATAAGTTCAATGCGCATTCCACAACGGATGCGCAACAATGCATACTAGGCGCGTTTAACAAAACCAGGAATCAAGACTCTTGGCTCCTTACTATGATATTTGATGCATATCATACCATACACGATTATGTTCACAATACTTAGACATTATAAGTATGATAGTTCATACATGATTATGAACTCCACATATTAGTCGCGCTTATGTAACAGTTTGCTTCTTAGACAATAAGTACGTTTTTTATGCAAAGACAGATAACTAAGTACAAACGTTATAAGTCGCAACCACATCAACACGCATTCAACAAAAGGAATATTTCATTAAGGACCATGAGTTCTTACAAAATGATATTTACAACGAAGTTACAATCTATATGCTACTACAACGCTTAAGGCGAGGGCTTTCCACTTGGCGTCTCCCGACCTCCTTCGGCCGCTTCAACATGTCAGAATCCTTTCGCGACACCGTGGCCATACTCACAGGCACCCCGTCAGACCTGGGAAGGTGCGCTGCGCCAACACCACAAAGAATGGCTTTTCCCTTTACGCCCTTCTTCTTATCAACCCTCATAGCATGGGCCTCTAAGGATTCCTTCAAAGGAATTTCCTTTTCCAGTGAATGGGTTCAAAAGGTCGTGAGGCGAGCAAAATAGGCACTGCGGTTGTGACTCGTCGAGGCTTGAGAAAAATTCGGTATTGTACCTCTGCCCCATCAGCACGGTGGAGGGCCAAAGTTAACCCTTCCATCATCACACTTATAGGGTAATCTTGGTCGCGCTCTGATCCGTCTTTGAAAACAGTCAAGCTACCTCACACAAACCGGCCACTTGTGAATGGCCGACCGTAATAACCTTAAAACTGCTCAGACACAAATGCAATGAAGTCCTGGAAATACAGTGAATTCCCGGGTCGTTTAGTCCCACGGAGACTCAATGGTGTGTAAACACTATTTCAGACGATAGAATGATCACTAAGGATAGTGATCGGAAAGGATTAGGATTGAATATTACACTACTGAAAAAGGTTATAAAATAAAGCGACTTAAATACAAATTAAGAAAATTAAAAAGATAAAAGATATTAAATAAACGCTATCACTATATTTAAAGTGATGAGCGTTTAAAACCTAAAACTTACGTTTAAATTAAAAACTACGTTAACGTCTGAAAATAAAACGTGAAATTAAAGAAGGAAAATACCTACGGATATGAAAAATACATTTTTACAATCCTAATGATAAAAGAAAATATTTAGAAAAAGAAAATTATTTTTACAACTATTTAATTAATTATTATTAATTAAAAACTATTTTAACTATTTAATAATACTCTAAAATAAAAGAAAATATGAAATAAGACTAGAAAAATAAAATTAAGATTTAGAAAAATCTAAAATATGATAAAAACTAATTTTAAAACTGAAAATATATTTTTTAGACTTTTATATATTTATTATTAATTTAAAACTATTTAAAACTAATTAAAATGCTAAAAATACTAATTAAACTAAGAAAATTATGGAAAAATACTTTTTATGACTTTTATATTTATCTTAATCTAGGAAAATTGAAAACATATTTTTTAGAAGCTTTTCTTAAGTTTTTATATTAAAAGCTAATTAAAAAGTGCTAAAAACTAATTTAAATTAAGAAAAATAGCAAACAAGCTTAGAAAAATCTGAAAATTTTAGGAAAAGTCTAAAATGATATTAGGAAGCTAGGAAAATTGAAAAAACAGGCACTTGTGTGGGAGGAATTGAAACTGAAGCACAAGTGCTTATTGAAATAAGCACTTAAATAAGCAATTGGAGTCCAAAAGCCACCAACTGAATACAAAGGCTAAAATAAGCTAAGAGAACCAATATGCAGCAGAAAACAACAAGCTACAACCACAAGATATCAAGCTAACACAGATTTGATGTTTTGAGCAATAAGCTAAAAGCAAATGAGAGGGTGCCTACTTTAAGCTTATGCACAAGCTTCAAAATAAGCTAAATATGAAAACCAACTATTGGAACTTGGAGAAGACCTGGCCAAGAACCTCTAAACCAAAATGGAGACCTAGGGGAGCTATGATAAGCTCTATGCAAGAGCTACAAAATCTGAACAAGCCACAATGCGGTTCGCCTGGGCACTTAACACCATTTTGACAAGATCTTTAGGGCTTATAAGAAATTAACAAAAATCCACAAAAATCACTACAAGAAAATAGACCAAGGGAATATTTTAAAACAACAAGAATAACTGAAATTGGCCCAAAGATGAGTCCACTAAAAATCTTCCTAGTTGAGCTCAAAGCCGAGTTTTGGCAAAATTTTGACTTTTGAAGAAACTGAAAAGTTGACTTATTTGAGTTTTGATCATGATTTTTGAACTGAAAATGATATATTGAGATGAAATAATACTGTAATAAGCTAGTCCTAAGATTTTTAAGCACACAACAAGATTTTGTATTTGCAAAAACTCAACAGTGAATAGATTAGAACAGATGTGATAAAATTTTGACTTTGGTGGTTTGTATGCACAAGTGAAGGACAGATATGAGCTCAGAAGTGCTAAGTAAACATGAACCAATAGGTTTCCAATCCAAAACAAACCTCAAACAAAGACTAAGCAACAAATCCAAACACCCCTTTTATAACCGATATGCAACTAAAATGAGATAAACACGAACCGAGATTGATTTCTTGATCACACTAAGTTTACATGACCTAAATAAAACTATTTAAACAAGTGTATACTAATGGTGATCACAGATGTTCATACAAGCATAAAATGTAAAATGGACTTGAAACTTGAAACTGAGAAACTCACTTACAGGTGTCCAAATAGTTTGCAGGCTAAGCCAAACCCAAACCTATGCTAACCTAATCTAATACAACCCAAATTCCAAGCTGCATCACCCATTTATCCATTTCCTCTTCAATCTTTGCCCATTTTGACTTTCATTGACCAAAGTTCAAAAGTGCATGCAACTTGCATAGAAGCTTGTAAAAAGCTATAACAAGCTTATAGAAGCTTGTTGGAGATCAAAACTAAGCTATTATAGGGTTTGACAAAAGAGTTTAAAAATGAAAATTCCAACAGTAACACAGGATCAATAATTTTAACCAAACCTTGAAATTACTTCTTAAAAACAGATTACAAAGGTAAATTAACTTGAGTTTGAATAATAGCAACACAAGATTACAGATTTTAAACTAAATTAAGACATTGAATAAAAAACGACATTAAGGAATTTTAAAACTACTATCTACTACTCTTTCTTGCTTACTCGCTCCTTATATATTCCAAACATCTCCCCACTTGTCTCTGACTTGATCCCACCATCACTTTGGTCCATTGGATGTTTTGAGTTGAAATTGGCCGTTTGATCATTTTGGCGTGGACTTTAGCAGTTTAGGTTGAGTGAGATGAGGGGGAAGGGATTTAATGCATTTTGTAGTTTAGGTGAGGTGGAGGGGACAAGAAAATGGATAGGTGAGGAGGGGGGATGGGATATGGTGAGAGCAGACATGGTGGGGAAGAAAGGAGGATTAGGCGGGTTTGTGTTTTATTTGACTTGGGGTTATTTGGATATTAGTAATAAGGGGGGTTCAAAATGCTTATATGGCAGGGGTCCAAGAGTTGGTAAGGTCCAAAATAGGTATTAAAGGTTATAAATATATAGGGACCTTTGTGTAATTTTCTGAAATTGAAGGACCTATTCTGCCAATTCATCAAAGTTGCTCCAAGGGCTAAAAGTGACAAGCTCTAAAAGTACAAGGACCAAACTTGACAATTTTCAAACTTGAGGGACCAAAGTTGTAATTTTGAAAATTTTAACTTTGAAAGGTTTGTTTTAACAACTTTTGAATCCCATGGACCTTAAATGACTTTTTCTTTATTTTGATATATCGAGGACTTTTGACAACTTTTGAAACTTGGGGACTAAAGCGCCAATTTTGCAAACTTTATAACGTTTTCATCGATTTTGATATTTTTGCATTTAAAACACATAAAACACTGATTTGTGATATATTCATCATTTTGAAGCATTTTTGAGTGTTTTCGGATGATTTCGGTTTATATTGTACAAAATGATGAGTATTTACACACTCATCAATCCCCATACTAAGATATTGCTAGTCCCTAGCAATGTTTTGAAGCTTTAATGGATTTTAAAAACTCTTTACCAAAAGCCATTACTTCTGGAGTAGCCAAATGTTTCAGTTCAAGTAAGAACCATGGTACACCGATAACCATGTGATTTTGAGCAAACCACCGGCTTTCAACGGATTTGATTTTGTCTTTACCAGAAGCCGTACCCTTATGGACTAGCCAACTCTTAGATAAATTATCAATATTATCTTTGGTGAGCTGATTACCAATTATGGTTTTTCCACTGCCTTTACCACAAGCCATAACCTTGCGGGCTAGCCAACTCTTCACTTTTTAGGATATGGTGAGTGGAATACCATACAATTTTGGGCAAATTGCAAGCCGCGGATTTGAGATATCTTTACCAAGAGCCGTTTGCTCCTGGATTAGCCAATCCTTTTGTCTATTAGACAAGGCGGACTGATAACCAAATGAGAAAGTGTAAAACACTTACTCCAAAAAAAAAATTTGGCCAAAAACGGGGGAATTGGGTGGATAATACATGATAAAATTCGTGAGAATTCCCCACCACACTTAGAAATGAATATTGCCCACAATATTCAAAGTACCGGCGGTTATGCCGAAACAAAGAACGTAAAAGGGAAATACTACGGCCATTATTTAGAAAGGATTTTTTTTTTTTTTTTTTTTTTTAGAAAATATATATATATATATATATAACATGTGGGGCATCACCCCCACACTTAGGTGGTAGAAAGGGGTAAGAAGACGTAAATATGGGTGAAAACCCATATGGCGTGTGCTCTTGTTTTTGGTTACCGAAGTCGCTAGCTTGACTCGACCTCGAATTCATTGGTTCATGGGGAAGCAAAGTGGAAGAAACAATCTCCATCGGACTTTTGTTCAAGATGTTTGGACAAACATTTGAAGCACGCGAAAGTTCCACACCGATGAGATATAGATAGAACCGCTCAAAATGATAAATGAAAATGCCGGGATCAAAATAGTGTCCTCATTCGAAGGAGAAAGGGACCGAGAAGTCACACCATATGTGAAGAAAAGAAAGAAAATCATGATAAAAATCATGACTAACTCCTCATTATCGGAAGGGGAATTCATGATTTTTGGATCATGAATCTCATCAATGAGGATAGAATCGTCATCACATGATGGAAGAGATAAGTTAGAATACAGAGGTGGGACAAGTGGTGTGCTCTGAGAGCTAGCAATTTCCACCACTTAGTTATGGTCTCAGTATCGGCCTCGGACATTTCATCGAAAAGAGGATTTACTTTCCCAAAAGTGTAGTCATTATTAAATTCAAAAAGAGGATTTGAGAAAATCCCGGTAACCTCGAAATGTCAAGAGAATCACAAAAAGGCAAATCACAATCACTATCGGATATATCCTCGGACTCACTTGGGATTGGGACAAGATCCTCAACACTAGATGATTCGTTTCCGAAATAGTCTTTGAGATGATCATCCTCCATTATGAGAGAGTCTTTGGGAGCAATAATAGGTAAGATAGGTGTGATAGCAATAGGGAGGAGTTGAGAAATAAAATCGTTCAATTGAGTAACACTCTCCTCGTCGTAATCATAGTATTCCTTCATTTGAATACTATCCTCATCATCATCGTCATCATATCGAATTCTTATATTCATCTGTTGAAGCTTACACACCATTCTTTTCATTTGCGACTTCTTTGAATCGTATTTCTTGAACTTTGAGGAAGATTACACTCCGTAATCATTGAAATGATGTGAAGGCTCGAAGTCGATGGTGATGGAATCTTGTGGGGTTGGAAATTGTCAAAATCGGGAGAATTGGAATTTTGAAAATTTTGATTCATCGGTTGACATTCAAAAGTCTCATGAGGACCCCATTTCTCACAAATGAGATAATTGGGAAAATAACTTTCACCAAAGTTCTGATTGTAACACGGTTCTGGCTCATAGACAAGCGGGACCCGTGGTGGACAATCAAAACCGTAATGAGAATCATTCCCACAATACTCGTATGAGTAGGATTCGTATTGGGGCTGTGGAGGTAGGTAGGAAAAATCGGGTGTTTCATTTGAAATGGGATCGGGATTACCACAAACTTGTCTCGAAATTCACATTGGTACATCACGACAATTTCCACCGTTAAATGGACCTCCACACTGTGAACATGTCAAATACCATGACATAGAGAATTAAACAGATAAGAGTGATAAGAGATGAAGAATTAAACGGTTATAGAGGATAAGGAAATGAGAATTAAACAGATTAGAGGGTAAGGGAAATGTAGAATCAAAAGATGCGAGAGGGTAAAGATGGATATTTTTGGATTTTTAAAAAATATGCTATAAAAACAAAGAATGAAAATATTTTTGGTGTTGATAACACTTCAGGAAAAGTGTTAATGAACTTTTTGGATTTTCAGATAACTTTACAAAAACTTTTTTTTACAAAAGGTGGAATATGTGCAAGAATGGGTGCGAAAAGGCTAAACACACGCTAAAGCCTCCCAGTGGCCAAAATTTGATCCGTCTTTGAAAGCAGTCAAGCTACCTCACACAAACCGGCCACTTGTGAATGGCCGACCGTAATAACCTTAAAACTGCTCAGACACAAATGCAATGAAGTCCTGGAAATACAGTGAATTCCCGGGTCGTTTAGTCCCACGGAGACTCAATGGTGTGTAAACACTATTTCAGACGATAGAATGATCACTAAGGATAGTGATCGGAAAGGATTAGGATTGAATATTACACTACTGAAAAAGGTTATAAAATAAAGCGACTTAAATACAAATTAAGAAAATTAAAAAGATAAAAGATATTAAATAAACGCTATCACTATATTTAAAGTGATGAACGTTTAAAACCTAAAACTTACGTTTAAATTAAAAACTACGTTAACGTACAAAATAAAACGTGAAAATAAAGAAGGAAAATACCTACGGATATGAAAAATACATTTTTACAATCCTAATGATAAAAGAAAATATTTAGAAAAAGAAAATTATTTTTACAACTATTTAATTAATTATTATTAATTAAAAACTATTTTAACTATTTAATAATACTCTAAAATAAAAGAAAATATGAAATAAGACTAGAAAAATAAAATTAAGATTTAGAAAAATCTAAAATATGATAAAACTAATTTTAAAACTGAAAATATATTTTTTAGACTTTTTATATATTTATTATTAATTTAAAACTATTTAAAACTAATTAAAATGCTAAAAAATACTAATTAAACTAAGAAAATTATGGAAAAATACTTTTTATGACTTTTATATTTATCTTAATCTAGGAAAATTGAAAACATATTTTTTAGAAGCTTTTCTTAAGTTTTTATATTAAAAGCTAATTAAAAAGTGCTAAAAACTAATTTAAATTAAGAAAAATAGCAAACAAGCTTAGAAAAATCTGAAAATTTCAGGAAAAGTCTAAAATGATATTAGGAAGCTAGGAAAATTGAAAAAACAGGCACTTGTGTGGGAGGAATTGAAACTGAAGCACAAGTGCTTATTGAAATAAGCACTTAAATAAGCAATTGGAGTCCAAAAGCCACCAACTGAATACAAAGGCTAAAATAAGCTAAGAGAACCAATATGCAGCAGAAAACAACAAGCTACAACCACAAGATATCAAGCTAACACAGATTTGATGTTTTGAGCAATAAGCTAAAAACAGTGAGAGGGTGCCTACTTTAAGCTTATGCACAAGCTTCAAAATAAGCTAAATATGAAAACCAACTATTGGAACTTGGAGAAGACCTGGCCAAGAACCTCTAAACTAAAATGGAGACCTAGGGGAGCTATGATAAGCTCTATGCAAGAGCTACAAAATCTGAACAAGCCCTGTGCAGGCTCAGTGCCCTTGACAGGGCACTTAACACCATTTTGACAAGATCTTTAGGGCTTATAAGAAATTAACAAAAATCCACAAAAATCACTACAAGAAAATAGACCAAGGGAATATTTTAAAACAACAAGAATAACTGAAATTGGCCCAAAGATGAGTCCACTAAAAATCTTCCTAGTTGAGCTCAAAACTGAGTTTTGGCAAAATTTTGACTTTTGAAGAAACTGAAAAGTTGACTTATTTGAGTTTTGATCATGATTTTTGAACTGAAAATGATATATTGAGATGAAATAATACTGTAATAAGCTAGTCCTAAGATTTTTAAGCACACAACAAGATTTTGTATTTGCAAAAACTCAACAGTGAATAGATTAGAACAGATGTGATAAAATTTTGACTTTGGTGGTTTGTATGCACAAGTGAAGGACAGATATGAGCTCAGAAGTGCTAAGTAAACATGAACCAATAGGTTTCCAATCCAAAACAAACCTCAAACAAAGACTAAGCAACAAATCCAAACACCCCTTTTTATAACTGATATGCAACTAAAATGAGATAAACAGAACAGATTGATTTCTTGATCACACTAAGTTTACATGACCTAAATAAAACTATTTAAACAAGTGTATACTAATGGTGATCACAGATGTTCATACAAGCATAAAATGTAAAATGGACTTGAAACTTGGCTGAGAAACTCACTTACAGGTGTCCAAATAGTTTGCAGGCTAAGCCAAACCCAAACCTATGCTAACCTAATCTAATACAACCCAAATTCCAAGTTTGCATCACCCATTTATCCATTTCCTCTTCAATCTTTGCCCATTTTGACTTTCATTGACCAAAGTTCAAAAGTGCATGCAACTTGCATAGAAGCTTGTAAAAAGCTATAACAAGCTTATAGAAGCTTGTTGGAGATCAAAACTAAGCTATTATAGGGTTTGACAAAAGAGTTTAAAAATGAAAATTCCAATAAGAATAACAGGGATCAATAATTTTAACCAAACCTTGAAATTACATCTTAAAAACAGATTACAAAGGTAAATTAACTTGAGTTTGAATAATAGCAACACAAGATTACAGATTTTAAACTAAATTAAGACATTGAATAAAAAACGACATTAAGGAATTTTAAAACTACTATCTACTACTCTTTCTTGCTTCTCTCTGCTCCTTATATATTCCAAACATCTCCTCACTTGTCTCTGACTTGATCCCACCATCACTTTGGTCCATTGGATGTTTTGAGTTGAAATTGGCCGTTTGATCATTTTGGCGCCAAAGTGGACTTTAGCAGTTTAGGTTGAGTGAGATGAGGGGGAAGGGATTTAATGCATTTTGTAGTTTAGGTGAGGTGGAGGGGACAAGAAAATGGATAGGTGAGGAGGGGGGATGGGATATGGTGAGAGCAGACATGGTGGGGAAGAAAGGAGGATTAGGCGGGTTTGTGTTTTATTTGACTTGGGGGTGGTGGATATTAGTAATAAGGGGGGTTCAAAATGCTTATATGGCAGGGGTCCAAGAGTTGGTAAGGTCCAAAATGGGTATTAAAGGTTATAAATATATAGGGACCTTTGTGTAATTTTCTAAAATTGAAGGACCTATTCTGCCAATTCATCAAAGTTGCTCCAAGGGCTAAAAGTGACAAGCTCTAAAAGTACAAGGACCAAACTTGACAATTTTCAAACTTGAGGGACCAAAGTTGTAATTTTGCAAATTTTAACTTTGAAAGGTTTGTTTTAACAACTTTTGAATCCCATGGACCTTAAATGACTTTTTTCTTTATTTTGATATATCAGGGACTGCTTTTGACAACTTTTGAAACTTGGGGGACTAAAACTGCCAATTTTGCAAACTTTATACGTTTTTCATCTGATTTTGATATTTTTGTATTTAAAACACATAAAACACTGATTTGTGATATATTCATCATTTTGAAGCATTTTTGAGTGTTTTCAGATGATTTTGCAGTTTATATTGTACAAAAATGATGAGTATTTAGACACTCATCACGCTCCATCTGAGCAATATGAGGAAGCTCCAATATTTTCATTTGCTCCATAGCGGCAACGAGCTCCTCATACGCATGATTATTATACCCAGGCACCTGATCAATAGCCACTTTCAAAAGGTCAGCCTCGTGAAGCTCTCTACGACCTCGCCTTGCCGCGCAAGACGCTGCACCCCTAAATTTGTCTACCACCTCTTGGGACTCCAAAGTACCGAGGGCGACAAGCGCAAACCATGGTGATAAGCCATCTGGCGCAACAACCGTTGAAACCAACCGAGGGTACAACTCTTCATCGTATTCGATCTTTGAGCTTGCGCAACTTCATCTCACTCGCTCTTCAAATGAGCTCTCCACAGTTGCACCAAATTCCCTGGCGAGAGAACAACTCTTCCTTTCCCTTTTCCAAATACTTCAGGGCCCAGGTGCACGAAGCCTTGTAATCGGCCGTACGAATATGCTCTGATTTATTTGGCTCAAGAAGGATGACATTTTTCTTGACGAAGCTTTTGGGAGTGAGAACTTCGCCTCTACCTCACTGAGCACTTGCTAAGCGTGCCTCCGACAGCGCAATCTGTTTGTCCTTCAGCGGCTCGGCTACTTTCCCCAGGCATACTTTGCCTTTAGGCTACCAACACTAGCTCCTCAACAAGTCGACCCATTGGCGTCCCGGATGCCAATGGCTCGGGCTTTGCTTTGGTCCGAAGATTCAGCGACGGGACTAGCGACTCCCCAGAGTGCTCAGTAGTGCACGCAGAAAAGAGAATTAGCGATTGTCTCATAACATAAACGGGGAATGAGCTAAGGGCTTTGCAAATAAAACTTACCAGGGAGAATCAGTATCAGGTAAAGGGGGGACGATGTATCATCTGAGGACGACTCCACGTCCAGAATGACAGGTCGTTTCTTTTTGGATGAGCTTGCGCCATCACCACCAAGCGCCCTCTTGCGCTTTAGCCCATGGCTTGCCTCCTCCATCTCTACATCGGCATCTTCAGTGCTCTCCGACACATCTGTGTATACCCCTACCTTCCCTTCAGGGAAATCCGCTATTGCCGCCTGCGCAGCCGGAACTTCCGGATGCCGCGCGAGTGGGATATAATAATCCGAGGTGAACTCACGAAGTTCATCCTCGGTCATGTCGGAGGTAAAGTCAGTTAAACCACGGACCATGGTATAGTTTTTAAATGCGTACGCGCTGTTACCTTTGGAATATTAAGGGTTTCTGGGTTGCAGTTTGAGTTTTTTCAACAATGGTGGAAATGTTTTCTTTTTTACTGTGATAAACACAGTAAATGGGAGGCGATGGTCTATATAGATTTTTACATCCACGCGATGACCGACACGTGGACCCCACTATCTCTAAATGTGTGGATAGGATCATTGACATGACACATTTTCAATTACTTTCCCACGATTTACGAGATATGCATTTGAAATATTTTGACTAGATTCACCGTGTATTCTTCATGGAAACCTTTTTAGCTTCTCTGTTACGCTTCGAAGAAGTTATAGGCTACAACTATTAGTCTAGCATCTGCGGGTTGTCCTCGCAAGATACTAGACTGGGGACATGATGACGTATAGTCCATATTCGGGTCACGAACCCGACCAATGACTGCTACTAGCGAGCCCAGTACGACTGGGCTAACCCAATAATGGTTTGGGCTCACGAAGGCCCAAACTCAAAGTTATTTAGGGCTTATGATATCGGATGTCTCTTATCTTTGGAGATAAGTGTCTAATAACCGACTTAGGCGGGATACGCCGAAGTTTCGAGAACACAAAACCAACAAGGATTTCGTGTGTATATAAAGGGCATCTCAGCCCTCATTAAAGGTACGATCTAAAACCCTAACTCTCCATTAAACCCTAAAACCGATTACTTACTCTCACGCCGGAGGATAATCGTGGGAGACAATCCCACGATAAGCCTAACGGTGTCTTCTGTTTATTTAGTGCGCAGGTCTCAAGCATTAAGATCCAATTGATATGGGAACCGGAGTCCAAACAAGGAACGCCCAACTTTTGTATCAACAGGGAGCATTTCTAAATGATCAAAAACAATTAAGGTACCAAATGCTTTGATATTATATCACAAGTACCTTGATTGATTTTCCAAATGATTTTTCAATTGGTTTCGAGAAGGAATGAACAATACCAAGAGACCGACCAATTTACTTTATGCACGGTGTTACAAGGATGGTTAGGTTAGGTATTCGTTCCCACTATCCCGCCAGAGCCGGAGGGATCTACCCAGGGACAATCCACTAGATAGTGTAGAAGTCCTTAGGTATGATGAAAAAATGAGAAAAATGAGAATATGGGAAGAGTGCCGACTAAGACAAAGCTAGTACTGGAACAAACCCAACAAGGTTCTAGTAATGAAGTCTCAGTAAGCACTGAAGGGGTTGAAGAATGAAAAAGAAATGAATGTGAAATGGTGAAAAGAAATAGCCCTCCAATAATTCAACCTTAGGGCAGAAACCGGGTTCAATTCATATGCTACTGGTGGTTACCAAGGTAACACCGGTATTGAAGACAAGACGTCATGGACCCAGTGACGCATTGCACTACAACTTCCCAAGCTACTCAAGTTCCTCTTAAAAGGACTTGTTTCATTCTCACTGGGAACCTACATTATTTATCGACTTTCTCTTAGAGATTGTTGATATTGAAGAAGGAGACCCTCTCCCTAGTCTCCGGCATAGGAAACCAAATGTGCGCTATTGAGTCTAGAGCCAAGAGATCATCCACAATATCTCATTAGGACACAAAATTAATGAAGACTTACTATTTCACACAATGTGGAAAGTAAGTATATATTGAGAGTCCTACGCATTATCCTTGTGGTATTGCCAGAACATCTGAGTGATACGTAAAAGTATTCACGATGAAGATGGAAATCCTTCTAGAGCCAACATCATACAAGCTCTTGGTGGGTGACATGTGAGATCTTTTCAAAAGATTAAGCTTGTGACAACTGGATAGAAACAATGGGGCGATTCATTCAGGAAATGAATTGACGAATACTTTTGGAAAAACCGTTCGATGTGCAAATCTTCTTTTCTCTAGCACATCGAATGAGTATTCATTTTCAAATACAAAAAGTATCTCTGATTGAAAAAATACTTTTGGAAAAACCGTTCGATGTTCAAATTTCTTCTTTTCTCTAGCACATTGAATGTGTACTCTTTTCAAAATACAAAAAGTATTTTTTATTGAAAATTGATCTTTCTCATAAAACCTTCATTGTATTGCAAAACTCTTTCTTCTAAGCAATACGCGATTGTTTTCAAATCAATTTTTCATCAATCAGTGAATCTCAATTCGCTGGTTCACTCACTCCGTGTTGTCTTCTTTGAGGCGTTCCGGTTTGAGAACGGCTAGTACAGTACGAAACCCTCAAGGAGATTCTTGAATTATACGATCACAGGCGACTTGTACGATCAATGGAGAACCGTGGGTCGTGTACCTCAATTCAACGAAAGTGGTCAAAGACACTTTCGTGTGTTTTATTTCTAACTGTTGTTTGCAGGTACATTTGGACGGTTGCAGCTGATCGATATTGAGAAGTCAATTCATAGCCGCATGCTCACAATATCCACACTCAATTGAAGAAATCATGACTAGTGCATATCTACATAACCTGACTCTGATATTTCTATACTATGTTTCTGCTACGCTGCTGCAAATATCATGAACCAGTAAGGCTTCCGCTACTCTGATGGAAAGATGTCATGATCCTGAAATTGTGAGCATGTCGGTCCAAAAGTCACAACATCACATGAAGGCAACACTACAAAGGGTGATCTAGAGATTTAATGTGGCTGATGATCTCAATGAAAGCTCGAAGATCATCAAAGATGTGGATCAGTTAAAGGCCTCCACTAAAAGTACAAAACTATGCGGACTCTAAAGAATCGCTACTAAATCACAAAGATTGCGGAACTTGAATAATTGAAGTCTACGAGCTCAGAACTAAAGACAAAGATAGAATGCTAGGATGCAAAATGTATTTCATGGGGTGACCTCCCTTAGGGGGAGATTGTTAGTAATTGGAAATTCCATGTGAAAGTGTCGGTCACCCCAATTATGGTCTAGCATACGTTAGCTCGTAGACTTGTAGTTATTTACGTTGTTTAGTAGTTAATTAGTTAATTAGTTGCGTAGATTAGTTTAGTGTAACACTGTGGAGGAAGGACGGGTCTTTACCCACTGTATGCCTGATCCACAGCCCGACAGGAGGGCGTCTTGTTTGTAACTATAAATACCCCTTCCATCCTTGGAAGGGGTGGTGCTTCTTGGAATCTAACCTTGCATTTGTTGTTTTACTACTCTCTTTCAAGAACATCCTCTCTACTCTCTTCATCTCTCTAAACTATGGCATACTTGATTCATCACCATCCAAGGCCTCCCGAATCATCAACAACACAATATTTATGATCCAACAGTACTAGTGTGCATGAGTTCATGCATGACAACTTAAAAGTGATTCTTTCACATGCCAAAATAACATTATTATATTTGTTGTAGCTTGTTTTTACCCAACTTGGGTCATTGCCAAAATACCACTGTGACAATTTTAGAATGCATGTGTGAACACACATTATAAATGTTTTATTTCTCATGTGCTATAATGACAATCCTCTTTTTTATTTTTTATTTTTCTTTTCGTACGCACTTTTGTGTTTTATTTATTTATTTGGTCATGACTTTTATATAGCGCTTTTGTTTACTCAATCGAGCATGTATTGTTGGGCCTCATAAATCATATCCCTTTTTAATGGCGGGAAAGTATCCGGATTTTTTTTTTTTTTTTTTTTCGTTTGGCCCAACTTTGTTTCATCCCTTTTAATGGCGAGATATTATCCGGATTTAATCATGTTGCTCTTTTGAGCTTGATTTAAGTAGCTTTTGCTACATATTCATCCTTTATTTTTCAGGATACTTGGACGTTGCGTGCTACGAGACACAAAATCATTTATTAGTCATGCTTTATAACGCACAAAAGGTACTAAAGTACCTCCTTTTTTCTTTTTTTTTTAATCCGATAAGAAATTTATTTAACAATATGATCGCACATGTTATTTATATACACATTGCTTTACATCGTACACTTGATACAAGATATGGCGATTCATTGGCTAGAAATAAAACTTGCGTAAATTGCTAGCGTGCCACGTTCTTGGTATTGTTTTCCCGTGCATGTCTACAAGTACATACGTTCCTGGACGTTTAGCCTCAATGATTTGGTATGGCCCTTCCCAGTTAGGGTCGAGTTTCTTTTGTCCCTGTTGGTTATAGTATTGCTCAGTTTGGCGTTTATATTTGGCTTCGCGTAGTGCTGCCAGTTCCCTTCTCTCCTCTAAAGAAGCGCAGTTTGGCGAATCTTTTATGCAAGGTTTGGGTCGTCTGGGAGCTTCCCGTCCTTCAGGTAATCAATAATGGGATCCATCCAGGTTTCTCCTGGCTCAACTACTGTGTTTATTATTGTGGCTTCAGTTCTCCGACATGGGATGACTTCAACTAAGACTTTTTTAGTGAGATGCGAAAATGAGGACGAAGCAAGCATGCTCAGAGCATTGCAGCACTAATAAATCCATGAGATATTAAAAATATGTATGATAAAGCATCCAGATCGTGGAATTTGCATGATCGATAAAATTTTGAAACACTGCTAATGAGACACTGCTAAATAAAGTATTAATGTTTCCCCCGGTGTTGGTACAGTTAAGGCGGGGAGGGATTGTAGGTGTTGCTTGAGTTCTTGAAATGCTAGCTCAGCTTCGTGTGTCCATCGAAAGTTACTTTTGTTCATACATCCCTTCAGCGTTTTGAAAAAGGGCAATGCTCTTTCTGCTGACTTAGATAGGAAACGACCAAGGGCTGCTAGCTTTCCGTTGAGGCTTTGGACTTCCACCTGTGCGAGGGGAGGCCATATCGATAACGGACTTAACTTTTTCTGGGTTAGCTTCAATTCCTTCTCTGGTGATCTTATGCCCCAAGAATTGACCTGTTTCGACACAAAACATACATTTTTTCGGATTTAGCTTCATGTTGATGCGTCGCAGAGTATGAAAGGTCTCTTCAATGTCTTCAATTAAGCTGCATGCGTTTCTGCTTTTGATCACCATATCATCGACATAGATTTCGATGTTCCGGCCGATTTGGTTGGAAAATGCTTTGTCCTGTCGTTGGTATGTTGCTCCTGCGTTTCTAAGCCCAAAAGGCATTTTCTCATAGCAAAAAGTCCCATGCTCCGTGTGAAAAGCTGTCTTCTCCTCATCCTCCTCTGCCATTCGTATCTGATGATACCCTTTGTATGCGTCGAGAAAACACTTGAATCTAAATCCTTCCAAGGACTCAATCTTTTGGTCTATCTCGGGCAAAGGGTAGCTGTCTTTTGGACAAGCTTTGTTTAGGTTAGTGAAGTCGATGCACATGCGCCAAGTTCCATCATTTTTTCTTACCATCACTGGGTTGGAGACCCAACGGGGGAAGTTTACTTCCTTGAGGATTCGTGCTTCCATAAGCTTGATGACTTCTTGGTTGATTGCGTCGTTGCGTTCCTTAGCTAACACGCGCTTCTTCTGCCTAACTGGAAAGGTTCGTGGGTGTATGTTTAACTTGTGCTCTGCGAGTTCTCTTGGTATTCCATTCATGTCTGATGGCGACCATGCAAATATGTCGTGGTTAGCGCGCAACAACTTTTGTAATTCTTGTTTCAGTTTTTGGTGGCAGGTTTGCGCCGACCATGACTTTCTGATTTGGGTAAAGAGAGTTTATCTCCACTTCTTCTTTCTCGCTTTCGTTCCCCTGTGGTGTGGGTGTGGTTACTTTCTCTGGCTCCCGTTCTCTTTTTCGTGAAACTTGGAGACATTCGTTTTTACGGGGTATGTCTCCTCGGACAATGGTGGTTCCTGATGGAATAGGGAATTTAAGGAGAGAGTGTATTGTAGAGGCAATTGCACCTAGTCGCCTCATTCCTGGTCGTCCCAATATTATGTTGTAAGGCGACGGGGCCCGAACGATCATGAAATCCGTGGTGATTGTCTTGCTACCTTTTCCACTGCAATCAAAAAGGGTTAAGGAGATAGTTAAAACTCCAAGCGGCCATAGTACCTGTCCTGCAAATCCTGTTAGAGGTGATGTTGGCGGTCGGATTGATGTTCTTGCCTCGCGGGTTAGTTGTTGGAAACAGTGTTCATACATTATTTTTGTCGAGCTCCCACCATCCACATAGACGCGGTGTATGACGTTTCCTCCGACGTAAGCTTTGATGATGAGCGGGTCCTCGCCATTACAATGCTCAGGAATCTGATCCTCAAATGAGAATGCGATATCGATGTCTGACGGCAACTCCTCTGGTTGGCGATTTTGTGAGGGCCGATGTGTGCTTGTCATCAGTATTTCATTTGTTTCTTTAGGCTCGGCTATCTTTTGCTTCCAATCATTTTGACTTTTCGCAATTTCAAGGGCTCCTGATGAGCTTGGATTTTGATTGTTACTTTGGGTCTTTGCACCTTTGGCAAGATGGCTTAAACGACCACTCTTTATGCACGCCTCAATTTCTTTCCGCAGGTCGATACAATCATTGGTGTCATGCCCGTGGTCATTGTGGAACTCACAATACCTTGTGCGGTCTCTCCGATTAGCGGGGCGAACATTCGTGGTGGAGGTCGGAGAACCGCCTTTCCTTCGGACATGGCGTATATCTCTGCTGGAGACTTAATTAGAGGTGTGAAAGATGGTTTGTGAATGTTGGAACGTTCATTAGCTCTTGCGTTGGGGCGAGGGATGTATTTTTCTTTATGTCTCCTTAAGGTGTCTTTGTAGCTTTGGTTGGACTTATTGTCGTTAGGCGCCCACCTCGAGTCCCGTAGCCGATTTTCCGTATTCGCTTCATCGGCTCTTATGAAGTTGTGAGCTTGTGTGAACAAATCCTCCATGGACGCCGGCGGCCGTGCTATGAGGTCTTTGAAGAGCCTCCCGGTGAGATCCACTAATGAATGCCCGACCATCATCCCATCGAGCGATCGGTCATATGCGGCGTTTCTTTTCCAAATCTTTGCAAGTAGTCCTTAAGTGACTTCGTCGGAGCGTTGCCGAATACCAATTTACGCGGGTTTTCTGGAACCGTCTTTGCTGCAAAAAGTTTGCTCGAAATTTGTCTCTTATCTCATGAAAGCTATTTATGCATCCTGGTGTTAGGTTATCGTACCAGAACCTTGCTGCCCCGCTTAGGGTGATGTGAAAGAAACGGCACCACGCAGGTTCTGGGAGTTTATGCACGTCCATAGTTCCTATGAAAATTGTCAGATGATCATCAGGGTCTGTCGTACCATCGTATGTCTTTAGGTTTGTTGGCACCTTCAGTCCATCTGGCATATCATAGTCTCTTATTCGTGTCGTAAAAGTCGAAGCTACCAAATTGCGTATGCTCCATTCCGTCTCTTTGAACATAAATGGCTCGCTGTAAAAAGCAGCGTTGGATGTATGTTTTTGCTTTGGGAACCCGTCTGGGTTATCGGTTGTCACCCTACATTTCTTTATTGATTTTTTGGGCGTGGCATCTTACGGTGTCTCTGAGCGCTCCTTGGTCAAACCTTCAAGATCCGACGCCATGGTTCTATGACGGGATGATCATCGTTGGCAATCTTGATGTGTGGTTAATTTCTTTCCTTTTGGAGGAAAATCGAGTACATGGCATTGATTTGTTCAAAATTCTGGACCACGAATTGCATGACTGGGTCTCCAGATACGTTTTCAGACGTGTTTTCGGGAGTATGATCAGGTGTGTGATTTTCGGTAGTGGCGTGGAAAGTGTTAACTACCGGTGGTTCCTTTGGGTCGGGCCCATTGGGCTCTTCCTTCAACGTTCCTTCCGGTACGATAAACGGGGTTTCTTCCGCCATATGGAACTAGCTTCAAGAGTTGGTGAAAATTATTTCGGTCCGTGATGCTGAACTGGCGAACCTTGTTATCTGTATCACTCAAGAAAGAAAAGCCACGTTAGAACTTATCCCGGGGTTTTGCCCCGGGATTAAGCTCCGACGCTCAAGTCAGATAATGATATCATAATAAAAAGCATTTATTATTGGAAGAGAGTTAGCCAATTGTACTTTGTTGTGTGTTTTAACAACTTACCTGCCTCCCTTTTATAGGCGAGTAATCGAATCATACCTTGGGATCGGATAAGAACAATATATCTCATATTCGATCTCTTTATCGCCATATTCTCTGACATTATCCGAATATTTCCATCTGACATTATCCGAATATTTCCAACTTGCGCAACTAGCTCAATTGGGGGCATTTAATGCTTCTTCTAGAAATCATTTTATTTAGCAACTCGCAGGTTCACATGCATGATCATCCTTGTTCATTGTAAAATATACTTTGCATGTATATTATATTTTGGACATTATGGTTACACTATCAATATTTGAACACGTATGTGTAGTATATACGTTATTACTCTACAAATGCAGCTTGTACATGAACATATTCCTCAATTCTACCAGCTTCTTGCAAAACGAAACGGGGGACCAAACGTGAAAACGGGTGTAGTTGAGGGACAAACGGTGTAATTTACCCTACTCTAAATTAAGTTTTGTTTGTTTGAGAGAATTGTGTGACATAGTTTTGATGTATATATTTTGTGACACTATTGTTCACGTTAACAGCTCTTAAAACTTAGCAAGAAATACTTTTAGGTAATGGGACACTTATATGTAAGGGCTAATATGTTCCTTTCTTATTTATTATTTTCTTGATGTTTGTCAAAATAATAATATCTCATGTCTCGATCGATTGTGTGTAATAACTTATGGTTGAGCGATATTTCATTAATGGTCTTTCCTTAAAGTCTTTGTTGATGGCCGTTAACTTACATGTGCGTAACTCAGTTTATTAAATTTTTGAATGCTTCAATGAAAAAAACTTATGTCTTAAATTCTCTAACTTGTATATATTTTTTTTTGTTACTGATTAACAAGGGTTTTAAGTTCTATATCTTGTATTTCATTTTGTTTTGTTATTTTCTTGCGAAAGATATTTAAATAATTCAACAGGGAACAATGATAAGATCTATCATCAATTCACGTTTTAATTCTCTATCTTGTTACACCTCAATAATGCTTTTGGACGGAATAAACAATAGTATCACATATAATGAATTAAATCTTAATTCAAAATGGTTGTACCCAAAACTAAAGGTAGTTGAACCAAGACGAAGAAATTCGTATTTAAGTTACAACTAGGGGCTTAACGTAAACATTAAGGTCTATTATTCTCTCATTTTACTTTCATTTTTGTTAGTCGAGATAAATATGTTCGCTTTTTATTAGATATGTGAAGATAAAACCTTACATGTAGTCATGTACTATCATGGCTCGATACGGGAGAGGATTCTTTCAAGTTATTTACAACTTGATGGATCAAGTTCTGAAATATCAATCATTGGATTAAATCCAATGGTTCAAATCATCTCATGTTCTTTTGATTTGGCCATGGATTTGATCAAATGGTTGATAATTGCTTAACTTGATCCATCAAGTTATTTATAACTTGAGAGGATCTTATCCCGCTCGATACAGTCAGCAAACTCGTCAAATACTGTATCTGACGCCTAAATTGAGCCTGTACACTTGAATGTGCATTCATTATATTTCTAGGGTATAAATGTGTAATAGATGTAAGCTAAGGGTGGAGGGAGTGGAAGTTTTGAACCCTAATAACCTAAGGGTGCCACATCACCTCTATCCAATAAAAACCTTCCAACTCAAAACTACCCCAATACTTCACCCTTAGTGGGTGGTACACCAAGAAATTCATTTTTTTTTTTTTTTTTTAAATACATAAAATCACATACAATATTTATAATAAACACATACCATTTCATTAAAAAAAAATACATATTATTAAAAATAAAAACAAATTAGAAAAAGTAAAATATAAATATGAATATACTAGAAGGTTTAAAATGTAAACATGTACATACTACAAGGTATAATATATAAAATGTCCATGTTTAGCTGCAAAACCAAACCATCTCCATGTCCCACCTGCAAAACCAAACCATCTCCATGTCCATGTTTAGCTCTTCTCCATCTCCCACCTGCAAAACCAAACAAAAAAAAAAAGACAAAAGAAAAAAAAAAATACAAACACAAACGGGTACCCTTGCGAGCTCGGAGCTCGAATTCTTTAACAAAACCAAGTACCCGCACTACACGGAATGGTGTAGCCGAGCGGGTTCACAAGCTCGCTTGGCAACCCGAGCTCCACTCCGTCAGGCCTTGAATCGTTTGTATTTTTAAGCTAGTCACATGATATATGTCAGTCAACGTAACTACCGTACACCTACAGGAGTAACAGAACTTTAGGTAGATCTGTCATCGGTGAGCAAAACCAGGTTTAAAAAGAACGGGCCTTAACAAATTTATTAAGCATATTATAGACCTAAAGGTCCTTTCAAAAAAATTATGGACCTAAAGGTTCGGGCTAATGTAAACAAACTAAGGTCGGGCCGAGCTTTTCTGGGCTTTTCTTGTCTGTATTTTTATTTTCAGACCACTTAGCACTATCACGTTAAACTATCTCCCAATAATTTCTACTAGATTTTCGGTACAAGTTTATTTATGCTATATGTCGAAGGACTAGCTCCATCGAACAAATGCATATCATAATCGATTTATTTGAAGCTAAGGTAGAAGCTTAGAATGACTAATATAATGAATTCTCGATAGTTATTTTTATTTTAGATTAGAACTTTATAGAGATAGTAGTGCTATTTACACTTAAACACATGTCTAAATACATGTCTAATGCACAAATCGTTTATAAAAACCAGTTAAGACAGACGGCCCTTGCATAAAGAGTAGTGTTTAATGATGTCAACTTAGATTTCGTCCAAAGGCCGTTTGTCTTAGCTGATTTTTAGATTAGTTTGTTAAGTGACAACAAGCTTATTTTGGTGTTTGTGTAATTTATTTTCACTTTTGTAGCTTATCTGAAAGAGATTTGTTTATTTTATTTTATTTTTTTCATTTATTTTATTTTATTTTTGTGTGTGTGTGTGTGAGGCTATGATAACCAACAAAAATAAAATACCTACCATTTTTGTGACTTAATTGGGAGAGCTTAGCTTATACGTATGTTGCTTTTGTCCTTTGGCCAACATAAGCTAATCCAAATATCTTAGCCTAAAAGTTTATTACAGTAATTAATTAGCTAGGCTAGCTATAGAAATAAACTTAAATTAAGGATGAGCTTGGTATCAATCTCGTACCGGACCGATACCAAATTGGTGGTACCGATTTTTCCCGAGCATAAGTGTGTACCGACACCATACCGGATAGGATTCCGATCCCAGTACCAGTTCCGGTACCCGTTACCGTGAAAACGATATATATATTCAGTTTTCATGTTTTTTTTAAACCAAATTAAACAAATTAACACAAACCAAAGACTAGACTCTTGGACCACAAGATTAATTAACGATAAGCATAACTTATTAAATAAATAAAGTGGATGAATAATGTCGAGTACATATTCATGTTCTTTTAACAAAAATACACATCATTAACAATAAATCATCAATATTAATGAAAGATGATTGATGATTTTGATCGGTATAGTTTATTGATGTAAACTTAATGATTTTAGTTATTAATAATATGTTACGGATTAACTTACAGGAGAGTATATAGAGGTCAGTGGTTGTCACTGAAGGTTTAGGAGCTTTTTTTCCCCAACTTTGTGTGCGAATGTGTGGCATTTTTTTTCTTGCGTAGTATGCAAGGGAGTGGCCGAGTGGCTAATAGGGTTGTTTGGATCTCAAAAATTTATTAAAAAATAACAGGCCCTTTTTGTGTTCCGGTACCAAAATAAGAATTTCTCACTTATATCCCGAACCATTTTCGAAAGTACCAAATGCACCCACCCCTATTTCGTAGTCCGGTACCGTACCGTGTAATGAGAACCGATACCGGTTCCAGTTGAGTACTAAGATTTGAGTCTAAATGCTCATCCCTAACTTAAACCCAACAATAAGCTAAAACATACCCTAGATAGGATAACTCCAAAGTTTGAATGCTCGAGAATTTGTATTGATTTGGTTATTAAGTTATCATTTTTACATCGATGTTTTGAACCGACGCCAAGTTACCATAGTATTATAGTACTCCAAATTCCAAAATGTTCGGTGATTAACGAATATAAAAGGTTAACTATTTGGTTAAAAGAAAGCTCTGAGTTTTAAAACAGCTAGCAAGACTTTTCTTCTAAAAAGGACACTTTGTCGGCAGTCGGCACCGTAAGTCACAGTGTAGATTAATGTCATAAGTGAGGGGAGCAGTGTGTGTTGGTCACTAAGGAGGGGACTATCGCATGGTAGGTGGCTATCGTTGAGGAGGTATGATTCCATCTAATCAAAATGTCATTTGTACTGATGTTTCTTAGTTGAAAACTTGAAATGGATTCAATGCAAATTACTACTACATCGTACTGCTTTCATAAGTTATAACTAGTGAATCTGAGAGCCTTAGGTGTGGTGTTTGTCATAGCTTGCCACTCCTACGTGGCAGCTTTGCCACAGGTAGCCACCACACCCCACCATCTTGCCATAGCTTGCCACTCTATCTCTCGTTGTGCAGACGACGAGCGAGTTTCTCTGCAAATATAGTACGATTTTTTTTTTAATTTTTTTTTATTATTATTTATTTATTTATTTATTTATTTATAATGGTTGGGTGTGTGAATAAGTGTGTATGAGACCCGAATGAAATTGTTGTGTTTAGTTGTGATAAAAGGGTTGTAAAAGGGGTTATATTATGATGATTTGGCGCCCGTGAGACCCAAATGACAATTGTCACGACACCTAAGGCTCTGATGATATTTGAACGTTTAATGCACGTACGTGTAAAATTAAAGTTTTTCTGGACCCTCACTGAAAACACGGAGGTTCTTGTGGAAATATGACATAATACGAGGAACACAGTTATGATTTGGTCCTACCTTTTGGTTAACTTTCTATCGATGAATAAAGTATTTTCTAAACGACAAAAGTGTACCAAGATAAAACAATTTTCATTAATTTATGTCGTCAACTTTGAAATAAAGTAGGTTTATAGTTAGAACTATAATCATAAAAGTTGATATAAAGTAGGTTTATAGTTAGAACTATAATAATTTTTTATGGGGTTTGTATAATGGTGTAGGGTTAATTAAGCAGCAAGAATAGAATGAAGGTCCTCAAGAAATTTTAAGTATAATGATTTATCAACGGTCGGGTCTCACACGCGTACGATCCATTGGGTCATTGCATAGACCTCTGATGACATGCACTTCCATGTAATGCATGTCGTTTCATTGCATGAATCTAAAGGTTCTACCCGTCCTGATATTTCCTTTACGGGCACTTCCATATAACATTGATCCAGGGGCGGAGCCAGGAATTCAAGTTAAGAGGGGCCGATTTTTTTTTTTTTTTCTATTTTTTTTGCCACATAAAACGACTTTTGCTTTTGAACAACGTAAAAGGAAGGACGAAGTCAAACATTTTAGTTAAGGGATGCCGTAATTATTTATTTTACAATAGTAACATACATCTAATAACTCGTCAAAACTTTGTGTATTCATAAAAAAAGAATGTTATTTGCACACTCTCCAAATTGATTGGCACATTTTAAATTATAGTGTTTTAACATTTATACCCTGACATCACTTTTACATAAAGGTATAAATGTCAAAACACTATAATTTAAAGTGTGTCAATCAATATTAAGAGTGTGCATTACTTCCCTCAAAAAGTTGAGTTTCATTTGATCATATTAGTTATACTTATCCATTTATTTACAGGTGCTCTTTTGTCTCCACCCAAACATTTTGAACAACACATATCAGTTTAGCAATAACTTGGACAAGTACTAAATAGTAAAGGGGCTAGACTCAACTTTACATCTATATAAGTCACAAATAAAAAAAGTATTACTTGGACCCACACACAAACACATACTCCGGTTCTACCATTTTGGTCGTCTTCCCCATTAGATAAAAACCCACGCTCTGATTTTTAAACCTTATTTAATAGTAAGTTCCTTAGCTTATAAAGTGTTTTTCTCCATTAAAAACACAACCAAAAATGATGCCCCTCATTTGTTTGATGCTTTGGGTAGTCGCCAGTTTCGCTCATGGCCAGGGCCGGCCTTGTTGGCGGGTGATGAATTGTATACTTTGTAAAACGTGCGCCGGGAATCATAGTTACAAAGCAAGCTAGTTGGGTCGGTTGGGGGTGGCCGAGCACCTGCCAGCCACCCTATTGGCTTCGCCCCTGCATTGATCGGAAGTCTATGCAATGAATCGATGAATCACGTACAAGACCAGACCATATATACAAGTCTGAAGCACACATACAATGATACAAAATTACAAATACTTCAAACGCTAAAGAAAACCACGGCGAAGTTATTTAAATGTATTACCTAAATATGAAGTAAACCAATACAACAAGCACACACATAACAAAGAGCTAATTCCACTCTTGAATATTAAGGAGGCCGTAAAATAAATTGTAACATAGTATTGCTAGTTTTAAAAGCGTGAATACACGGGGTTGTGGCGGATAATATTATAATAACTTTGTTTAAAGTTAAATATTATGAAAATTTAAAAATTCATGATTTTGTAATGTTTAACATTTTCTTTGGTATGTTTAAGATTTTCTATACGATTATATTAATTTTTTTAATACTTATATAGTTACTAGACGATTACTCGTGCATATCAACGAAATTTTATAGTTGCATAAGTTTTCAGCCATGTACATTATATGATTGAATACTTTCCGAAATTATAATGATCAAATAGTTTTCGCTAATAGGTACATAATTGCAAGTGATGTCCAGCTCAGTTGGATTGATGCATCCGGTTATAGTCTCCATGTATGGGAGGTCAGGAGTTCGACTCCTGCTATTCCCCATGTGGGGGATTTTCCCTGAATTGGCAACCGGGTTCGAATCCCAGTACGATGCCTTGAAGCCCCTTAATGGGAAACTGGATGGTTAGGCTGTGGGTTGTTATTCTCTTCGTGAGATGATTCGAACTCGGGTCGAGAGACTTGGTGTCTTGGTGGCACGCAAGATACTCCACTGCACCAAAAACTGCCGTTAAAAAAAAATAGTTACATAATTAAGTTTTCAACCGTGTATTAGTTTGTTTTCTTAAATAGATTCAGTTTTTACTTTTCACTTTCAAGAAAAGTTGATTTTTCATTATAGATAGTATATATAATACTTGTGCATGCACGAGTTTTTGCAATTTTTTTTTCATTATATGTTAATATCGATTAATATTTTTTATAGGTTGGTATTTTTTAAATTTCACTATTGATATCATGTTCTATATACTATGTGTGTTTAGCAGCACATATAACTTTTGAAAAAAATATGTGTTCTTGTTATATGTAGAATATCGTGTATTTATTTTCATCTCACAGTAACGTATGAGATCATCCTTTCATTTTTTGATATTTGTGTTCCTGTTAAATAATAACTTAAGTCTATTTTAAACCCGTTCGTGGGTTAAACTTATTTAGAGGAATAATATGAGCCGTTATTGAATGTGGATAATTAAAAAATAATATTTTTCCCAGTGTTGCAAAAAAATGTCTACAAGGCCGATTAATCACCGATTAGGTGCTACTGGGTCACCGACCTTGCCGATTTTTGTAAATCATTCAAACAAATCGGTCAACCGTGGTCAACAGCGGTTAACGATGATCAAACTTGCCTAAAACTTGTAAATCTTGCTGGAAATACCCTAAACTCGCCGTAATTTAGTTTTAATCACTTATAGTCACTATTTATATCTATTACAAGATGGTTTTCCAAAGAAAATCTTGCCGTGAATACCAAAACTCCCTGTAAATACACAAAGCTTGCCAAAAATACCAATACATATTATCACCGATTCGCTATTTTTGTAACTCTGACCAAATGTAATAAATTATAGTCGTTGTTTATAGCTATTACAAAATATTTTTAAGGAAAATCATTCTGGGAATACCCTAAACTCGCCGGAAATACCCAAAACTTGCCAAAAATGCCAATCCGATTAATCACCGATTAATCCCGCCTAAACCGATTACAAGCTACAGGGGGGTTGACTGCCTCACTACCGATTCGCTATTTTTATAACCTTGATTTTTCCTGATATCTTTACTTAATTCATGGAGATGAGTAACAAGAGTCGTTCATATATGTATAATTTTTTGTATTCATTTACATTTCATAATATCTCGTGTTTTTCTTTTTATATTTATAATTTCGTGCAAATACAATAGTTTAATATATATATGTATATTGATAATTATATTTATAAACAAAAACAACATATTGTTGTAGTTTTTTAAATAGAATATAAAGTATATGGGGTATAAAGTCTAAGGGTTACGGAGTATTTATCAAATTTATAAAGTTGTTAAAAAAATGGAAAGTTATAAGTATACTTAAATATGTAATTTATTTAAAATTTAACAACTAAAGTTTTATTGATTACTAATTTACCATTCCCTTATTTAGTGTTTTTTTAGTTGACAAATATGAATTTTAGAACATTTTATAAATTAGACGAAAATTAAAGAGTTTTGTCAAATTGAGTTTCAGTTTTGACATTTATTGGTCAATAAGAATGCTCAAATTACAACGTAATCAGAATGATGCACTCTCATTAATCTAATTGCAATTCTTAACCTTTTTTCCACTTTACAAAATTCTCTTATTATATAAGAGATTGTGTAAATTTATCTTGGTAAATTAGTTATAAATAAATAAATAAATAAAATAAAAAATAAAACTTGGTAAATTACTCAATTGTACCTCATTTTCTTTATGGTTTCGGTTTGTTTCAGCCCAAAAAAAATGAATGCAATGGATCAACAATAAAGTCCATAATTGACTGGGCTATTGAAATGACCAATTAATGATATTGTTGCGATATAACTATACCAATTACCCCGGTATTAAATTTTCAGTGCAAATCAATTATGTGTTGGTAAATGATATACAAATATTGAAATATAGAATATAAGGGTGGGTAAGAAATTTATTACGGTGAATAGCTATGTAGTTAATTTTATCACCGATTCACAATTATTGACTTACTGTCAAATCTTGAAAGCACGAAATTACTCCGTATGTCTTCTATAATTCTATTGAGCATCAACCAAAATGTTAACACAAGAATAACTTTGGGCAAGTAAAATTTCCTTATTTTTGTTTTTACATATTTTTGTTTTTTCATTACCTGCTTATGTAAGCGATTGATGTTAAATGTGTTTGATATCCTTCGCCGTGCTAACTAGTAACTACATGTTTTCATATATATCAAATACCTAAGTTTAGCAATCAAACAAATAAACTATTACCCAAAGCTAGCACCACTAACCACGCCGATATTATAAGAAACAGAAATAGACACAATCGTCTATTTTTGGGTAAAGGGTTTATACCTAGTGACACAATCCTCTATTTCTCCAAAAAGTGAAGAACGGTGGGATCACCCTCGTCTATTTGACATGTAATATGATGAACTCAACAACATGCTCGCGATATTCGTGTTGAAACAGAACATGCAAACGTCAATGTCTTTTAAAAATGGAGTCATGCCAAGTAGAAGGAGACACCGCCCATGATGCCTTAATAAACAATTTAACTCAAATTAAGGTGTGATGTTGAGTTTAGCAATATTAAAACAAAAGATCATTTGTCACACGTAGCATGGTGGAGACACCCCATGCCTTAATGCATGTCACATGTTTGACTCGTTTCTGTATTATTAACACATACTCTAAGATACTATAGTGATTAAGACATGCTTAATATTTTTTGGATGATGCACAAGCCTAATCACGTTTACAGATTTTCAGTTTCATTTGAATATATAAGTATCAAAGGTTTGAATGAGTCAAGGAATAAGACAAATCACAGGATCATGAATGTTTTATGGGAAATCATATATACCTTCGTTTTGGTTAGAAAAATAAATAAAAAAATAGAAAAAAAATTAGTAAGAAAGATGTGTCTGCAACTCTGCATGCATGGGCGGAGTCAGGATTTAAAGTTAATTAAATCTATAGCTCTTTTAACCCTTGATTTAACTTAACACCACCATAATTAGGAACTAAGCTAAATTAGAAAAGAGTAATTTGACAAGTAAATTTATTTAGGTGTTGTATACTTGTATGGGTTATTCGAAATTTCAATAAAAATAAAAGGGCTTGTAGCAAACATTATTAACAAAAGAGCTTATGAGCCTATAACTAATGAATAAAGTTGGTTGATTAGAGGTGACCCAACATCCACTAGTCACCTTACTAGCTCCGTCTCTGTTTGCATGCCTAATTTACGTATTTAGGATTTAAATAAAATGAATATAGCATAATAAACCTAATAAAGATAACGAGTATGTTAAATCCCAGTTGATAGTTACTACTTTACTCGTGTTTGAGCCTTGAAGGTGTCTACTTTTTACGTTTGATGTGTTTTCATGTCCCCAATGAGCCCACGTCATTGACCAATCGGGTTAATTATTTGTCGTTCATCAATTTTAAATTTTATTATTATTCACAACATTGATTTTGGAGATTTTTTCCAAAAGTTATAACCTTTTTTCTTGAAATGATTAATTTCTTATTTGGCATTTACATTACACTAGACGAGTACCCGCGCCTAGTGGCAGCTGTTTCTAGCGTCAGATAATTAATGATTTGTGATATTGTGTTGAGTGTTTTATGTAGCGTTTAAAATAGAACGTGAGCCGATGAAAATGCACGATTGCAAACGGTTGTACTATACGATAATTAAAGTCTAGACAAAATTCTTAACATCTATCAAATAACATATAAAATCATTTAATGAAAATGAAAGTAAATATTACATAAGTTATGGGATAAAAACTAACAACACACGTTATTTGTCGCGTAAAAACTAATAAGGATGGGATTAATGGTGACCAAAATTAGCGTGAATATGATTAGCCCAAAATAAAATAAAATTGGCTAATTTTGGCTATTTTGTAAAAGATTTGACATTTAAGCCCATCTTTTTTAAATGGCGTATTTAGCCTATTGAAAAGTTAAATGTGAACTAACGGGCACATATTTTCTCTTAATTGTAAAACATTATAATCGTTTTTGAAGAAAAACTTATATATATATATATAGCGACAGATCGTTTTGTGTTAAAAAAAGTTTATGGGTTCTAAACGAAAAATAATAAAAGTTTGAAGATTTGGGGATTAAACATAACATTTTGAAACCGGTTCGACACGGGTGGTTCAACCGGTTGAACCGTTCCGTCGAAAGCGGGTCGATTTAAACCGAGTCAATATGATATGTTGGGTCAAAACGGGTCAAATTAAACAGGTCAACCCACGGGTTTAAGCGTCTTGGGTCAACCCGGTTTTCGATATGTGTTAATAGTTTCAATTTTTACTTTTACTTTTTGGTTTTCCTTCATATATAATATAGCAGGGTACCGCGCGTTGCGTGGCGAGTACTGTGACGATTAACTGGAAAAATAGATCTCGATGAGACCTGATTCACCAGTTTGTATCGGTTTTAACGGGTCCTCTCTAGTTCGTTTTGGATGATGTTACTAGTTAGCCGAACCGATGGCGACACCGGTTTCCGGTTGAACCGTTGGTCTAGTCCGATTTTTAAAACTATATGTACCATCAACTTGTTAGCTTGTATGAAGCTTTGTGTGTTTTATTAATTTGTATAATGTGTATAATAACATGTACTTTTCATTTTAGGGTGTTTTAAAAATAACATTAATTAGTGTGTTTAATTATTTTATATTTAGAATTATGTTGTAGCTTGTTTAAATTGTACATTGTGAAATTTTCATTGGACTTTTTAATAAGGTGTGTTTTAATTGGTTGTTTTTAATTTGGTATATATGCTTTTAATTGGTTGTACAATGTGAATAAATTATTGTACTTTTAAGTAATGGGGTGTTTTAATAAGAGTATTAATTACACAAATATATTTCTCTCTCATTTGACCATTAAACTTTTTCACTTTTTTCCACTTTTTCACTTTGACTATTTTTTCATTTTATGTAGTATAGATGTTAACTGTGATGAAAAATCGATCTCTCTATCAGATGAAGTGACAATCTTTGTGAAGACTTTAATTTCATTATTGGTATTGTAATCTTTTAATTTAGTCAAGCACACGCTACCTTTATGATTATTATTTCTGGTCGACAACGATCATGTAAATCGAAAGGAGATTAGTATTTTAATTAACATTGATAAGCCAACAACATGCATAAAATAGAATAATACCACTAATTTCTGGGCATTTCCTATGAACTTTAATGCACCTAGTCAATAGTGTCATAAACTTTTTTTTTCTAGAACGGCAACTAATTATTTCATAATAAACTACAAATTATCTCACATGTCTTAAACAAGACTTGAACCCACAATCATTTAGTTGGGGACTTCTCACACAACAAAAGGCACCATTAAGACACAAGCCCTACTGTAATGACATAAACTTATTATTGAAACAAGAAGATTTTAGAAGAAATATAATTAAAGTTTATACACATTAACATAGATACACATGAAGTTTATATGTATGTGCTCTAATGCGGAGTAGTAAAATGTTAAGATAATTCACATTTTTAGTCTTTACAATGTCTATAGCATTTGGGATGTAAGTCTATAAAATATAGAATAATGACACGACGTGACAACTATTTAAACTTAGTCAAATTCATAAAAATGAAGAGTTGAAGACAATCTCATAAGATATCAAATAAACCATGACAAAAACCTAAATCACTTCAAATAAAAAAATATACCTTTCCATACTCCAAATATGCACTTTACCCATCTAAAAAAGTGTATCATTTTAAGTTTTATGTTTTTCATATCAATTTACTAAAAAGTGCTTCAAATTAAGGGTGACAATTAATGCCTCGACATGAATCCCGATTTGAGACTGACACGAAAATTAATAGGCCGATTGTCTAAATAAGATTCAAGTTGTGTTCGGGTCGATCAATCTAACCCATTTTATTAAACAAGTCATATTTAGGTTGGGTATAGCTTAACGAGGCAACTAACCAACTCCTTTAAGGTTTTTTTTTTTTTTTTTTTCAAAAACTAAAATATTATATATACTTTATTATACTGTTAAATGGATCGACCCACAAACGCGTTTAACATGTTTAGCTGATGTAATGTGCCAACTTGTTTAGATAAACAGGTTAAACGAGTCAACTCAAAACCCGTTTAACCTATTCAACCAGTGTAACCTATTTAACCTGCCAACCAAAATAGGTCGTGTTCGGGTTATGTGTAAACATGTTAGGATTTACATGACTAACCCAGTTATTTAAACTAGTCAGCTTCGGTTTGGGGTTTTTTTTACCCCCAACCTGCTAACCTAAACCCACCAACCCGAATTGCCACCCCTACGAAAATATCATATCATATCATCAAAGTGCTTGCGTCATAGTTGTATCTTATTTTGTGCGAAAAGCTTCCAAATCAAATAATTATTGATTTAAGTCATGCTTAAAAAATATAAGATAAATTCATGATATGAATATTACTCCGTATGAGATAACTAAAAATTACCAGGTTCTAAAAATATATATATCATATCATACCTAACTAGGGCTGAGCATCGGGCCAGAACCGACCCGAACCGAAAAAACCGAAAACCGAAAATCATGAAAAGCCTAAACCGAAACCGAACCGACTGGCCGTCGGTCCGGTTCGGTTTTGTGTCGGGCCGTCGGTTCGGTTCGGTTTAGGTGTGTTTTTGTCGGTTTTGGGTCGAACCGAACCGAACCGAAAACACGTAAAACATGAAACCGAAACCGAACCGACGGGCTGTCGGTTCGACTCGGTTTTTGTCGATTCGGTCGGTTTTGTCAGTCCGGTTCGGTTTTTGACCTTTGATGCTCAGCCCTATACCTAACTATACACAATTACACATAACATACTTTCAACATAAAACCATACTATCTTTAGCAAAAACCATCACTATCTTGACACAAGATGATTAGGATAAGAACCACAACTTATATACCAACACCAAACTAAGCACTAAATCATTAAATAAAAAGCCCATGGCCCATCTAATAAAACCACACATCATATATATATTACAACCAAACACATTTCTCCCATATCACATCTCCAAACCCCCCAATCAAAATTTCTCTCCACATTTTCCGGCAATGGAGCCACCATGGACAACCGACGACATCACCGACGACCTCCAAAGCATCAGCTTCAACTCCACCACCACCACCACCGCCACGGACATCAACCGCAGCACAAGCTCCGGTTCCGAAACCACCTGGACCACAGCCACCTACTCCTCCTCCTTCAACAAACCAGTACCACCCACTGGGCCCACTCTATCACTGCATGATCTCAAGTTCATTCATCGCTTAGGAGCTGGTGATATAGGGTCAGTTTACTTATCAGAACTGAAAACGTCTTCAGTTGGTTCTGGTAAATCTTCATTTCCCGCGGTTTTTGCTGCGAAGGTGATGGACAGGAGGGAGTTGGCTAGCAGGAATAAGGAAGGGAGGTCGAGGACTGAGAAGGAGATTCTGGAAGCGTTGGATCATCCGTTTTTGCCCAGATTGTATGCTGCCATTGAGAGTCCGAAATGGACGTGCCTGTTAACGGAGTTTTGTCCTGGAGGGGATTTGCATGTTTTGAGACAGCGCCAGCCGGGGAAACGCTTTCCTGAGTCGGCTGTCAGGTATGTATAACATACGGTTTATGACGTATTTGGTTTTGGGCTTATGTTTTATAAGTTTACTTTTTGTGCCTTATTTGGAAATTTTCTGGTTTATATAAGCTTATTGTAACATAAAAAACGTATATAAGCTGAAAAGATTCATCATAAACCACAAAAAATGAGCTTATGAAATGTAAGCCCAAAATCAAATAAGCCATAAGCTGGCTATATAATCAGAAACAAACGCCCCCTACATTGTTTCCTAGTACTAACTAACGCGTTAAATGTACTGAAAAGTGAGCTTATTAAAAGCGTTCTTTTTTACATAATGTACTTATTAAAAGCGTTCGTTTAATCATACTTTTTTAGCTTGTTTGTTTATGTGTGTTCGTTTATGTTTATACCGACTTGCAATAAAACTTACGAGCTTTATATCAGTTTATGATATATAACAAACTTATATAATAGGCTAGTGATACATAAGTGGAAAACAATTTTAAAAAGAGGACAGTGAATATGAGGTTGTCTCACATCTAAGCTTACATGCGAAACCATCCAATATTTCATCGTTTTAACCAGAAAAACATCAAATCTTCTCCATTTGTATCATATCTTTCACTATATTAGTGTTTTCCCTTGATTTCATCACAACATCGCTTATGTTAGATTCACGTTGATGCATGCGAAAACAAATTAGTTATAGATTCAACAATGGTTTGATTTAATTCACCATTAAAATGCATTCCACTATGCATATATTAGTTCCACTACTAAAATTTTGAAAAAATAATAATCAAAATGACGTATTTTTTAGTGATTTTTTATGGTTTCGCATGTAAGCTTAGATGTGTGACAGCCCCATATTCACTTTTCCCTTTTAAAAAATGAACTTAGAACAATAACAAACGCCTTTTATTTTTTGGCTATAGGGTAAATGTTGCAAGTCTGTAACATATCATGCATGTGTGATTGGACCACATGAACTCCTGCTGGTGTAACATGTTTACCTTAGAATGGTCCACACATGATGATTCAAACTAATTTAAAATTTCAAATAATTGGTACTCTGTCAATCGTGTTAGAGTTGAGAAGAAAGTGGCATTCATTACACATGCTCTGATGCACGTGATATAGTTATAGTTTGTGCTTAATATAAAAAAAGTCAAATGTTATTTACTGCCACGTGGCTAATACTTTACTACTTGATCTCGAGTTTAGGAAAAAAATCTTGCTTAAACTTTATGATTATGCTATTTTTATTTTCAAAAAGTTGTTTTGGCTTTATTTTAGAAAGTCAAAGAGTCAGACAGCTAAGAATAGTGGTAGGAATACATGCCTTAAGGACCCGTTTGGTTAGCATAAATGAAAATGAGACTATCAAAGTCATAGTCGGTGTTTGTTTTGTTTTGTTTTGCGAGCCCGGTAATGAAATGAGTATATCATAGTTATAGATTCATTACACACTAATTTGGTGTCTATGAAATTCATTCCCGTGGGCCTCTCTTTTTTGCACTACGAAATTTAAATATTTATACACTTTTTCGTACCATATTTTATCGACCAAACATAAACAATCGTAATGATACACTTTTTCATATCCATTATCATTCCACCTCATTCCAAATCCGATACCCATTGTCATTCCTAGCAACAAACCAAACGGGCGAAATAATTGTTTGGTTGTCTGGAGTTAATAGCACTTAGGGCCCGTTTGGTTTGTAGATGGGTGTAGGAATATGATTAGGATTTGGATTTAAATTTGGATTAGGATTTGGATTTTGATTTGATGTGGGAGAGAGAAAATATATTAATTTATAAAAAAAGAGAAAAAAATAAAATAAATTTATATATTATTTACTTTTAAATGAATATAATAAATTTTTTTATAATAATAATATATGAGTGATGGAGGATGAGTATGGCCCCACGTTATGAGAGCATCATTTGAAAAGGTGGGAGGTAACTCAGGATTTGCAGATGGAAGATTTCAAGGAGTCACTACCAATCTTGGGACCCACAATGTTTTACCAAACAACGAAAATCAGGCATCATCCCAAATCTAACACTCACAGGCGTAAACCAAACGGGCCCTTAATTTTTATAGTTTGTGCACATTGGACCCTATGGCCACGACAATCTAATTTCGTTGCATGACTATAATGCATATTGAATTATCTAGTATAGTTTTCATTTTCTAGACGTATTCATTAAATCAGCATTTAATAACCTCAACAATATATATCTTGGAACTATTTATTTGCAACCTAAAAATACTATCACATTTTATAGAGATTTTAAATTTTTTTATGGTATGTAAATTAGTGAATGATTTCCGGGTTTGACCCGTAATTGGTTGCTACTTTTTGTGAATCGAAATCTTTAATTGCTGTCACTTAATTTAAGGGAATTGTTAAGTATTTTAATGACAGTATTAAATTTTATTTCCAGGTTTTACGCATCAGAGGTGGTGGTAGCTATAGAGTATCTTCACATGTTGGACATTGTTTATCGTGACCTAAAACCCGAAAATGTTTTAGTTCGATCTGACGGTCACATTATGCTAACTGATTTCGACCTGTCTTTGAAATGCGACGTCACTGCCTCGACCCCAGCTCAAGTTTTCTCGGGCCCTAATAACCCAACCTCAACTGATCACTATACATTCGACCCACCTAAAGTCACATCCTCGTCGTGCATTATACCAAATTGTATAGTCCCATCAGTCTCGTGTTTTAATCCCAGGCGTAGGAGGAAAAAGAAGCCTGGGAACCAAACGGGCCCTCAGTTTGTAGCCGAGCCAGTTGATGTTAGGTCAATGTCGTTTGTGGGGACTCACGAGTATCTAGCGCCCGAGATTGTGTCTGGTGAAGGGCATGGAAGTGCGGTTGATTGGTGGACTTTAGGCATTTTCATGTTTGAGTTATTTTATGGTGTTACTCCTTTTAGGGGGATGGATAATGAGCTAACTTTAGCGAATATTGTAGCTCGGGCTCTAGAGTTTCCTAAAGAGCCCGTGATTCCACCAATGGCTAAGGATTTGATATCTCAACTGTTGGCCAAGGATCCTGCTAGGCGACTTGGGTCCACAATGGGTGCATCGGCGATTAAACACCATTCGTTTTTTCAAGGTGTGAATTGGGCTCTTTTAAGATGTACAAAACCGCCGTTTGTACCACCACCGTTTAATATCAATAGTCGTGAGGTTGTGTCGGATGATAGCTGCCCTGATACTCCGGTGGATTACTATTAGGATGGTTGGTCGTGTCATATGCAAGGATTCAAACGGTGTATAGAGTTTTTGATCATATTATCGTGGGACATTTGTGGAATTATTTAGTGATGAATTTATCGAACTAGAATTAAACAATGTTTGAACTTTGAACTAGTGACAATAGATGAAGATGTAAAAGACAACTTATCACTGTATCGACTAATTATCTTGGATTAAATATAATTAATGTTTTTTTTTTTAGAAAGGCAACATGCATTAGAGAACCCAAAAACAAGATACAAAAGAAATGGCCGCCCACCTTCTTAACAAGATAGTTAAAAAGGATGAGCCCCAAAAAGAAACAACCCAACAAAAGTCACCTAACAAGCAAGGAAAAAAACCATTCTATCACAAGACATTAAAAAGAGACCACAAGCCCCACCAAATAATGTAGCCAAATGAGACTCTTGCAGAAGAAAAAATATAATTAATGTTATAACAATACATTGACGGTTAAGGTTACAAAAGTTATAATCATTGTTTGTTATACTTACAATGTAATCATGTGATAATTTTAGATGCAAACTCTTAACAAATAATTTTATGTGATTATATTATTAAAAGAGAAAGTGAAAAAAACATGACTATTACAGTAATTTATTTAGTTTGCCTGATTTTTTTTTTTTTTTTTTTGCTAATAACCTATTAAAGTACTATACCTGTCAAAAATGTCAGTTCTCCGTAGCGAACTAAAAAAATAACAATGTTGACATTTTTGTTTTTTTTAAGTATTATGACCATTTTACCTTTCCAAATTACATAAATGGTCCCTGTGGGTTTGCGAAAATTGCATTCATCGTCCCTAGGCTAAATTACATAAATGGTCCCTGTCGTTTGGAAAAAATTGCATCCATCGTCCTTTTTTTCGAAATTTTTGTTCCATTTTTTTTTTCCAGATTTTGCATCAAAATTAATGCAATAGTATAAGATGAAGTACAAGGTTCGTTATGCATACCATCAGGACGAACAACACCTACTAACGGTATAAAGAACAAGGTTCGTTATGCATACCATCAGGATTTGGAAGACATAATAGGTAACGGATTCCATAACTACAAAAACAAATCAACTGAGAGAAATAACAAAAAAAAAAGAGAAAGAAAACTGTCACCAGATAATCAAAAGCAAAATGTGAAATTGAAAGGATGAAGCACTCAACCAGGGATGCTAAAACTTTTTATAACATAAAGCATACAGCAATACACTTGGAAGTCCCAGAAGTAACATCAAGTTCTATACATAGACAAACTAACACGAAAATATTTTCGAAATCATCAGATACATTTATTTCTCTGAACTACATGAAAACAACAGGTTCAACGGCAGCAACACATTTTAAGCCGCCAGTGAATATCTCTTCGGTCCTCAAGGTTTCTGGAAACAAAAGGTCAGCAGTAAATGACTGGGTCATGAAAAAAAAAACATATACAGCCACACTACCAAATTAAGCACGTTTGAAATAAGAAAAATTGTTGCACGGTATTAGAAAGGCCCATGGTATTATTAAATTTCCACACATGCCAAATGCAAGCGCTGTCCAATACATGTTAAATGTTAATGTTAGCCACTTAGTGCTTAGCACTACTGGTACAATGCAACAAACATTCTGCTACATAGTATTGACTATTGAGGAACTTTCCTTGACATCTGATTTAGGATCCAATTATCTATATATGCCAATTACAACAATTACATCAGTTCACAAGATTAAGGAAAAACATAGTGGATATTAGTCAAAATACTACATGAAAAAAGCGTTATCAACATGAAACAATTGTTGAAAAATAGATACCATGGGACAAAAAAAATAGCATATCCGGACTGTTGTTGTGGATCCACATGCTACATGACCCATCAACAAGGTTGCAGACTCATTGCAGGGAAAAAGAACCGTGGGTGAGCTTTTTAAAATCCACTATGCTATGGGTCAAGAACATAAATGAGTATCGATTTTAATAGCTGAATACATAACAAAACTAGATGATATCTAAATAAGATTCTAATATGGTGATCAATATAAGGACCTCTTATCCCAAAGCATAGCAGAATGAGGATTAACACCAGGGGACAGAGCTAAATAGGCTCTAAAAGGGTAAACTGACCCCATTTAACCACTTTCCTTTTGTCATTGTAGTGTAATCATGCTAAAAGGGACCTAAGGATGTTCAAACAAGCTGAAAATCAGTGATGAAAAGCACAAAAAATGGTGACAACAGCTGTGGTAACAGAACCAAAACAGTCCCAAATGGGACTGTTTGAGCTTATTAATAAGCTGTCAAGGATGGCCTTTGGGGGTTGCAACAGTCACTGAAACAGCTCACTAGAGGGTATTTTAGCTTAAAAATAAGCCACTAGCTGGCTTCTAAAATACAAAATAAGCAAAGCAATTTACTGATCTTACATCTAACTTACTGTAGCAACTTAAATTACCTCCTAAAGCTAATCCTATCCTATTCAAATTTAAGCTAAAAGATGGGAAATGACTGCTGTAAACAGTCTGCTATAACAGTAAAAAAAAAATTTATGTAAAAACTTCTTTCAAGCAAATATAAACCTGCAATCAACTGTAAAACTTGCTCTTTACACTACCAACTACTTAATTAGAACCAGACATGGGTCAAAATGAGCTTATGACCCACAAAAAGCTTATTCCAAACACCCCCTTAGGGGCAAAGAAGTTATTTTTTTTTAAACTGTGGGAACTTGGGGTTTTAAAGGAACTAAATTAGATCATTAACACAAACTTCAATTGAGCTAAAACAACTCATACCCTTCTTCTAATAACTATTTTGACAGAAATTAAAAAAATGACTGCATAAAAATAGAATTTGACAAAAAACTGAATTTGCATTAAACTTGAAATTGACATTACAATTAAATTAAAATGACAAGAAAATTAAATGGGACTAGAACTTGAGAATTCAGTGTAAGATTAGCGTCGATTTAGCATCATTTTACTTATGAACCCACAAGATTGCTTACAACATATGAAAGAACAACAAAGTTAAGAATACAGTTTAGGGGAAAGAGACAAACATCAGCATTTTGCAATGAACGCTATACAAGCTTTTGTGCCGCCCATATAAAACATGATAGCAAACAGATTCATCCTTAAGAGCTTCTTCCAATTTTTCAGCAGCGGAAGTGACCATTGCTGATGAATATAAGGACCTCCAACTGCTCCTTCCAACTAACGATTCCCAAACGGTTTGCCAGAGGAGCAAATATTTCCATAGTTTCCTTTGCAAACCTATACTGGCTCGACAATGGTAATGCATCCAGTGTCATCATATTGTGCAGCCTATCAGCTAATTTAATGAGTACAGCTCTGGCATCAACCATTCTTAGAAACATAGTGTGCATACGATCTGCCTCGATGATTTTCGTTGTTGTATTGCTTTCACGAGCAAGCTTACTCAATTCACTCAACCTGGAGACCTAAAAATATCTAAAAAAATAATTAACTTAATTATCAACATCTTTAGAAACTATAGACGCCCAATATCATTCTTACCAAGCAATTTCATAGATCAGACACAATTACAAACTACCTAATCCGTTTTATTAACCGACAATTAACAATAAATAAATAAGTAGCAATAACGTAAGCAATCTCATACCCAAACCGAGACCAAAACTGGGTGGACACGACCCGTACGGGTCCTACCCAAGCCCACTTCATAGCCAAAACAAACCAAACACAACTCTTAATCCGTTTACCACCACACAAATTATATAAAATCGCTTCTAATTCAATTTAGTCCACGAATTTTGTAAATAAATATGTTAATCGGTTTTAAAACAAAGAAAGTAATAGAAATGGATTTAGGTTTTTGACATACCCAAGATACGAGAGAAAGAAAAGAAGACAAGCTGATGGCGACGGCTGTGACAACGGTGGTGGCATCGGCCAGTCGAGGAGTATAAAGGGTGGCGGCGCCGGAATCATGGTGTCCGGTTAGATGACGGCGACCAGAGAAGAGAGGGGGGGGGGATGTAGGGTTAGTTGTGTGTGTTAAAATGAGTTAAAAACAGTAATTTGGTTATTTATATACTTGGGACAATGGATGCAATTTTTAAAAATGATGGTCATCACAATTTTTTTTACTCAACTGAGGACAAAAATGTCAACATTAATGTCTAAAAGAGTTATTTTTTTAGTTCGCTAATAGGTTATTAGCCCTTTTTTGGTCTTTTATAACCAGTATAGGATGCCTCTATGTAAAATTATCGATTGCGAAAAGGTCTTTTGTTTATCTAATAACTTACCTTGCCTATTTTGTCCCATCTTTTCACGTATGATATATTCGTGAAATGACATTTAAATGGTTTAATACACTCTTTAATATATATTGAACATACATTCATAAGTTATTACTTGATTATACTTGTATGTTAAGTGCTTAGGACATGGTTGTTTTTCAACTTTGATTAACAAGCCACTTGATAGTTGCAACGAGGCACTTACATAAAATAATGTTAGTTTATTTGATTGCTTTGGTGGACAATAATACAAAGAGTAAATTACAAATTGTCACCCAACTTTTATTAGTAGATTTGGTCATTTGACCTTTTAAACATTTCTTTCTAGCACGATTGGTACAAAAAGTAAAATCATTTGATTATTTACGTCGATCACATCATAAGCACATCAACTTACTTCATTAATGCATAAATTTAAACAAAAAAGTTCCCTCTTTTGGCATCACTGGCAATGCCAGACCAAGAAGCAAATCAAGGTGGTTTATCGACTTATTCGACGCGAAAAAACCTTCATTATCCTTGTTAACCTTCGTGGCGCGTCGATGGCCACATACAATTTCTCATGGTGTCCTTCACATTGCTATCACATTGAAAATGATATACATTGCCATTTTGGACAGTGTATAAACATATAGTTACTTGTCAACAAACATCAAAATCATATTTTTTGTCATGTTTAGTTACGTTGTTGTCTTGGTCATTTATAGTTTTGTACTATTTTGCTTGAAAAACAAATTATATTTCTTGTTTCACATTCCTTGGTGTACACAAGTATTTGACTATCAAACCATATAAAAACAAGTATAGATATGTCAACGAGGCATGGGGCAAAGAGAGGTACATTTGTGGTTGAGGTACCTAATGACAGAAGTTGCCACCGGTGGTGGTTCGACGTCGTCCCCGCCATGTGACTTTGTTTCCTACGGTGGTGCAATGGTGGGGTTTGGACAATTTGTCATATCTTATAAGATCATATGAATAAGAAAAATGACATTTGGTTATGTACATTAGAAGACATAGTTTAGGTGGTTTAGTTGGAGATAAAGGGCCCATGTAGCAAAGACTAATCACTCATGACTGATACAACTCAATTCAGATTAAATAAAAGGTGGTGTTTTTTAACCATCATTCATTATTTATTTATTTTATCATTTTTTTTCCCTTTCTCTTCCTCCCTCCTCCTCCTCGAACGGCAATTTTCATAAAACAGCTTTAACCAGGAGCTAGAGCCAAAAAACAACAATTACAAAGAGATTAACGCCAACATAGGGCTTTGTAAGAAACCTATCCAATTGCATCTCAAATTTTTATTCCTATTAGTCATCCAAAAGAAAGCTTGAGACACAATGAAATCAAAGATCAAGGCCTTCTTAGGCTTGTCAACACCAAAAACCGTCTCATTCCGGAACCTCCAAATGCTCCAAGTTGCGGTAATCACAACGTTGTACAACCCTTTCTTTTGAATTTTCAAAATCTTGAGATTGTCCACCCAACCAAGTAAATTCTTCATCGACAACATGTGAGGAATGTCCAAATCCCAACACCGACCAATTTGCCTCCATATCTCCAAAGCAAACTGACATCTCAAGAAAACGTGGCTACTAGTCTCCGTAACATCATCACAAATACCATACAAAGTAGAAGGGACATCCAAGCCTTTTTTCTCTAAGTTATCGCGAGTTGGAAGTTTATTAAGAAGTAATTTCCAGATAAAAGACATTAATCTTTATCGGAACATCCTTACTCCATCTCGTGGGAGTATTATCAATAACCAAAGTGCCCGTGTCAATAATGCTCCTAGCCGACACAACAGTGAACACCCATGTTCGGCTGTTCCGTCCCCCAACCATACCCACCTAGCTAGTGACATTGTTGTGATTCAGCCCCCTTCTTTCGGACATCTTCGAAGCCACATCGAGTCCAAAGTCAAGACAATCCGGTCCTTCACCATCATGTTCGTCTCTGTATCCAATATGAAAATCCTAGAAAATTTTTCCTTATGAGGGCATTCACCAATCCACAAGTCTTCCCAGAATTTCGTATCCGCACTATCTCCAATTCGTTTTTTGACAAGCGCATCTAATCTTACGTTTTTGGATTCCTGCTCCTTGCTAGCTTTAAGGATATTGACTCAAATCGAGTAAGAGTTTCCCGTGTATCTCGAAGCCAAAAACCCACCATGACCGAATATACTTTTAATGATTTTAACCCACAAAGCATCCGGAGCCGTACGGAATCGCCACTTCCATTTATAGAGCAATGCCCTATTAAAAACTTAAAGGATTCCAATTCCCAAACCTCCAATCTTTTTTGCTAGCCATAGACTTCTTCCACTTAATCGAGGTAAGTTTCTTATCACCCATTTCACCCCAAAAGAATTTGTTTCTTATAGCTTCATGTGCATTGATAATCGTGATCGGGATTCTAAAAATGCTCATGAAATAAATCGCAATACTACCGAGGACCGATTTTAACAGAGTGAGTCGACCCCCGACAGAAAGAATTTTCACCTTCTAGTTTGACTTGCGAAATTTGAATTTAGCAATCACATCTTTCCAAGCTGCGACTCTTGTCATATTGCCTACAACCATGACACCAAGATAAACAAACGGGAGAGTAGATATCTCACACCCAATAACTTCAGCCATTCATTGTACTTCAATCGTCGAAACACCCACACGCATAACCATCATTCAAGTTAGGGTGTCCATCGCTTCGATTTTCTGATTATTCAGGTCGTTCAGCTTTGAAACCTTTTAACTCAACCAAAATTGAACAAAACCATATTTAAAGTTCGTTTTTGTTCGGTTCTGAACCGAAAACCCAAAAATCAACTTTAATTTCTTTTAGCTAAATAAATAAACTAATCACCTGTCATGTATTTTAAAAAGTACATAAGCATGAAATTTAAGAAAACTATGTGCAAAGGGGTACCAATAACTGTGTGGAAAACTAGAAGGGGGGTTGAATAATTTTACCGTTTAAAATCTTTGTTTGAAACTTAATTGTAATATCAATTGATATTGATCAAAGATATGTTAATGAAGAATGATATGCAAGTAATATATAATAAGTAAGTAAGGAAAGAAACAATCAAACCATGACAAGTTGTTTATAGTGGTTCGGTCTACAAGGACTCTTTTTCCTTGCCCTACTCCACTCCCCGAGTCTCCAACTCGAGAGTTATCTTCACTAATCAACAAGCTCCTTTAACCGACGGAGAAAACCTTTACACGTCGCTTACACAATATTTCCGACACAAAGCTAGATGTCGAGTTCTTTTACAAGGGTACAACCACTCCCACACACTATGTATTTTGAGGACTAAAATACTAACCACTCACACTCAGAGGTTTAAGTTGGTTTGGTACAACAATGATGTATGAACAATACTAGATCACACAACAACAAAACATACAAGTCTTCCAACTATTTGTTGAAGCTTGATTATGCCTTGATCTTCTTTGCTACAAAAGATGATCACTAGAATGAAATGAAACTGAGTTAGATTTAATAGAATGAGAGAATGTATGTGTTTTATGCTAAGAAGGGATCTTGCTATTTATAGGCCAAATGAACAGCAGTGGCCACGGACCACGGAACCAAAAAAAGGGTTCCGCCCTTGTTATTTTTTGGTTCCGTTGGTCTGACAGTAAAGATCACAAAAATCTTTCCAAGATCACCCAAATCTAACCAAGATCATATAAGATATGTAGAGTCCAAATCTAAACAAAATATCTTATGAAATCTTCTAAGAGGGCTTGGTACCCTGAGTTTTCCTGTGCGTTTTCCCCCAAAACGCAACCCGACGGCGCCACTTGGATACCGGGGCTCATGTTTTCGAGTCTTGAGCCGTCATGACCAGCCGAGATGGTCCCGGAAAACGCCACCCGACAGCGCAAAGTGGGTACCGGTGCTCGCGTTTTCCCCTTATTTTTTCATTTTTTTCTGATTTTTTCTTCTTCTTTTTTGTTGTTGTTAGATTATTGTGTTATTCGAATTATATGAAGCATAATAAGAAGTTTGGTTTGTGTGTTCAAAAGTTGGTGGCTGCAAGAATGAGAAAGGGAGAGTGGATGTTCTTGCAAGAATGAGACTGGTTTTTTGATAGGGTTGTAAATGCAGTAATATTAGGGTTAACTTCTTATATAAGCCAGGGTTTGTATTATTGGGTTTGTGTTAATGTTGGGCTTATTTGATTTTGGTACCAACTGGGTTGTTCTTAAACAGAAAGTGAGATAAAGTTATTTTGTTACTGATTATGCATGACCCCTACTTTTTTTCTTATTAGTAATGTTATTATTTTCGAAAACTTTCTTATATAGTTTATTGCGATCAATAGACAAAGCTTAACTAAAATAAGCCTATCAATTTTAAAAGATGCCATAATAGAAAGGTTCTTATTAACTCGTTGTGATTATTAACTAAACCATCATGGTATAAACACTTTGAGGCCAAGCAAATGAAGCCATGCATCATACAAGCTTTTACACACTTAGTTTATGTATGTTTTTATTTAATGTATGTTATTTATTAATGAAATATTAATTTTAGTTAAAAGTGTTGTTTTATTTAAATAAATGAGAAAAAGAAAAAAATATATGTGGGGTCTAAGGGTGCACGACGACACCAGAAATTGGTATTATAGGAGGGAGGGAATTTTTGGTGTTGTGATGAATTCTGGTGTTATGAGAAAAAATGTTGATGTGGCAGCACTTTTCTCCACGGCACCAGCGGAACAACTCCAGGGTACCTAGTGCTCTAAAGGTTTCCAATGTGATGCAAACCATGATTTAATATGTTGTTTTCTATTTTTAGAATTAATATGTTAAAAGTAAATACATATGTTATATTGTGTTTAAGAAACTAAAACATACTTGTTTTAAAAATGTTGATGCACATTATGGTTTAGAAAGATATCAAAGTTAATTGATACATAACTAATCAAAATGTGATAAGATGTAAATGCTTAAGTGATGAAGACTTTATTTAAGGAAAGTTTGTTTTAATATCTATTAATCTTGACAAGCTTTATACTTTACAAAAGTGAAATATACTTTTGTCGTTAACAAAACTAGATAAAGATCATAAAATATAAATAACGTTTAATGACGATATTTGTATTAACAAACTGTTATTGGGTTGCAACCTCAGCACAAACCTAACAACAACAATGGCGAGATGTGAATTACCCGACGAGGAAAAAAATGGCAAGCACCACCAGTGCATAATGGCGCCTAATGGCAGCGCCATTTGGCAAAAAAAAAGCCCAAGGGCGTTTTGTTTGTACTCAGCACCGTGCAATATGATAACCGAACTAAATATGTCAATTGCCAAAAATGCAATTAAATTCTATTACTGATTATACTGTGAACGCCAATTGATATAAGATATAATAGGAGGGCGGTTTTCTATTTTATCCCTTTTTATTCCGAACGTTTTGGGCCGGCACATGGGTTTCTCTTGGGTCGTCTTAACTGTTGGGTCGTTGCTTACTGCTTCCTTCGACCCGTTTCCATCTACGATATCCCTCAGTTGTTGTGGTGTTGCTGCCGTTTTGTATGCTTTCTTCCCACAGAAGAAACCGCAATTCCCTGTGTTAGGTGAGTCATGCAGATCTTGATGGTTGCTATTCATTTTCGTTGTTTGATATCTGTTGCATGTTGTTTATGCTTCACGTTTGTTTCATTTTACATGTGGTTGTTGCATGGGGTGTGGGTTTTAGGTTTCACATGTTTTTTGGAATTTTTACGTGTTCTTATGTCTTCTGGATGTGTTTCTTTGTTGCTGTTGTTTGTGTTTATGTATGTGGTGTGTTTATTTCCAGTTTTAATCCTTTTTTTCCAGTTGTTACTAACGTTTTTTTGGTGGTTTTTAAATCATTTTCCAAAAGTTGTAAAATGGATATCCATAGTGTGCTTGCTTTTGTTGGTTTTTGTCTTCTTGCATTTTCATTCGCATAATCTTTCCTGAGAATGAGAACGAAAAGAAAAGCTGTGCCTAGGAAAGATTGTTTAGGGGTAGGTAGCAGTGTTCCTAGTAATGTTGTTGGTGGTGTTGGAACATCGGTTTTGGGAGTGGAAGTGAGGGCTACAGTTGGTCAGGGTACTAGCAGTTCTAATGCATGTCCTGTTGGAGTCGTTGTTGGAAGCGCGGTGTCTGGGGATCGGTTGTTTCGGCCTGTGGCTGACACACATGCCCTTCCGAAGAGTATTTTGTGCGGTAGTAAAAGAACCTTTTGCGAGCCTGATGTAGCTAATAGCAGAACATGGGCCAAAAGAACACGTGTCGATGAAGCTGGTAAGGGTTCGTTTCCGTGGGAGTTGTGTTGCGCTCTTGCTTTCCTTTTATGCTGCATGTTCAGCCTTTTTGGTTTTTGCCGTTTACTCACTATTTCTTTTGTGACAGGTTCGGTTGGCAGACGAACTCCCTCCAATGGCTTGCCACTTCCATATACGTTTTGTTCGCTATGGTTTATGTAATTTTTTTTATGCCCTTGCTCGAGTGCATTATCATGTTGTTATATTTGTCTGTAGTATCTGGGCCACTGAACTTTGATTTTGAAGCTGGAGCGATAACCCCACTCAGAGAACACGATGTTTCTGATGCTAATGCCGTGTTTCAATGTCGGTCTATTGGTAGTGTGTCAAACCGAAAACGACGTAGAGCACCTACGGTAGAAGGTTTGTATATGTCGGTTCTACCTTCACTATTATGTAACACCTGTTTTGTGGATATGTTAATGTCAGGTTATATATAGTATTTGTTTCTTACAGATGGTATCTCCAACGAAGGAATGGGCTGTGGACGGTCGCCTTCTGCTCCATTTACACGGTCATTGGTTCATCAACGTATGTGAAAACGTATATTATTTCGTTGGTTGTTACCGTTGGAAAGTTTCCGTTTACATATTTTCATTGTTGTATACTCAGTTTTTCATATGGCAGGTGTGGTGCCCATGTTAATACGTCATCCAACATTAGCAAACGATGCAGGCTCTTCAATGCCTGGTGTGTCGCCTTCCTTGCCACAGGATCCACTAGAAGACACGGCGACGTCCCTTGACAACTATAAGTCAGTTTGGTTCGGACCACTGATTTTGGTTGTTAGGGTATGTCATATGTTACCGGTTGGTTCCACAGTCATCGTATGCCTTTTACATTAATGCAGCTTTGTCCGTTCCTGCGTCTTTGAATGGGCATGGGAGGGGGCAGTTTCCAATAGCATATGGCCAACGTAGCCCTTCTACTATAGCCATGCCGGCTGCCACAGCTTCACGGCCCGTGTATCATGGGAGAGGTACAATAATATCTAATGTTGTTTACCTATTGGTGTACCCCTTCAGTTACTTCAGACGTGTATTTACAGTGCCCACCAATAATGTTTTTCCTTTTCCAATGCAGGCGATTCATGTATGGAACCGAATACCTCTGCCGCTAATGTGGCCAGAGGTGGATTCTGGATCCCGTACACATACAAGGTCTCCTTTAGTAAGAGGTGTTGCTTTTGCTCATTTGTTACACCACTTTATTATAACTTATCGTGGCGCTTTTGGCTGTCCATGTGTATCGTATAAAATTTACCTAATTGATAGGTGCACCATCGCAATACGAGAGATTTGGCCCATGTAGGTGTATCTGTAGAAAGTGTCATGCACGCTTTTGGTATGAAGAAAGTTTGTCTCACTCTACCCGGGCATCGGGCCCGTTGTACCATAGGTGTTGTATGGGAGGTCAAGTACGTTTGTTCATACCACGTGACTATCCTGAGTACATACAAGGCTTATTTGAAGACCCACGGTTTTTGGCAAATATCCGTGGGTACAATCAAATGTTTTCTATGACATCTTTGGGCGCGTCCACTGATGATACAATCAACAGCGGAAGGGGACCGTATGTTTTCAAGGTATCCGGTCACATATACCACAGGATTGGTCGTATGTACTCGGTGGAGGGTGATTATCCAAGGTTTCTTCAGTTATATATTTATGACACGGATCACGAAGTTGATAATAGATTGGCTAACTTCGGTAGAGATGCAGAAACTGTGTTTGATCGCAATGTTGTTCGAGGGCTTATACATTTCCTTGATCACAACAATGCTTTAGTCCAACTATTCAGGACAGCACACGATAAGCTCCAAGATGCAGCAGTCCCGGACTTCAAAGTCTCACTTTTTGGAGTTGTTGGTTCAGGTCCAGAAACATTAACCAATTTTGATGTCATCATCGAGCTACATTCCGGGGAACCTCAGCTCATCAACAAACTCCATCCGTGCTACATGTCCTTACAGTTTTTGTTGTTGTTTGTGTACGGTGAGGAGGGGTATCACACAGGCCTCAAACTACGCAATGTTGTCGGTCAGGACAATGAAACTGAGAAGCGTGTGTCCATGAATGCCTACTATTCATATCTCTTACATGACCGTCATGCCCGTTATACGTTACTTACACGAGGCGGTCGCCTATTCCAGCAATATGTTGTCACTGCTTACTGTGCTATTGAACAATATCGGATGGACTTTGTCAGAAAACATCAAGCAGACATACGTGGAGACTACTTGAGCGGTCCATCTGATGTTGTGGCAAGGGGGACCACGATGGCTCTGATGTAGGGTCCAGGATTATACTGCCAGCGTCATTCACGAGCGGTCCAAGGTACATGTATAGTCACTATCTTGATGCGCTGGCCATATGTAGAGTCCATGGTAACCCAACATTTTTTTGTCACCTTCACGTGCAATGTTAAATGGCCTGAGATCGAAGAATATATGGCGGAGTTTCCACACGTAACGGCCGCTGATAGGCTAGATGTCGTTGATCGTGTATTTAAGCGAAAGGTACAACGTCTGGTCAAATACGTTCACGAGAAAAAAATCCTGGGGACTATTGCAGCCGGTAAGTGACTACGAGTATCATTCAGTACATTGGTCTTTTCCCTTTCCTGTTATTTAATGTAAAACCAACTGCTATTTGCAGCTGCATTTGATGTTATCGTACTAACACAAACCTCTATTTTTGCAGTGTTATACACAATTGAATTCCAGAAACGAGGACTGCCTCATTGCCATTTGTTGTTCTGGAATGACGTTTCTTCTAAAATCATAAATCCGACGGATGTCGACAGGTTCATTTCTGCGGAGCTGCCTAACGAGCACAGAGATCTTGAAGCATTCAGAGTGGTGGTGGAACTTATGATGCACGGCCCATGTGGTCTCCCGTTTCCAAATGCTCCATGTATGCGTGATCGACAAACATGCAAAAAACATTTTCCTAAAGAATACTGCACCAATACGTATATAGATGACTCTGGCTATGTCCATTACCATCGGAGGGATAAGGAGTTTGTGGCAACGCTCCAGAATGTGCAGCTGGACAACGGTTATGTTGTGCCTTACAATCTGCTATTATGTATGCGGTTTTATACCCATATTAATGTTGAATGCTGTAGTTGGACTATGCTTATTAAGTACCTATTCAAATACATTTCAAAGGGAACTGACAAAATCGTTGCACGAATAACCAGGAAATGCAAACCATTACAAGGTTTAGGAACTTCTGCTGAACCACATCAGCAGCAACCGCCCAGCATTCCGGAGGTGATTGATGAGATAAAGAACTTTGTCGACGCCCGGTATATAGGTCCACACGAAGCGTGTTGGCGTATTTTTAGTTTTGACATTCATTTCAGAGAACCAGCGGTCCAGGTACTTGCAGTGCATTTGGAAAACATGCAATGTGTTACGTTTAAGGCCGGTCATAGGATCCGGTCAGTACTCGATAATCCTCATTCCCGTAAAACAACACTCACAGGGTGGTTGGATTTCAATTCCTCATCCGTTATAGGGAGACATTTGACGTATCTAAAATTCCCATATGAATTTGTGTGGTCTAAGAAAGATATGGAGTGGTATCCGAGGACATATCTTAACAAACCGTCCATCGGCAGGCTGACGTATGTTCATCCCAGTTCAGGAGACCTTTTTTATCAGCGACTGCTCCTGTGCCACCAAGTAGGTTGCACTTCATTCCCTGATATACGGACGGTTGATGGCATCCTGTATCCTACCAACAGGGCAGCAGCGGAAGCTATGGGTTTATTGGAAGATGATCATGAATGGTCTATAGCACCAGAAGAGGCTGCAGTTACTGCATCAGCGGCAGAAATGCGGGCATTTTTTGTGCAGATTCTACTCTTCTGTGACGTAACAGATCCGGTCATGTTGTGGGACACGTTTTGGAAACAGATGTCTGATGACATTCCGAGGACGCTGTCAGAACTCTTTGGGGTGCATCTGTTACATGTAAACGAACTGGAACTGAAAGCAGGTGTATTATACGAGCTGCAGTCAAGTTTGTCGCAACACGGAAGATCGTTGGAAGAATTTGGCCTACCACTACCATCTAAAGAACTGTTAAATATACTTAACAATAAGGCTATCATGGAAGAAAAGTGTTATAATCGTGTGGATCTATCAAGGGAAAGGGATGCTCTTATACCCCTATTGAACCAAGAACAAAAGGCAATATTTGAAACGGTCATGCAAAGTTTAGAGGCAGGTCGAAAAGAACTGGTATTCGTATATGGTCACGGTGGCACAGGGAAAAATTTCTTATGGAAGACTTTAATAACAACCTTGAGGTCCTATGCCAAAATCGTGCTTGCAGTTGCATCGTCGGGGATTGCCTCTTTGTTGTTGCCGGCCGGTAGAACTGCTCATTCAAGGTTCAAGGTCTCGTTGGCTCTCACAGATGAATAAGTATGTAGCATAAAGAAAAACACACAATTGGGAAACTTACTAAAGCAAACTGATTTGGTGATTTGGGACAAGGCACCAATGAATGATCGTAAATGTTTTGAGACATTGGACAGGACGTTGAACGACATTTGTGATACTCCAGAAAAACCATTTGGCGGTAAGTCGTTAATGTTTGGAGGTGATTTCAGGCAAACATTACCAGTAAAAAAGGGTGCGCCCAAAAGTGAAATAATAGCGTCATCAATATCAGAATCGTACTTATGGCAACATTTTAAAGTATTTGTATTGCAAAAGAATATGAGGTTGGAGAGGCCTGGGATGACTGAATCCGAAAGGGACGAAATTAACATATTCTCCAAATGGTTGCTTGACATTGGCGACGGCTATGCAGGGACACCTGACACTACAGACCCTGAGAACGCGTCGTGGGTACAAATCCCAGACAGGTTTCGTTTACCAGATAATGAGCGAGGGAAAGAGCAACTGATAGACTTCATCTATGACAACATAACATTGCAACAACCTACCGCGGATAACCTTCAAGAAAAAGCCATTGTCTGTCCCAAAAATGAAACCGCCGATCTCATAAACGCGTCCATCTTTGAAAAGATTCCCGGAAGAACTCACACATACAAAAGTATAGACCACGCAGTTCCTGCTGGAAATGATGGTGGCTCAACCGAACTGCTCTACCCCACAGAATACCTTAACACTATCAACCCAACAGGACTGCCACCGCACCAACTCCAACTGAAAATAGGCACTCCTGTATTTTTTTTACGTAACCTGAATCCAGCTGGAGGGCTTTGCAATGGCACACGTATGATCGTGACACAACTCCTTACAAAAGTTGTAGAGGTGAAGATTATTACTAGTACAAGAAAAATCAAAAAGTCTTCCTTCCCCGGATAGTACTCAGCATCAAAGACGAAAAGCTCCCGTTCATATTCAAAAGAAAACAATTCCCGATTAAAGTGTGTTATGCCATGACAATTAACAAAAGCCAGGGACAGTCGTTGAAGAAGATAAGGATCTATCTACCAGAACCTATATTCGGTCATGGTCAGTTATACGTCGCACTATCAAGAGCAACGTCGCCATCAGGTTTAAAGATGATCATTGTCGACTCAGAAACCCAACCGAACACTGTTACCAAGAACATAGTCTACAAGGACTTCCTACGGAGGATCAGGACACAACAGGTTTACCTTAACATTAGCAAAGGCAGTACCAAAGCGAAAGATACATTTCGAAAACTGATACTGCTACACACATGCCTATTTTTTAACCTTAGAAAACACTCACATACGTATATTGCATATATAATTCACTGTCATTAGCACACGTAATGTTGCTGTCACTTGACGGATGCATAGAACCTAGGATCATGCATATATCATGTTATCCTTATTGTATTACCACTAATTTTTTTGCTATGAATGACTATTTAGAAAAAAACATACCTTTGTACGGACTTTTCGAAACTGTATTAATGCTTTATTGTGTGTCCAGAGATATGTCTGACAAAAGTCTCCAAACCCCTGTTCTGGAAACCGGTGAACAAATGAAAGCTACAGGCGCAGGAACAAAATCGCTGGAAAAAGGAAAGGGCAAGGCACCTCTAGAGGAGCTGACTTGCAGTCATCCGTTGAAGGGTCACCATTCGCTCAGCAAGGATCACCTGAAGTTATACCAATACCAACACCGGCTATGGAACCTCGCCAAGAAGACAAAGGTAAAGCTATTTTGGTTGAGGAAGAAGAAACTGACCTGGTAAACCTGACACCGGCAGATATAGCAAAGCCGCTTCCTGTAAAATTTTACCGACGCTAGGCTTCCAGGAATGTGCCAGACCCTAACCCCACCGGATTGTGCTACATGTTACTAGACAAAAAGGTATCCCTCAGATACCAACTCCATGACTCTTTGCAATTGGGTAAAACTATACAAGGAAATTGTTTTTAACAATTCATTGACAACCAATTGTAGGGCGGTGCAATTCAGGCGAATGTGCGGCTATGGGACATGAAACTATACGACACAAAGTTGGAGGTAAACAACTGCTACCGCATAGAGGGGTATGGTTGCAAGAGAACTGAACACTGGCAGCAAACGGTTAATAACAATCTAACATTGCTACTCGGGAAGTATACAAAGGTAACTGAAATTGACGATCACGGGTTCCCACAACACTACTTTAATTTCGCTCCTTATAACGAAGTGGCAACGCGTACAGAAAACAGGGGCTCCGTTCTCACAGGTAATGCTCAGCAACATAAAAAACATTCATTCATATAACTTCTTATACTAACTATAACACACATATTACATTGGGATTATACGCAACGTCAGTGACATAAGGGAGTTCGGAGACACAACCACGAACAGGGCCTCCCACCGAAACATAACGATACAAAACCTAAGGTATAACTAAACAAAATATTGCTCTGCTATGAACAACTATAAAAAATCAAAAACTAAAAGCTTCCAAATTTCGCAGCGGAAACAACATAGTATTTAGCCTTTGGAATGAGGCAGCTGTGGGATTCGAAGTCAGTTTACTAACAGGAATGGAACAGCCGATCATAATTGCCGTTACCTCATGTTGGGCCAAGCGATTTGCAGGTAAGTAATAATTACCAAAACCAACAAAGTTTCAAAGTCATCGGTACTAATATACAAAAAAAATAACGTGTTAACAGGAGGACTTCAGCTTTCAGCAACTCCAGCCACCAGTTACTACCTTAACCCGAAGATCCCCGAAGCAGATCAAATAAGAGAAATGTGAGTAGTACAAAATAAATTTATATGACCCTAACCTTAACATAATAAGATAACATTATATGTTTCCTGTCATGGTAGGGCTCCCGGATTCCTAGGTCCAAACCCGATCCTACAGCTGCCCTCGGTTGAAGGCATGCCGTCAACAGGACAACAAGCGCAGCGGCTAATATCCATTGCTACATTACTAGAACTAAATCCAGAAGCACACCCGGTAACTGTTGTACCCATATAATGACATATAAAAATATTGTTCAACGAAAAACTCTTGGAAACACTCACATGCATACACACACAACTAATGACAACTACTCATCAAATTAAGGTAATGCAGTTATTGCTTCAAAGCGTCTTTAACTGACAGCACTGGTACGATGGCTGTAACTTGCTTCAGCCCTGCCGCAAACACTTTGTTGCCTCCATGTAGCGAGATACTTAGTTATATACCTGACCCAGATTCATATGACCTACCTGCTATCATCAGGGACCTTCAGCAAACAAGGCGAATATTAAAATTGCATTTTGCAATAGGAAGTCGCCGCGGAAATGCCAGATTCATTCTAGACAGCGCATCGGAGCTTCAACAACCAGAACCAGTGCCACCAACAGCCAACCTCCCAGCACTACCAGGAATTCCAGAAATGGAAGGAGAAGGCAGTTCCTCCTCAACCCCCATTGTTGGGACCGCCACAGTCATACTGACAGAAACTATCACTTCGCCACCGCATACAGATGAGCCAGCCGAAAAAAGAAAGAAACAGGAACAAGCACATCTGCAGGGGTTCGTAAAGAACTATTTCCAGAGGAAGAAAGCCGTGGAACAGAACCAGAAGCCAAGAAGGCAAAAAAAGAATGACGACACCGATAATAACCAGTCCTTTTGCCCATAATATTAGATAGCCTAAGTTAGTAAGGCAATGTAGAAGCCGCAAACAATAGGGTATGTACAGTAACGACTAAGGACGTGTAACCTCCAAAACTACTGAACTATGTATGTAAAGCAGCTATCCTACCATCAGGGCTGTAAAAGGGCATGCTATGACTTGCCATTTTCCATCTATGTAAATAGTCTTTATAACACCTCTCAATCACCTATGCACACAATGCCACCACCATTTAATACAACTATAAAGCAACAAATTGAGAAAAATGTAACAACACAATTTTTATTAAACCAGAGTTTTACACACATACTACAAACACAAACAAACACACAACACCCACAAACAAACCATTACAACGACACCAATCAACGTTACACACATACAATAAACCATCACAACCCACGAATAGTGTTGATATAACCAGCTGCAGCACGGAGAGCAGCATGCGCGTCTGGCAGCATTGCCTGAAACGTGGCTTGTTTAGAGCGCTCGCGCGCCTGCATTTGTCTCAAAAACGAAACTGAATTCGCCACAACTGAATCATGCCGCTCTTGAAGAACCTCCTGGATAAGATCATCCAAATATTTGATGCGTGCTGCAATTCAAAACAACGCACACGCACCATGCTCTCAAACTCACGTGCAGCGATAACTTCTCTTTCAAAAAACAGGCACATCTGATCCTGAAGGGCATCGCTATCACACGCAAAACCAAGTTCCCCTAAACAACCAGGTCGCGATATTGATGAGAGAAAATATGTATCATGCAATAAAACCAAGTATACCCAAACATAACACCAGCTAACATTTATAAACAAGAAAAAGAACAAAAAACAGGCCACTACCAACAGTTCACTATCCACTATAAACACATGTGTGCTAAAGGAATACACAAAAGCTTAAATACGCAGACGCGTGCACAATGGAGCAGCAAAGCTGACACGCTACAGGCACTTGCTAAGCCACTTGACACACTTTAGCACAAACAAAGTACACAGTACCCTCATACGCGTGCATAACATAGGCGACACAATCACCATAAAATCATGATCATCAACAATATCTTAAATGGACAAAACAAAGATTACCTAAATATGATAATTTTCCATTACTGTAATAAAAGTTGCAATACCCTACTTACATCAGATGGACTATCATACATAAAACAAAATGGTAACCTGGTGAAGGCTACATCCATCGATCGACTATACATAGGTTCACAAAAACACTAATAACCATACTAATCAACCAAGCCTAATCCAACACACCACAGCTGCAAACAATCTTTAACCTAGGCAGCTAAAAAAAAGGACCCACAAAAGCAACTGCCTCCATCAACCCAATATGCCTCTCTTTCTCGGCCATCCCGTCACGCACTGCATCCAAAAGGGTACTAAGAGCTAGCAAAGTCTGTCGGTCAACACGCTGAATCTCCACCAAGCCCCCTAAACCATCTACGGCTTCCCCAACGAAAGGACCAAACAACTGGGTCTCCCTAATTGTTCTGTCCCGTTTCTCAACCTTGCGGTGGAGCTGAGCACGTTCCTCTTGCAAACGATTAAGGAGGTTGCGATCCTCAGCTACCTCACTGCTAAACAGGAATTTAAAAGCAGTAGCCAGGTTGTCAGAACCACAGGCGGCGAAAAGCTCTTGAATATTAGGTTTTCCGGCCATTGTCACGTTAAAGGAATCGTATAACCAACGCACAATTTGAAAAAATAGGAACGGGCAAAAGATAGGTATACCACATGTAGGTGGGCTAACAACACCCTCAAAGGCCCAAATAAAAAGGGACATTCCCTTCTAAAAACAAAACACCACTTAAAACTAGAGGTGCACAAAAACCGGTTTTTAAAAAACCGGTTTTTCCAAAAATCAGTTTCGGTTTTTTCCGGTTTTTCCGGAATCGGTTTTTTTCGGTTTTAAAAGTTCGGAATCGGTTTTTTTCGGTTTTAAATGTTCGGAATCGGTTTTTTATCGGTTTTTTACCGGTTCGGTTTTTTCCGGTTTTAAATGTTCGGATCCATTTTTTTATCGGTATTTTACCGGTTCGGTTTTTTTCGGAATTTAAAACATTTAATACTAATACATTTCGAATACAATCATAACTTTTATTTAAACAATACAATTATACAACTAAAACTATAAAATACTAATACATTTCGAATACAATCATAACTTTTATTTAAACAATACAATTATAGAACTAAAAATAAATAAATACTAATACATTTCGAGCTTCGGCATGACCATCACCCAAAAACATATTAGTATACTCAAGTATATCGAGCTTCGGCATTGCCATCACCCGTGTATACTCAAGAAATTAAATCATCCAAAAATTCTTCTACATCTAACTCTTCAACATCAAATGGTTCAAATTCACCTTCATCTAATTCGGTAGCCGGAGGTGATGTCCCCATTTCATCTTCTTCTTGTGCTATAGTTTCTTCAACTTCTTCAATCGAACCTTCCAACGATGTTTCATGTTGTACCCTATCTACTCCGTCCATATAATATTTCAAACATACACATACTTCCACGGATTCGGGGCTAAGTTTTGTCCTTTTTTCTAATATAATTCTACCACTATGAGAAAAGGCCGATTCGGAAGCTACCGTCGAAGCTTGGACCGCTAATAAGTCACGAGCCATAGCGGCTAAAATTGGAAATTGGATTTCCCTTTCTTTCCACCAAGCCAAAATGTCAAAGTTTGCAAACTCATCGGGACTTAAAGTTGTTAAAAAGTTTGTAGCCATATATTGTCCCAACTCGCTTGTTGGGGTCGATGATCGTTGACGCTTTGTAGCGTCTTCACGTAAAGTATTATAAAGGTTTATGTTAATGTCCCTTGTCATTCGAGACGAACCGGCCCGCATTGGGTCGAGAATTAGGTTTGGTTGTTGACCATATTTTATTGCATAAATTTCAAACAATTTTTTAAAATAATCATTAAATTTAAAAACTTGAGATTCTATATAGTTGGGATCTTCACCGTCCAACCCAAAAGATAATTCTAAATTTTCCATTATTCTTCTTATTAAAAGTTCTACGCCTCCAACATTTAAACATGGATTAAGTGCGGCGGAACAAGTATAAACCAAAGGTAAACTAGCAAAATATTTTATAAATCTCTTTTTTATAACTTTAACCATTTTTCTAAACATTTGAGTAGGTGAGTCTTTTAATTCGTCTAATTTTTCCGTCATAGCATACATTTGATTTAAAACTAATGGGCTAGTTGGGTAATAAACACCCGATACTATAGTTGTTGCCTTTTTAAAAACTTGTAAAAAAATAGTTAAAGCATTTAGTCGATCCCAATCTTGGTCATCTATCGAAGTGGAACGGTTTTTTTCAACAAGTAATTCATTAAAAGCATGTAAAGTAGTACGTTGTCGTAATGTATTTTCAAACATAATGCAAGTAGAATTCCACCTAGTAGGTGTATCAAATTTCGGTCCTAGGAATGGTTCACCACATTGTTTACGAAAACGTTTATAGTTCATTTGTCGTTCATTACTCGAGCGATATATATTTGTTAACATACCCCTAAATGTCAAACGTAATCTCTCACATATTTTTAATGCCGCTTGAACGGATAAATTTATAACATGAGCAACACAACGGGAATGAAAAAAAGCACCATCTAAAATGGGTTTTATACGTAATTTTAACAATTTCATAGCTCTTGTATTATTAGATGCATTATCTAGTGAAATCGTAAAAACTTTATCATCTAAATTATATTCAATTAAAGTGTCATGTAAAATTTTTCTTAAATTAGATCCCGTATGAGGATAACCAAATAGTTTAAAAGCAATTGCCCGTTTCATTAATAACCAAGATTCGGGATTAAACCAATGAGCCGTAACGGCGAGATAAGAATTTGCCGAACCATGTGGTGCGGTCCAAACATCCGTAGTTATAGAAACACCATATTTATAATCACGAAAACCATCAATAATATCATTTTTAGTCGTTTCCCATAATTTAAAAGCATCACTTTTAAGTTTAGTACGACTTACTTGTTTATACTGCGAGTGTAGCCTCTTTTTGATGATGGCCGTAAGCTTGGCGTTGTCGAAGAGGTTGAATGGATAAGTTTGTTGAATGACCCACCCCGCAAAATCTCTTTGAAGCGCATCATTATCATATACACAAATTTGACCATCCTCACCAATAGTACCGTCGGTATTTTGAGGTACCGCGGTACATTTGGCTATATGACCCTTTAGTGTAGTGTTAGCCCCGGAAGCATAAAAGCTCAAACATTTTTTGCAACGCGCCTTTTCCGTCTCATCCTTCATAATACACAAATCCATATGATTAAAAACCTCGGGATTTCGTGAAGTTGGTTTAACATGAGCAACATCATCTTGTGTGTAATGTTTTCGTGACTGGGAAGACCCAACGGAGGGAGGATTAGTGGAAGCTTGTTGTGATTGTGTGTTTTCCATTATAAAGAAATTAGAGATATTAAAGAGAGATTTGATGTGTTTTAAGCCTCAACCCAATACACATATTTATACTACAAGTTCTAGCTTCAAAATACTCAAAAATTCAAAAAAAAGACAAAAAAAAAGGGTAAAAAACACAGCCCAACGTCTATTGTGCTACAGTGCAACAGGCGGATTTGAAAACCGGTAAAAACCGGTCAAAACCGGTTTTGAATTCCAACGGTCAGATTTTGACCGGTTTTCACCGGTATTGAATTCCAACGGTAACTTTGACTAGCGCTGACCGGTTTTTACAGGTTTTCGAACAAAAAAAAATCGATTTTAACCGGTTTTTTCAAAAAACCGGTTTAACCCAGTTTTAGAACCGGTAAAAAACCGGTCGGCTAGAAAAACTGAAAACCGGTACAACCGGTTCGGTTTTAGAAAACCGGTTTCGGTTTAGTAAAAACCGGTTTTTTTGAAAACCGGTTCCGGTTTTGTGGTTTGATTTTTTTGAAAACCGGTTTATATTTGCACCTCTACTTAAAACTATTAACATGACAAAAAATAGTGTAGAAAAAAAAAAGGGTCAATTGCATATATACCCACTAAAACTTGTATATTTGCATATATACCCAAAACATGCTTAAATTGCATTGTACATCATGCAATAAAAACTTGTATTGTGGGGAAATATGCAAGTTTTTAAGTTTTAATTGGTATATATGCAATTCCCCAAAAAAAAAACTCTCAAACGTAAAAGAAACAGTATCGCAAGTAACAGCCACGAAGCAAGGCATCAGAAAATTCCCACCGCGGAGCGGCGGGTGTTAAATACTTGTTAGATATGCATAATCGTGTCCCGGCCCAAATCGATCCTAGAATTCTTGGCCTATTGAGTTTGATTGTCTTGGACTCTTGGGTGTTTATTTATTTGTTCAAAAGAGGCTGAGTTGCACCATATCAATATTCATTTTTCATTTCACCCAAGCATATGTATATCTAACTGATGAAATAGATAACTGACAGATTTGCTAAAGAAGATACCAACATCAAAAAGAAATGATACGCACCCTGTTATGTAGAGAGTGCAGCACATGAATAACTGGTCTCACAAACAGAAACTGTTGGAATATGTTTAGCGCTTTAGACATATAACAAATCAAAACATAACAAAAGCACACTAATACTGCAAGTTTAACATGATAAGAATAATTAGGCACATCATCATGGCTTAGAGACACTCATGGTTCTTTGAGAAATCAAGTCCACCAACCAAATAAGTACTCATGATTCAAGAGAAATTATAGTTACAAATAGACTCATAGCTTATGATTCTTGAGAAAATTTAGTTACAGCAAGGGTCATGCTTTCATTCCAACATTTCAAGCATTTTTCTTTATACCATCTCCACAAAGCTTAAATGCTTTACCCTATAAGCAATCGTCACCCTTGTTTTGTATTCAAGACGGTGTAAGAAAGCATTAGGTCACCATAGCAATGATAGTTACATGAATTGCCACCAAAAAACAAACTGCCTTTGACACCTCATTTTACGCCTCATGCATTATAAATGATGCATCATCCTACTGTTTTTTGTTTCTATTTCGAATTGGAAAATGATTGAGATGCCTAATCCATGTGACTAATTTCATGCTTAATCTATTCGTTGTATTCCACTTATTCTCACTCCTCTTATTTATCATTGATTTTGCCATGTGTTCCAAGATCCTTGTTAGGCATCAAATTAGGCACATGAATTAGTCATGCCAATCACTGCTCTTTGGAATTTACCCTATACACATTATAGCCATATATAACCTCAAGAGCACCTAACGTTAGGATGTCAATCCATAAACTTTTTGCCTAACTATGACTTGCGAGTATTTCATTGTTAATCAAAAAGCATTCAGCAAAACTGTAGCACTAAGTAATCACATCATTGCATAACAGATTATAACATCCACGGCAAACTGAATTCATACAAAATCTAACAAAAGGAAGATATAAAACCACATGTAAAAGGATCTGAACAATAACACTTGATTAATAAACTTCAACAAAAACTGTCGCAATGTCTTACAAAATTCAACTTCTGAAGATAACACTAATAAACCACTACCAAAAAATTCATACCCAAAGATAACACAAGAAAATGCTTCATACCACATGATCCTCAGTCAAACAAACTGAAACCCATATCCTGCAAAATAAATTAATAAAGAAGAGTTAGTAACATGTAATCAGAATATATAAAATACAATCAGATAGAGATCAACTAATGAATTCAAAAGATGTAAACTTACATCATCAGACTCTTCCTTCTCTTCGACCTTCTCTTCCTTCTTTGTCTCAGCAGCGGCAGCTGCAGGTGCAGCACCACCAGCTGAAGCAGCAACAGCAACACCGCCACCACCTGATGGAACTGAAGCCAACTTTTCCCTTCCAGATGCAATCAACTCGGTGATATCTTTACCCTTAACTTCGGACAAAAGCAACGCAATTCTGTCCTCATCGGCATCAGCTCCAACTGCATTGCAGAAATACAATTTCCAAAAATCAAATATGGTATGTCACCAATTGAGTGCAGATACTAGTTCAAATGCGTATTTGCAAGTTCTAAACCAAAATGCTTATTTGTTTACAAGACTGCAAAAAGAGTGTGTTGAGAAATGCTTGTAAAAAGCTTAATTCTCACTTCATGCTTATAATCTAATCCACAAGGCAGATACAAACATATGTGTTAAGCCAAAGACTTATATAAACACTAAAAGATAAATAGAGCATACCCTAAAAGCTGAAACAAAAAGTCCCAAACAACCCCTAATTTTTAAGTGCTTAATTAAACAAACAGCAAACAAATACTAGTAACCCTTTTAACTAAAAAATCACAAGCAACCCCTTACAAATGAATTTCATCAGAACAAGAGGCATACATCTTATTGTGTTGCAAAACAAGGTTTACTTGCTATAAGATCAATACTAGGGGATTGCTCGGATAACCACATTTTGAACTATTTTAAAAACGGTAAAAGAATTACTAAATCTATTTATGTAGCCTTATGATCAACTTTATAGTCCTATACTCTTATAAACATGTCATAAATTTCAAAATTTATAAATAAAAATTCCAATCCAACTACTTCCCACCTAGACCGATTACAAATAACTCTTAATGTCCTTTACTACCATTATTTCATTAAGTTAAAAATAAATACAAAATCCTACTTATAGCAAAAATTTCAATACAAATATTAACAATAAAATATTAGGAAACACTAATTAAAAGGCCATTCTTCATATATAAAAATTTCAATGCAAATATAAACAGTAAAATCCTAGAAAGAACTAATTATTGTATAAAAGTAAGAAAAAAAATACCTGAACCAAGGATGGTTTTCAAATCCTCAGCAGAAGGGCTAGTGTTACCTCCCAACAAAGCCAACAAGTAAGCAGCAACAACCTTCATCTTTACCTACATTAAACAACAATAACATAAGCATCAAACACTAATAATATTAAAGCTTGCAAGTGCAATAACAAATACTAAATTTGGGATGCGGATGATACCTGCGAAACGTGATACAGCCGCTCTGAATGTGTGTGCGCGTTAGGGTTGAGTGGCGGCCATGAATACCTAATTTTATATGAAAAATTGTATGAGCCCTGGCCCATTGTTTGTGGGCTTTTTCTGTTTTGTTTTTCTAACTGGGCTGGTCTATATGGTGCGTGGGCTTTTTTTACAAGAGCATGAGCTTTAGGTATGTTTGGCGCAATGGTCGAGGTCGGAGCTGGAGCTGAGGCTAGATCTTATATTATAAGCCGTAAGCTGAAGTTTAAATTTTTATAAAGTTGTTTGAAGAATTAGTTTAACTTGAAGTTTATTAATGGCATAAAAATACATCAAATTAAATTCACATATATTTTCAGCTTTTGCGCGAATATTTTGAAAGATATTTAAGTAATTTGACTAGCTATAAGTTTTTTTCTATGGACTTGGCTTATGAAGGCTTATGGCTTATAAAAGCTTTCATAAGGCAGTGTAACAAACAAAACTTATTTTATAAGATGGCTTATTTTAAAAGCTCAAGCCCCTATAAGCCCCGATAAGTCGTTGCCAAACATAGCTTTAGGCTGGTGGCAATAGTGATCAACATCACTACCGTCAAATTAGGCCACGTCAGTTTCTATCTCCACAACCAACATCACCACCAAAACATACCTGACTTAAACACAAATATATCTCACAAAAACAAAAATCACACGTTTTACAAGTCGGTCGTCACCAAGACCAACTTATTCATTTTACCATGAAGAATGAGTCCTTGATGGGTGTAATTAATAGGGAATGACGCGTCTTCGAGGTGCCACGGAAGCAAAGCACGCGTCCTAACACCCCTTGTTACCACTAGTTTTATATACAAAAATCGACTAGTTTCACGAGCTTAAATTATCGTAAGAATTATATATACTACATATACTTATAATTATATATAAACGAGCTCAAGATTGAGCTCAAGCCTAGTTTGATTCAAGCTTTATTTCGTTTAATTCGTCATAAAAAAGAGTCGACTCAAGAGTCGAGCTACTCGAGTATACTTTCGAGTCGAGTTCGAGCTTTAAAATACTCGGCTCGTTAGGCTTGCAAGCTTTATAGAGCTTTGATATCTAAAGCATGAAATCTAAAGCATGATCGAGCTTGAAATCTAAAGCATGATCGAGCTCGAGTCGAATAACGAGTCAAAATCTAAAGCATGATCGAGCTCGAGTCAAGTTTCTAGCTCGAGTTTTGGTAATTGAGTTAAGTTTGGCAGCACTCGGCTCGACTCGGCTTGTTTGTACCCTAGTACTCGATAACGAGATGTATTATTTTGCACAATTGCACTCTTTACAAATTGATAAATTGATAATGAGATGTATTATTTTATGGGTTTTGCTAACAACAGCCTTAAGGGTTGCACTTTTTTTTAACAGAGAATAAACAACCACCGCCTCATGTGACAATCCATGTGTTGCAACTTTTCTTCAATATAAAGTTGAGATAAAACCATATAAAGTTGAGATAAAACCAAGTTTAATGATGCAACTAGTCAATAACAAAACAGCAACAACACATGGATGTGGATAGTCACAAAAGGTTTCCAGAAAACTAGTCATCAATAAAAATGTTGCAAATATATAGATCGTGGTTTGTTTGAGATAAGTTCAGATATACTCCTGACTAAAAGTCTCAAACATTCAGTTTAAAAAGTGTCTTAAGACACAAATGGTTTCTGAAAGCCCATCACAAAATACTTGGATAGTTGATACTTAAAAAGAACAGAAATAAACATCAAGTCATAAAGTAAATAACCAGAAGTATTCCTAAAAACTCCGTTACATATAAGAAACGCATCCATCTGATGCCCCTAGCACCATTCAGAAAAAGATTTTTTAAAAAAGCAAAATAAACCCTACTACGATATTAAGGGCACCATCCTACATTAATTAACATCAACACTGTTCTTAAGATACCCAAAATTGTCGAAAGCCTTCTAATTTAGCATGCTTACTCTTCAGTCTTCTTTTTCTTTTTCTTGTCTTTCTTCTTATTTGATTTTTCAGCTTCTGGTTCCGCTTCATCAACTTCCACGTGCTTTCTCTTCTTTTTCTTCTTATCAACATTCTCCTCTTCCTTCTGCACTTCAACAGCTTCCTCCGCTGCATGCTTCTTTTTCTTGTCGTCTTTCTTTTTACCGACATCTTCTTCAGCTGCTTCTTCATCAGCGACAGCCTTCTTTTTCTTCTTTTTGTCTTTCTTTACTTTTTCAGTTGGTGCTGCTGCCATCTCTTCGTCTTTCTCAGCCTCTGCTTCTATCCTCCCAATAACAGAATCTGCTGATGCATTGTATGTCTGCAAAACATACCAGCTTCGAGTTAGTACAGTCCTGCCTAAATGTTTGAGGTAGATGTAGAAAATCAACCTGGTTACTAGTAAAAGGGTTCGGCTAAGGGTTATATTGTCTTCAAAAAGGGTAGTCAAATCATAGTTGAAAATGGAAAGAGTTATACGGGTTGATACTCCACCAAAGTCTAATTTTAATGCATACAATCTCTTCAACCTATTCATTTAATGGTTTATATTATTATCATGATCATAATGTTATCATAAGTACCCCCCATTAACTTTATGTATAACTTCTTAAAGAGAACAACAAAGTGTGTCAGGTCGAGATACCAAAATAACCAGGTGTAAGCCTCCAGTTTAGAGGAGTGATAATAATAGGCAAATTAAACATAGTGTTAATTAACAAGGACCTTCGCGGGAGTGATCATTGCTCCATCTCCTTTCTTGAGATCCTTGTTGTAAGCCTCGATCTTAGGTTTGCCTTTAGTTGAACCAGCAGATCGTCCAAGTTCTCGCCCTTCAAGATTCCTTAGTCTTGCTTCAATCTAAAAATTAATAGAATTAAGGTCAACACACCTCACAGAAATGAGAAAATCCCATAATATGTACACGCATAATATACCTTGAGACGATTCTCAACTCCCATAGAATTATCGTGGTTCTCCTCTCCAAAAGCATCACATCGAATAGCTAAAGCTGTTTTGGAAGCAAGTGAACGTGAAATCTTTCCCTTGAGTTTTGGAGCAGCTTGACCAATCAAACTTGCATGGTAAATAAGCCCGTATTTAGGGGTTGCATGTTTTGTCTTCAAAGCCCTAAATAGAGCCTTTTCAGCACCAAGGATCTGAACAGTACTCCCGGGCTGTTTAGCAAGATTTAGCAAACTACCCCCGTGAGCAATAAGACGTGCCCCTACAAGCTCTCCAACAAGAGCAGTTAGATTTGGGGCTATAGAATTCATCCTGCTCTTTAGATAATCATACAGCTGTGCTCTGTATTCAGACAGAGACAATACTTGATCACACAGATCCTTAATATTCACTAAATCGAGGTCACTGACTTCAGTTCCCATAGAAACTACAGCTGCCTCTTTTAGTTCTGCCTCGATCTCTTCTGTCAGGATCTGTTAATTATCAAATTATTTGATTAGAAGAACTAATCATTTATATGTAAAACGAAAAAACAAATCGTTTTACTTGCAATTAAATTAACTTATATTCATAGAACATATTTTTATTAACAATGATGTACTTTGATTACCATGGACTCATTTTAAAGGTCTCATAGAGATCCTTTTTTTAAAAGGAGTTAATTTTATTATACACGCCCAAAAAAGGGAAAACAACCAACACAAGATGCTCCAAGCAGGAGCAAAGAAGAGAAAACAAACAGGAGAAAAAGAAACCTAACACAACATCGACTATGACACCCAACGAAAGAAAGCCAAGCTCCTTAAGAGTCTCCAATATCGCTGAAGCAGAGCGAAGGAGCCGAGACCCAAGGAGACCATACAAAGCCAATTTTGGTACAACTATTTTATTATATATTACTGTATCATTATAAATTGATTACCATGGACTCATTTTAGAGGTCTCATAGAGATCCTTCTAAGTTCAAAAAAAAATATATACCATTAAATTTTTTGACCTTTTATGTTAGTTATTTATACCAGTTTCAATAAAATAGAAACTTTAAAAGAGATCTTATACCTCAGAAAAATCAAGGTCCGCAGCGTTTGTGCGGTAGCCCATGAGTTTGACTGCCTTGGCGTAAAGAATGTTGTCTTGAACAATCTTAGCAAGCTCAGGAAAATGCCAACCATACCATTCTCGAACCCTCATGGCATAGGTGTTAAGCTCTTTATCAAGATCATCTAATAAGCCGATAGCTTGAATGATCATAGTATCCACCTAATGTGTTCAAATTTGTAAAACAAGCTGTTCAGAATCATGTTCATATAACTTTATAATACTTTTTTTGAAAGGCATATAAGTTTATAATACTATAAAAGGGGGAATTGCATATATATCCCTCCAAAGGTGAATAATTCCATATATATCCTTCTTACAAGTTTTTGATGCACATAGTACAATGATTTTTATGCATGCAAAGGATATATATGCAATTTTGCATCTATAAAATGAAATAAGCTTACTTTATCTGCACTGAACTTAAGTGTGTGTCTGCACAGGCTATGAGATAAACCCAAGCTCATCGGGGCTAAATCTTCTGGCCCCAAACCAGTTATAAGTTCAGTTAATTGACTTCTTACTCCTCGCATAAGTTCCATGACAGTTTGATTGTGAACACAATCAATTTTCTGCAACAATGATCCGTTTTAAAAAATCAACATTGAATATACTCTAAAAAGTTAACTGTGCCACAGTGAAACGGACAACAACTTACAAGTTTTTCCTTGATCTCATTTCCAAGCTTGGAGTCTGCAACAGCCAAAGTCTCACCCTCGCAATGAGCACGCAAGAACTTGCGTAAAGGTTTGCTGGTCTCACTTTTAATCAACATGTTCGCTGATGCTAGTCCATCAGCTGTGTTCTCAAACTTGGAAAAACCTTTTAGCTTTACAATCTGTTTGTGAATGATCTCATCAGTACAGGCTTCAAAACATATAGTAGAGAATGAAATAATCTACTGTAATAACCAATAATCTTGGAATACATAACAAATGAACAAACATGAAAATTTACACATTCGATAACTCACAGTTCATTCACCAGATCCTGTGATCAAATAACTTAACTATATAACTTTACTAAGATCCATCAAAACAACCTAAATATCACTAGTAAACATCATCACATCGACCTTAATCTAACTCTACCGTTACCATACAAGAAAACATGTTGGTGATTCTGTACAAAACACTCCCTACAATATCGTATACCAGAAACAGAATATAACCAATCTAGATACGACTATGTAAAAACAATATTCAATAGCAGAACAATGGATATAATACGTTTTTTTAAAAAGAATATTTATACCATATGATGTTGCATGCTTGACATACATTAAAATGTAGCATAATAAGCATCTTGGAATACAAAACAAACGAACAAGCATAAAAATCTACATATATCCAGATAACTCATGGTTCGTTAATCGGATCCTGCGATTAATTGGTTCAACTTCATAGCTTTACTAAAATCCACTGAAATAGTCTAACGTGGATCAATAAACATCATCACAACGACATATGTCAATTTCTAACAATGACATACAAAAAACAAAAGTTGACGTGATTTTGTAGATAACACCCCCTCAAAGGGGTCTGTTTCCCTGTTTTGTACAAAGTATTTTGTGGAAAACAGGGTTGTTTTCAACCAAATAAACGCAATGCAAATACCTAACGCTAAACCGGAACAAAACAAAAACAAAATAATAGAAAATTATACCTTTCTGGCAGTATCAGCAGATAAGAACTTCTGCTAATCCTAAAATAAACAAAAAACCAACACAATCAAAAATAAAACAAAACAAAAAAAGAACATTAAACTATAACATAGTAAGACATATGCATGTACTGACATCAACTTGGTCAAGCTTCCCTTCATCCAACAGTTTAAAAAGGGCAAACCCTCTTGCTGTTTCAAATAGTACTAACATTGTCTTTGTTCCTTAAAAAATAAAAAAATTAAGTGAGTAACAAGAAGATTAATAGTTAAGATAGATTGTGGTGTCGGAGCTTAAAAAAAAGTTGTTGTTGTTTTTTTTACCTTTGAAGGGTTGCTGCCGCTGGTGAAGGGAGGGGAGGGGGTGGGTTATGAGGAGGAATTAGGGTCTAGGGTTTATACAAAAGGGAGGCAGTGAGTTTGTTTCACTGTGAACTTTAGGAGTATAAATATGACTATTTTTTTAAGTTTTTTTTTTTTTTTTTTTTTTTAAACGAATTTTAGCAATTTTTATAAGGTACAAATGTATAATTTGCAATTTTCTCCATAAGAAAAAAATTGGGGTATTTCTTAAATAAACCTTGAGACTTGCACTTTTACACTTTTAATCTAAGCTTGACAAGTGTCCCTCGTAATTTGTGTACCCAATTATTGTTTCTGACTTTTACCAGCTATGATAGTACAACGACCGAATCTGAGCGACTTTTTTAAGATTCTTGTGAAATTATTTTTGTCATTTAGTAAAAAAAGTCAAATTTACTAAAATATTTTTTTATACTTTTAGCTCGTTCCCGATACTGAGCGACTTAAGCAAAATAATATTAGCTACTTTTTTTATGTTATACTTTTATACCTTTTAGTACCCTTTTTACATAACTTTTACACTTTTTAAATTTTTACCTTTTTTTTTTTAATTTTTACCCACACATACAAACACACACACCCACACTCTGCTACCAAAAAACACAAATCAAAATTGTGAAATCAACTCGTCCCTAAATCAACCCATAATTAGTCGGATCGGATTTTGAATTAATATTTTATTTGATTTGTGATTTATAAAGATGTGGAAGATTGGATGACCAACATGATACGAGCAGCCCAGCTACTGCCCATGTCGAGCTCCACAAGGAAGCCCAAGACCCAAGTTCCATAGCTAGGCCAAAGAGGAAGATTACAAGGCCCAGCAGGTTTGAGGATTAAGCAAGTCTGCAGGAGAACAAGTCAATTTGCATGCTCCTACTTATCTTATTATTTGTTATCAGTAGTCCCTAGTCAAATACCGAGTTAGTTGGCTTCCTTAATCTTAGCTACTGTTTGTTATTTGTTTTGTTAGTTAAACCACTTTTGGGTTATGAATAAAGCATGCAAAAGTTTTTCAAGTTCAATTACTTCTCTTCATACATTAACAGCACTACTATCAATCCGGGTTGCATCATCTTGGTGCTTTCATTCCCGAAACATGCCTCCCCGACGAATACCGTCACCCACCCGCGACGACACACCACCATCGGATACCACCTCTCTTACAGCCAAACTCGATCAATTGATCGCTGCAACGACGGCCACTCAAAAGCTTCTCCAGAATACCCAACCCCAAAATAATAACGCATCTCAAATAGCGGCGTTGATCAAAGTCACCAACGATGTGAATACCAAACTCTCATTACAAGCTGACACGACAACGATGCTAGTCAATCATTTACAGAATTTCACGTCGTCCAAATCGACCACTCAAACGGTGCCTCCTATGCCACCACCGATCACAACTTACTCGTCCCAGCAAACATCACAACCCATCCGTCCAATCCCCTCGCCTTTCACCTCATTGCCGCTTATGTTTACCGGTCACACGAACCCGCAAACCTCATCGTCAGCATACATGTCACAGCCGCATCTAAATGGGACTGACACCGGGTTATACATGTCATCTCTACCAACACCTCCGCCACTATTTCACGACAACACCATGTTGTACCCACCAGGTACCGTTCCACCTCGACCACCTAGCCATACCATGCAACATCCCATGCAACCTCGGACACCAAAAATAACCCTACCCCTATTTGACGGCTCCAACCCATTGGACTGGATATTTCAAGCGGAGAATTTTTTTGATTATTATCATACCCCAGTCGCGAATCGGACGGCCTATTCCGTTTTTTACTTTACGGGTGAAGCGCTCTCATGGTATAAACATCTCGCCATAAACGGTATGTTGGGCACGTGGGACACATTCACACGTGAACTGGAAATCAGATTTGGACCATCTTCTTACGAGAATCATGAAGCCACATTATTTAAGTTAAAACAAACCACCACGGTTCCTCTATACCAGACCGAGTTTGAGCGCTTGAGTAATCGAGTTAATGGATTATCAGGTCAGACGTTAAAAAACATCTTTATCTCGGGCCTAAAGAAAGAAATTCAAAACGAAATAGCGTTACTCAAACCCACATCACTTCATCAAGCGTATGGACAGGCCCGCTTACTGGAAGAAAAGTTAGCACAACCCAAAACCAAGTTATCATACTCAACCAAAACATCCTATTCCTCTGGAAACCCCATGTCGACATCATCTCCTTCTAGCACCCTACCTGTGAACACTTCCACCTCCACCAGCACGACATCGTCCCTCCCGATTACTCGCCTATCTCCTGAAGCCCTGCAACAACGAAAAAAGGATGGTCTTTGCTTCCGTTGCCCGGAAAAATATACACCAGGCCACAAGTGTTCTCCACCTCAATTCTTGTTGGTTGTGGATTATGACGAAGATGAGGGTCTTGCCATCACCAGTGATCAGGATGCAAACGTGACCATGGACTCCCACTACTATGCGTTGTCCGACGCAGCTTTTTTTGGTCTCTCTTCGAGCCAAACCCTACGTGTTACGGGATATATTTTGGGGACACCGGTTTCCATACTTATTGATTGTGGCAGTACACATAACATCATACACCCGCGAGTCGCCACTACACTTCAACTCACCCCACAGCCTATCGTTCCATTTTCAGTCATGGTTGGTAATGGCCAAAGTATTCGCTGTAGTGGGGTTTGTCCCAACGTGAAGCTTCAACTCAAAAAGGCCAACTTTGATCTTCCCTTCTACATTATACCCGTCGAAGGTGCAGACCTCGTGTTGGGCGTCTCTTGGCTCGCCTCGTTGGGCCGACTATCCGCCGATTTCTCCATACCAGAAATCTCTTTCAAACAAAACGGGGTAGACCACACCTTAGTGGGTGAACCGATGTCACACCAAATCTCTTCAAGTTCGGTCTCCTCCATCCTCAGACATGGTACCGCAGCCTCCCTTCATACCATCACTTACCAACCACCTATGTCTTCCACTGAAGAAACACCAACTCACAAGAACCCAGACATTAACCATCTCTTGTACCTTTTTTCTAACCTATTCAAGAAACCCACAGGCCTACCACCACCACGACCACATGATCACACCATTCCTATACTAGACAACAAAGCCGTAAACGTGAAACCGTATCGTTATCCACACTACCAAAAACAAGTTATGACTCAATTGATTGAAGATATGTTACGCGATGGCATCATACGACCAAGGCAAAGTGCCTTCTCATCTCCGGTTCTTTTAGTCAAAAAGAAAGATGGTACGTGGCGGTTTTGTGTAGACTACCGAGCACTCAACACGGCTACCATAAAGGATCGTTTTCCTATACCAACGATCGATGAACTATTAGACGAGTTACATGGTGCAACGATTTTTTCAAAAATCGACTTGCGATCGGGCTACCACCAAATCCGAGTGGCAACAGCAGATATCCACAAAACCGCCTTCCGAACGACTGATGGTCACTATGAATTTCTTGTAATGCCATTTGGGCTTACAAACGCACCATCAACTTTTCAATCTGCTATGAACGACATCTTTCGACCCGTCCTCCGCAAGTTTGTTCTGGTCTTCTTTGACGATATACTTGTCTACAGTCCAACTGAAGAAGCCCACTTTAAGCACCTACAACATGTGTTGGAAACGTTGCACAAGAATGCATTCCACGCCAAACCATCTAAGTGCACTTTTGGGGTTCATCGACTTGCTTTCTTAGGCCATATTATTTCAGTTAAGGGTGTGGAACCAGAGCCAGAGAAAATCGAAGCTATACAATCATGGCCGAAACCACGTTCCATGACCACTCTACGTGCGTTTCTCGGGTTAACGGGTTATTATCGACGCTTCGTTAAAGGATATGCAAAAGTGGCTAGCCCACTCACCGACATTCTCCGGCAGGAAAAATTTTCTTGGTCGGATGCCGCCCACAACGCATTCCTTCAACTCAAAAGCGACATGGCCAACATGATCACATTAGCTTTACCGAATTTCAAAGAAGAATTCGAAGTCACCACCGATGCGTCCGGTACAGCAATAGGGGCTGTTCTATCCCAAAAAAATAACCCCATTGCTTTCTTTAGTAAAAAGCTATGTCCAACAATGCAAAACCAATCCACTTATACTAAAGAATTGTTCGCAATCACGGAAGCGGTAAAAAAATGGCGACAATATTTGTTGGGTCACCATTTTTACATCTACACCGACCATCACAGCTTGAAACATATTTTAACACAAGCCATTCAGACCCCGGAGCAACAAAAATGGTTACCCAAACTGATGGGATACGATTTTGAAGTTCGTTTCAAACCAGGCAAGGAAAACGTTGTAGCCGACTCTTTGACTCGTATCGAAAACCCGTCTCTTTTCGCCATCTCCTTCCCTCAAGCTACTTGGCTGTTGGAAATAAAAACTTATTTTTCTGAACACAAAGATGGAAAAGAAATGGTGCACTCTATTCTGACCAACAAGTCTTCATTTCCATATCATGAGATTCGGAATGGACTAGTTTTCATCAAAGGTCGGATATTTGTTCCACCGCTCAACGATATTCGACAAAGGCTATTGGGGGAATATCACGCCACACCTCTGGGGGGGCACGGGGGTATAACGGCAACCATTAAAAGAATAGCAGCTGATTTTGCATGGCTTGGACTTAAACGTGATGTCACAAAATTTGTTCGGGAATGCACAGTATGCCAAACAACCAAAGCTGATAATCACAAACCATATGGGCTCATCCAACCATTGCCGATTCCTGACGGTCCTTGGATGGATATTTCGATGGATTTCATTACCAATTTACCGACATCAAAAGGAAAGGTCGCAATTTGGGTGATAGTGGACCGGTTTACAAAGTATGCTCACTTCCTTGCTTTATCTCCAGGCTACACCGCAGCTTCTTTGGCAAAACTTTTTTTGACAGAGATATACCGTTTGCATGGTCTTCCTAATACCATCGTTTCAGATCGCGACCCGCTGTTTTTAAGTCGCTTTTGGAAAGAGTTATTCAAGCAAGTGGGTACTAAACTATTACATTCCAGCGCCTACCACCCACAAACCGATGGCCAGACCGAGGTCGTTAATCGCTCCCTTGAAGCTTATTTACGAGCTTTCGTTTTTCAAGAACCGGCTACCTGGGAACGCTACTTATATTTGGCCGAGTTTTCCTACAACACTTCACATCATAGCACCATCAATATGACCCCTTTCAAGGCTCTTTATGGTCGGAACGTTACATCCATCCACAATTATATTCAGGGGAACTCTACCACACACTCTATTGATCAGACCTTAGTGGAACACGCTAGAATCATCGACCTCCTCAAGGCGGCGATCTCAAAATCACAAGAACGTATGATCAAGCAAGCTAATAAGAAAAGAATTGACAAAGCGTTCTTGTTGGCGATATGGTATACTTGAAACTACAACCATACCGCCAAAAATCGGTAGTTGCCAGACGTTATCGGAAGTTGTCAAAACGTTACTTTGGCCCATTTAAGGTACTAGCGAAAGTGGGGACAGTTGCCTATCATTTGGAGTTGCCGGCCGGGTCCCGTATTCATCCAGTTTTCCATGTTTCTTTATTGAAGCAAAGTTACGAAACCATGGCACCGCTGGAAACACTCGATTGGCAGGATCATGGTATGGCCGACTATTTACCACGAGCTATTCTTCAAACTCGTGTTAACGCTGCAGGAACGGAGGAATTATTGGTTCAATGGGAGTCTAAACCACTAGAGGAAGCTACCTGGGAAACACGCGAGACTATGCGTATTGATTATCCGTTTTTTAATCTCGACAATGCGGACATTGTCGGTTCTTCAGGACGAGGTGATGATACGAGCAGCCCAGCTACTGCCCATGTCGAGCTCCACAAGGAAGCCCAAGACCCAAGTTCCATAGCTAGGCCAAAGAGGAAGATTACAAGGCCCAGCAGGTTTGAGGATTAAGCAAGTATGCAGGAGAACAAGTCAATTTGCATGCTCCTACTTATCTTATTATTTGTTATCAGTAGTCCCTAGTCAAATACCTAGTTAGTTGGCTTCCTTAATCTTAGCTACTGTTTGTTATTTGTTTTGTTATTTAAACCACTTTTGGGTTATGAATAAAGCATGCAAAAGTTTTTCAAGTTCAATTACTTCTCTTCATACATTAACAGCACTACTATCAATCCGGGTTGCATCACCAACATTACTCAACAAATACACACTTAATCCGAACTGGGTTATCTTTATTTTTACATAATTTCACTAAAGTTAGCATCTTTTCAACTTCAAGAAAATTGAAACATGTTAAATTACGGCTAAAAAGCAAAATGATTCAAGTGAAGCCGAGAAGTATAAAGAAATGTTTTCGAAACGTATGGCTATAGCTGGTCTTGAACCTCATCATCGAATTGGTCAGTTTATATCCACATTGAGATGATTATACTAGATGCTGAAGTATAATGTCATTCTTAAGCAATATGTGTCCTTCAATTTCAAGAGTAGCAAGAATAGTTAGTTTTGAGTTTTAAGGGGTGTTTAGGATTGCTTAGCAATAATCTGCTTATTTTTGTTCGAATAGGCGGTTTGGAGTAGTGTATTCCAAGGTGCTTATTTCAAATGCAATAAGCAGATAGCAGACTTTAATAAGCAATAATAAGCTAACAATGATAAAATTTGATTTTCGTCTTTGCTATTGAGTTTGTAGGTGAATGGGTGTAGGCGTGTAGCTTTATAAGTTTTGGGTTAATACTTCTACCTTGATTATATGGGCAACAAGCTGATATTATAAAGATTTAATCTTTGTGTAGAAAGATATTTGTGAAGAAAGGCAATGGTCTTTGAGCAGAAAGATTTGATATATTCGACATTTTTGTAAAAAGATGCCATATTTGTGCTTAAAGGTCTGATCTCTGTATTGAAGTCTAGCTTTATGCAGAAAAAAATGATATTTGTGTGTGCTATACTCTCTGATCCTGGTGGGTCCGTAGCAAAAAGCTTTGAATTTATGTCGTGAGAAAAAATGACATTAGAAAGATTAGATAAGATCTTTGTCTCGAAAGATTAGATTATTGTGCATAAAAATTTCAACTTTGTATAATTGTATATACTATAATCTGTGATATTGTTAGCAAAAAAGATGCTGTTCCTACGCCTTTGATAATCCGGACATCTTGATATTAGAAAGATGTCATCTTTGTGTAGAAAGAGCTGATATTTGTGCATTAAGATTCGATCCTTGATATAGTATTGCTAATAGCTTATATCTTGTTTCAGCTGTGGGTGTCTCGGGTGGTCCCGACAGTATGGCATTGTGTTTGCTAGCTGCTGAGTGGAAAATTTCCGGTCTAAAAGCTACTTCCTGGGGAAAAGATGATGTCGTTGACGGGTTATTGGCGATAATAGTTGATCATGGATTACGTGAAGAGAGTAAAGATGAAGCAGAAATGGTTCAACGCAGAGTCCTGAATATAGGTACTGTATTTTCTCCCTTAGCTGTTTTTGTTGGGATTTAATACTCATAACAATTATATAAATCAAATAACATCATCAAAGCATGCAGCGGAAGTAAATAGGAATAATATATGTAAGTAATTAACCGAACAAGAAAGTGCGTACCTTTTAGCAATTCAAGAATCAAACGATGATTGAACAAGAACCAAAAACCCAAAACCCTAACTTTAGGGTTTATGTAATTCGACCCAAACAAAAGAATCGACCACCAAGATTACAAGCTCAAGCGTGCTTGTCCTTCGTTCTTGTACACACGTACTAATAGCGATTTGATGTGAAAAGCTAGTTCCTTGAATCACAAATAAAACCAAACACTTGTGTCTTTGAGTTAAGCAAAATCGAAAACCCTTGGGGTTTGGGTGTTTCGACCGGCCACACAAAGAGGGAGAGAGAAGAAGAGAAATTAGGTATATTGGTGATCCAAGATTAAGTTATGAATGAATACAAGGGTTTGTATTTATAGGTAACTTAACTTGGTGACCAAGTTTGAGTGTGATTGGGTTTGGAACCCAACCGATCGGCCAAACATAATCCCAAAGGGATTCTAGAACTTTCCCGACTTTGTAATTTCATCTCTAGTCCTTTTAGTTAATATTTAACGATCGTTAACCAAACCTCGTTAATTATTTAACTATCGTTATGTTTTATATCATGACTAATAATTAATAATAATAACGTTTTATTTATATCAATTATTTATATCAATTCTCATACGTAATGTGTGCAATCCCGAAGTCTCGAGTTCGAATCAGGACATACATATATTTAAATATCCATAAAACCTTTCAGCTCCTACTTGGATATTACTAAATATAGTAATGACATCAGTTAGTCTAGCTTTCACACGCCAATGCCCCCAGATCAAATCGAGTATGGTCTCTTGGAAAAAACCATTTAATGATTCATCATTTTTACTTATCCTTTTGTTACTAATACTACATTAACTATGAATATGGATCAAGTCATTTCATAAGTTAATATTCTGTTTCTCGTTGTATTCGATTGAACAAGATTACCAAATCATCTGAACGTATTCGAGATAGATCTTGGGTATGGCCATAAAAACATCTTGTCAACCCTACGAGGGGCCCAAATATAGTATTATGCTTTGAAGCAAATTCAAAGGAACAAATTCTCTTGACCAGTGTTGCAAAAATCGGTCAACTCGGCCGATTAATCGCCGATTAATCGGTAATCGGCCGAGTACCTTGGCGATTTTTGAAAATCGGTCGAAAAATCGGCCTAGGATAAAAATCGACCCTAAGCAGTCAAAAAATCGGCCGAATCGGCCGATTCGGTCAAAATCGGCCGATTCGGTAAAAAATCGGCCGAATCGGGCAAATCGGTCATTTTAAAAATAATAATAATTTAGGCATTATACTTAATTTGGGGATCATATATTTCACTTATAACGCACAATTGGCATCATAATCAGAATTGGAGCCTTTTATTGAGGTTTGGAAACATAGCAGGCTTGGAATCGGTTAAGATTTTTAGTTTGGTCTCCAGAAATACCAAAAAACTGCAGGAAATGTCAATCCGATTAATCACCGATTAATCCCCGACTTGACCGATTACTCGATGCAGGGTGGTCGACCGCCCGGCTACCGATTCACGATTTTTGCAACATTGCTCTTGACTACAAACATAACTCATGAACTTTGCAACACTTTCGAAAATAGCCCTTATGACTACCAGTTACGGATAGCGTTAGACTATCTTACACAAATGCACTACATTCATATCAGTTATCTGGTATCTCAAGTCTGAGGATAAACACTTCATGATATACTTAATGACAAAGATCCATAGAGTATCATCATGTAAAGTTAGGATGAGTCCTATATTCAATTCATTGAATATCATGTGAATCTGGTATGTCCCACGCATCAATATACTTTAAAAGTATATTCTACCAAAACTCATATTTGTCTTAATTCAATGACATTCCCACATCATTGATCGACAACGGACTATTTAGAATAACATAAGTTATTCACGGATTAAACATGCAAATATAGGATATAATATTAAGAAAATGAAAATAAACATAACCAATATTTTATTTCATTTAAATAATATTTGTTCAAAACATCCCTTATCCAAATACTAAATAGATCAATGCATGATAATACTTGTTAATGAATTATGTCTCAAGTAATGACAATCATACTTGTTGAAAAGGCATAATTTCAACTAACTTTGATCTATTGGAATTTTGAGAATACTTATTTCAAGAATTCAACTAGTGAAGTTCTTGTATGTGTGCATTCAAAATATTTTGATATTGCCACATAATATTTCATAAAGTGTGTGACATCCTCAAGCACCAATTTATGACAATCAAACTTTCAAACATTTTTAAAGTTTAAAGTATTCTTATTCTTTATTGTATAATGCAACTATGCTCTTAGTTGAGCACAACTAGTTCACATGGCCATTTACAAGGATGAAATCCTCCCATGACTAGTATTGAGTGTCATCTCAATTAAACCAGCATCATTGTATACAAACAACAATATGCTCTTTAAAATCTCCGTAAACTTCAATATCTATAGTGTTGTTAGGTCACAAGGTTTACCACACAAGCTTATAAGAAAGATAGAGAGGCGATTGAACAAGTATCACACACACACACACGATATGAATAATACGGTTTAGGCGTAGAGTGTTTGTGAAAAGAAAACTTGAACAACCAACCTTCAAATGAAGGTTTACATAAGGTATTTATAGGCAAGGAGCTAGGGCAACACTCCTACTCCTTCCCTTTCTCCTATGGGCTTGGGCCTAAGCTCATGGGCCTTCTACATAAGCTTAAGGCTAATAACAAACATAAAGGCCATAATAAGCTAACTATTACATATGAGTAACTAACACTTGAATAAGGTTTAGGAGTGATTCCAACAATCTCCCCCTCAAGTGTTATTACATATGAGTAACAAACACTCAAGTGTTGGTGATGAAAACGGTGAAGGCGTTGATGTAATAGTAGTTTTGGCGTCTTCGACGTTCTTCTTTCTTGTGAGAAGAAATGCATTGATTTGAACAATCTCCCCAGTGTAGAGAGATAGTTTACTTTGAACGGTTATGCTTTGGCGTCATCTTTAACTTTGTTCTTTGATCATTGTTCTTTGTGATGAAAGTGATAGTATGTTGTTGTTTGCATCAAATGCGCCTCAGTGCTTCGCGCTCACAGTGTCTCCCGTCATTCTTCAACATGCTCACACGCTCTTTGGCGTTGGAATTGATCTTGATGGAGTTCTCTAAGTCTTTAACTTTGTAGATTCTCTGTATTGACGAAGAATCATTCTGATTGTTGTGTTGCTTTTGGATAGAACTTCCATTAGTGATGAAGTTGGCGTGAGCATGAGAAGAATCTGCACGATCATTCCGCTCCAGAGCTTCCATAAGAAGAAAACATTTAAGCGGTTAGTAATAAGCGGATTAGGCTCTTACAAGTTTGAACTTTGAGAGTGTTAACAACATAGTGTGAAAACACAACTCTAATTCTTACAAAGGCGTTCTGAATGAGTCTCACAAGTGAGATAACACGATGTACCGAAGTACACCTACGATTGGATGAGTGTTGAGGTACACGAAGCATCACCTCTGTAGACCGTTTGAGACCACTAAAAGCGCAATCCGGGGGAGTTGCTTGAAGCGACTTCTTTGTCGGGCTGTTTGATGTTGACCTGGCGGGAGTTTCCATTCAATGACTGAGGATCACAAATGTGAACCTCTCATAAATGTTCTCGACAGATTGCTAAGATCTGTGAAGGACTCGATAATGTATCACTGAAATTCTTATTGTTGAATATCAAGTGATGAAATGTCAAGTGTACCTAAGAGATCTTTTGATGAATCTCGTGGCTCTAGACTCAATAGTGCGTTTTTGTTTTCCTGAGCGGAGACTAGGGAGAGGGTCTCCTTCTTCAATACCAGCAATCTCTAAGAAAGAAAGCCGATAGTTTACGTAGGGTTCCCTGTGAGAATGAAACAAGCTTCTTTAAGAGAAACTTGAGTGGATAAGAAGGTTTAGTGCATGCGTCCTTTGGGTCCATGACGACTTTTAATTTTCAATACCGGCGTCACTAAGTGACAACCGGTAGCATATGAATTGAACGATTAATGCGCCCTAAGTTGAATAATCTTGAGGGCTATTTCTTTTCACCCTTTTCTTTGCATTTCTTTTTAATTCTTCAACTCCTTCTTTCTCGAATTCTCATTTTCTCCTTTTTATAATCATACCTAAGGATTTCTAAATACTAACTATTTGTGGTGTCCTTGGGTAGATCCGTCGACTCTGGCGGATCATAGGACGTTATTCTAACCTTAGTCACCTTATAACTCCATGACTACCCTATGTTGCCAAAAACCACGATGTGAAAAATCTCTCCGTGTTTATGAATGAAAAAACATTTTAGTACCCTTGTTGAGATAAGATTTTGCATAAATACTCCCCCTCCACATGTGCTTAAGAGTTTTAACGGTTAAAGTGCACGAGTGAGGAAAGAGCGGCGCACTTTTTGAATTGATTAACTCAAGATAGACATTCCCCGCGAGACGATTCGTGGCATAGTTAAATAGTTGCATTGTCAGCTTTTAGGTGACAACTGGCTCTAGTAACTACCTTGAAGGTGTACTGTCAGAGTTCATGTTTATCAAGAGTTTCTCGAATGGTACATTCTACTCAGACAAGTCCTTTGCGAGACACGTTTACATCACTAGCGAACTAGCTTGAAATTATTACCGTCGGGACAAGTCTTTTCGAGTTACTAACAGTTAAGTATCGTCAATTCGTTGGTTAATTCTGAGGGACATAGATTCATTTGCATTTTACACAACATATTTCTTATCACACATTTTCTCCCCCTCAAAAAATGGCATATTAAAGTGTTATTTTTTTGAAACGTTTGAGAATAAATATGACCATTTCGAGTGTTGCGGGAAGAATGACCACTTTGTGAACAAAATTTTAATTCAAGTACTCCCCCTCAGCGAGTGATATAAACGGTTGAGGTTTTGAAAATCATAAGGGAAAGTACTTGTTCTTTTGAGCAAAACCTTGAAAAGTGATAGGTTTGATAGGTTTTACTCAAAAGTAAAAGCTTTAACTCCTTTTATAAGGATTGTGGCACCGAGGCGTACCACATGGTCCTTTATTTACAAGTACGGGTTGTACACTGTAATGTGTGCACAAGCCATATACATAATTAATCAAACATCCAAAATTATATGAAGGAAGCAATTCAAGGGGTACCAGGAAGTGCGGTGATGTTCCGAGGTGTGCACAGGCGTTGAAAGCGGTTATGTTAATCTGGGTGCGACCACGACATAACTCTCCAATCGCGAGGCGATCCCTTGAAACAACCGTTCATCAATCATTGTGATGATCCGTCTCACATCCCTCCTTTCATGAGAATTCCAGCGCTTAGGAGACCCAATTTTACGGCGTATATCCTTCAGCACATGTACGCCAATCCATCCCTAACCGGCTTCAAGGTATGATCCTCGAACTTGTGGAGTTAAGCTACGCCATTAAGCGTTTCTTTGAAGTTCTCTACGGTAAACAACGCCGAAAGGTTTGCTGATGAGTGTATATTGAGATAGTTGGTTGATATCGGGAAGATCAAGCTTTGGAGGAGTGAAGTTGACAGCGTCGATAAGATTCAACGGCCGGTGGAGATCTTCTACCGCGTTCCTTGATGACAATCGTCTTATGAAGATGAGAAGTGACTTGATAAATTCGCGTTATGCTACTGCGTTGAGAATTGTCTCATGCGACCACTGTACCTTGGCAAGGTACATGTCTTCGATGTCATTGAGACAAATTCTCAAAGTCGACCTTAGAAAGCATAGTCCCTTTCATCTTGTCGTTTGACTACGATCTTCTTTAGGAATGTGTAGTCCCACTTAGGCGAAAGGTCAGCGTGTATGATGGCAAGCGATATCCTTAGAACTATACAGCATGTTGAGACTTGAACTGGCGGCCGGTAGTAGATTCGGCGTTACGGCGATGAATCCCATACAATGCATCTCGGTCGTATGCTTCCGCTGTGTTGGAGAACAAGTGATTGGCACGTTCCTCAATGGCTATGCGGTTTGAGTAGACAACTGCTGGGAATGGAAGTGTCAACGATGTAGCGTATTTTCTTGAATCATAAGCCAGGTGTAAAGAAAATCAAGTCTTTGTTGAAAAAATATCGAAAGGAATCCTTGGTTCAAATTGGTTGGCCAAGTGTTGGTAGAGGTTTGGTCCAATCGTTGTAGTATGGAGGGTTGTCCCTTTGTGTGAAGTCAATGTTTGCTTCAGGGTTGAGCCAATCCATGTTGTTAGACATAGCTCGAGCAATGTTTTCAAGGTGATATTGGACCTCGAGGGCACTTTCGAATTTGTCTTTTAGAAGTTGAAGCGCTTCATTCTTGATTCCCATTTCAGTTTCGTCATTTTCTTCACAAGGAACTTTTCTTGCAGAATTTTAGCATGCTCCAATGTAGAACCGTCTACCAAGTTCGACCTTCTTCGGTAGGGAGTGTTGTTTACAAGATTAGCAAACCATTCAAATTCCTCTGTTTTATCGTCATCTAGCCATGATACGGCGTCGGTCTGGCGTCTTCTTCTTCTTCTTTTTGAAGGCCTAGATGATGATTACGGTTTCGAACTTGTTTGGGAGAGGAGGGTTGTTGTAGGGGCTCAAGGACCTCTTCATCGTCACCACCCGTATACTCAAAGTGATCATCGGTTTTAAGTGGGGGTGGTAACTTCGGAATAGATCTGAGGTTTTTCGGTAGAAGAACGAGGAGGAGATTTTTGTTGAACAGGAGGCCGTTGTGGAGGAGGTTGCATCAAAGAAGATTCACGGCCGATTCGGCGTTTAGGTGCGAGTCTTTATCCTTATCCTTGTCTTCATCGTCTCTAGGGCGTTTAGACTTTTCGACGAATCTACAAGCTTCTTGAAGTTGGTAGTCGGCAATGCTTGAAGCGGCTTTCCTTCATGAGTAAATGTCCCAGGATTGTGCGGACATTTGTGTAACAAGCTTGGCCACCATTCATTATCGAGAAAACAACGGATCGGTTAGATTGATTGTGATGGTTAAGGGCGTTGATCGAATAGTTTGCTTGGTGATCTGCATAAGATTTGGATAAAGTTGTTTGGTGAACAACTCCTTTGTGACTTTAGGAGCGTACTCAGAAGGTACTTTTAGGTGTAGCCTTGATCATTTCGTTCAGTTCCTCTTGACGGTGATTTTTCATGAATTCCTAAACAAACTTCCTTTCTCCTTTCATCTTTTCATGCTCGTCATACATATGCTTTGTATGTGATCGGCAAAGAAATTGACTTTTGTTGAGCACGTTTTCTTTCGACTTGTTTGACTTTGGTAATCCGTTCATGAGCTTGAGAAATCCAAGATTTAGATGGTTTCTTCCGCAGTTTGGATGATGATTTGGTTGACTTCTTTGATGGTGGTGGCGAGGTGAGAAGGCGAATCGATGATGAAGAGATATGAGGAGACTCTGGATCCCAGGTTGAGAGGTTTCTTCCTTTGATCGTGCAGGACTATCTAGGAGAAACGTATCATAATCAACATCTTTATCTTTTAGGACTTCTCGGTTTCGGTACCTCAAACTCATATTCGATAGTATCCTCCACAAGCTTTTGTTGTTGCACAAGAGTGGTGGCACGAGCTCCCTTATCGGGTTGATTAACGTATCGGAGATGGTTGATGTGACACCACTTGATCCTCTGGACCACCCATTTGGTCTTTAGCAAATTCTTGACTTTGTGTTAGTGTCTAAGGAATTTGATCGTCTTCTTGTAAACATTTTCCGGTGGCTCTTTATCACTTTCCGAGCTTTCATCATAAGGTACAAACGAGTCTTTCCTTTGCCATGTTGGCTATTGGACTAGGAGGTTTTGAATGCTTGATGAAGAGTCATCCTTGCAGTTTGAGTAGTGGACCTCCTCAAATGCGATTGTGTTTCTTGAGCTCTCGTCCGGTAGCTTTCTTTGTGGTTCAGTGTAGGAATAGGTTCAACTTCCTTTACGGGAACAATCCTTTTATGAGGAGGATTCCTTTTGGGAAGCTTCCTATAAACATCTGTACTTGTGACACTTCCAGTACTTGCCTCTTACGGTCCTCCGGTAGGTGTACCAGAAGATCTTTCATCAAGATGACCAACTTTGCCTTCTTTCACGGCTAACCGATACCTTTTATATGTTTCAAGCTTTTTGATTTCGGTAGTTAGGAGGTGATCGGGTAAAACCGTACCTGTTTCTTTGTTGGCGATTCTTTGATTCGACGGATAATATGGGTTGATCAATATGTCGTGATTATCGGGTCATTGAGCCTCATGGGGATATCAGGATGAAGTCAAGTGCTCTCACGGATCAACATTTGGTGTATCGACATAAGGAATCTTGGAGCCAAGCTTCTTGTGAAGCTTGACATCATGTCCTCCCATATCGGTGCTTCGATTTCAATGTCCTTCTTGTTGATCAATGACGAGAAAATTTGCGTTCCATGAGCTTGGGATGCTCATAGCCATTGTCACGACCAGAGACCGATTTGGTGATGATCATGTAGAGTGTTCTCCATGGTTGAGGAATATACTTGACTCCGTGAGAGTGCTTAGTAATGATTCACGAAGCTTCATCATAACCAATATCTATCAAAATTTCAGGGGCTGTGTGCTCTTGAGTAGGGGTAGCAAAGAAGTCGGTTGGGCGATGTCGGGAATGATGAGAACGCCCGTAAGTCGGCAGGAGTGATAGTGACTTGTTTGTGATTAAGTGTCACATTCAACGCACTTTGACCGATGATCCTCTGCATAGAATCCCGAATTGTTGAATGTAGACCTCTGGAGGCGTGGCGAGTGTGAGAGCATGTTACGGTAGGGATGATTCTGAGAATATCCCTTGCAATGAGACAAGAAGATTCTGAGCATGTGAGGGTGTCAAAGTCAACCCTAAGGTTGTTCTTTCCAATCTTTCTCGGATAGCCATTTGGGAAGATATCGGCAATAGAGAACCTGGTGCATCCACATTCATTTGTTCACCATGTCGTGATGCGAAATAACATTAGCCTAAAGAACCAACATATCGAGAGACATAATGTTAGTCAACAGAAGGTCTTATTGTCTAGTTATTGAATGTATAGTGTCAATGATTGTTACGAGTCCTAAGTCACTTGTTTGTCCAATAGTCCAATGATGTGTGAAATGTTCGTGAGTTAGTTAAACTTTAAGTTTTAAAGTTTATGTTATCACTTATTGTTCACAACATATCAAGCGTTTAAGTTTATTAGTGACATTATTGGATTATTGTGATATGATTAGTTTATTAACAAGTTTGTACGTAACAATTCATAATGAAGGTCAATCGAGGCTTAATCGTAGTTTTGGCAAAGTTAATCGTAAATGCTTGATAGTTACATACGCGTAGGGAAAGCTTATGCGTAGGATCTAACTTACCGTAAGAAATATTACAGCGTAGGAAAGGGACCTTATGCGTAGAGCTTACGCGTAGGTGATCCGTCGGGCTAAATCACTCAAACACGCCACTTGTGAATGGCGGGGCCGTAATCAGCTTAAAAGCTGCTCAAGCGAATGCAATTTAAGATCAGAGGAATATAGTGTATTCCAGGGTCGTTAAGTCCCACGGAGGATGAATTGGTGTATAAACACTTGAGCAGATGATAGAATGATCACTAAGGATAGTGATCCGATTAAGGTTTGAATGGATAATTACCTAAAGGAAAGATCTACAAATTCTGTGACTTAAATGCAAATTTAAAAGAAATAAAAGATAAAATATATTAAATAAACGCTATCACTATTTTTAAAAGGCGATGAAGCGTTTAAAACTTACAACTTAAAACTTCGTTTAAAATAAAATTACGTCTAATTACAAAAATAAAAACGTGAGTTTTAAAGAAATAAAAGACCTATAAATATGAAAATGATATTTTTATAATCCTAATAATAAAATAAAATTATTAGAAAAAGAAAATTATTTTTACAACTATTTATTTAATTATTATTAATTAAAAACTATTTATTAAATATTAAAAATGCACTAAAATACAAGAAAATACAAAATTAACCTAGAAAAATGAAATTATAACTTGGAAAAATCTAAAATATGATAAAACTTATTTTAAAACTAAAAATATATTTTTTAGACTTATTATGTATTTATTATTAATTTAAATCTATTTTAAACTAATTAAAATGATAAAAAATATTATTTAAACCAAGAAAATTATGGAAAAATACTTTTTATGCTTTTTATATTTATCTTAATCTAGGAAAATTGAAAACATATTTTTTTAAGCTTTTTCTGATTTATTAGTATTAAAAGCTATTTAAAAAGGATTAAAAACTAGTTTAAAATAAGAAAAATAGCAACGATTATTATAAAATTATGAAAAATTCATGAAAATACTAAAACATTATTCTGAATCTATAAAAAATAGAAAAACATATGCTTATGTGGAGGATATGGGATCGATGTTAAACGCTTATGAATAAGCACTTTAAAATAAGCAATTGAGCACTAAAGACCTCCAAAGCAAGACAGAAGCTAAAGTACACTATAATAAGCCTAATTCAACTAATCAATACTACTCTAGACCACTAATGATCCTTAAACTTAGATATGAGCTTATGAGATTAAAAGCTAAGCGGCCTTTACTTGGGGCTACTTTAAGCACTTGCACAATCTAAACCAATAAGCTGAAAGGAAAAACAGCTATTGAGACCTAAAGATCACCTAGCATATTACATATGGACCAAAATCAGCTCTAATCAGCTTATTTGAAGCTTGTACCTGCAGTGCAAGTTGCACTGAATTCACACTCGATATTAGAGTGTGAGACAGAGCAAATCGGCTCTAAAGAGAGCTTATTCAGAGCTTATAGGAACTAGAAAAATTACACAAAAATCATTTTAGAAACTAGACCAAGCGAGCTAGGACATATCCCAATTTCAGCGATTTTGGTTCGAGAAATAAATCCATGAAAATTCAACCTAGATTTGCAGCTGGAAATGACAATTTTGACTATTTTAAGGGCAGTTATGAACTTTGACTTTTGTGAGATTTAAACTTAATCTATGGGTGATTATGATGTTTAGTGATAAAATGAAACTGAATCAAGGTACATTACTGATTTCTACACATGAATCAATCTTTTGATATGACAAAATTTCAGCGGATGTGACTTAAGAGCAGATTCAATAGTGATTTGACTATTTGAGTTCTAAGGTACAATTTAATGGTGCCCGACTTAATAAGACTAAAATAGACTCACGCAACCTAAAACTACTTAAGCCAGAGCTTCTATCTCAGATTTTTCCACAGATCCAAACACTCCTTATCAAAACTGATTTGAAGATTTAAACATGCAAATGATATATTGAGATTAGAAAACTGAATTATAAGAACATTTAATATTATAAAAGACTGATTTAAGCTTATAAACACTAATAATAACAACAAAGACCTTGAAATTACTTATTATGCAAAATTACTAGTGGCTGAAAACTAAGTGGTGAGGAAATTACTGAGAACAAGTTTGCAATATTACTCAATAGAATCACTAATACACACCAAATAAACACAAAAAACACAGAGATGAGCAATAATAAGCAAGCTGACGATAAAATACTAAAATTAAGAAAATTGGCTTACAAATGAAACATGACTGAGAATAAGGAACCAAGGCTCAAGACACCATCCTATTACTCCCCTTGGAGTTCTTAACCCATAACAATTCAAAAGATACCTTGATCCAATGTTTATCCTTTATTCAACTGATTTTTTATTTTATAACTATTTATTTGTATTTTTGATATTTTTAATTAAAATGGTTTTTACTGCTTTTAAAGGTATATAAAAGATCATAAATAAGTGATATGAGCTTGAAGAAACATGAAACTACAACATTAGACAGTTTCAAATGAACTTGTCAAATTCACTCAAAAATGCTAAAATTGAGTTTAAACTTGTTAACTGAAATAAATAATTGTAATAGGTTTAGATTACATTAAAACTTTATCAATACAACTTGGAAGCTGAAAAATACACTGGAATTTAAAGTTACACTAAAAACGACTACCTACTCTAAACTAAAATTAACTACTTGGCCTTCTCCGCTTCATTTCTTCTATTTATTCAACAAAAAGGGTTCTTGCTGGCACTCTGAGTGTTTCCCACCTCAATCCAACCATTGGATTCATCCAGCTAATCAAAATTGACAAATGTCAATTTTGGCGGGAAAAGTCATGAGCAGGTTTATCTAATTAAGGGATTTTGGACTTTGTGGAGGTGGAGGGGGGTTGGTAAACAGGTGGGAAGAGTGAGGTGGAAAGGTGTTGGTGAGGTGGTAGCACAGGTGGAGCAATGGTGTGTTGACAGGGAAGAGGAGGAACAGCTACAGTACATGGCGGGTTTTATTTTTAAAACTTTGGTTGGGCTTGTGTGTTTGGGCGGCATGTGTTTTAGTGGATTGGGTTTAAATTAATACAAGGGTCCGTTTGGTTAATTATTAAGACAAGGATCAAAGTTGTAATTTGGTGAAAGTTAAGGTACCTGTTTTGATAAGTTTCCAAACTTATCACAAGGGTCAAACCTGCCATATAAGAATAGTACAAGGATCATTTGCATAAAATTCCATTTTTAAATGTCCAAGGACTAAAACTGCCAATTTAGTAACTATAAGGACCAAACTTGTAATTTTCCAAAAGTTTATCATAAGGACCTATTTTGTCATTTATTAATAGTACAAGGTTAAAATTTGATAATTTTCACTTTTTAAATTAACCAAGGACTATATTTGACATTTTTCAAACTTGAGGGACTAAAGTTGTCATTTTGTGATTTTTGAACTTAAAAAGGTTTGTTTTGACAACTTTTGAATCTTATGGACCTTAAATGACATTTTACAAGTTTTTGAATTACCAGGGACTTGTTTTTGACAACTTTTGTAACTTGGGGACTAAAGCGCCAATTATGCAAACTTTGTACGTTTTTCACCAGATTTTGGCATTTTTGCATTTAAAACATATAAAACACTTGTTTGTGATATTTTCATCATTTTGAAGCATTTCTGAGTGTTTTCAGATGTTTTTGGCATTTTAACAGTATAAAAATGATGAGTATTTAGACACTCATCGATGGCGTATATATATACCTTACGCGTAAGGCTTACTAAAGAGTAGACCTTATGCGTAGAGGTCCTTGTTCGCATATCCTTCACAGGAGACGCGTAGTCCCATTGTAGAACCTTACGCGTAATAGTTATGCGTAGAATTATTCTTACGCATAACTTGACTACTCGTAGGGTAATCCTTATGCGTAGAGTTGCAAATGACCTTGATTCTGAATATTATGCGTAGCAAAGCATGAAATAAGTTCATCAAATCATTAATATTAACACAAAACTTCATTTTATCAACAAAAGATGGCATGAATCATTCGTTAATAGTTACGCGTAGAAAGTCATACGCGTAGGTCAAAACCCTAAGGGTTAAGAATTACGCGTATGATTTTTAACCATAGGATTTGCACCATATTAATTCGGTAGGTCTAGAGTGTTGTTAGAGTCTTTAGGCCAAGTATTAACATCTAATTAGTTGAGAATCAAAATGACCCAAAGTCATGAACATTAAACCCTAATTCCAAATTGTTAAACAATTAGTGTTTCTGGGTGGTTAACAACCATGGAAATCATCAATTCAACAACATATGACCATAACCCAACAATCTTTTAGACCAAAACACTTCACATTTGGAAAAACCTAAATCGATTCATAAACCCTAATTTTCAAAAATCATTAATAAGTGTTTCTGGGTGGGTTTTGATGGTTAAAATGGTGTACTTGATGTATAAGAAACGTTTTGACACTATCCATATAACCAAAAACACACACATAATGATTATGTGTTCATACGCTTATGCGTAGAACACATAATCCGTAACTTCAATTTTTAGCCGTAGAATTTGCATGAAATTAAAACCTTAGCTTAAAAACATGTTAAGATCATTAAAACACTTACAAAATGGTGATCAAAACAACGGATTTCTTGGTCCAATCTTAAGTAGGATGAATATGGTTATGTGTATTAAATGTGAAGTAAAAAGTAGGTGGGAGGTGTTTTTATTAAAAATAACTTTAACATTTTAACAGTTTTGGTCCCTCCACCTTTTCCTTTTTCATACAAAGCCTTTTAACTTCCATTTTGGTTACCAAACAAAGATTTTAAGAAAGAAACTTTAACGACACTCCCCCTCAACTTGATAAATGATGAAAGGTTATAAATTTTAGTCTGAGGAGTGTCATTTAACCAGAAAAGTTTACCACCATTGATAAAAGAAACAACCGGGATATGATAACATGCAAGTACACGGATGATTTGAAACGGTTAAGTATTAATTTTCTCCCCTCAACACTAGATCAAAAAATATTGAATTTTGAAAGATTATAGTGTTGTGGAAGAACGTACTTGCAATGTTGAAAGAAAATAGATAGAAAAATATTTTTGTTGTTTTATCAGGTTTTATACTTTTGTATTTTGTTTTTGAAAAGATATTTACAAAAGAGTTTTGGTGTTTGGAGGTTTTTAAGGCTGTTTTAGGAGGTCATCCAATTCCTCTTGAGTCAAACACCTCATACCAATCCGGTGGACCAACTCATTAAACCTAGCGGAAGGCAAGGCTTTGGTGAGAAGATCTGCCAATTGGTATTCTATACCCACAAAATATAATTCAACAGTACCATGTTCCACGTGGTCCTTGATGAAATGATATCGAAGATCGATGTGCTTTGATTTCGAGTCTTTGGCCGAGTTGCGAGATCGCAATGGCACTCCGATTGTCGCGATACATCGGGATTACGTCAAATACGTAACCATTGTCTTTGAGTTGTGTTCTCATCCAAATGACTTGAGCACAACACGCAGACATGGCTACATATTACCTTCGGTTGAGGACAGTGATGTACAATCCTGCTTCTTCGATTGCCATGACACCGGTTTATCACCAAGAAATTGTAAAGCTCCTGAAGTGCTTTTCCGTGAGTCTAAGCATCCTGCGTGGTCGGCGTCTGAAAAAGCGATTAGTTCAAAACGAGAATCCTTCGGATACCAGATCCCCAAGTTAATGGTTCCCTTTATGTATCGGAGGATTCTTTTAGCCTCGGAGAGGTGGGTTTCAGTTGGTCGCGGCCGATAGCGGGAGCATAGATAAGCGGCAAAGACAATATCAGTGCGCTGGTAGCTGTTAGATACATGAGAGACCCAATAATACTTTGGTATTTTGTAGGGTCCACCAATTTCCCATGTAAATCGGCGTCTAGCTTCTTGGTATGAGCCATTGGTGTGGCATAGGTGTCAGAGGTTTTCATTCCAAATTTGTTTAACAATTCAAGGGCATATTTGGAGTGACTCAAGAAAATACCACGGGGTGATTGATGAACTTGCAGTCCTAGAAAGAGCGTAAGTTCACCCATCATGGACATTTCAAAATTTTTCTTCATTAGTTTTGCAAAAGCGATTGAAAACTTTTATGTGTAGACCCAAAAATGATGTCATCCACGTAAATTTGAACAATTAAGATATGTGCCCGTGATATTGTATAAAAAGAGTTGGGTCAACCGAACCTTTGGTGAAATTATTAGCAATGAGGAAGGATGATAGCTTATCGTACCATGCTCGAGGAGCTTGTTTGAGACCATCTGAGCTTTGTTCGGTTTGTAGACGTGATTCGAAACTTCGGGATCAACGAATCCATTTTGTTGGCTGACATAAACCGTTTCTTTAAGTTGTCCATTGAGAAACGCAGTTTTGACATCCATCGGATAGACCGTCATATTCATATGAGCGCGACGCTAGAAATATCGAACGACCTCAAGCGAGCAGCGGAGCAAAAGATTCTTCAAAGTCTATTCCCTCTTCCTGACGATAACCCTTAGCCACCGGGCGTGACTTATTCGGATAACATTTCCTTCACATCAATTTGTTTTCCAAATCCATTTTAGACCAATGGCGTAGACTCCTGTTGGTCTTTCAACCAATTCCCATACTTCAAGGCGTTTGAATTGGTTGAGTTCTTCTTGCATGGATTCAATCCAGGTGTCTTTTGTCATTGCGTCTTTGATGTTTTAGGTTGATTGGCAGACGGTGAGTGCATAAATGCAATGTTCACCGTCTGTGTGAAGACGTTGTCTTGTAACGGCTGGTTGATTCGGGTTGCCAATAATGTTTTCCAGAGGATGGTCTTTCGTCCATCTATGTGTGGAGGGTTGATGTTGATATACATTGTGCAGATTTTGAGGATTCAAATGGTTTGTTGAAGATTCGCGACATCCAGTGCGGCGGTCTCATTAGCAAACAGGTTAAAGAACGCATTTGGATCAAAATCTGCAGGTGGGGGTACTACATTGAGAATATCATCAGCGACTTCATCATTGTTGGAAGCGGTTTGTTCAAGCTGTTGTGGTGGAGTCAAGCTGGTGTAGGTGCATCTGCAACGATAGTTGTTGTAGCAGGTGTATCGGGTATAAGAGTATTATCGGGTTAGCGGCGGAAGCGGCGGATACACACGAGACACGTTCATCAATATCGTCACGAACAGTGAGCAAATAACCTTTCCATTTGTTGACGAGTAAGTGGGGGCTTTGTTCGGTGATGATGGGGTTTGGGGAAGTTTAAGCGGTTGTGTCCGGGTTCCAAGTGTTATACTCGAAGCCATTTCCGTAAGTTCATCAAAATGAGCATGAATCGTTTCCATCACCTGTTTTGTCGCGCGATTCAGTTCGGAAACCTTTTGAATTATCACAATATCCGATAAAGACTCCAATGTCAGCTTTGGCTTTGAGCTTTCCAAAGTCATCACGATCATTATTAGGATAGCAAAGAGATCCAAATACATGAAAGTGTTTTAGATTCGGTTTTCTGTTTTGTTGTGGCGTTTTGTAATCATAGAGCGGTTTTGAGTATAGCATGCACGATGATCTGACTTACGCCCATAAGTAATCTGGGAGTTTAGCATTGATTAACATTGTTCTTGCAGCTTCCACTAGCGTTCGGTTTCGTCTTTCGACAACTCCGTTTTGTTTTGGTGTATGCGTGCAATAGATGTTTGATCTTTGAATTCCCACTTTCTCATAGAATTCACGAAGAGTTTGATTAACAAATTCGATGCCTCTATCGTGAGAAAGGTGACGATCATCTGTGGAGCTTGGTCTTTGCTTGAAGAAAGTAGACCCAAGTCCAGCGTGAATAGTCATCAACAATTACTAAGATGTAGCGTTTGCCATTGATCGTTTGCAGCGCGTCGGGCCACACAAATCCATGTGAAGAAGATGAAGCACATCTTTGAGAGCGTGTTCCACCTTTGAAGGAAAATGAGCACGAGTGCTTTTGCCTTGTTCACAAGGTGAGCAAAGGTGATCTTTAGAATACCGAAACCATGGAAGTCCTTCAACTAGTTTGTGTCGAGCAAGGTTGGTGATGGTTTGAAAGTTTAGATGTGAGAGCGCGGTGCCATAGCCGGGATTTTGTTGATGTTGCCTTTGAAAGTAAACATATGGGAGATGAAGCAACCATGTCTTTCATAGAGATAGTGTAGAGACTAGAATTACGCGATCCGGACATAAGGTCATTTCCTTGTAGATCACGAATGAAACAAGTTTTCTCCCGAAAAGCAACCTCCAAATCTCCATCACAAAAGCCGACCTCTTGAAAGCAGTTATGACCGAGGCCTTCCACATAGTAAACACTGCTAATTTCGATGTTCCCATTGACATAGTCTCCGTAGCCCATGATAGGTGCGAAGTGATCATTCCGAACTGACGGTGCCAATGAACTTTGCAATAAAGTTTGATAACAGTTTAAGATTGCTGTCATGTGTCGGGAACATCCGCTATCAACAATCCAGAGAATGATCTGTATCACCTGCATTACACCAGACGACACGGATGGAATAGAAGTAGATTTGGAACCCGAAATGTTAGAGGGTTCCGTAGCAATTATAGTAGATATACACACATCAATAGCTTTAGGTATCCACTTAAATCCTAGTGTGTTATATATCCATTTATGCCATCTCCAACTAGTATTTGCTTTAGTCTTAGTGAATGCACTAGGTGGTACTACATTCCTAGGAGGTGACACGGGAGCTACAGGGACAACAATGCGTTTCTTAGAATCTAAAGATGGCGGTCTACCAAGCACGGACTTAGAAAGATTAGTGGGCCTAGAGGTATTCCGGTTCTTAGGATTCCTTAAGCGAGAGATGATAGCTTTAGCAACACATTTATCATGGCAATCAGAATTCATACTTTTACCACAAATAACACAAGGTGCATCGGACTGAATATCAAAAGTACTTAACGGTTTAGCATTCGTTACATCACTATTTCTATTACATTTGCGGGCCTTAATATCTATAGTGGATGCAACGTGAGTCTTATTCATAGTCCTAGGGTGTTCTTCTACTTTAGCATTCTTGATTGATCTTTTCTTAGGTCGCAACTTCCTATTCTTCGATTGAGTGCTCCTAGGCGGTGAAGTGCGGACGTTTGGAAAAGGCTCAACTATTCTGTTTCAGTAGAAGGAAGCACGTTAGCTACTTGTGATTTGGCAGTAGAGATTCTAGGTTCATGAGTACTAAGTGTTCCTGGGGCTAATCTCTTAATGATGGTTGGCGGAAGTTGTTCATACTTTCCTAACATTTCTCTTAACTTGAGGATAGTGTGAATCGGATCTTGATTTTCGGACCGAACATTTCGGCAAAATGCATAACTTATTTAGTGTGTGCAAGATAATGATCAAGTTCATTTGATGCTTCATCACGAGTCTTTTTGAGTAAATCAAATATGACACCATATTCCTTTTAACTTTTACAAGTTCTTGTTCATATTTTGAGATTTGACACTTAAAAGACACGTTTTGATCATCCAATTGCTCAATTTTATGATCAGAAGATTTTGCACGTAACTGAGCGATTTTGTGTTGAAAAGCATGTTGTTGATCGTGAATATCTTTTTGACACCAATTAAGACGACATATTGCATTTGAAAGTTCGTTTGACAATCGTTTGTTTTCAACTTTTAAGGACTCGATCGAAGCACATTATCATTGTTCTCAACATTTATCACAGATTCAACAGTATCGGCAGAGGTATGATCAAATGCATATGACAAAGAATTCTCTAGCACAACATTATGGACATCGGCACAGATGACATCTTCCAAGAGTCGATCAACATCTTTTCTCAACAGTTTCTTTTTACGTTTAGTATTAGAAATAGATGTTTACGTTTTCTCGAAGCGACCTTCATCACTCCAAGTTCCTTATGAAAATCCTTTTCCAGGCTAATGCACAATTTTTCAAATTTTTAACGTTAGGTAAAAGATTTTTCGGAAAAATGTCTCTTTGTTCTCGCGCCAGAGGCGATTGAAAGTGATCAATTTTGATTTCAGAGCGATATTCTATCTCATGTTGTAAAATTTTGAGGTCAACCATGAAGATGTCAAAATATCTAAGAATTTTTCGATTTTCAGGTTTTGAGTTTACTTCACTGATGGAAGGTAAAGGACCATAAATTTGTGCATAATCAGGTTGGGGATTAACATTAGAAGACTTCAGTGTTTTGATGATAACCCTTGGTGTGTTAGAAGAATCCGTTGGTGTGGCGAAAGTGACCGCTTTTGAATAGTTAAAAGGTTTGTTGTAAACAACTTTTTCTAATTTTGATCGACTCTCGTCTTATGCATCTAATTCCTCTTGACGATGATATTCAACAACACTCATAACAGAATTATCAACTTTATATTACGCCTTTGGAAACTTCAGGATTTGGTTTGAATGCTTTTGTTGAAAGCTTAGGTTTGTAATCGGCAAGATTCGGTCCATATCCATTTGGATTGGGTTTTAAAGTAAACTTTTCAATGGTTATGACCGACTCGCCATGTTTGTAAACAACAGTTTTAAACTCTTTAAGTTTGTTTTGCAAGCCGATGATTTCTTCAAGATGATCATCTATTCGTTTCGTTGAATGCTTTTTGTATGCAGAGAAGCTTTTTGACAAGTTAACAACTCGACCTTAGCTTTTTGATTTTCCAAGGTGAGAGCGTTAATTTGCTTTTTATGTTCATGTTTCAGTTGTTCTATTTCGAACAACAAAGCATTCTTCGAAGCGGCTAGATCACGCATCTGTCTTTCTAAATATTTTTCGTTTTGATAAGATTTGGCAAAGGCGGCTTCAAAACCGTTTTCACGTTTTTCTTGAGTTTTGAAAAAGTTGAGTTGCTTTTGTAAACATTCAAAATCCTTGGTTAACAGTGCATTTTTGCATTTCAAGTCCGGATTAATGGCATGACATTTTTCCACTATGGTTTGTTGGTCTTGTATTAAGCGAGCAAAATGCGGATGAGGCAAAAGTTCGGCGTGTTCAACGTGAGTCTCAACATGATCATTCTTGAGATCTTCAAGTATAACCACGGAGTCAATTTGATTATCAAGGGCAACCGTTTGGTCATCTTGATCGTCAAATATAACTACGGGGTCTAGTTGAAAATCGTCGGAATGAGATGTGGATGGCTCATTTTGAACATTCGAGTCTTGCTTGGATTCGGATGTTGGCGGAGATAGTAGATCGAGAGATGAAATATGGTTTGTTCGGTGCACGAGACAAGCCATCGGTGTCATCACTGGGCTGTGTCACTCATGTGTAACTCATGCATATTAGCCATCAACATAACTTGCATTGGCACTGCAAGTCCTCCATATCATCATCACAGTCTGCATTTGCCATAAAACTCGTTCTTTGTGCGTGAGAGATCCACCAACTTCATCCTTAAGAGCCAAAAGAAGAGCCTCTTTGAAATAAGCACTGCCCCTAGTCCTTGGCTTTGGGCATGCATTAGCCAGTGTCCCTTCTCATTGCAGTTGTAGCATCGAAGACCATTCAACCCATTCGAGCATTTCCTTGTTCCACCACTTGGAGCTCGATTGTTATTCCTACCCATCATTAAACCCTTGACCACCGCCCATCGGCGACCATAACCACGATTCATAACTTCAACTCGTCCATTGTTCACAACAGCTTGATTCCTTGTATTAGATGAGGAGCGAATACGGTTGTTGGATTTGTTGGTATAACGGCTAAAGGCATTAGCAATCATAGCAAATCCTTGTTGCATGCTTGAGCGGATCGATTCCTCATTAGCTTGAGCATTGTTGTTGTTGTATGGAACCAATTGAGTTTGTTGAGATGGAGGTTGTGAAGGATCATGTGGTGTGATTGTAGCGATTGGTTGAGTTGCTTTGGTTGAGGAGAATAACTGTTTTGAGCATATAAGGCAAGTTGTTGATTTTCGGATGTGTCGGTGGAGCAATTTGAGCACGGAGAATCCTTTCCTATCAACTTCCTTTTCATGAGGCTTCAAGTAATCGTACAACAATCCGTATGTAGATTGATGCATGTTTTTTCGCTTGACGGAGAAAAATGACATACTTCTCCCATTCAGGACCAAGACTACTTAGGAACTTAGTATTCACTGCAATTTTTGGCATATTGATGTTGTGTTTATCCAAATCATTGATGATGTCTGAAAATCGGTGATGATAGGACTCGAGTGTCTCTCGAGGTTCAATCATGAAGTGTTCATAAGCCAAGTAAATTTTGGATTCCAAATCTTCTGATTGAGTCTGAGATCCTTCCATAAGAAGACGAATATGATCCCACATTTTCTTTGCGGTCTTTTGAGCATCAACACTACGAAGAATTAGGTTTGGTAATCCTAGGAGGATATATTCCATTGCAAGCTCATCGGCTTCATAGTGTAGAAGTTCTTGAGGATTCAAGTCACTTGATAGCAATGTTCGTTTTTTCATCTCTTGGTGGAATGGCATTTGGATCTCCGGGTACAATGACAGTAGGCATCTCAAATGGACCTTCCAAGATAACCTTCTTTAAGAACTTTCCATGTGGCTTCTTTAGATCACAAAACCTAAAGAACCTTATCACCCATTGATCGTAGTTTCTGGAAGTGAGCATTGGAGGTCTATCAAGTGATCCGACCTCATGAATTGATTGTTGGCTGCTTAAAGTTTCAAACATCTTTGCAAACCAAGTGGGTTCCTTCATAGTGATCCTTGATGGATGTTGATTAAAGTCATTTGTGTACAGTTGAACTTGAAGACTTGGTGGTGGTTGAACCATTTGAGGTTGTGGATTTGCACCAAGTTGTGGAGTATGTTGTTGGTTAAATTGTTGTTGATAAATTGCTTGTTGTTGATTCCATTGTTGATGTTGTGGAGTTAGTTGTTGTTGTCGTTGAGGATAAGTGTAAGGGAAATAGTTAGAGTATGGTGGTTGTGACATGTTGATAAACTTGTGTTGGTAAATATGGATCTTTGTAGTCGAATGAACCTTTGTTGATGAAGAGTCCTTAGGTAGAAAGACAAGAACCAATTAGCACTTATGCGTAAAAACACCAAAGTTACGCGTAACAATAATGAGTTACGCGTAGGATTTAGCTTACGTGTAAGTAGGAAAAGCACTAAAGTTATGCGTAGACAAAAGTTAAGCGTAGAAAGTTAGGCGTAGGATTTTCTTATGCGTAAGACTAGGCTTAGGCGTAAGAAAGATCTTAGGCGTAGGATTTCTACGCGTAAGCTTATGCTTATGCGTAATTTTAGGGTTTTGCCCAAATGATCTTTTACACTATCACGGTGCAAAAGATATCCAAAGTCGACGTATTTTCGGACTTATCCAAGTAAGAAAACACGGAATAAACCACGAAAATGAAGATCAAACCAAGGAGGCACTTACGCGTAGTTTTAGGGTTTAACTACGGCGTAGAAATACTCGAAATTTGGATTCTGTCCAAAAGTGTTTCTAAACCAGTTTTTGTGTGATAAAATAGCTTCAATAACACCAAAATACACAAAAGTGTGAAACTTGATGAACCAAAGCCTCTAAAAGCAGTTCTGAGTAGGATAGAACCCTCGTTCAAAAACTAGATTAAAAACAACTATCCACGCATAAAGTTTGAAACTTTTTGCCAAAAACAAGTATTTTAACACCTTAAAACATTGAAAGTACAAGAATCTTGGATTAAATAGTGTAAAAACAAGTTTTTTAAGCGAACCAAAGTGTCACTCACTTTTACGCGTAAGACCAAAAAAAAAAACCTTCAAAAACAAACTTGTTCACCCAACTATTTGGCGATTGATACCACTGTTAGGTCATAAGGTTTACCACACAAGCTTATAAGAAAGATAGAGAGGCGATTGAACAAGTATCACACACACACACACGATATGAATAATACGGTTTAGGCGTAGAGTGTTTGTGAAAAGAAAACTTGAACAACCAACCTTCAAATGAAGGTTTACATAAGGTATTTATAGGCAAGGAGCTAGGGCAATACTCCTACTCCTTCCCTTTCTCCTATGGGCTTGGGCCTAAGCTCATGGGCCTTCTACATAAGCTTAAGGCTAATAACAAACATAAAGGCCATAATAAGCTAACTATTACATATGAGTAACTAACACTTGAATAAGGTTTAGGAGTGATTCCAACAAGTGTAATGTTTGATGCCTTCCAAACTTTCAAGTTTGTTGGCTATGACAATTACGCAACAATTGCTGTATTGCTCATCCATAGAATTTTGAGAGCAAATCCAGGCTGAGGAATGTAATTCTAAATTCAAACATATTCCATTTGAATATTCATTACACTAGTTATCTAATAACTTCATTAGATATCAATGTTGTCAAATCATCTTGCATTCAAGCATGATACAACAATAACATGATGTACATGAAAAATCCTTGTGTCAAACTAAGATTTCATTCATGTTCTACATATCTATTTTTCAAATGATATATCATGTTCTATTAGACTCATTTATTTAATACCACACATGTTTATTAATAATAAATATATATTCCAAGGTTGTATGTCTTATTTTCTAAAACTTTCATGTGAAGTTCCATTCCAAACTAAAACTTAACATTTAGCTTAGATGGAATGTTACTACCCACAACATATAAGATTTAAAGAAAATGAACACAATACTCCCACTAGCTTTCAGGAATACTTAGAAATTATCTTATTTTAATTTTTAAACCAAAACTTGGATTTAATAGTTAAACATAAGAATCATCTCCTAGATGCATGCATATATCCATTCATGGATTCTTGCAATTTGTACATTTCCAAAGATTATGTGAATTCATAAAACTCATTTGTATTACTTATCGTCCTCGCAAAAGCAATCACACAAGAAAGAGTTTTAATATCCAATTGTCATTTTTCATATCAATGAAAATAAGTATGACAATTATAATCATTATATATTTAATGTGCCAAGGAAAGAATATTCAATCACAGTTAATTTCTTAAATGTGATTAATAATCTTGTCACAAGTCATGCATTAAAACACATGTACAATATTGTCCATATGATTTCTACACAAAGATTTAAACCACTAGGGTTTTCCTTCCTTTGAAGAAACTCATCTTTATTAAGATAAACCAAGTTTACAAAGTTGATTATCTCTTTGAACAGCATCTTGTCATTCATAGTATGAATAATTTACCACAATTCAATATTAGGTAATATATCATTATCCTGTAATTCATATTTCTCATCATATCAAATATCTGAGATATCCTTGCGGATCTATGAATGAGAATTCCACCATTTTGAGGTATATCATATTTGACCTCATCATGATATTCACTAGTGTATTTTAGAAGATTATGTGTTTTGTAATTGTAATTTAATCTCTTCAAGATCTAAACAAAACTCCCACTTGCTTTTGTAATTTAAAGACTATCTACAAATACATCAGCAAGTAGAACAACACCAAATTGTTTTCTTTTGGGATATTACAAAACACATTGACAGTTCATAAATCTTGTTCGTTAATAACCTACTCCATAAGTAGTTTTAACAATTCTAAACTTCAATATAAGACTCAATGTGATTCATCACATTCCATACTAAAATAGTGTCTTATTAATCTTCTAGGTTTGAGTTTATTAAGTATATCCAATCAATACTCAATTTTCTAACCTTGATAAATTTTGGAAGAAAAGAAGATATAGTTATCTTGAATCAAACAATGTAACAAATGTTTGATTCTTCTAACTGAACATTCCATATACATACAGTACTTCATTAGAATTAATATTGTAAGACAATCTAACAATATGTAAGATAAACATATTCCTTTTGGCTTACCTATTTACCAATTAAATCATCTCAATGGTAAAATAAAATTCCAAGCCAATTGCATGCTTTATAACTCAAGTACTTTTGATCAAGTCACTTCATGTCCATGTCTCAACTAGAAAACATAAACAGTTATAATCTCATTATACGTTATAAGTCATTTACCAATGACTTTATGTCTTAATAAGAAGACATAACAAGTTAACGTATTACTTTATATTATATGTCTTGTAATAATGAAAAGACTTCATGTTTGTGACTTTACAAAGAAACACATAAACATTTATAATTTAAAGTAATTATGAACACCACATCATGGTTTCAATTAATTTATTTTCAAGTTAATATACTACTCTATCTATTTATGTCATTCTAAAAATACATAAATATTTAAGATAGTATTACTTTATTTAATTATGTCATTCCATGAAGTGTCCAACTTAAGAAACTGTAAAAGCATCCACGCCCGATCCCACGACAAGTGGAGATTTACCTTGAGATTACAATCTAGCCAAGATCCCACTTAAACTAAAATGTAACTTCAAGTGTTTCTATGATTTGAATGACATAAGACATAAAAGTAGTCTATCTTATAATCTTGACACATGTTCTAAACAAGTCAATCTTATTAGAACGTTAATCTCTTTCCTCAAGAGAATCCATTAATCATATTTGTATGTGTTGTTCCTTTGCACACAATAAATACTTCTCCCACTTGTGCATAGAACAACATCATATAGATAAACACCATGACATTCGTTTGTTTATTTGAGCAATATGATAGTGTCATAGATATTTAAGCATTACAAGTAGATGTAGGACCACTTAATTATCAAGGAAACGTTCATAACTATCTTTGAGAATATGAATGTCTACATTTTTTGAACGTAATGTATTATTTCAAGAAAATCTAGAAATAATCTGAGTTACTACCAAGATAATAAATCTTGTAACTCCCACTGAATTAGACAACGTTACAATAATGTCTTATTCAGTAATACACCACAATACTCCCACTGGATTTGACAACATTGTAAGTGTTTCATTAACCAGTGAAAATAGCGTACTATTACGTTACTACCCCTTTGTAAGACCATTCGTAACAATTACTTAGGTACTAAAAGAGTGTATTCTACTCAGTAGATGATGGATTATCCATCAATGCTATTAACTTGAAAAATTGAGCATGCAATTTCTTCCATAATAGGTCTACTATCCCCACAATGGTGTGTAGCACCTTTAATTGGTCAAAGCAAAACAACTAGATAATATACTAGTTTGTCTTTTACCAATTTAGCGGTAATTAGTCTAGCTTCTAATTTAATAACTCATAAAATGTCAAACATGTTTTCTAGTTGACCAAAATGTCATATAAGAGTTCAATCACCAACAGAGGGTAATGAAATCTCTTAAGGAAAACATGGTGTGCAATTTTCTTAACTATTAAAGTTGCTATGAGTTATATTAGAATTTAGACAATTCTAATGTTCCTAACATACCTTTCTCAATCATGAAAAGGAATAGGATTGAGTCACACTCTTCTTCCATGGAAAAGAGTTTATGTTTGTCTTTTAGTAAATTTTTCTTGATCAAACATTCGTTTGAAAACAGAACTAGATCAATTTACCAAAGCCCAAACTACGTTTACGGTTTAATGTTGCATTAATATAATCAAAAGAATTAACAAAATTCAATTTTTAGTATTTTCGATAATTAAATCTTTCAAGAAAATAAAATACCCTTTGGTCAATATTCATATTAACCATAGTATTTTCTTTGAATTTTGGATCCTCATTATCATAGTTTCACCACATCAGTTGATCTGCTAGTGGTGAAAGTATAGAATAGGTAATCGTTGAAAAACGATAATTGACAAACAAGTTTTCAATTCTAAAAATTATGGGATTTACAATTTTGCCAAAACAATTAATGCAAAACGTAAGCATGTTTCATCCCATCTTATGCCTTAAGTCATAGGTCTCACTAACTAACTTAATTAAGTTGTCTAATTTAGAAGCGCAAATCATTAAGCTGTGGTCTCACACAACAAAATAATTCACCTTGTTATTGTAATCTAGATCAAGGTCTCACATAACTAAATTACAACTTCAAGTGTTTCATATCATTAGATGACATAAACTTAAATTTAAAGGGTACAATTTTGACGTGTAATCAAAACTTATGTATAAAGAAGCATGCATACAACTTTATAACATAATATTTTCGAAAACCTTACATAAGATTTTAATTGCTAAGATTAAATTCTTCAAAGTTTTAATCGATGCGTTGAGAAACTTACAACTTTGCACTAAGATGCTTCGCACATAGAATGGTTATACTAGGTAGCTCCAATCAACTCACGGGAGAGAGGACGGTAAGCGAAAAGCATAACCTTAGACATCCATTGGTCGCATTTGCGCACTTCTTAATTTACCCCTTTATAGTTTGTTCTAGTGGGTGAGCCGTTCTAACCATTTAGTACAATCGCATCAATCGATTAAAAGTTCAAGAATAATTCTTAGATAACAAATCAGTTTCACCATTATTTAGTCCATTTAATTTTCTATTCATAAAACCCTTTTTGCTTACTAACATGTCAAAACAATATATAAACAAAAAGCATTTTAATAAAAATTAAACACACTCAAATAATATAAACATATAACTAAACAATTTAACATATGTAAAACAATTAGCCACATGCATAATTATTTCGATAAACTCTAATAAACAATTCTAGGCGTAAATAAATGCATACATTAACTAGGGCTTTCAACTACAAGGTAGATGAGCCACATACATCGACAAGTCGATTCCGTAAGCCAAAGTTAATAATATACCAATTAGCACGTAACTAATTTTTATTAGTTATAATTGAGGTCTTCCCCAATTCAATAATTATCAAATAAAAAGAACATGTGTGTATCAACTAAACAATTTATAGCATAACAATACTCCATGGCAAAACATGCATGTTCCACCATGGATTCCACATAACAATTATCACCCAAGATACATATTATATGGCACATAACAATTATTCATTAATTAACCACATAAAATTAGCATGTAATCCTAGGGTTTCTACAAGTTTTACAAAATTAAAACCTAATTAAATAAATAGAGGTAATCGACCTATACATAAAAAATTAAGGTTTCGAATTCAAAACCCTAGAAACCATAAAAAGCATGCAAATAATCATAAAGATTCAATTTTATGTGTTTCGGTAATTAATTACATCATATTAACGGCTCATTGAGGCCACTTGTTGGGATTTAATACTCATAACAATTATATAAATCAAATAACATCATCAAAACATGCAGTAAATAGGAATAATTTATGTAAGTAATTAACCGAACAAGAAAGTGCGTACCTTTTAGCAATTCAAGAATCAAACGATGATTGAACAAGAACCAAAACCCAAAACCCTAACTTTAGGGTTTATGTAATTCGACCCAAACAAAAGAATCGACCACCAAGATTACAAGCTCAAGCGTGCTTGTCCTTCGTTCTTGTACACACGTACTAATAGCGATTTGATGTGAAAAGCTAGTTCCTTGAATCACAAATAAAACAAAACACTTGTGTCTTTGAGTTAAGCAAAATCGAAAACCCTTGGGGTTTGGGTGTTTCGACCGGCCACACAAAGAGGGAGAGAGAAGAAGAGAAATTAGGTATATTAGTGATCCAAGATTAAGTTATGAATGAATACAAGGGTTTGTATTTATAGGTAACTTAACTTGGTGGCCAAGTTTGAGTGTGATTGGGTTTGGAACCCAACCGATCGGCCAAACATAATCCCAAAGGGATTCTAGAACTTTCCCGACTTTGTAATTTCATCTCTAGTCCTTTTAGTTAATATTTAACGACCGTTAACCAAACCTCGTTAATTATTTAACTATCGTTATGTTTTATTTTGTGACTAATAATTAATAGTAATAACGTTTTATTTATATTAATTATTTACATCAATTCTCATACGTAATGTGTGCAATCCCGAAGTCTCGAGTTCGAATCCGGACATACATATATTTAAATATCTATAAAACCTTTCAGTTTTCAGTGTAAAAGCCTTACTAGAACACGAGATGGTTAATGTAGGATCTTTGTAGGAGTCAGATTCGAGATTGCTCATTGCAACTGGCAAGATGGTAGGCCAAAACTAGGTCATTTGCAAGAAGCAGCTCGAGATATGAGGTACCAAGAGTTTGTGTATGATAGAGTGTGTGAGGGTGTCCCCTGTTCATCAAGACATGATTGCTAATCTCGTTGTATTCCTTGCAGGTATGGACAATTACAGCATATTTGTAGTCAGCACCAAATTATTTTTGGTAATCTGTTGCTGTGAGTTCGTTCGACTGCTACTAATCTGCTACTCGTCGAATGTAACTACTGCTACTTGTCGTGAAACAACTGCTCTACTTTATCGCTGTTGCGTCTAGGGTTTGCGTTGAAGGTTCGTGGTTGATTCAGATCAAGAGATAAAGGGCAATGGTTATGCGTACAAGGGTTTTTTTGTTACCACTGCTACTATATTTCATTCCACTGCTAGTGTTACTAAACCACTGCTAATATATTTTGGTAACCACTGCTACCTTTCTCGAAACCACTGCTAGTTTCTTGTTACCACTGCTAGTATATTTTGGTAACCACATTGTGCAGAATTATGATAGTCGCTTTTGTCCTTATAATAACTTGTAATATATGTACAGGCAAAGAGGATCAAGGCTATAATGATAGCTGTTGCGGAGTATGCTACACTAAGGCTAAATGATTTTACTTCAACAAACCCGAAAGGTAATAAAGGGAGTGATAGCAGCAGGGATCGTATATTCCGTCTCCTTGACAAGAATGGAGATGGTAAGATTAGCATTGAGAAACCTGAGTTGGGTTATGAGGAATATGAAACAAGTGAAATGATAAGGAAGGAGTTGGATAAAATGGGGATTTTGTATGAGTATCTTGTTGTTGGTGGTACTGGTGTTGTGGGGTTTGTGGGGTCTGGTGTGGAGCCTTTTGTTGGGTTGAGAGCTGATATGGATGCTTTTCCTATGCAGGTTTGTGTTTGGTCTTTATTAAGGGAATGTTTGTTTAAGCTTATATATGGGCTTACGAGCTTATTTGATTTCGGCTTATATTACACAAGCCTCAATTTTTGAGCTTATTTCGACAGGTATGGGCTTATATAAGTTTATTATGATATAACAAGCTTATATAAGCCAAAAGTCACAAAATAAGCTAAAAAATTGAGGCTTATGTCATAAAAGCCGAAACCAAATATAAGCTTAAACAAACACCCCCTATGAGTTGTGCCTGATCTGATACTTCTTTTTTTATCAGGGCGAACTTGTATGCTCCTTGAATTCGAGATTCGTCTTTGTAAGGATGAAATACAAATCGAGAAGCCTATTTTGCGTAGTTCCTTTTGTCTCTCTACCTTGATAGAGCTTATGAGTTGTGCCTGATCTGATACTTCTTTTTTATCAGGGCGATCCTCTTCAAGTCAAAGTCAACAAGCTATCGTCTACAAAGACACAACTTCCTTATGACTATTCTTCATGGAGACGTCTTTAGGGCTCCTTCAAAATCGGGACTTCTTTCCGTTTATGTTGGAACCGGTGTCCAGATCTTAGGAATGACATTAGTAACCATGATATTTGCATTACTAGGTTTCTTATCACCCTCTAACCGAGGTGGGCTCATGACTGCTCTGGTTCTTTTATGGGTGTTTTCGGGCTTATTCGCGGGTTATTCCTCTGCACGTTTGTACAAAATGTTCAAGGGTACAGAATGGAAAAAGAACACCCTGAAAACTGCCTTCATGTTTCCTGGTATTCTATTTGCGATTTTCTTCGTTCTCAACGCAATAATTTGTGGAGAAAAGTCATCTGGAGCAGTACCTTTCGGGACAATGTTTGCTCTTGTTTGCTTATGGTTCGGGATATCAGTACCCTTAGTCTTTGTAGGGAGCTACTTGGGTTTCAAGAAACCCGTAGTTAAAGATCCAGTAAAAACAAACAAAATCCCGAGACAAGTCCCAGAGCAAGCCTGGTACATGGAACCCGTGTTTTCAATCCTAATAGGAGGAATCCTACCTTTTGGAGCAGTTTTCATGAGCTATTCTTCATATTAACCTCCATCTGGCTGAACCAGTTTTACTACATCTTCGGGTTTCTGTTCATCGTCTTTGTGATTTTGATCATCACATGTGCTGAAATAACAGTGGTGCTGTGCTACTTCCAGTTGTGCAGTGAAGACTACCATTGGTGGTGGAGGGCCTACCTTACGGCTGGTTCATCTACCTTGTACCTTTTCCTCTACTCCATCTTTTACTTCTTCACCAAGTTGGAAATTACAAAGCTGGTTTCAGGAATCTTGTACTTTGGATACATGTCGATTGCTTCATATGCTTTCTTTGTGTTGACGGGTACAGTTGGTTTTTACGCGTGCTCATGGTTTGTACGTAAGATCTACTCATCTGTGAAGATAGACTGATTGCTGTAAAGATATGATGAATATGGGGAAGAAGAGAATGATGTAGCAGAAGCTGAGCAAGCGAAAGGGTATAATTGACATTTCATATGCGTAGTAGAAAGACATGCGTAATTTGCTAGTTTTCTAGTTTAGGGCTTTTTGGCTTGTATGTTTCCTGTTTCGAATAATTATTATTAATTTTTCTTTTTGTTTTGTTTACAGACATTAGTCCGATATGAAATTTACTTGCTTACCAAAGAGAGCCTTTGGCCAAACTTTTTTACCATTAATGTGTGTACTGTTATATTAAAAAGTTATACAAGTTCTGGACCGTGCTGCAAGTGTGTTTGAGTAGCAAAGATTGATTAGTTTGCAGCTCTAGTTACGCGTAGTATAGGGCTCTATAAGAAATTGAGTTTGTTTTTATGAGCTTGAATTTGATCCGCTGATTTCAACCGTCTTTTTATATGTTTGCAGCCCTAGTTCTTATTTTTACTTGAGCTCAAAGTCTAGTTTCGGATTGCTGCAAACATTTTACCGTGAATCTCATGTTACTGGCACAAAGTTACTGCGTCAAAACATAGATTTCAATTAGGATGATAAATTTTCACTTCACTAGGAAGAACCGAAATGAAAAAAAGAAAAAAAAAAGAGACTAACATAAGCGTATGAAACTGTTGCTTATTTCGATCGAGAATTTCGAGTGGATTTTTAGCTATAGACTGCTAGATCCAATTATCAATTGGCGCGCGGCAAAAGTAGGTGATTATATGCTTTTTGAACATATTGTCCACAACAAGACAACGAATTTTCTTTTAGAATAAAACAAAAGTAGGTCGAGCAAAATGTTTAGTCGATCTAGCACAATATTTAGTCAGTTGAGCAAAATCTGAAAAATATTTTCCACATGACTTGCCTAACGGGGCTGCAAGCGTTGTTATTAGATTCTATTATGCCTCAAATGACAGTTCATTAAACAAAAGGTACAAAAAGCCGATAGCTTCTACACTTCACTTGGAAGAACTGAAACTAAAATCAGAGACTAAATTAAGCATATGGATTTGTCATCCGTCTCAATAATACATTAGAAAACCACATCTGAAATGACACTTGCGTTTTCTGTTTCTATATACACCAATCTTCAAAATCTAATGCTTTTGGACCAAAATGGTGTGTTGCAAATCTGTACAACTTCACCTTTCTCAAAAGCACATGTCATGGTCTTCTTCAATAGACTTCTAACCGCTATTCTTCCACATAAAGCGTTACATAAACCTTACAAAAAAGAATCAGAAGGGCCTCATACTAGACTGGTCTCAAATTTTCCAAAAACAACAATTCATCAGCTGCAAATAACCTCCACTGACAACTTCTTCATTACACTCGGACACGGGTCGCCTTTAAATACCTCTGGCGATACCGCTACTGCACACGACTCTTGACCAACACAAATCTGAAAAACATATCAAAAGCCCGAAAAACTATAAATCTGTTTATTTTTAGAGTAGATAAGGAGTTATGAGTGTCTGTGATTGCTTGTTTTTGGACTTATCAGCAGATATGCAGTTTGGAGTGTCTGAACAAAACTGTCTATCCACTTATATTAGATAAGAACTTAAACATAAGCAGATAAACAGCTTAATGTAAGCAATCGCAAACACTCCTTTAATATTTTTACCAAAAGTTGACACCAAAACTAGCATGAATTATGAATACCTTGTTAAAGACATCGTACGAGTTCTTAGCATGACAATGGCCTTGTTGGAAACTACCACAGCCACCTTCAGGAGTACCATAGCTAGCGAATTTGACAGATGAGATATTTCGACCTGGACTACACGAAAGATGTGCTTTTGGTCTCAATGGCTTCGTGGCTTTACCAGAAACTTGTGCTTGGTAATTCAACAGCGATGGTTGCCACTCGTATATATCAGCACACACACTGTATACTTCACGTTTCACTAACGAAATCCCGTATGGGATTCCACCTAATTCTTCGAAAACAACCAAAAGGTTTCCTCTCGGGTTTAGCCAAGATCTAGGTACATGATACCTAAAACAAAAGATAATCAAGATTGTTGCCGAAAGTTATTTTCTTTCTTTTGTTTGGAAATACTATTATCAAAAGTTTGTTATTAAGAAATGCTTGTACCATCTTTGAGAAGGTTTACCACAGTTGCTAAGGCATTTCTTCTCGTCATAATAACCAGCGTAACTACAAGTGCTACAATTACCTTTTGCCTTGTATGCTGGCCAATAACGTCCGATGCTCTGACCCTTTACCCATACTTGACCTTTACCAATGCTGTTCATGTCTAGAGCCAAAGGTTCGTCCCCAGACGGAGCATCAAAAGTCGCCTGAAAATATCATTACAGGAAATTTAGTAATCAGATAATAGGTTATCCAAACACTAAAAAGTGATTATTGCTAGTGTAATCACGTACCTTATACCAAGTAAGTGGTTGTTTTTGAGCCACATAAGAACCTTGAACCCATTCGACAGATGAACTTCCACTAAGCGAGTGAAGACTTAGAATTTCGCCTTTAAGCCCAACCTGAACAATCATTTAAAGTTCAAGAACAACCGAAACACTTAAAAGATAGTCATTTAACATTGAAAAGTTAAAAACCTTGTAAGACCATTTCTGCCATGATAAGTCCCATTCACCGTGCCAGAATAGTGAGACTTCTCAGAGTTCACACAAGTATTCTACATCATCACCAAAAACACAATATCAGAAAAAAGGAGTATAATGCTTATGTCAAGATTGCTTATTTTATAAGCAGATAAGCAGTTTCGAGTGTTTCGGCAGTACTGCTTATTTGTTCAGCTTATTTTACTCTAAAATAAGTATATAAGTAACTTATTAGAGGATTGTACATTTGTACCTGATACATGTAGCAGTGGTTTAAAACTACATGTAGTTTTAAACCACTGCTACATGTAGTTTTAATGCTTGCCGGTGCTAAACATGGGTCGGTTTAAAAGGATAGTATTCATTCTATACATAAAACTGCTATTCCCTTAACTTGTACTCGAGTGATAACAGTTGGAGTTTTAAAGAATTTTTAAAGATTGGTTTTTATGTTACTGGTGCTAATAAATAGTTCGTGATGCTACGATAATAGGTTACAACTGATCCGTTTCTTGTTAATGCTGCTACGCATCAATTACTATTGCTTGATTACTCATGTTACTACTGCTCGAAGGTTAGCTGTTACGACATCAAGTTACCACTGCTAGCTTTAATCGATTCCACTGCTAGTCATTCTTACAGTAATTGATATAAAGGTACTGTAACTTGTTAAACTTTTCATACATGGAAACGCCGAAAAATGTGACTGGTAAGTACATTTAGTAACATATACAACTACTCGCTCAGTTCCATATAGCAAGGATTTTTTTTCTCTTTTAACTGTCTCATGCTAAAGTACTTATTGCCCACTCTCATTGTTACTATCAAACAATTAAAACTGAATTGGGTCGACAACATTCATTTACTTTTCTTTGTTGAATAGTATTTGGATATTAGACAGGTAGTCAAACAATTTTCATAACCAATGTGTAAGTATGTAACTAAAATCAAACATTGCAATTATCATCAGATGGAGAGAGTATTTACTACGATCAGATCAAACACAAAATTACTTCTTATGTAATAGCAAACCAAAATTTAGATACTAAACAAGCATTGACTTATGATGTAACTTCTTATTTAGCTCGGACGACTAATGCAATCAGAGCCATACCAGGAATTTTTTGAACCAGAATTCGGGCTCTCTCTGCACGCTTTAAAAGGAGATGGGTACCTTTTCCAGCATTATATCTATTCTGATCCTGCAGCGACACAATAGTTGAACAGAATAAGTGTGATGGAGGATATGGCAATAAAATTGAAAGAATCAAGAATATACCATGTTGTACTCATCTAGCCAGGTGTCCTCTTCACATGCAGCTGACCACCTATAGATCTTCTCAAGTATGTGTTTCCTGCTGAAAGCTTCTTTGTTAGGAACATGTTTTATTATCAAGTGTAGGTCATTTCATTTGTAATAGGTCGTTAATAATTATGGTTTATAAATGTTTGTAATTAGTTTCTCAGCTCATGTAGTAAGCCCATGAGCTGTGATAGAAGGTTCTTCTAGAACCAAGGGGAAACACCCCTACTAATGTAAACACTATAAATACCCCCTCTTATTGAAATTATCATTTTCATTAATCATTCATTAGTTCCTTCTACTTTCTTTCACTAAAACTTTCTCTCTCTAGAAATACATATTGTTGTGATAATATGGTGACCTAACATTCTTCCTTGACATTTGATATCTGAAGTTCTACTTGTTCTAACAAGAATAAAGGATCAATTGCACCTGCAAGAAGATATCGGTGTCATTCAGTGAAGAGATTATAAGAACACCACTAAATCGAGCTAGGGGTACATCAGCATTCAGCAATTGAGAAATTCGTCATATAACATATACTCCTTGGTGAATTCCCAAACCACTATTAACTCTCCTATTTGATCTAGTAAGCTTTTACACTGCTCTCTCGATATTATGCTTCTCTAATGCTACGCTAACATAGCCCTAAGATACGATTAATGATAAGATATTTACCAAACAATCTTCCAGACATTCATGCAGCCGGTGCCGAAAACCGTCCTCCTATGCTGGAAAAAGGTGGATATCTTCAATGGACAAGTCGTATGCTCCGCTACATCAAGACCTAACCTAATGGAAAACTCATGATTCAATCCATTACGAATGGACCCTTTCAGCCTCGACAAGTCCAAAACCCCCGGAAATCGATGCAACTCCTCCCGTCCCACCATCTTTTAGTGTTCAATATGAATCAGAATACACTGAAAAGGATAAGAAGCAAGTCGAAGCAGATGACATGGCAATTCACATTGTACAACTGGGTTTACCAAGAGATATCTTTGTCGCAGAGACAGCGTTGTGAAACCGCCGATATGTGGGAACGTGTTAGACGTCTTTGTTATGGAACAGAAATTGGTCAACAAGACACGGAGAACAAGATGCTAACTGCATGAGAGAAGTTTACATCTACTCCAGGAGAATCCATTGAATCCTATTATGGAAGGTTTTGCACTTTAATGAATGAGCTCATCAGAAACAAGTTGACACCCAGAACTATCGTGAGTAACATCAAATTCCTAAACAATCTTCCAGAAGAATGGGGACGATATGTCACTATTGTCAACCAAACAAAAGACTTACATCAGGTGAACTTTGATCAACTCAACGATTTTCTGAAACAAAACCAATCTGAAGTGAATGAAGTCAGGAAAGAAAGATTGGCAAAGAATCATGATCCATTGGCACTCATTGCAAAGACTCCAACTCCAGTGACCTCACAACAATAAGCTTCATCATCTTCCACTAACAACAACTTGCAAAGAATACATTCCACAACAACAAGCTGTTATCCCTCAACAACAATTCTATCCACAAGAACAACAAGTCGTTCAACAACAACAGTATCCACAATACCAGGAACAAGGAATCACTGATCTTGAAACTGAACAAGAACAGGTTTTGTCAACTGCATTTGCCTTTTTGACTAAAGCATTTAGAGGTCGCTATTCCACACCAACTAACAACAACCAAAGGATTTCATCAAACACACGCAACAGGCAAATTGCATAGCCGGGTTTGAATATGGGTCATCAAGGACAAATGGTTGGAGTTATTGGGAATCAGCAGGGATATGCTACTGGATTTCACATAGGTAATCAGCGTTCCGAATCGGGTAATCAGTTGGGAGAATGTTGGAAATCGATGGGTCGAATGTTGGGAATAGAATAGTGGGTAATCAGAATGGGAATGTTGCAGCTCCAGTCGTTGGGAATTATGGAAATGTGAATCAGGCTAATCGGGTTACGTGTTACAACTGTCAAGGAGTGGGTCACATGGCAAGGAATTGTCCTACTAAGCCGAAAAGAAGGATCTTGCGATATCTTCGAAAGCTATCATGTTGGTACAAAAGGAACAAGCAGTGACTTCATTGAGTGTGAGGAACATGACTTATATGGCTATTATGGATGATTTGGAAGACCGAGAGGACATCAATGCAAACTGCATCTTCATGGCAAATCTTCAGGAGACTAAGTATGACACTGACTTTGACGCACCTCCTGTTTATGACGCCAATGCAGTATCTGAGGTACCAATCATTGATCCATGCTATAACAATGTTATGTTTGATGTGTTTACTCATGACGAACAACATTCTGTGACGCCAGCACCTACTTATGATACATACATGGATAATCCGAGTTGTAGCAATACTAACTCTGAGACTCCAGATGTGGATCTTAGTGGAGGCTGTGTGGCACAAAATACTGAGACTGATGTGGAAACACGTGCTTATTTTGAAATATTAATCAATAACTGTGGCATTGAAATCGAGAAAGTTAAAACGGTCAATCGCGAAGTTAAGGCCATGAATGCTAAATTGACCGCTGAGCTTGAGAGTTACAAGGAGAACGCAAAAGCTTTTGAATTTCACAAAAACAAAGAGTCAGAATTAGAAATTGGTTATCGAAATTCCGTTTTAAAAGAACAACAATTGCAAATCAAGTATAACACACTTGATGTGAATTTGAACTTGAAAATAAAATCTTTAAACAAGGAAATTTCTGATCTAAATGACCAACTTTCTAAACAAAAAGCAATGTTTTCTGATCTTGAAAAAGAGAAGAAACAGTTGATTATTGATTTTTCAAAACGAGAAGATTCTCTTCTTGATGAAATTCTTGATAAAAAAAATTGGAAAATTTGCTTGTTACAACGGGTCATTCAGCCAAATCAACCAATATGCTAATTAATCAAACAAATTCGTATTTTCATACAACACAAAAAATGGCTCTTGGTAACACACCTCCTTGTTTCCTCAAGAAAGCTCAGAAAAAACAGAATGTTTTGAACAATGGAAAAGCTTTGCATGAACCCATAACTGTTCATGATTCTCTTTAAACGTTAGAACTATCGGATGAGAGTAGATAAAAAATGAAACAAAAGAATCCAGATCTAAAACCAATTGATTATAACAAATGGAACAAAATTAATGGAATTACTTTTGTTACACAAAAAGAAAAGTCAAAGTTTTCCATCACACCAAGTATTTCAAACAAAGAGTCAACACCTGTTTCAAAACATGTTTCAAAACCAGTTTCAAAACCAGTTGTTGTCTCAAAATCTCTTTCGAACATTGAACAAATGTCTTCAAACAATCCTTTTAACACAAGCGATGCCAGAAGCATTTTAGAAGATGTTAAAACTAGAATTGAGGGACTTCAAGAGACTATTAAAACTAAAACCAATATTACAACTAACATCTAGTTTTCTAGTTTTGATAACGAAAATAAAAAGTTTTTTGAAACTGAAATTGCCCCTCAGCTGAATAACATTAACTCAAGGGTAATTCATTTTGAACAAGCATTTTTGAAAGAAACAGCTGACTTTGTCAAGGACCATAAATCCCTAGTAAAGCAAGCTAATGAAAGTGTTGAACACATCAAAGTTTTGGAAAATTTAAATGATTATCTCTTCGAAGATGTTTTGACTACTGATATTATGTCCATTATTTTACAAACATATTCTGTTGAAGATCATGAAAGACTCCACTGAGACCTCAAATTGTTTCAAAATATGAAAAAGCTCTTGAAAAACTTGAAAAAGAAAATGTCTCATATTTTAAACAACTTGATCGAAAAACTGAGGAATGCAAGTATGACAAACTGTCGTATGAGCGTGCCTACAATGATATGAAAGTGAAAAATGATCTTTTGAGAGCTCATCTGGAATGTCAAAAAGGAAAGGCAGTGGATACTAAGATTACAAAACCATTGACTGAGGAGAAAGCAAATGTTACCAAACCGGTTTTAAAACCAAAAATGTCTGTTTCTATGCCTCCTCCAAAAGTCAATGAGAAAAATGATTTATCAAAACCACAATCCACACGCACTTGCCTAAACAAAATGTTGATAAAGGAAAAGCGGTTATCGAGAAACCAAAAGTTTTAGCACTGGCCTTTTTAAGATAAGTACCACTAATGCGTCTGCCTCCACATCTAAAACATATGGAACAAACGACATAAGTTTAGAAAAGCACTCTAAAGAGACTAGGAAAGCTGAAACCACTTCTCTAGATAAAAATGTGAATCCTAATGAGTGTGTCTTACCTTCTACAGGACTAGAAAGCACCTCTAGGAGCAGCAGACTAAAGCCTAAGAGCAATACAAGGAACAATAGAGTCTCGCATGCCTCTAAGAGTAGTATCTTGAATAAAGAGAAGAAAGTAGAAGAACACCCTAGGAATTTACCGCTTTATAATAAGAAAGACATTTCATCTGAATGTAATGAACCTATGAAACTTGCTAAGTCTAATGAATGTGTTGAATCTCTTAGTTTAACTTGCAAGAAATCTTTAATTAATGTTCAAGATGATTGTGTTTCTAAGAATGTGAATGATAAGACTGTTAAGAAGAACGTTCCAAAAAGAACTTATGCTAAACAATAGAAGACTAGTTGCAAAACTTAGGCTTTACACTACTGATAACAAGCATAGTGTTTACTTTAGGGATGACATTTGGAAACCCACGGATAGAACTTTCACACTCCAGAATGGTAGAATGAGTGATGAACCTGTTTTCCCAGTAGAAAACTTCTTTGAGTGTGATCAGGATTTTACCTCTAACCCAAAGGAACCAAAATCAAAACGGTTTCCAAAATCTTCTTTTGTTATTGGCAGGTTATCGAAATATGTCTTTGGATCGTCGACTCGGGTTGCTCCAAGCACATGACCGGGAATCTGAAGTTGCTGATCAATTTCGTCTGGAGATTCATGGGAACTGTACATTTCGGAAATGATCATGTAGCAGCTATCATGGGTTATGGAGACCTACCTTTTGGAAATTATTTGATCACTCGGGTTTACTATGTCGAAGGGTTGGGACACACACTTTGTTTTCATCCGCGATCGGATCTCAGATTTAGAGGTTGCTTTTAGGAAAAATGTTTGCTTCGTTAGAAACTTGGATGGCACTAATCTCTTAATAGGGAATCGTGATACAAACTTGTATGATATCGACATTAACCAAATGGCCTCTTCATCACCAATATGTCTTATGACACGAGCATCTGGAACAAAGTCCTGGTTGTGGCATAGACGATTATCTCATCACAATTTCGACACAATCAACAAACTTGCCAAAGACAACATCGTCAATGGACTTCCAAAGTTCAAATACACCAAGGATCACTTATGTCCATCATGCGAACAAGGAAAAATCAAAAGAGCATCATATAAACCCAAATCCGTACCTAGTTCGGAAGCAAAGTTGCATATGTTGCACATGGATTTATGTGGCCCAATGAGAGTTGAAAGCATTAATGGGAAAAAGTATATTCTTGTTATCGTCGATGATTATTCAAGATATACATAGGTTAGGTTTCTGAGATCAAAAGATGAAGCACCAGGCATCATCATCACCTTTCGCGTTATTCAAGTACTTCTTCAAACTCCAAAGTAAGGGTTGTAAGAACGGACAACCACACGTAATTCACAAATCAGGAGTTAAGAGCTTATTTTGAAGATGTTAGAATTACTCATCAGACATCAGTTGTTAGAACTCCACAACAAAATGGGGTAGTTGAAAGAAGAAATCGAACTCTTGTGGAAGATGCTCGCACAATGCTAATCTATTCTAGTGCACCGTTATTTCTATGGGTCGATGTTTGGTACTACTTGTTTCACTGAACCGCATCCCTAATCCATCCAAGATTCAATAAAACCCCATATGAACTAGTGAACAATGAAAACCCGATATCTCTTACCTTCACGTGTTTGGCGCTCTGTGCTATCCGACGAACGACAGAGAAGATCTAGGAAAACTGAAAGCTAAAGGTGATATTGGCATCTTCATTGGATATTCGAGAAACTCGAGGGCATTCAGGTGTATAAATGAAGAACTAGGAAGATCATAGAGACGATGAATGTGAATTTGATGAACTTTCACAGATGGCTTCGAGAGACTCGCCTAGAACCCGCCAATCCGATGGCTTCTAATCAAAACAGATTAGAACCCGCACCAAACCAACAGACTTCACGACAATTCGAGCCAGTGACTCGTACAACAAAGAGCTCCATCAAATTTTGCTGACAAACCTAATGAAAAAGAATGGGAGAATTTCTTCGAGTTAATGTTCGATGAATACTATGGTGGAACATCGAAAAATGCATCAAACCATCATTCCACTGCACCCGCTCAAAATCATCCACCGCCACCAACAGAAGATGCATCTACAACGGTCGAAACCAATGCACCAACTCCATAAACATCATCTACATCTACTCCAGCAACTCCAATTCTTCAAACAGTTTTACCATCAGTTGATGAGCAAAACCAAAACATATCATCTCAAGAAGAACCTACTCAAAACCAGAACGATGCAACGTTAGATGAAGACTTATTTGAAAATCCGTTTGCTACGGAGTCACCGAATCATCTTCAAGCTTACGAGAACCATCTAACTTCGCATAATGATAACATACGGTATCCTTTTACTCTGAAGTGGACAAAAGACCATCCGATTGAACAAGTTATTGGTGAACCTTCAAGGCCAATTCAGGACAGACGCCAAATTATCACCGATTGCGACTTGTGCATTTACCTTTGCTCAATTAGCAATATTGAACCGAAGAACATTCGGGAGGCAATGGCGAACCGCATGGATAGAAGAGATGTAGGAGGAACTTCTCCAATACCGTCTACATGACTCTTGGGATATGGTTCCAAAACCAATTGACATTCGAGTCATTGATCTCAAATGGTTATGGAAGAACAAAAGGGATGAAGAGATGACTCAATTCGCAATAAAGCTCGTCTTGTGGCCAAAGGATATAGACAAGAAGAAGGAATAGACTTTGAAGAGTCATTCGCGCCGGTAGCTAGACTTGAGGCAGGCAGATTTTCTTAGCCTATGCACTCACAAAACATCACGGTATATCGATGGACATTAAGACCGCTTCTTGAATGGAACTCAAAGAAGAAGTGTAACGTGAGTCAACCATAAGGCTTCATAGACATGGAACATCCAGACTACGTCTACAAGCTCAAAAAGGCAATCTATGGTTTGAAACGAGCTCCGAGAGCGTGGTATGGCGAACTGTCCTCTTTCCTGATCCTAAACATTTCACCAAAGGAACGGTTGATCCTACCTTATTTACACAAAAATGCAAAAATGACATTTTGATTGTTCAGATTTACGTGGGCGACATCATCTTTGGGTCCACTAATCCGAATCTTTCAAAACATTTTGAAAATCTCATGAAAAGCAAATTTGAAATGTCCATGATGGGGAACTAAAATTTTTTCTTGGTTTACAAATACATCAATCCCCACGTGGAATTTTTATTAATCAAGCTAAATATACAACCGAGATTTTGAAAAATCATGGTATGGATAAGCGTGTGATTCTCGGTACACCAATGGTAACTTCACCAAAAATTGGAGCCGATTTGTTTGGGAAACCTATCGACCGAAGAAATATCGAGCATGATTGGTTCTCTCATGTACCTCACGCTAGTCGACCATATTCATTTTGCTCGTTTGCTTATTAGCACGGGCCGTGCAAAGCCTACCGAATCGCACCTCAAAGAGGTTAAAGGATCTTTCGGTACACAAGGACATCCATTCACATGGGACTTTGGTATCCGAAGGAATCGATTTGATCTTATTGCCTTTTCCCGGATGCGGACCACGCATTACAACAAAAAGTACATCGGGGAGGAGCACAATTTTTGGGTGAAAAGTTAGTAAGTTTGGTCTTCAAAGAAACAAGATTGTATCTTGTACTTTCAACCGTGGCTGAGTATGTGTCTCTATCTGCGTGTTGTGCTCAAGTTCTATGGATGAGAACACAACTCACGGATTATGGCTTTACTTTCGATAAAATACCTATGTATTGTGACTTGAAAAGTGCCATAGCCATATCGTGCAATCATGTTCATCACTCAAAGACTAAGCACATTCGTGTCCGCTACCACTTCATCAAAGAGCACGAGAAGAGAATGGTACTGTTGAATTATTTTTCGTGAAAACAGTTACCAACTGCCGATCTATTCACTAAAGCTCTTCCAAAAGAACGGTTTAACGATTTAGTTCGACGAATTGGAATGCGAAGCCTAACCCCCGAGGAGTTAGAACGCGTCTTCTAATCTTCTTGAAAATGTTTTTCCAAAAAGCTTCGCTGTAAATATTTTTTGAAAAACAAAATACAAAATTTGAAAAACCAACAAAATCAAAATACAAAATTTGAAAAACCAACAAAAGCAAAATATAAAAATATAAAACTTTCAAAAACTACAAAAACAATAAAAAATCCAAAATCCAAAAATTTTCTTCTCACGACATGTCTCTTGTATAATCGATATTCTGTACATTTCTAGAAATGTTATTCAACAATGATACAGACATGTACAGATGCTTGAGCGAGAGTTCTTTAAATGTTTTCTAAAACATGTCGTTTCTCAAAAATTTCTTCAAAAATGGCTTTCGTATACTTCAGTACGAAACCCGGACAAAAATGATGACTTTTGATTATTTTCAGATCAAAACTCGTGGTTTTAAAAGAAAAAATCTAGTGTATGCTTCAGTGCACTACATTTAAAACTGGTGAGAAATCATCATCATCTTGAGCACCTTTTCAAGATTGTTCAAAAAGATTTTTCAAAATCTTTCAAAATTTTTTGTGCTCAAGATAACTCCCTCTAAAACCTTTAATTGATTATGCTTTTTTAAAGGGGGAGTATAAAACAAAATGTTCCAAATCCATGCTTAAATCAAATCCGTTTGTCTCCCCAAAAGATTCTAAAATGTTGTTTAATCCGATGATATCAAAAATATCACGAATATGCTATTTTTGAGGGGGAGAAGACGTGATTAAAATGTGATCAAAAAGTTTAATGATCGTTGTTTGAATCTCTAAAGAGCTCGACTCAGTTGAAACCAATGAATTGACGAGAATCAAAGTCAGGAAATGTTCCATCTAGAGAAACTTTCTATGGACTTGACCAGGACGGGTAACAATTTCAAGCTAGTTCTCTAGTGATGTAAACGTGTCTCGAATCGGTCTTGTTCATTTAAAGTCGATCAATTCAAAAAGTGCGAACTCTACCCTCACTATGCAGATTTACACCAAAACTTATAAGCACATGTGAAGGGGGAGTGTTTCTAAAATATAAAACTCTGAGTGTTTCAAACATGTTTTCAATCACAAACACTCTGAGAGATTTTCAAGAAAAGGTTTTATGGCAACAATAGGACAGATCCATGGAGCTATAAGGTGACTAAGTTTAGGAATAAGCGTCCTATGATCCGCCAGAGCGGAGGATCTACCCAAGGACAATTCCTATAGTTAGTATTAGAAGTCCTTAGGTATGATTGAAAAAAGGAGTAATGTGAGAAAGGAGAAAGAAGGGGTTGAAGAATTAAAAGAAATGTAATGAAAGGGTGAAAAGAAATAGCCCTCCATAATCAACCTTAGGCGTAAAACCGGGTTCAATTCATGCTCTCTTGGTTGTCACTTAGATGACTTGGTATTGAAGATAAAGACGTCATAGACCCAGTGACGCACTGCACTAAACCTTCTAGCCACTCAATTCCTCTCAAAAGGATTTGTTTCATTCTCACTGGGAACCCTACATAATCTATTGACTGATTCGTTGTGAAGTGAGTGGTGAAAAACACAATATCAACGTATATCAAAATAACCGTAAAATCCGACAAATCAACCCTTTAGGAAAAAGGTCAACGTGCCAAACCTCACGGGTGTGATAAAAGTGATACCGGGAAAGTGATTTCCCCAGGTCGTGTCCCAACGAGGTGTGAATGGAAGGATTCGTTGAGTTTAAGTGATTTGAACTTGAATTGATTTTAATGATTTTGGATTTGATTACGATTCTACAAATTAATTATGGGAAGGTAATTAAGGAAAGGGAACCCTAATAAACTAAAATAAACTATCACTAAGCCTAAGGAATGATAAAACGAAGCTACACTAAGTCCTAGGGTGCAAAAATGCAAAAAGCGTAAAAAGCGGAAACAACAGGAGCCATAAGCGTAAAAGTTTTGCAATTTAAGGGCTACGGGTGTGAAATCAATTTTCCTACGTTCTATTTGACTAAAATAATTTTAGGAAAAGCGGAATATTTTTTGACTTTTAAATTAATTACTACAATTAAAACTAATTAACACTAATTAAATGATTAAAAAATATTAAACTAATTAAGAAAAATCTGAAAATTTACGAAAAAACTACTTTGGAGCAAAGCGGTTCTAAGAAAATTAAAAGCGTGGTGGTACTTTGTAAAATAAGCAGGAAATAAGCTAGAAAGAGCTTATGAGCTAAACTGCCTAAGACCCCTTATATATTAAATGTTGCAAAGTGTAGCTGATAAAGACCCAAGGGCGCGTTGGTTGTGTGGTGTTGTGTTGTGTGCTTGAGCCAGGAGACCAGGGTTCGAATCCCCTAGGTACCCTTTTTGAAAATCTATTTTTTTTCAACTCTTTCTTTTTGAAACTTGATTAAGAGAGGAAAATAAGCAATTGTTTCTAAAGACTTGATTAGAGAAAAGCTTGGAATAAGCAGTTACAACTGCTTATTCACCAACAGTTGTGACAGAAGCAAATCAAACACCTTTTTAAACAACAACCAAACAATCCTTAAGCATTATTTTTTGGGAGTAAATCAAGAATGCAATAAGTATTCCCAACATAAAAAGAAACAATCTTACTTAGCACTAAACTTGAAATAAGCAAACATAAGCTATGCTAATCTATGGAGGAAAATCCGTGGGCACAATAAGCTTAACTAATGGAAATTCCAAAACTGAACTAAACTTGAAATAATCAATAGGAGTCTACTGATAAGCACTAAAGGGCACTTAATAAGCTAGATATGATCTAAACTAACTAAGCTACCTACATGACATTCAATTTGATTTAATAAGCAATAGACAAGCACTGATAAGCAACAAAAAAGAACAAAAGGGTGACCTGTGGACTGCTATTGCAGGCTGCATCAGCCCACTGTGGCTTTTGTTTTGAGCTTATTCAAAGCTGTGAGAATGATCTTGAAAGCACTAAAAAGCTACACAAGTAATGTTAGGCTAGCAGACAAGTTGAAAGACAACAATCAGGCCCAAGGAAAAGCTATTTACAGCTTATTGATAAGCTTCAAAAAGGCTTTGGTTGGGACTGCAAGCACCTGCGCAGAACTGAGTTAATCCGAAACCACCACTTTGACCCAGAGGCAGAAACCTCAAAACATTTTTTTTTGAATTTTTCTCTTTTGACCCAAGTTAAATTACCTACTGAACTTGTGATTTTTATTTTTTAAAATTTTTTATCACAAGAAAAACTTGACTAAACTGCTAAAAAAAACTGACAGAAGTTAACTTTTTTGAAACCAAAGAAAAAAACTCTAAACTCTGTGTAGGCTTGTAAAAACTTTTCCAACTTAAAAATCTTATTTCAGATACTCAAAACTTGTTTGACTTGACTGGTCAAAGTGGGTAAAAATCACTTTGACCCATTTTACAGGTTTGAACCAAACACTCTTTTAGCAGGGAGTTTCTACTAAAAACTAATTTTTTTCGTACTTGACTTTGGAAATTTAAAACTAATCTATTAACTAAATTGGTTAAAAAGATTTTGATGAAAGCTAAACAATTTTCCCGCATAAGCACTATGTGCTTATTTTCACAGACTTACAAATAAGCAAAGAACTAGAGCAATATTTTAACTAAAAAGGGATTTTCATTGATTGAAGAGGATATTACAATGATAAAACTAAGTTAAACCTTACTTAGAAATAAACTAAAAACTGACTTTTCTAAGAAAAACTAAGACTGAATTGAAACTAAAAACTAGGGTGCCTTATACTTGGCTACAACATCTCTATTTATACTAAGCTACTGGTCTTCATGCTCTTCACTCTCTTGGCTTCTTGATGTGTTTCCTGTGTGAGTGCAAATAGCCAAGGACTCACTCTTGTGCTTTCTTTAGCCAAATCCAAGCCACCCAATTGGTAGGTACCAATTTGAAGCAATCTAAGCCGTTTGATGGAGCTTTTCTGACATGGATTGCCATGGTGGCAATGGGGAAAAGAATAGGGAAAATGTGAGTGGGTTTGGGATTTGGGGATGACTGGGTAATAGGGATTAAGGTGGTTTTGGGGTATGGTGCTACTGGGTAAAAGGTAGAGATGAGGTTGAGTGTTTTGGGGTTGAGGAAAAGGGGATTAGGGTATCTAGGGTTTTGTTTGAGCGGAAATGTGGGAAGGAGAGAAAGGCAGAGGGTGTGTTTTGTTTATTAATAATCATGGGTAACAGGTTTGGGTGGGTATGGATCGGGTAAAAGCTTGGATATTGGGCCAATGGATTGTTATTGGGTTGAGATATTACTTGGACTAGGATAAGTTTTGAATCCAAGGCAAACATAGGGACCAAATGCCAAGAAAATTCAGGGACCAATCAAGTAACTTCTGAAAAGTGATCCAAGGGTCAAACTTGTGAATCTCAAATAAGTTGAGGACCATTTTTGCCAATTGTGAAATTCCAAGGACTAAACTTGACAATTTTAAAAATCCGAGGATCAAAAGCTGTAATTTCTCAAAATTTATGAAATTTTTCACCAAAGGACTAATTATGACAACTTATGATTTCAAAAGGACCTTTGGTGACTTTTCTTTTAAAATCACGTGCTCGAGGGACTATTTACGTCAATTTTTGAAAGTCGGGGATGAAGCGCCAATTATGCAAACTTTGCTCGTTTTTCAATAATTTTGCATCTGAAACATATAAAACACAATTTTGAGATATTTTCAGTATTTTGATGCATTTAGTGTTTTTTAGATGTTTTGCGATTCAGATTGACCAAAAATGATGAGTGAATAAGCACTCATCAAATCCCCCACACTAAAACATTGCTAGTCCTTAGCAATCTTTTGAGAAAAACTTAATGGATTTGAATCTCTTTACCAAAAGCCATTACTTCGGGAGTAGCCAAATGTTTCAGTTCAAGTGAGAACTATGGTACACTGATAACCATATGATTTTGAGCAAACCACCGCTTTCGGTTTTGATTTGTCTTTCTAAGCCGTTTATCGGACTAGCCAACTCTAAGATAAATTATCAATATTATCTTTGGTGAGCTGATTACCAATTATGGTTTTTCAAGCGCGCCTTTACCACAAGCCATAAACTTGCGGGCTAGCCAACTCTTAACTAATTAAAGATATGGTGAAATTTGAACACCATACAATTTTGGCAAATTGCAAGCCGTCAGGTTTGATAAATCTTTACCAAGAGTCGTTTGCTCTTGGATTAGCCAATCCTTTTGTTTATTAGACATGGCGGACTGATAGCCGAAATCTGAGTAAGTGCAAAACACTTATTCCAAAAAAAAAATTTTTGGCCAAAAATGGGGGAATAGGGTTGTAAAACATATGATAAAATTCGCGAGAATTCCCCCCCACACTAGAAATGAATATTGCCCTCAATATTCAAAGTACTGCGGTTATGCTTAAACTAAGAACATAAAGGGAAATACTACGGCCATTATTTGAAGATTTTTTTTTTTTTTTGGGAAAACTTTATATACAACAGCGGGCAACTCCCCAGCTAGGGTGGTAGAAAGTAGAAAGAAGTCGAAATACGGTGAAAACCCATATAGTGTGCTCTTTTTTGATTCCCGAAGTTAAGCTAGCTTGACTCGATCCCGCATTCATTGGTCCATGGGGAAAGTTTGTAGATCAGGACAACCAAGGATGGTATGTCCTCTCCAAAATAATGCTTCAATCTATGTCCATTCACCTTGAAGTTTGGTCCGTCGGTTTGAGATAACTTCTCAGGCGGTGCCATATGGAAAAACTTTGGCAATGGTGAATGGACGGTCCAAGGTCTTAAGTTTCCCAGAAGATTTTCAATCTATAATTGAAAAGAAGGACTCGGTCACCAAGCGTTGAAAGCAGTTCTTAATCTTTGAGTCATGGATCTTCTTTGTCTTTTCCTTGTAAATCAACGAGTTCTCATAGGCTTGATCACGGAGTTCATTTAATTCATTGAGTTGAACTTTCCGGTGATCACGATGACTTAAGGTCAAAATTGGCATGCTTCAAGGCCCAATAGGCTTTGTGCTCGAGCTCGTCGTCGGAGATGACCGCGCCTTTCCATACACAAGCTTGTAAGGAGTACACCCGATGGGTGTTTTGTAAGTGGTACGGAAGGCCCAAAGTGCATCTTCAAGTTTGTCCGACCAAGAGCACGGTTTTCACCTCACGGTCCTCTCCAAGATTCTTTTCAAACCACAATTCGAAACTTCCACTTGCCCACTAGTTTGTGGGTGATCTGCGGTAGAAAGGCGGTGAGTGACACCATACTTAAGCATGACTTTTGCGAGGTGGTGTTGCAAAAGTCGCGTACGCGATCACTAATGATGGCACGGGGAGTTCGAAGCGGGTAAAGAGAGACTTCAAGAATTTCACAACTACTCGGCGTCGTTGGTAGGGGCGCTTCGCTTCCACCCATTTAGACAGTAATCAACACGCCCGAGTATATACTTGTTCCCTCGAGAAGGCGGGAGCGGACCCATAAAGTCAATACCCCATACGTCAAAGATCTCGCACACTTGAATGGCATTTTGAGGCATTTCATCTCTTTTAGAGATGTTGCTGGCGTTGGCAAAGTCGCAAGATTTGACGAGGTCATGGGCATCTTTGTAAATCGTGGGCCAATAGAAAGCGGTCAAACACCTTTTGGCGGTGTAGTTTGGGCCATGATGTCCCCCCGTGGGTCCATTATGACAAGCCTTGAGAATTTCTTGCTTCTTGGCCATGAACACACCGTCGGATGACTTGATCCGCTGAACCTTAAACAAATAGGGGTCGTCAGTAATGCTTAACATCTTTGAAAAACTTGTTCTTTTGTTGGGATGACATCCCTTTCACAACAAAGTTACCCGCATGATAGTTTGCAAAGTCGGCAAACCATGGAGTACTCGAATTTTCATGATGAGATACCACATTAAGAGTCTCGAGAGGAAGCGTTTCATTTATTTCCTTTTCTCGCACACCTTGATGTGGATTTTCAAACGAGAGAGATGATCAGCCGCTAGGTTTTCCGCTCCTTTTTTTATCACGGATAATGATATCAAATTCTTGTAGGAGGAGAACCCATGAACAATCTCGGCTTTGCATCTTGCTTAGCAAAGAGATATTTGAAGGCCGAGTGATCCGTATACACTATGCTTTTGGACAAGATCAAGTATGGCTGAAACTTCTCGAAAGCATACACCACGGCTAGTAATTCTTTCTCCGTCGTAGTGTAATGTGCTTGAGCGTCGGTCAAAGTTTTGCTAGCATAATGTATAGGCTGGAAATGTTTTGACTTTCGTTGCCCAGCGGCACCTATGTGAAATCACTTGCGTCGCACATAAGCTCAAATGGTAATTCCCAATCGGGGGCAACTAGAATTGGTGCTTGGTGAGCTTTTTCTTAAGATTTTGAAAAGCTTCAACGCACTCACTAGAGAAGATGAAAGGAGTGTCTTTTTCAAGTCGGGTCATAGGCGGGATATCTTGAAAAATCTTGAATGAAAGCGGCGATAGAATCCGGCATGACCAAGGAAACTTCTAACTCCTTTGAAGGTTGTGGGAGGAGGTAATTTTGAAATGACATCGACTTTAGCTTTGTCAACCTCAATCCAGCTTAGAAATCTTATGGCGGACAATTCCTTCCTTAACATAAAGTGACATTTCTCCCAATTTAGACAAAGATTGGTGTTTTCTAGCGTTCAAGCATCTTGTACAAATGGGAGAGACATGTTTGAAAAGAATCCCCAAAGACCGAAAAATCATCCATAAAGACTTCCATAGTCTTTTCGATCATGTCATGGAAAATGGCCATCATACACCTTTGGAATGCAGGGAGCATTACACAAGCCAAAAGGCATGCGTCGGTAAGCAAATGTTCCATAAGGACGCGTGAATGTGGTCTTTTCTTGATCTTGTGGGTCAATGGGAATTTGGAAGTAACCCGAGAAACCATCGAGAAAACAATAGTATTAGTTTCCCGCTAATCTCTCAAGCATTTGGTCCATGAAGGGTAATGGAAAGTGGTCTTTACGGGTGGCTTCATTTAACTTTCGATAGTCAATGCAAACCATGTCCGTAACCAATCGGTAGGAATCAACTCGTTTTCATCATTTTCAACAACGGTAATGCCACCTTTTTTGGGCACACAATGAGCGGGGCTAACCCGAGGACTATCGAGATAGGGTAAATCAATCCCAGAGCAGTTTTATGACTTCCTCTTTGATAACCTCATGAATTTTAGGATTCACCCTTCTTTGGTGTTGAACCGCCGGTTTGAAGTCATCTTCCATGAGAATTTTGTGTGTGCAAAATCTCGGGTCAATACCCTTGATGTCGGAAGGTTCCAGCGATGGCTCGCTTATGTAACTTCAAAACCTTTATGAGAGCGGCTTTTTCATCCTCACTCAAGTCCTTAGCAATGATGACGGGTGATTTATTGTCACCTTCCAAAAATGCATACTCGAGATGAGGTGGTAAGTCCTTAAGTTCGACCTCGGGAGGATCATTAGATTTTTCAATCGTTTTGATTTCCTCTTTATGAAGTTCTTGAGGAGGGAGTGATGAAGGATCTTCATTGAGCAACTTCTCGATGAGAAGTATATCTCCTCAATATCGATGGGAGCGTGATCAATTTGCCATGGAGCAGAATCACTAGCCAAGTATGCTTCAATCTCTTCCAAAATAAAGTCACTTCCCTCAAACGGAGTGAGGGAAGGGAAGAGAAGAGAGACGGATAGGATCAGCGAAGTGGGATTGCCATTTGAGAATCCAAGAATTTCTTGAGAATACTCCTCCGACACAATGTCAAGGACATCAATTTTGTTGTGAATTGTCTCATAATTGGGGAGTATTTAGTAACTTGATTGAGATTGAAGGTAGCTTCCTTGTTTACCCTCAAAGTGATTTCCCTTCATCAACATCGATCAATGCCCGACCGTTTTAGAAGCACCTCCCAAGGATGAGGGTACTGGGGATCGACATCAAATTCGACAACAACAAAGTCGGCGGGGAAATGAAACTTGCCTACTTTCACAAATACATCCTCGGCTATACCTAGCGGACGAGAACTATGCGGTCAAGGCTCGAGGATCATACATGTATGTGTAAGCGGAGGTAATGAAAGCTTTTTCCACATGGAGTGTGGCATCAAGTTAATGCTAGCACCAAGATCGGCCAAGGCAGAGCATTGAACTATGCCTTGAAAATCACATGGGATGAGAAATTTTCCGGGGTCTCCTAACTTTTGAGAAGTTTTTAGGATAACCGTCGAACAATTTTCGTTCAAAGAAGTTTTAGCCATTTCGGAAATCTTTTCTTTGTTATTCAACAAATTTTTGATTGTTGGACCGAACTTTGGCATTAGAAGAAGCGTCATGAAACTAATCTCGAGTGCAAATCTTGAAAGATTTGGATAAGCTTTTCCATTTGTTGACTAGTTTTATCACGGAGCTTTTGGTCATTAAGCCTTGAAGGATAAGGAAGTGAAGGCTTAGGAGTGGTCATCGGAACAACGGGTTCGGAATTGGAGAGTAAGACCTCAGGAGGTTGGACTTGTGCTTGCGGTACTTGGTGGGCTTGAGTTATGCACCTTGTCCTTTGATACCTCGGTTTCTCGTTCCACATCCCTCACGGAGGAAGGATTAGGCATCGAGGGTCCCTCATAAGATTTACCACCGGGGTAGCAATAGCATTCAATTCACCTTTTGGGTTGGGAATGGTATTACTCGGGAAGAGCACGAAGTTGAAGCTTGACTCTTTTGACTCATGAGACTAGCAAACATGCTTTCAATCTTGCTTTGAGATTGATCAATTTTGTTGCTAGTAGCTCTAAGCTCGGAAGTGAAATCATTCTTCAAGGTGGTAATTTGATTTTGCATGGATGCCATCTTAGCTTCATTGCTTTTGATGTAATTAGCAATGTCAATGGAAGCGAGGAGGCATGCACATTTTGTTGGGGAGCTTGGAATCGGTTTTGATTGAAATTTCCTTGATTTTGAAAACCTTGATTTTGATTTTGAAAATTCGATTCGACTCGATTTTGATTGAGCTGATTATTTCTATTTTGCACATTTTGATTGCTCGATTTTGATTAAACGGGTGGTCAAGGAAATTGTTAGAGCGATAGGTGAGAAGGTTTGGTCCCCTTGGTTGGTAGGAATTACCTCCGTATTGTAGGAACCGAAGCGGCATAAGCGGCTCTCTTGAGTGAAGCACCGGGTTTGGACACTCAAAATAAGGATGTGGACCACCACAGGTTTCACAACTCTTGTTCACGACATTCACTTGTTGATTGTTGTTATTTTGACTCATTTTAAGTCTGGTGGATATTTCTTCAATCTTTTGGTTAGAGTCGGTATTCGAAGATGGAAGGGTGGTAGATCTCGTTGACTCCCTCCTCTCGGCAGAGGAATCCCAATAATTGTGTGGTGGGGTCATGTTTTCAATGAGATCATAGCACTCTTGGTTTTCATAAAGGTACCACTTGGCGGCATTGATGGTGTCCGCGATGTCTCAATGTTAACCCGTTATAGAACGTATCTATTTGGGTGACAAGCAACATGTTGTGGTTCGGACATCGATCAATGAAAGCTTATAAGCGTTCCCACCCTCAAATAAGGACTCATCGGGATCTTTGCGAAAATGCGATTTCATTCCGTAGTTTCGTCACCATCGACGGTGGAAAATATTTTGCCAAGAATTTGGAGATCATTTCATCGAAACTATGGATTGAGTTCTTGGGAAGACGATCAAACCATGCGGTGGCATGAAGCGTCAAGGAATATGGAAAGAGATATAGCGAAGGCGTCATCGGTGACCCCATCATACTTTGGGTGACGGTGAGAATTTGTCGAGATGCTTGTTGGCATCGTCACCCGGTGATCCGTGAAATTGGAAAAAACTTTGGACTTGTTGTATCATGTGATACTTAAGTCCAAAATCCGTGGCTCGATGTTGACGGGGCAATTGGACCGCCCCGTCCATCCATCGTGGGTTGGCAAAGCTCTCCATCGTTCGGGAGATCGGGCAGCTGGATCTTGTGGACCGGGTACTGGGACTTGAGGTCCGTTCCCTTGGTTATGTGTCATTGTGATTTGTTCGACGGTACATATCTCGGGTACGTTTGCTTGGTTACGGTTCACGTCTACGAGCTTGAGCGGCGAGTGCGCATGCACTTCCAAAAAAACAACACTTTCAATTAAAACAAGACCGAGGCAAAACGAACCAGTGAACTTAAACCAATAATCCCTCGTGAAATGATCACTTCTATAAGTAAAACGCACAAAGGAGGAGCGGGGAGAGAATTGTAGGTCAGCCGCGCAAGCTTATTAAAACCCCGTTCTCTACAGCAGCCGAATTTAGTGTCGGCCCAGCCGTCCTTATACCCCTCACACCAGGTTTGTTTAAAAACCGATAAAAGTAAACCAAAACATGAGCGACACAAAGGCAAGTTTTAAATCTTTTGTTCGGGAACTTATAATGATAACACCTCAGTTGAGAATGTTATATTGATTGTGTCTTCTATTTATTTAAAACAACAAGGAAAATCTTTTTGTATTTTTAATCTTTTACATATATATACAAAGAAAGGAAAAATATTTTTGTATTTTTATAAAACAATAACTTCACGAGGAAGGTTCTTCAAGTCACTAATCGCAAAAATCACGATATTGTCGCAACACACACCTGCCGGCTGGCCAAAATTTGATTAGTTGTGAAGTGAGTGGTGAAAACACAATATCAAGCATATATCAAAATAGCAGTAAGTCAATCGACAAATCAACCCTTTAGGAAAAGGTCAACGTGCCAAACCTCAGGGTGTGATAAAAGTGATCTCGGAAAGTGATTTCCCGGGTCGTGTCCCAGCGAGGTGTGAATGGAAGGATTAGTTGAGTTTAGTGATTTGAACTTGAATTGATTTTAATGGTCATTTTGGATTTGATTCGTATTCTACAAATTAATTGGAAGGTAATTAAGGCAAGAACCAATAAACTAAAAATAAACTATCACTAAGCTTAAGGAATGATAAAAGCGGCTACACTAAGTCCTAGGGTGCAAAATGCAAAACGCTAAAAAGCGAAAACGAGCAGCCATAAACGTAAAAGTTTGCACAATTTAAGGCTACAGGTGTGAAATCAATTTTCCTCGTTCTATTTGACTAAAAATAATTTTAGGAAAAGCGGAATATTTTTTCGACTTTTAAAATAATTACTACGAATTAAAAACTAATTAACACTAATTAAATGATTAAAAATACTAAACTAATTGGAAAATCTGAAAATACAGAAACTACTTTGGAGCAACTGGTTCTAAGGAAAATTAAAAAGGGTGGGTGTGTATGTAAAATAAGCAGGAAATAAGCTAGAAAGAGCTTATGAGCTAAAACTGCCTAAGACCCTTATATATTAAATGTTGCAAAGTGTAGCTGATAAAGACCCAAGGCTTAGTTGGTTGTGTGGTGTTGTGTTGTGTGCTTGAGCCAGGAGACCGAGGGTGAGTTCGAATCCCTGTAGGTACCCTTTTTGAAAATCTATTTTTTTTTCAACTCTTTCTTTTGAAACTTGATTAAGAGAGGAAAAAAGCAATTGCAAATGTTCTTGAAAAAAGCTTTGGAATATTACGAGGAACAGCTTATTAACAACAGTTGTGACAGAAGCAATCAAACACCTTTTTAACAACACCAAACAATCCTTAAGCATTATTTTTGGAAGTAAATCAAGAATGCAATAAGGTTCCCAACATAAAAAGAAACAATCTTACTTAGCAAACTTGAAATAGCAAACATAAGCTATGCTAATCTATGGAGGACATCCGTGGGCACAATAAGCTTAACATGGAAATTCCAAACTGAATAAATGTATCAAAATTCAATGTAAGGTCTCAAAAAGCATGCATCAGAACCTGTGGCTTTTGTTTTGAGCTTATTCAAAGTGTGAGAATGATCTTGAAAGCAACTAAGACATAAGAATATCAACAACGTAAGGGGGGGTTATGGCGTAGTACGGACAAGTTGAGAAGACAAAAACGCAAGCAAAGCCCAAGGGTTGTGAGGACTTGCACGCACTGCGCAGAACTGAGTTAAACCGAAAAAATTTTTTTGAATTTTTCTCTTTTGACCCAAGTTAAATTACCTACTGAACTTGTGATTTTTATTTTTTAAAATTTTTTATCACAAGAAAAAAACTGACAGAAGTTAACTTTTTTGAAACCAAAGAAAAAAACTCTAAACTCTGTGTAGGCTTGTAAAAAGTTTTCCAACTTAAAAATCTTATTTCAGATACTCAAAACTTGTTTGACTTGACTGGTCAAAGTGGGTAAAAACCACTTTGACCCATTTTACAGGTTTGAACCAAACACTCTTTTAGCAGGGAGTTTCTACTAAAAACTAATTTTTTTCGTACTTGACTTTGGAAATTTAAAACTAATCTATTAACTAAATTGGTTAAAAAGATTTTGATGAAAGCTAAACAATTTTCCCGCATAAGCACTATGTGCTTATTTTCCACGAACTTACAAATAAGCAAAGAACTAGAGCAATATTTTAACTAAAAAGGGATTTTCATTGATTGAAGAGGATATTACAATGATAAAACTAAGTTAAACCTTACTTAGAAATAAACTAAAAACTGACTTTTCTAAGAAAAACTAAGACTGAATTGAAACTAAAAACTAGGGTGCCTTATACTTGGCTACAACATCTCTATTTATACTAAGCTACTGGTCTTCATGCTCTTCACTCTCTTGGCTTCTTGATGTGTTTCCTGTGTGAGTGCAAATAGCCAAGGACTCACTCTTGTGCTTTCTTTAGCCAAATCCAAGCCACCCAATTGGTAGGTACCAATTTGAAGCAATCTAAGCCGTTTGATGGAGCTTTTCTGACATGGATTGCCATGATGGCAATGGGGAAAAGAATAGGGAAAATGTGAGTGGGTTTGGGATTTGGGGATGACCGGGTAATAGGGATTAAGGTGGTTTTGGGGTATGGTGCTACTGGGTAAAAGGTAGAGATGAGGTTGAGTGTTTTGGGGTTGAGGAAAAGGGGATTAGGGTATCTAGGGTTTTGTTTGAGCGGGAAATTGGGGAAGGAGAAGACAGAGGGTGTGTTTTGTTTATTAATAATCATGGGTAACAGGTTTGGGTGGGTATGGATCGGGTAAAAGCTTGGATATTGGGCCAATGGATTGTTATTGGGTTGAGATATTACTTGGACTAGGATAAGTTTTGAATCCAAGGCAAACATAGGACCAAATCACTTACAAAACTGAAAATTCAGAGACCAATCAAGTAACTTCTGAAAAGTGATCCAAGGGTCAAACTTGTGAATCTCAAATAAGTTGAGGACCATTTTTTTTTCCAATTGTGAAATTCCAAGGACTAAACTTGACAATTTTAAAATTCAGGGATCAAAAGCGTAATTTCTCAAACTTTTGAAATTTTCACCAAAGGACTAATTATGACAACTTATGATTTCAAAAGGACCTTTGGTGACTTTTCTTTTAAAATAATGCGTGCTCAGTGGACTATTTCACAATTTTGAAAGTCGGGGACTTGAAACCGCCAATTATGCAAACTTTGTTCGCTTTTTCAATAATTTTGCATCAGAAACATATAAAACACAATTTTGAGATATTTTCAGATTTTGATGCATTTTAGTGTTTTAGATGTTTTGCAGTTCAGATTTGACCAAAAATGATGAGTGAATAAGCACTCATCATTGACCTTCTCTTAGAGTTGGTTGGTATTGAAGAAGGAGACCCTCTCCCTAGTCTCCGCTCAGGAAAAACCAAAATGCACTAATTGAGTCTAGAGCCACGAGATTCATAAAAAGATCTCATAGGAACACATGACATTTCATCGCTTGTTGTTCATCAATAAGGGCACAAGTGAGATATTCTAGAGTCCTACGCAGGTCTTAGCAATCTGCCAGAACATTTATGAGAAGTTTCACATCTGTGATCTTCAATGATTGAATGGAAACTCCCGCTGTGGTCAACATCAAGCATACCCCGACAAAGAAGTCACTTCGTAACTCCCCTTGGATTACGCTTAGTGTATCTCAAACGGTCTACGTCGTGGGGTGATGCTTCGTGTACTGACTCATCCGAATCTGTAGGTGTACGTACATCGCTATCTCACTTGTGGGACTCCAGTCAGAACGGCCTTTGTGACAATTAGAGACGTGTTTTCACACTATGCTGTTAACACACTCGAAGTTCAAACTTGTAAGCGCTGGATTACTTCTAACCCATGTTTTATGTTTTCTTCTTATGGATGCTTGCGGGAGGAAGAGATCGTGCAGATTTTCCACATGCTCATACCAACAACACATGAAAAGTTCTCATCAAAATCAAAGGCAACGCAAAGTTAAAGATGATTCTTCGTCAATGTCAAAGAATCTACAAAGTTTAAAGACTCGAGAACTACATCATTGGTAACCAAAAGACAAATAGAAGTGTGAGCATGGTGGGGAATGACCTGGAGACACCTAACCAACGAAGTTGACAACGGCAGAATACCATATTAACTGATCACAAAGCATGAAGGAACAAAAACCAAGACTATTCTATATCGACACACAAAGTTCAAGCTCAAGGAAAGTAAAGACCTAATCAAGTGGAGCATCTTTTGAATGACCACCCCAGGGAAGATTGTTAGCCGTAACAGTTTTATTAGAAGTGATGGTCATTCAATTTTAGGAACTTTGTAACGTGTGTTAGATATTGTAATAGAATAGTCGTCGGGCTCGTGGATTGGACTAAGCTAAATGGCTATAAGTTATGTTAAGCTAGCCTTGTATAAGTTGTCACCCAATCCAAGTCCAATCCAAGCCCATCCCAAAGCCCATTAGGGCATATGTACTTGTTGTATAAATACACCTCAAATGTGTCATTTTGAGGTGTGTGCTTGAGTGTGTGTGTGTGTGTTTTCTTTAAGCAATACAAGTTTCCCTTTCTTATTTCTCTCTACACATATACGTATATTATCAACATCAAGTCACCATCTTTCTCTTAATCTTTCTTCTTCTTATTTACGCATAAAGCTTTGTGTTTGTTTCGTGTATACTTGTGTGGTAAGCTTTGGTATAACGTGATAAGGTTGATATATTTGGGTGGAGAAGAAGACCCAATTGAAACTTTTATTGTTGTTTTATTCGGCCCCAAAATTCGTTAGTTATTTTCTCTACACCCTTATATTTATTGAAAGTTCCATTTTAATACTTTAACTTAGTTTATTCGTATTATTATTCTTAATAATATTGAAGCTTATTTGTTAAATTGTTTCATTGATAATACTTCTAAAGGTTAAAGATTAAATTATGCGTAATCGTTAGTAACATTCAAGACAGTTTCTATAATAGTTGTATTAGATCTTTCTCGTATAACTAATTCTTTACAAGCTAAGGAATTGGATCGTAGTGTTACTGGGATCAACAATATGATATGTACATCGATTTAGAGATGGGATGGGAATGGTTTTGTTGTTTGGTTTCTCATGTTGAAAGGTAAAGACCCAATAAGATTGATATACATCAAGAAGCTCGACTAACACTTAAACAAGAACCATTTTGCACTGCTGTGAGGCAGTATTTGCCCATGTATGTGAAAAACTTATGTGATTATGTGTGTTGCTCTCCTTTTATAGAGAGGCTTTTTAGGGTTTAGAGATAAACCATTTGAGGACGATCAACGGTTGGTAAAGAGCCAGGTGTCGATCATCTGGGAGCAGACAAGGATGACATATGTCATTTGTCCTTTAGCTCGTACGTAGTTGTGCTTTTCGTGCGTTCCCATTGTGAGGTGTTAGATGGTACATCTTAACCGTTAGTGACAGTTGGGGAGCAGTAGCATTGTCTCACTCAGTCAGGCCGGAGAGATCTTTACAGGCTCTACGTAGCCTGGGATTTAAGCCGGGCTTTTATAAAGTGTTGATGGGTCTTGGTGATGGGCCTGATTCGAGCGTGTAATTAGTGAGCTTGGGTTATTAATGTTGATACGCTATCAGACGGGAAAACAGTGATGCATGGATTTACGGATGCCTAGAACAATTTTTGGAAGTAGTTTAATAATGGTGCAATTATTTTTTTATTGCAACAATTGAGACAAAAAACAAACGGAATGCAAAGTTGTTTTACAGAGTAAATTGGAAAAATCATCCGTGTGGTTTGGCCAAATTCCATGTTTCATCCGTATGGTTCGAAATTTCAAGCTGTATAGGCAGAACGAAAGGGTATTTTAGTAATTCCAGTTTAAGGAAGGGCGAAATCGGACCCAATGTTTCCCCATAAAGATGTTGCTTGCACTTTCCAAATCATCAGGACAAAACATGCAATTTGGCCAAACCACAAGGGCGATTTTTGCAATCTACTCTTGTTTACATAGGAAAGTTTTTTATGTTAGTTTTTACAGATTGATTATTGTTGTTTGTTTTTTATATGAATTTGACAAATATTGAATGATTAGTTGTTTCTTCTTGTAGTTTAGTTGTTAAATATTTGTTTGTTTAGATGTAATGTGTTCAAACACATAAAGAATACTGAGTTTTTTGGTGTTTTTTTTAAAAAATTATGGTTTCAATCGGGTAGAACCGAAATACATGAACTGGAACCGAAAAATGCTCTTCGGTCCGGTTCTCGGTTCCTAAAGTATGAGTTTTTCGGTTCTCGGTTCCGATTCGGTTCCAAGCGATCCAGAACCGAGCTCACTCTCGCTAACACACTTACGTACCGATATGTCAAAAATCTTAAATTCTAATTTAAGTTTATAGTAAGAACATCGGGCATGACCTTGATTTTTCAGCGGGCCTTACAAAACCGAACACAATAAACTACTCGGATACATAGGTTCAACTATCAAATATAGTAGAAGGATACTTGTAGACCAACTTCCAACTTTTAAGAGGCTTCAAATCTCTTATTTTTTTTACTGATGTGAGATAGCTTGTTACAAGTGGCCACCACTACATGTGGCGATGAAGCCGATCTTGGTCTCGTCAGTCGTCATGAGGTACTTCTTGGTCACTTGAACTTGTATGGAATGTTTGTGGAAGTATATATTTTAGTAAAGAAATTATTTATCTGTGATGATGAAAACCATTGCAAAGTAAAGTGATATGATGAGGTAACGGTAACGTGACCACAAAAGTCGTGGTGAGCACTTTGAATGCTCTAACATGGTGTTTTGTAACTTTTGTGGGTGATGCAAATGTAAAAGTTTTGGCTTGATAGAATACCAAAAATGTTGTCGTAGAAGTCTTAGTGAGTGGATTTGGGTGGTCAAACACTTTTTGCTTGGGTTTTTTTAACATTTAATAGATTAATGTATTATTTTGTACTTCATCAATTTGTTAGAATACTTGGACATCATTAAAGATACAATTTACCGTAGTATATAATCAACTAGGGTAAGGTATTCTAAAATGAGAATTACCCTAGGATAAAAACATTTCAAAGATTGTCTATAAACAACATCAATTATTGTAATAGAAGAAACATCGTCTATAAACAACAGAAATTATTATACTCGTAAGTGACTAATCTGTCATTCATGGTACATCGATTATATGGCAGAGTTAATTGTGTACTTGGAGGAAGGCATTGTAGTGTAGCTATAGGAATCCTTTGTTTCGACTGGCACAGAAATAGATATTAACGCCAAAATTATAACCTGGTTTTTAATATCAGCTAAAATACTTTTAATAGTATAGTGCTGATAAAATTCTTTAACCAACATATTCCTTATCTCCATGTGTTTGCAATTGTTCAATACACAACACAGCCATATTGTATATGCGTCTTTGATTCGTACATACCCTCTATGTGGCTATAAAATGACCCAACAGCAATAACAACCTTTGCACAAACGACCAAAAAACAAAACTCCGTGTCTTATGCACGCCTATATTCATCTCCACAGTCACCAATCACTCTCTGAAGATCTTTTCCCTTGCTTATGACTTCTTGAATGCTGCTTACATCTTCTTCATCAAGTTTAAGTGAGAATATTGCAGTACAGTCTTTGATATGTTCTGATAAACCAAGTCTAACGCCCACCATTGACCCCGCCACAGAGGGCTGCAATTGCAGTCGTGTTGCAGCATTTTCAGTAAAAAAAGATTTGGCAATTTGTTGATTTATTTGTTTTAACAGAAAATTTTTGAGTGAGCTAGTTTACCTGATCTAGTATGAACTTTACAGCAACAGTTGGTATGGAGACTCCATGTTTTATTGCTACCTGATTTAGAGTTTTAAGAAGAGCTTGGAAAAGACTCCATCCGCCCCATGCATCAACCATCTGGTATATGAAAATATACAGTACTGTTTGAAACTTTTTTATACTTATTCATGGTGATGTTTTTATACAATTTAAAAAAAAATAATATTTGAGAAGTTAACATACCCGTTTGTATTTCTGAAGCGAAGGAGTGTTAAGTGGAGGTCCTGCAAAAGGGATTGACACGTTGGTATCTAAGAACTTCTCAGATAATAGTCCGCCCATTACTGTTCCATAGCTGCCAAAAAAATAATGTGTAATATCTTATAAGCATGATTATGTGTGTGCGCGCGCGTGTGTGTGCCAGAAAGAGAGAGACATACGTTATGAGTTTGACTCCAGTGAGCTGACAGAGTTCTGCCATTCTTTGTTGAGGTCGCATGTCCACAAGTGAATGTTGAACCTGGTAACAGTAACAAACACATAGTAACGCCACATTTAAACCTGATTTCTGAATAAGATATAAATATGGAACCGCCAGTATTACATTTTATTACCTGATTGCTAACAATTGGAATGCCGTTTTCCAATATAATCTGTAACCGCTGGGTATCAAAGTTGGTCAAAGCTACCGTCTTAATCTTACCTGCGCAAACCAGAAGATAAAGTTCTATCCAGTGATGAGAAGAAATTAGTGAGAATTGAAGACGAATGATTAAGATCAAACCTTCTTCTTTCAAATCTGTTAGATGTTTAAGGGCATCAAGATAACCATTATTGGAGTAATCCCACCTGGTTCAAGAAAAAATAACGACTCAGCAATATTTCATCTTATCACAGGGATACCTATTAATTGCTACTCGCAGGCTTACAAGTTAACTTGAAATAAGAAAAAACTCAAAAAGTAATAAATAATTGCAAAAATGTCCTGAATTTGCAAGAAACAGGTGAAAAAGAATCAATACCAATGAAATTGAAGCATGTCCAAGGAAGCAACATCCATTCTCTTTCGTGAAATATCAATGTTTTGCCGAACATAAGTGCTCGTCATTTTAACTGGTGGCGGCACCCACTTGGTAAGACTGCATTTTAAAGTAAGAAGATAGGGTTAGATGATAAATCAACCGGTCAGAGCAATTGAGTATGATTTCCAGAAAGCAAAGTAAACATGTAATTTGTGTCTTTCAATTAACGAAGACATCGAATTTGGTTATATATGAAGAGAAAGAGGTCGTGATTTAACACCATGTCAAACAATAAAAAGCAAGTATAACCAACCCTTTGACATTCTCTAAAAACTCAGGTGGACGCTCCCTGCGGACACGATTAATGAATAGGCCATAGAGATCTTCTGCAGGCCCATCTGCCATATAAAAAATACAGCAATAAAGTAAGACATGACAACTGTTAAGTGCATCTACTATGGCAACAACAACAACAACATACCCAATCCCGCCGGGGCGGGGTATGGGGAAGTGCATCTACTATGGCGAACCTTTATAAAGGTTTATAATAGTGTCAAGTTATCCTATGTCATCAATTCATAAACCTTTTACTTGTTATAAACCTTTCTCCGTTATACATAAACTTCTAAAAGCTTTATAAAAATCTCATTAAACACAAATGCATTAAATTTAGAAGAGGTTCAAGATGTTAGATCTTTTCATTCCACGATAGACCTCTTCATCTTTTCTTAGACCTTTTCATAAACCACCATAGTAGATGCTCTTAACAATTGACCTATAATATAGCCTACGCCCTACAAGCCAAAAGTGAAGTGCTTTCAGTAGTTGAATGGGATTCATGATGATGCCACATCTAACCAACAGGCATATAATTTAGTAGTGGTTCTAGCAGCAAACTTCACAATTATAATGTCGACGATTATGCTATTTGATATAGACCAAAACTATGCAAAATACTAAGACAGGAACAGACTAAAAAGTTTCATCTATTGTTAACCGCAAACCCCTTCCATTGTTTACAATTGGCTCTGTAATGTACAACAATATCTGCAGCTTATTTATTGAATACTTAGAATATAACGAAATTGCCATCACCAATAACTTGTTAACTAAATGTCCTAAGGGAGCTTACATATATCAGCCATATCAAATGTGTTTAACCCAGCATCAGCATACCGAAGCATGGCATCTACTGCATTATCCCTATCAATCTTACCCCATCCACCACTAGTCTGCCACATCCCATTAACCACACGACATATCTCTAACGAGTCTTTCCCATTCTTAACTACACTCACTTTCTTATCATCTGTTAACACACAACAGACTCTTCTCGAGAACAATTTACGAGTTTCTACCCCTCTACTACACTTTAACTTAATCGAATTCAACTTCAAATGAGTGAACGAATGATTTAACAACTCGGTCATTTTTTAAAAATAGACAAGGAAGCAAGAAAAAAAAAATTTGAACGGAGGAAGCAAGAAATTAACAAGAGGCATATATACTCTTACAAGCTGGCTCAAATTTGGCTTTTTATGATGATGAGAATAATTGATTAACATGTGGCCACGTGTCCACTTTCATAACATTCACTTTATCCCACTTTTATGTGACATAAACTGAACTCTAAATAGTAACTGTAAACCAACCTCACTACTGATTTCCTTATAAAAATATCCAAAACTAGTGAAGTTTTTAAGAAAATACAAAATTCGTAAAAAGCTATCTTAACTTATGTTTCAGAAAGAACCACCCAAGCTAACTAAACAGATGCGTTCGGTTCACTTTTAAAACATTTGTAAAATTAAACCGGTTAGTACAAAACTAGCTATTTTTAAGTTAGCTTATATAACATGCTTATGAACCTATCTAAATTTTGGAAAAAGTTCAAAACCCCACTTTTTATGGGCTTATGAGCTTATAGCTTATTTAAGGCCATAAGCTCAACTTGATAAACTTATAAGCTGAAATAACTAAGCTTATGAGCTTTTTCACATTTACATAAGCTTATCAGCTTGCTGTATAATCTAACACAGTGTTTGGATTATCTTATTTTCCGGGCTTATAACTCGTAAACTCATTTTTTTTTATTATATAAATTTTTTTCATTTAGGCTTACGAACTTATCAACTTCGGCTTGTCACACGTAAGTGTATAAGCTCAAATTGAGCTCCAACTAATAAGTTAGTAAGCCAAAAAAAGTGAGCTTAAAATAATAAACCAACCCAAAGACCCGAAAATCAATCATAAACAAGGTGTTCATAGAACCAAACAATTTTAATACAAATAATGAGATCTTACAATGATCAGCCATATCAAAAGTGGATAAACCAGCATCAGCATATTTAAGCATAGCTTCAACAGCACCATCACGGTCAATCCTACCCCACCCACCACTCGTTTGCCACATTCCATTAAGCACTCTACATATCTCCAATGAATCATTTCCGTTTTTAACGGTGGTTACTTGCGTAGGCCGGAGACCAACTGCTTCACACCGGATGATGGAGCTCCTCTTTGCTCCGGTGTGAGAACCGGCGGAAGGTGTGTGAGGCTGAGACCCGAAGGTGCTGCTGAATGTACGGATTAAAGTTGTTGACGCCATTTTTTGTTGGGTTTGTCAAGTAGAAGATAATGTTAACTTGGCGCCTGTACCAGATGGTTTTTGTGCATTGTTCGCGTTGGTTCGTTTTATAACGGAACCGAAACCGAAAACTGAATGTTCGGTTTTTTAAAAACCATAACCGAAACCGTTGGTTTTTTTGGGTTTTGGTTTTTCAGTTTTTGGTCGGTTTAGTGGTTCGGTTTGGCCGGTTATCCACTAAATAGGGCTTGGGCCCAAGGAAAAATGATAACAAAATATAACAAAACCAAAAACTTAAAACTATAACAAAAAATGATTATTCGACAACTTAATAAAACCACCAACTTAAAACTTAAAAGATAACAATCCGACAATATCTTAAATTGCAACACAAACGTCTAAACATAAAACCACAATCTCAAAAATAGTTTCTTGACTTCAAACTCTAACGGAAACAACTTCATGACTTCAAATTTCATGTTGAGAAGTATCATTGTGTTGCTTTTTTCCGGTAGAAAACATATCTACAAACAAATATAAATAATGGATTAGCATAACATATAGCGGGAAAAATTTAACATAGTTAAATCAAGTTTCATTACTTACCAAGTTCTAGTTTCTCCAAATTTTCCACCATCTCTTCAAGTGGTAAGCCATTAACGGCCATATCTTGCAAATCCGCCGGTGTAGACCGTAACCAATCTTGTGCACAAATGAGAGCTTCTGCGGTCTTAGGCGTAAGAGAGCTTCTATATTTATCGATAACCCTTCCACCGGTGCTAAATGCCGACTCCGATGCAACGGTCGAGATTGGCATTGCTAACACATGCTTAGCTACTTGTGATAATATTGGAAACTTCACCATATTTTGATTCCACCATCCTAAAACATCAAATGAATTATCCCTCCTTTTTTGTTAGGAATTAGAAAATTCCATAGTGAAGTATCGGTCACCCCAAATATAATCTATCATAAGTTAGCTCGTAGACATTACGTTATTTACTAGTTATTTAGTTAGTTATTTAGTTTAGTGCAACACCGTGGAGGAAGGACGGGTCTTTACCCACTGATGCCGATCCACAACCAGAAGGAGGACGTTTAATTTGTAACTATAAATACCCTCTACCTCCCAAGGTAGAGGGTTGGACCTTTCTCATTCTTAATCTAACCTTCTATGTTTTCTTTCACTTTCTCTCTCTAGAAAGGATCCCACTTTCTCTCTCTAAACTCTATCTAATTCGTTCCATATATTGAATGTATTATGTGTTTGTGAAATCCAATATCTAAAAATTGGTATCAAGAGCCATGGTTTGATCATTCATCTTTCATGCTCTTTGTTTTGGTGGCTTTCATAAGGTTTTTGGGGTTAAAAGTGTTTAGAAGAGTTTGAATCATTTGGTTAATTTCTAGTGTTAAAGTTTGAATTTTGATTGTACTTTTGTGCTTAGAATCATTATAAGTGTTTAGGTTTTGATTTGGAAGGCTTGAATCATCGTGGTTGGGTTGTTTTTGGATTGAAAAGTGGTGTTTTTGAATGTTTATTGGATGCGAGTTGAGACACGTTAAGCATTTCTTGAATGCGAGTTGTGGTTATTTTCATCAAAGCGAGTTGCCTATGCAAGTTGCCTAAGCGAGTTTCCTATGCGACTTGTCCAGATTCGACGTATCTAAAGCAAGTTGCCTAAGAGAGTTGCCTATGCGAGTTGTCTGCTTGTTTATTGAAGCGAGTTGCCTAAGAGAGTTGCCTATGCGAGTTGTCTGCTTGCTTATTGAAGCGAGTTGCCTAAGCGAGTTGCCTAAGAGAGTTGCCTATGCGAGTTGTCTGCTTGCTTATTGAAGCGAGTTGTCTTATGCGAGTTATTTGTTAAGCGACTTGTCAAGGACTGTGATTTGTCAATTCCTGCGATCCGCGGAACAGGGGGTATATATATAAAGAACTAGGGAATATCACAAACTCAACTATAACACCAATTGATCTTCACTTCCTTATCGTCTTCTAGTTCCTTTACTACATTCTACTTCTCACCTTCTTACGGTTTGGTCTTGATTTTTGTAAAATCCCGCGAAAGATTCTATTTCTCGGTTTAAATTACAGACTTGTAAAATCCCGTGTACTCACCAACATCATGTCTTACACTCCTGATTCAGTAATTTCAGAAGTACTCAAACTGTATGATGCTGTTGACAACCATGAGAACACTAGCTACTCTGAACGGTTACAGATGATGGAATCAATCAATGATGATTTGAGTTCTTCATGCTCCGAGTCCAATAAGAAAGATTTGCACCTGTTCAGGCTACAGAATGCCATGCAAAAGGAAAGCAAAGATTTAACCTTATCAACAACTTCACTCTCATATCATGTTACTTCTACCCACATCAATGGAACGAACATGTATTGCCCTCTTCCGTCAGGAGTTATCCACATTTACAGAACTTTGCTTTGTTAAACCTAGAGCAATTCGAGCTACAACTTGACAAAGAGAAGGTTCAAAAAGATAGTTCCAGTGCGTGACTTCAAGTGATCTACAAACAATTTCGGTCATTCATTAGAAGGGAATTCACATCAGATTATGATCAAGACATGACCGAAATGTCCTTCAAGAGACACACTGGAATGGAAATTAGCGTTTCATTGAGAGACACTTATCCAAATCATGGATAATGTGGAGAAGTATATTGAGGAAGTTACTCAGAAAGATGAAAAAGTAGATGAGAGTCGGGAACAGTTGAGAGATATTTGTGATAAGTCGGGTAATGTATCGAAGGTCGGTGTTGCTGAATGCGAATATCGAAACAACAAAGAATGATGTAACCAAATGCCAAGAACTCCCGCACACAAGAAGTGGATGCCGCGATCGAAAAGACGAATGAATCTCGGGTACAATCAATAAATTGTAGTGTTGAGACCGGTATGGCACAAGATGTTGAATCAGTTGACACTGATTATAGAGGCTCAGAGATAGATAACCTTGACACAGCCAGCGGTCCAGTGATTCTTGTTACACATGATGTGATGCCGTATATCGCACCGACAATTGAACAAGTTTCATGTGATGAGATACCCTTAACTGTTCAACATAGTGCATCTGCTAATGTACCTAAACATACTGATCTTAATGCTGAACATGATTCTGATAAATGTTCCTTGGTTGAGGCCGAGTCTAATAATTTCAAAACAAATGATATGGTTGATAAAAAGGCTTTTGATGAACTTTCAAACAAATTCTCAAAACTTGAAAAACATTGCATTTCACTTGAAATTGCGATACAGAGTAAAGAAGAAAGTTTTCAACTTAACAAACCATGTAAAAATCCGGAACTTCCTGAATTCCGTGAACTTTTTGAAATTAACACTTTAAAAGCTCAGCTTCAAGACAAAGAGTCAACTATCAAAAATTTGAAGAAACATATTTCTAATATGCATGTGATATTTTTACAATCCTAAGAATAAAAGAAAATTATTGGAAAATTAAAATTATTTTTATGACTATTTATTTAATTATTATTAATTAAAAACTATTTTTAACTATTTAATAATACCCTAAAATATAAGAAAATATGAAATAAAGCTAGAAAAATGAAATTATGACTTAGAAAAATCTAAAATATTATAAAACTTATTTTAAAATTTAAAAGATATTTTTTATGCTTTTTACTTATTTATTATTAATTATTTAATACTTTTTAACTATTTTAAATTCTAATAAATACTAAACAAACTAAGAAAATTCTGAAATTTTTTATATAATTATCCTATGATGACAGAAAACTAAGAAAATTATAAAAACAGAAAGTGCTTAATAATAAACTAAAATAGAAAATTAAAAATCTAATTTATATTAAATAAACGCTATCACTATTTTTAAAATGATGTTTTTGTGATTTTTATTTTTTAAAACTATTTAACTACTGATAATAAGCAACTTTAATGAAGACAAAAATTTTGGAACTTGAAAATAAGCAGTTTAGAAGCTTAAGAACTTAACAGTTTAAGCTTTTGAGCTTAAATTGAATTTTAAGCTCAAATAAGTGGCCAAATAAGCTAAACAAAAAGAAACAAAAGTGAAATAAGATGAAAATAAGCTAAATAAACTAGTAATGAGTAATAAATTACAAAGAGTAGCACTGATAAGCTTAGAATAAGCTAATAAGCACTTTCACTAAATCTACCAACCAAACAGGCCTGCAGTCATTTTGTAGGCTAGATTAAGCTAGGGGCAAAAGTTCAGAGGTAAAAAATAAGCCTTGATACAAGAAGTTGGCTTATTGAGGTTCCCAAAAAGCCAAGAATCTCACACCGGGTCCACTAATAAGCTTATGACAAGCTTGAGAAAAAGCTTGTATTACACTGAGTATTCAGTGTTCACATGAAATGGGACAAACAAAAAGCTAGTAGCAGCCCTACCAAATAAGCTAGAAAGTTAAAAATAAGCACTGGACCTTTGAGACAGCTAGATGGGCTTTCCAAAAAGCTAAGTTTCAATGCCTGGGTCCCACTAATAAGCTCTGTGTGAGCTTGTGAAATCAAGCAGATACAACCAACTCTATTGGTACAGGGGAGGTTTTTAGAAAAGTGCTTAAAAGAAACCAAGAAATAAGCAGTTTAACTAGCAAACTAAAAATTATAAAAATTATTATGATAAAGATGAGCAGCTAAATACTAATATCCCAAAAGCATAAAACATGAAACTCAAAATTAAATCCTATAGAAAATTATCTATTTTATTCAAAAACTGACTAAGTGAAAATTTGACTTTTTAAGATAAACACTAAAGTTGACTTAAATGAACTTATGATTGATCCTACTCACTGATTATGTTATATTAAGCTAAGTTAAGACTAGATTGATCAATACTAACAACTTATAAACATAAAAACATGATTATGGAACATGAAATATAAACAGTTAATAAACAAGATATGATCACAATCTATTTTGACTTCCTTTCAAATGAACACTGGTTTTTATTGTTTCAATGAGCTATTATGACCTAATGTGACATATAACAACCACAAACAACAACAAGCATACACTGGAATGCTAATCTATCAGCAAATCCAAACAACCCTTATATAAGACTGATTTTTGGTTTTTAAGGCAAATGAGTATAAAGACTTTTGAAACTGCTTTTTATCAACTTGGTATGAGTTAATAAGCTTAAATGAACACAGAAACACTAGCTTAAACTACAATTACTTGGTATTCTATATTATGCTAAAATGACAGTTAATACAAAATTTTTAAGAAAAATGAAAACTAATTAATCAAGTCTACAATATTAAGCTTTAATACAACCAAGATATACCTAATAAGCTAGAAGAACTAAAAATAAGCATATAACAAGCAGTTGAACAGTAAAATCACAAAAATAAGAAAAATTCTTACAAAATGCTATCCAACCAAAGACCATGAATCAAGGATCAAGACCACTCCTAATAGCTTTCCACAAAGCTTCTAACCCAAGGGCAATCCAAAATTTACCCTGCTCCAGCTTTCTTTCTTCATCATTTTTGATTTTTCTATTTTTTTTTATTTATAACTAATTTTTTTGTATTTTTGATTTTTAATTCTAAACTGAGTTTGAAAGTTTCTAAAAGCTTTAAAAAGCTTTATAAGGAGCTTACATGAGCTTATGAGTCCATAACATTAACTACTAACAACTTTAAGCTAAAATTGAGATTTTAAGTAAAAATTGCACAAGCATGAAAGGAACCGAAAATTGAAATTGATTATGAAAAGGTTAATATTACACTAAAATAACTTAATTCAAGACTTGAAAGCTTAAACATACACTGGAAATTAAAACAACATTAATTCGACATAAGCTAAATTAAATTACACTAGATATATCCCACATTGCTTCCTCTCTTTCTTTATAATGATCTTTTAGACTCTGTCGACATCTCTGAATGTTTCCCACTTCATCTTGGCCATTGAATCCTTTGAATTCATCATAATCGTGCACTTGGCATTTTGGCGCCAAAAATATCAAAAGGTGTTTAAAGCATTTAATGAACTTTGGGAGATTGTGGAGGTGTTAGGGGAGTGGGTAAACAAATGGAAGGTGGTGGTCGTGGTAGGAGCAAGTGGCGAGAAACCATGGTGGTTTCTGGTTTTGGCGGGATTATGAGAGAGATGCACAGTGATGGTGGTTTGACTTGGGGTTTGACTCCGTTTTAATTATTAAGCTGGGGGTTCAAAATGGGGTTCAAGGGTTGTTTTGGCCTGGGTTAAAAATACAAAAAGGGTCCGTTTGGCTTAGTAGTTATCACAAGGACCATTGTTGTAATTTCTGATTTTTGAGGGACTGAAATTGTATCTTTCCCAAACTTATCAAAAGGGTCAAACATGCCAAGTACCAATAATACAAGGACTATAAACGCCATTTTTCATTTTTAAAAGAAAACAAGGATCATTTTTGACACTTTCCAAAAGTTTAAGGACCTTTTCTGCCATTTGCCCAAAGATTCATTCAAGGATCATTTTTGACAACTTAGAATATTTCAGGGACCTTGAATGATAATTTGCTTTATTTTGATTTACCAGGGACTAGTTTTGACAACTTTTGAAACTTGGGGGACTAAAACTGCCAATTATGCAAACTTGATACGTTTTTCACCTGCTTTTGGTATTTTTGCATTTGAAACACATAAAACACTTATTGTGATATTTTTATCATTTTGATGCTTTGACAGGTGTTTTTGGATGTTTTTGGCAGTTTAAATGGGAATAAAATGATGAGTATTTAGACACTCATCACATGTGAAAAGTAATTTGGTTACAAGTAATTCTGATGTTAATGCTATTGATGATATTCAAATGAGAAATGATGAATTAGCGGTTTGTGTGGCCAAATTACTAAAGGAAAATGAGTCATTGAGTATGCATCACATAGAACTAAGTGACTATGTCAAAGAAGCTAGAATAAAGTCAATGGAACAAACAAACTCTTTGATAGCAAAAATTGATGAACTCAAAGCTCAACTTCAAGAAAAGAGTTTCGCTATTGTTGCCTTAAAAATGAGCTCAGAAAAACAACAGGGAATAGTGTGAACACTAAGTTTGCAAAACCATCAATCTTGGGAAACCAGTTATTAGACAACCAAATGCTTTAGATCCTGAACGACCAAAATCTTCAAAAACACGGTTTGCCTCCCAAGTTGATGCGAAACAAGTTTTGACAAAACCAGTCACTTCACCTTACTTGCCTAGTAAAAATGCTATGAATGAGTTGTATAAGAACTCTTATCTAGAAATGGCTAGAAAGAAGGCACAAATTCAAAAAGATGGAATTTTAGGTGCTAGACCTAGGGTGAGGAATTCTACGAGATTTCAAAGCACTGCTAGTAGTTTTAAACCATTACCTAGGAACACTTAACTAAATACTAGGGATTGGATTGTATCTAATAGTAGTAAGTTTTCAATAAAGCTATTCCCATAGCAGATCACTCTAAGAACTCTAGATCATTTTCAATCCAAACAAAAGTCAGTTTGCTCAAATTGTCTGAAATGCATCTTTAAGGCAAATCATGATAATTGTTTTTCAAATCCCTAAAGAAGATAAATGCTCATACAAAGGTTCAACCTGTTAAGTCTAGGATTTTCACTAAGTCATCTATTGTGCATACGAAGCAAAACAAACCAAAATCTTCGCCTAGATGGATACCAACTGCTAAATCTGTGGAAACTAGGAATAAGGATAAGTCTTTCACTATGCATAAGAAGCCTAACAATCCTAGACCTTGCCATAAGTGGATACCATCTGGTATAATGTTTAAGGATGCTGGACTTAGGTGGATACCTACAGGAAAGATGTTTACCAATGGCATTCTCAATGTTGACCGTGAAACCCCAAAGGGTTTGGATACTGATGTCACCAACCAAAATATATGCAATCAAGTTTGTAATATTAGTGCAGGTAGTCCTTACTCAGTTGTAGATACTTCGATCCTTCAATACATGGACTGGCTTAAAGTATGGATAACAAAAGGATTGATATCTCATAACTCACGGGTTCAAGTTACTCAAAATTGATATTCAATCAGCTATGACATCTGTTCACATCAGTTCATGCCACGTACTTCATCATTATGGCGTCTGCAGATATCTCTTCAGGCCCCGTTCCTCAAAGAAAAGAAAGGTGTATGCTTCAGTGCGCTTTATCTTCAGAAGAAGAGAAATCTTCATATTCATGACCATTCTCATCGACATTCTTCATCAACATACTTCATGTTTCTCCCATGCTCATTCACATCGTGGATCTACGTTCATTGGTTTATACTCTTATTCACTTGCTAAATCAAAATGGCAACTTCGGATGCAATTTTTGAGGGGGAGAAGAGTGAATATACTACATGATGATGGATGTTTGAATAATGGTCATACGACTTAATTTTTGATGACTCTCCTCCAACGCCTAATGCTTCACTTACTAAGGATAACTGGGATTCATTGTTTGGGATTCATTGTTTTTCAAAGATATGTTTGATGAGTACTCCCAACCTCCAACGAATGTTGATCATCCAAATTAAGCTCATGCTATGGTTCCTACCGACTAACCGTTCACCATCTAAGTAGTACTTCTCAGAATTCTCAAGAAACCTTATCTCTAGTTACTTCACAAGGCGTTGTTTATGACTATCATTGCAGTTGCACTCATGAATAGTGATCCGCTCTTTGGTATTCCTTTGCCAAATCTTCACGGATCATTGTTTCATTGTTCTTTCCTAAATGTGCACTCTATAAATCAACCACATGAACATTAAGGAAAATGACTTCCTCATCCGCTTAAAAACATTATTTGTGAATCTTCCAAATCAGTTTCTACATGTATACCTTAAGGAAGAATGCATTGATGTTGAGGAATCATTTGCTCCGGTTCATTCAGTGGGTCAATGTACATGCTATTATATGTTTATTCACGTGTTGGACATTTGACACAAGTTGATTACTTCGAAGTTACTCATTTATCACTTATTTGAGGTTGAAGTTGACGTTCACAAAGGCGTGTTCTTAGTTGATAACTTGCTCGGGCTTAAGAATCAGAGTTGAAGACTTGGGTTATCTAGTTACCAGCAGTCGAGGTGGATGGTTGAAGACCTGGTTAACTATCACTATTAGGAGTTACTTTGTTTTAATCAGTGTCACATGCATATGACGGTGTGGATAATCGCAAGAGGTATTAATGTCTCATACTTTGCTTGAGTAGTGAGTACTTAGAGATTTGCTTGAAGCATAAATTCTATACACCGTTCTTCCATCATTAAGTGCAAGCTTAAGATACAAATGTGGGAAATTCGACTTCAGTTTCAAGTTTGGTATATCGGTTTTTCTTCTTTAGTGGTTACGTCAAATTGTCTACATATGGGTTGATAAAGATAGTCAGAGGGAGTTATTGTAGCAGTTGATTCTCACATGATTTATTTGAGCTAATTTGTTGTTCTTCTCTATTTCAAGAATATTTGGTATATATAATGTCTTGCTGATTCTGAGGTATCAAAACCAGCAAGGGAGAAGGAGACATACATCTAAACACACAACGAGTTCACGTGATGAACTTAATACTTCTTCTTTATTGAAGTAATCCCGGGAAAGACAAATGTCACAACCGCAGAGAAACTTAGTATTTAACTCGTAGCCTTTGGCGTGTTATTCCAACTATTTGGGGGAAGGATGCTGTAAAACCTGAAAATCTAAAACATGAATAAAGACTAAAATACCCTTGAAATCGAAATTTATAAAATACGTAAAAGACATTTATATTCATTTAATGAAATTAAAACCTAACTTACGAGTAATTAAAACTTAACTAATACGTGTACGTGATCGATTATATACGACGAAGATTTAAACGTCTCGCTAAAGTGTTGGGCCGATTAGTTGAACCTTGTTTTCGTTATTTGGGAAACCACTTGGGCTTGTTTCTTTTTGCCAAGCCGAGAGCCAAGAAGCCATGGGGGCGTTTGTTTTGTTTCGGTTGGACCCAAGAAGCCGAAGCCCACACCATCTCAAAGCCTTAAACCTAAAATGTTACTAGCTATAAATACAACACATAAACACAAGATTGAAACCCTAGTTTTGTTGCTTCTTTTCTTTTTGTTCCATTCGGCCGAATACCTATAACCTTGGTGTCGAGACTTTTGCTTCAACAAGCTAAGGTATAAATGTTTTCTCGTCTTTCTTTCGTTACACCTTGCGTTAACCTTTATTGTATCATGTTTGTTTAGTCGACTTGTGTTTCTTTTCCTTGTGTCGAACCGTATGAAACCAACAAACACAAACCATAATGATTTGAACCTTATAAGTATTAAAGAGTATGTTACGTAATAAGTATTATTGAATCGAACCACATGTATATGAGAATCGAACCACATGTATATGAGAACCGAACCACTTGGAATTAATTCGGCCAAGATATAAACATGGTAACTTGAATATGTAAAGTACGTAGAGAGTTAGGGTTTGCGTAAAACCTATTAGCCGAACCCTATATATATATATAAACCAAACCATATAAGAGTTTTTGAACGGGTGTTTATTAAGTAAAGGTCATGTAAACCTAAACCCTAGTTTGAAGTGTGAACCGAATAATGCAAGCCGAACCCTAAATGGATTGTGAACCTTGTATCATGCGGGTGTTTTATAAGTCAAGTGAGCTTGTAGATATGTAAACGTAGTACGTGGTCATATTTAGTCGAAGCTATGGTGCGTGTGTGTGTAAATGTTTATTTAATCCGGATAATAAGTAATTTGTGTGTCACATAAAATCATAAACGAGCATGGGAATAAAGTTGAAGTATAACATATATATAAGTAACGTATGGTTAAGACATGAAGGTGTTAGGTTAAGTAACGAGTCATTAAAGGCGTAACATGAAAAGTAAATGCATTTTAATGTGATATTAAAAGAAGGAGAAAACCCTAGAACATAATGAGAGTCGATTAAGGTTTGAAGCTAATTATATTAATTCGTTATTTCATGTGTGAGTTATGACGTTTAAACTATTTTCACATGTAACCCTAAACTTTAATAAATGACATAATGAACCCTAATCTACGATATTAATTATAAAACACTTAAGTCTCATTTAATCATAAAATCCTAAAGTATTGATATCACTGAATACAATAAGTATAAACACCAAATGTTAAAAGATCATTTCGACGATTATGGAATCATAAATAACATGGACGACCGTTAATGTGTATAGGTTCTGTGAAGAAGGAGTAATCCTTTGCTTTCCGTATTTCTACTTTTCGATCATTTGCTTTGGAATAAGGTACAGATATTCTGACCTTTTCAGTAAAGGTTCCTTTTAACGTTTTCTTTTGTTAGCTTTTCTATTAGGGTTTCCTAAGCCTTTGCTATGAACCCATTCCGTTTTGTTTGAGCTGTTGCTTATCTGAACTCTGATTTTTGAATTATGAAATATCTGATTTTGAACTATATGATATGAAAACTCTAATTTTGAAAATATGAATAACCTTCTGATAAAATATGATCTGTGTCAGTTATGACATTCTGATTTGACCTAAGATAGTTTGACACACGAGCCAAATATTTCACTAGTCATGGGGGTTCCATGTCCGTATCAGTGATGCACTTCTGATATGACTCTAGGGCAAAGTAGAGTGATGTTCGCCACGCCTGGATGGTGGAGCATATATTGTATATGTAGGAAGGAGCGTATGGATGCATCCTAGATCTGTTATCTGTTATATGTTATATGTTATATGATGATTGATGCTGCGTGCATGCACGTCCTTCATAACTCTGGTAGGTCTCCCTACAAATGTTGCCTTACGAGAAATGTTGCCCTACGAGAAATGTTGCCTTATGAGAATATGATTATGATCCGATATTTGTTTCGGGCTCGTGGTAGTTAACTATAAACTTTATTTGAAATTCTGATTTATACTTTGAAAATGATTATGATTTTGCTATCTTTCGTTTATTATATTTCATATTCGATTTCGTTTAGTATTCGCTTTGATTTCATATCTGTTCACTGGCTTTGAAGCTCACCGACTTTTCTTTTCTTCCACGGCAGGTATCTAAGCATTGGAAGCTGGGTTTTGCTTTGGGATGAGTGCATGAGTGGACTTACCTTAGAGATTTATTTAGCTTTGATCTTTTGATGCCATTTAAGACTTATTGTTTCAGATATTTTGTTAGAATTATTTTTCCGCTGGGACCTATGTATTGAAGTCGTTTTGACTTGAATTATTCCGCATTTATGTTTAGATTTCTTTTGGATATTTATGTTTGCTTTGATATGACACCATTACTTGTGATTCCTTTACCCTTGTCGGGTCGGGGCGTTACAATTTATGGCATCGAGCCCGTGTTTACGACTTGTAGTCAGGACCTGTGACATATGGACCCTAGGTTTTGAGACCCTTAGAACTTAGGCTTTGACCTGTGAGGATTGGGTAGACTTTAGGTTTCCTTCTGCGAACTTCCATTTCGTATCTCACCTTTGTTCATTTTGCTAATCGTTTGAATATCGTTCAGATGGTTCAAACTCGTCGCATACTTCAACGGTAGCGCTGATGGAGACGATGATATTCCTGACTTGGATGCTGCGATTGCTAATGCGCTCAACACTCTTTTCCCTGGTCTTACTACACCTGAGGTGATGACACAGGTGATCAACAACATTCGAATCAAAATGGTGCTTCGGGTAGTGGTGGAGGAAATCAACCCGTCGGCATTCACACTTGGCTCGAGCTTTTCGGTAAGCTCAAGCCTCTTTCGTTTAGCACTGCTGCTACTCCCACTGAGGCCGAGGACTGGATCACTCATATTGAGAAGCCGTTTGAAGTACTGGGTTGTGGAGATGAATTTAAGACCCGTTGGCAATTTAAATTGGAGGGTGATGCTTTGAACTGGTGGAAGGAACTCAAACAGGCAAGAGGAGGAGATGCTTTTGCTATTACTTGTACTTGGGCTGAATTTCGGACTATCTTCTATAACCGTTACTTCCTCGATGCTGAACAAAAAGGTATGAGAGGGATGATCAAGGAATCTACCAGTTTGATCATGAGAACTCCAATGAGTACATGGGTAGGTTTATGAGGCGGGTAAGTTTTGTGGGAACAAATGCTGGAGATGGTAGCGCAGGCTAAGCACTTCAAATGGGGATTGAAGAAGTGGGTGTTGGACCGACTGCTTAACACTGAGTATGAGGATGTGTCGGCCTGCAATGACGCAGCTCGTAACATTGAGATCTTTCATGAGGGTTCGGTTCCAACAAGCGTAATCGCGATGGGGATCGGATTCAAGGTAGGACGCAAAGTAATGATTATGGGAAATTCGGCAGAGTTATGATTCGAGGAGTCAAGTGGATAGGAGTTATGATCACGGGTCAGTCAGAAGGAATGTGGACTCTAGGCGCCCTGAGGCGAGGATTCAGGATAGCAGAGCTGCTGGTAAGAATGGAAACGATCGTCGAATCAAGGTAACAATAACCAGCACAACAAGGATCATCGGCTCGAG
>OU343218.1:157677628-157759193 GCA_910596185.1 Chrysanthemum makinoi
TTTCATTAACACGTATGCAGCAACAACAACGGATTCATAGGAACAAGCTCTGAAAACACCAAACGTTGAAAAGGAAAATCATAAGTGATTCCAAAGTCCAGGGAAAAGAACATATATTTTGTTATATGGTACAACCAGTTTAAATATGTAGACGGTCTACTACCGTGGCTAGCGCTCCTGTATTACTAGGCTAAAAAAAAGCGCAGGTTGTGAAAATCCATCTTTTGCAAAACATTTGTGCCATAGTTGCACAAATAACTTATGTGTAAAAAAAATGTTATATTATGCTCACCTATGCACTCTTGCAAATATATCAGTATTCCTTTGCTTATTTCAACTATACAGCCCTTGAAACTTTATACATAGCTTTGCCACTTATACATTACTTACATTTCAGCTATGCACTCTTACAAATATATAAGAATCCCCTTCTTGATTACAATTGCCACTTACATAGTTTGCAATAACATGCCCATACAGATGCATTTATATGTTCAAAGTAACGACCAAACACAATTTTCCAATAAACATTACAATACTTCTTGTTGGAATCACTCCTAAACCTTAATCAAGTGTTAGTGATTCACATGTAATAGTTAGCTTAATTATGGCCTTTAGGTTTGTTATTAGCCTTAGGCTTATGTAGAAGGCCCATAAGCCTAGGCCTAGCCCAATAAGGAAAAGGATGGGAACTAGAAGTGTTGCCCTAGCTTCCCTCCTATAAATAACCCTTGTAAACCTTTATTTGAAGGTTGGTTGTTCAATTTATTTCTTTCACATACATCTCTACGCATAACCGGCTACTCATATCGTGTGTGTGTGTTTGATTTATTGTTCAATCGCCTTTATCTCTTTCTATTAAGCTTGTGTTGTAAATCTAGTGACCTAACAGTGGTATCAATCGCCTATTAGTTGGGTGAACGTATTGTTTCTTGAAGTAGGTTTTGGTCCTCTAGCGTAAACATACGAGCGTGGCTTGATACTTTGGTTAAGCTTAAAAACACAATTTTACATGTTTGAATCCAAGATTCTTGTACTTTCAATGTTTTAAGGTGTTAAAATAACTGTTTTTGGCAAAAAGTTTCAAACTTTCTGCGTGGATTTCGTTTTTAAGCTTATTTTTGTTCGAGGGTTTCATCCTACTCGTAAGCTGTTTTAGGAACATTTTGGTTCATCAAGTTTCACACTTTTGTGTTATTTTGGTGATATTGAAGCTATCTCATCACAAAAATCTGGTTTAGAAACATCTTTGGGCAAAATCACTTTTACGAGTAAGCTAGCGTAAAAACCCTAAACTTACGCGTAACTCACTCCTTGGTTTGATCTTCAGTTTCGTGGTTTACTCCGTGTTCTTTTGCTTGGATAAGCCGAAAATCGTCGACTTTGGATATCTTTTGCTTTGTGATAGTGTAAAAGATCATTTGGGATAAAACCCTAAACTTACGCATAAGCATAAAGCTTAGGCGTAGAAATCCTACGCATAAGATTCATCTTACGCCTAAGCCTAGTCTTACGCATAAGGTAATCCTACGCTTAAGTTTCTACGCCTAACTTTGTGTCTACGCATAACTTTAGGCCTTTTACCCTACTTACAGCGTAACTCTCATTGTTACGCGTAACTTTGGTGTTTTTATGCATAAGTCCTACTTGGTTTATTGTGATTTCTACGCCTAAGGATACTTCATCAACAAAGGTTCATTAGACTACAAAGATCCATTTTACCAACACAAGTTTTCAACATGTCACAACCACCATACTCTAACTATTTCCCTTACACTTATTCTCAACGTCAACAAAAACTAAGTCCACAACATCAACAATGGAATCAACAACAAGCAATTTATCAACAACAATTTAATCAACAACATACTCCACAACTTGCTGCAATCCCACAACCTCAAATGGTTCAACCACCACCAAGTCTTCAAGTTCAACCCTACACAAATAACTTCAATCAACATCCATCAAGGAACACTATGAAGGAACCCACTTGGTTTGCAAAGATGTGTGAAGCTTTAAGCAACCAACAATCAATTCATGAGGTTGGATCACTTGATAGACCTCCAATGCTCACTCCAGGAAACTACGATCAATGGGTGATAAGGTTCTTTAGGTTTTGTGATCTGAAGAAGCCACATGGAAAGTTCTTAAAGAAGGTTATCTTGGAAGGTCCATTTCAGATGCCTACTGTCATTGTACCCGGTGATCCAAATGCTAATCCACCAAGAGATGAACAATCAAACATTGCTACTTGTTGCAGACACGAATCAGAGAGAACTTCTACACTATGAAGCTGATGAACTTGCAATGCAATATATCCTCTTAGGATTACCTAACCCAATTCTTCGAAGTGTTGATGCTCAAAAGGCTGCAAAGGCGATGTGGGAACATATTCATCTTCTTATGGAAGGATCGCACTCAATCGGAGGATATGGAATCCAAAATTTACTTGGCTTATGAACACTTCATGATTGAACACGGAGAGACACTAGAGTCTTATCATCATCGATTCTCAGACATCATAAATGATTTGGATAAACACAACATCATCATGCCAAAATTGCAGTTAATACTAAGTTCCTGAGTAGTCTTGGTTCTGAATGGGAGAAGTATGTCATTTTTCTCCGTCAAGCGAAGAACATGCATCATTCTACATACGGATTGTTGTGCGATTACTTGAAGCCTCATGAAAAGGAAGTTGATAGGGAAAGGATTCTCCGTGCTCAAATTGCTTCACCTTCACAACTGGAAAATCAACAACTTGCTTTATATGCTCAAAACAGTTATTCTCCTCAACCCGGCAACTCAACCAACGCTACAATCACACCATATGATCCTTCACATCCACAATCTCAACAAACTCAATTGGTTCCATACAACAACAACAATGCTCAAGCACTTGTCAATGAAGCTAATGAGGAATCCGATCCGTTTAAAGCATTGCAACAAGGATTTGTTATGATTGCTAATGCTTTTAGCCGTTATATCAACAAATCCAACAATCATTAGTTCCTCATAACACAAGGAATCAATTTGTGAACGAGTTGAAGATGGATGGGCGGTGGTCAAGGGTTTAATCTTTGTGGTAGGAATAACAATAGAGCTCAAGTGGTGGAACAGGGAAATGCTCAGAATGGGTTGAATGGTCTTCGATGCTACAGCTGCAATGAGAAGGGACACCTGGCTAATGCATGCCCAAAGCCGAGGACAAGGGGCGGTGCTTATCACAAAGAGGCTCTTCTTTTGGCTCTTAAGGATGAAGCTGGTGGAACTCTCACAGACAAAGAACAGAGCTTTATGGCAAATCTGGGACTCGGATGATGATATGGAGGATTTGCAGGCCAATGCATTTGTTATGTTGATGGCTAATATGCATGAGTTACACATGAGTGACCGAGGCCAGTGTATGACGATGGCTTGTCTCAGTACCGAACAAACCATATTCATCTCGATCTAATATCTCGCCAACATCGAATCGGCAAGGCTCAGAATGTTCAAAATGTGCCGTCCACATCTCATTTCGACGATTTTCAACTAGACCCGTAGTTATATTTGACGATCAAGATGACCACATGGTTTCCCTTGATAATCAAATTGACTTCGTGGTTATACTTGAGGATCTAAGTAATGATCATGTTGTGACTCACGTTGAACACGCCGAACTTTTGCCTCATCCAGATTTTGCTCGTTTAATACAAGACCAACAAACCATAGTGGAAGAATGTCTTGCAATTAATCAGGACTTGAAAAGTAAAAATGCGCTGTTAACCAAGGATTTTGAATGTTTACAAAAGCAACTCAACTTTTCAAAACTCAAGAAAAACGTGAAAAAGGTTTTGAAGCAACCTTTGCCAAATCTCATCAAAGCGAACAATATTTAGAGAGCAGATCGTGATCTAGCGCCGAAGAATGCTTTGTTGTTCGAAATAGAACAACTGAAACATGAACATAAAAAGCAAATTAACGCTCTCACCTTGGAAAATCAAAAAGCTAAGGATGAGTTGTTAACTTGTCAAAAACAGTTCTCTGCATACAAAAAGCATTCAACAAAGCGAATAGATGATCATCTTGAAGAAATCATCGGCTTGCAAAACAAACTTAAAGAGTTTAAAAGCATTGTTTACAAACATGGTGAGTCGGTCACAACTATTGAAAAGTTTACTTTAAAACCAAATCCAAATGGCTATGGACCAAATCTTGCTGATTACAAACCTAAGCTTTCAACCAAAGTATTCAAACCAAATCTGAAGTTTCGGTCTGAGAATATAAAATTGATGATTCTGTTATGAGTGTTGTTGAATATCATCGTCAAGAGGAATTAGATCACGAGAAGGCGAGAGTCGATCAAAATTAGAAAATGTTGTTTACAACAAACCTTTTAACTATTCAAAAGCGGTCACTTTCGTCACACCAGCGGATTCTTCTAACACACCAAGGATTATCATAAAACGTCGAGTCTTCTAATGTTAATCCCAAACCAGATTATGCACAAACTTATGGTCCTTTACCTTCCATCAGTGAAGTAAACTCAAAACATGAAAATCGCAAAATTCTTTGATATTTTGACCTTTTCATGGCTGACCTCAAAACTTTACAACATGAGATAGAATATCATTATGAAATCAAAGTTCAACATTTTCAATCGCCTCTGGTGCGAGAACAAAGAGATATTTTTAGAAAAATCTTTTACCAAATGTTAAAAATTTGAAAAGTTGTGCATTGTCTTGGGAAAGGGACTTTCATAAGGAACTTGGATTGATGAAGGTCATTTTCGAGAAAACAGAAACATCTATTTCTAATACTAAGCGTAAAAAGAAAATGTTGAGAAAAGATGTTGATCGACTCTTGGAAGATGTCATCGTGCGATGTCCATAATCTTTGTGTTATTGAATTCTTTGTCATATGCATTTGATTATATCTCTGCGATCTTGTTGATTCTACGTGGTAAATGTTGAGAACACGATAATGTGCTTGGTCGAGTCCTTAAAAGTTGAAAATAAGCGATTGTCAAACGAACTTTCAAATGCAATACGTCGTCTTAATTGGTGTCAAAAGATATTCACGATCAACAACTTGCTTTTCAACACAAAATCGCCCGATTCGTGCAAAATCTTCGATCCTAAAATTGAGCAACTGGATGATCAAAGCGTGTCTTTTAAGTGTCAAATCTCAAAATATGAACAAGAACTTGTAAAAGTTAAAAGGAATATGGTGTCATATTTGATTTACTCAAAAGACTCGTGATGAAGCATCAAATGAACTTGATCATTATCTTGCACACACTAAGGAAGTTATGCATTTTCTTGGAAATATTGATTCGAAAATCAAGATCGATTCACACTATCTTCAAGTTAAGAGAAATGTTAGGAAAGTATGAACAACTTCCGCCTACCGTGATTAAGAGAATAGCACCGGTAACACTTCGTAATCGTGAACCTAGAATCCCTCTTGCCAAATCACAAGTTGCTAGCGTGCTTCCTTCTACTGAAGCGAGGAATAGTTCGTCTTTTCCAAGCGTCCGCACTTCACGGCCTAGGAGCACTACATCGAAGAATAGGAAGTTGCGACCTAAGAAAAGATCAATAAGGAATGCTAAAGTAGAAGAACACCCTAGGACTATGAATAAGACTCACGTTGCTTCCACTATAGATATTGCGTCTGGCAAATGTAATAGAAATAGTGATGTAGCGAATGCTAAACCTTTAAGCACTTTTGATATTCATCGATGCACCTTGTGTTATTTGTCGTAAAAGTATGAATTCTGATTGTCATGATAAATGTGTTGCTAAAGCTATCATCTCTCGCTTAAGGAATCCTAAGAATCGGAATACCTCTAGGCCCACTAATCTTTCTAAGTTTGTGCTTGGTAGACCGCCCTCTTTAGATTCTAGAAAACGCATTATTGTCCCTGTAGCTCCAGTTGCACCTTCTAGGAATGTAGTACCACCTAGTGCATTCACTAAGACTAAAGCAAATACTAGTTGGAGATGGCCGAAATGGATATATAACACACTAGGATTTAAATGGATACCTAAAGCTATTGATGTGTGTATGTCTACTATACCGAACCCTCTAACATTTCGGGTTCCACATCTACTTCTATTCCATCGTATTAGATGCATTGTTATGCGGTGATCTGATCATTCTGGATTGTTGATAGCGGATGTTCCCGACACATGACATGCAACCTTAAACTGTTATCAAACTTTGTTGCAAAGTTCATTGGCTTTGTCGGATTAGGGAATGATCACTTCGCAGCTATCATGGGCCACGGAGACTATATCAATGGGAACATCGAAATTAGCAGAGTTTATTATGTGGAAGGCCTCTGTCACAATCTGTTTTGATAGGTCGTTTGTGATGGAGATTTGGAGGTTGCTTTCAGGAGAAATCTTGTTTCATTAAGTGATCTACAAGGAAACGACCTTATGTCCGGCTCGCGTAATTCAAGTCTTTACACTATCTCTATGCAAGACATGGTTGCTTCATCTCCCATTTGCTTACTTTCAAAGGCAACATCAACAAAATCATGGCTATGGCACCGTCGTCTCTCACATCTAAACTTTCAAACCATCACCAACCTTGTTCGACACAAACTAGTTGAAGGACTCCCACGATTTCGGTATTCTAAAGATCACCTTTGCTCGGCTTGTGAACAAGGGAAAAGCACTCGTGCTCATTTTCCTTCAAAGGTGGAACACAGCTCTCGGCATGTGCTTCATCTTCTTCACAAGGATTTGTGTGGCCCGATCTTGGCGTGCAAAGCGATCAATGGCAAGCGCTACATCTTAGTAATTGTTGATGACTATTCACGCTGGACTTGGGTCTACTTTCTTCAAGCAAAGACCAAGCTCCACAGATGATCATCACCTTTCTCACGAAAATACAAGTTCACGAAACACCGTCCGACAAATCGAGCAGAGGAAGCTGAATTTGTTAACCAAACTCTTCGTGAATTTTATGAGAAAGTGGGAATTGACATCAAACATCTATTGCGCATACACGAACAAAGCGGAGTTGTTGAAAGATGAAACCGAGCGTTAGTGGGCTGCAAGAACAATGTTAATCAATGCTAAACTTCAGATTACTTATGGAAGGCGTATCTCTGCATGCTATACTCAAAACCGTTCTATGATTACAAAGCCATACAACAAAACGCCTTTCGAGCTTGTCCACAACAGAAAACCGAATCTCAAACACTTTCATGTATTTGGATCTCTTTGCTATCCGAATAATGATCGTGATGACTTTGGAAAGCTCAAAGCCAAAGCTACATTGGAGTCTTTATTGGATATTGTGATAATTCTAAAGGTTTCGAATCGGAATCGTCGAACAAAGGAGGTTATGGAATCGATTCATGCTCATTTTGATGAACTTACGGAAATGGCTTCGAGTATAACAGACTTAGAACCGGTCACAACAGCAAACTTCCCCAAACCCCATCATCGGTGAACAAAGCCCCGACTCACTTTCGTCAACAAATGGAAAGGTTATTTGCTCCTGTTCGGTGGCGATATTGATGAGCGTGCTCGGGTGTATCCATTTGTTTCATTTGCTCAACGATAACTACTCTCATACGATACACTGCTACAACAACTACGGTTGAAGAAGCACCACCAGTTGACTCCACCGCAACAGTTGAACAAACCGCTTCCAACAATGATGAACCGGTGATGATGTTACGAATGAAGTACCCCCACCTGCAGATTTTGATCCAAATGCGTTCTTCAACCCGTTTGCTAATGAGGCTGTTGCACGGATGTCGCGGAATCTTCAACAAGCCATTTGAATCCTCAAAATCTGCACAATGTATACCAACATCAACCCTCCACACATAGATGGACAAAAGATCATCCTCTGGAAAATATTATTGGCAACCCAAATCAACCGGTCGTTCTGAGACAGCGTCTTCACACAGACGGTGAACATTGCATTTATGCACTCACTGCCAATGCCAACTGAACCTAAAAACATTAAGGAAGCAATGACAAAAGACAACTGGATTGAATCCATGCAAGAAGAACTCAACCAATTTAATCGTCTTGAAGTATGGGGCTGGTTGAAAGACCAACAAGGGTCTTCGTCATTGGTCTCAAATGGATTTGGAAAAACAAATTGGATGTTGAAGGGAATGTTATCGAAACAAGTCACGTCGGTGGCTAAGGGTTATAGTCGGGGAAGAGGGTATTGACTTTGAAGAATCATTTGCTCCGGTTGCTCGTCTTGAGGTTGTTAGGATTTTTCTGGCATTTGCGGCTCACATGAACATCACGGTCTTTCGGATGGATGTCAAAACTGCTTTTCTCAATGGACAACTGAAAAGCGGTTTATGTTAGTCAACGGAAGGATTCGTTGATCGAGTTCCCTAATCATGTCTACAAACTGAACAAAGCTCTCTATGGTCTCAAACAAGCCCCTCGGGCATGGTATGATAAGCTATCATCTTTCCTCATTGCCAATAATTTCACCAAAGGTTTGGTTGACCCAACTCTTTTCATACAATATCACGGGGAACATATTTTAATTGTTCAAATTTATGTGGATGACATCATTTTTGGGTCAACTCATAAAAAGTACTCAATCGCTTTTGCAAAACTAATGAAGAAACATTTTGAAATGTCCATGATGGGTGAACTTACGTTCTTTCTAGGACTACAAGTTCATCAATCACCCGTGGTATTTTCTTGAGTCAGTCCAAATATGCCCTTGAATTGTTACACAAATTTGGAATGCAAACTGTGACACCTATGCCACACCAATGGCTCATACCAAGAAGCTAGAAGCTGATTTACATGGGAAATTGGTGGACCCTACAAAATACCGTAGTATTATTGGATCTCTCATGTATCTAACTAGCGGACGATATTGTCTTTGCCGTATATCTTTGCTCCGTTATCGATTCGCGACCAAGCTGAAACCCACCTCTGAGGCTAAAAGAATCCTCCGATACATCAAAGGGAACCATTAATTTGGGAATCGGTATCCAGAAGGATTCGGTTTTGAACTAATCGCTTTTGAGGCCGTGACCAGCGCGGGATGCTTAGACTCACGGAAAAGTACTTCGGGAGCTTTACAATTTCTTGGTGATAAACTGGTGTCATGGCAATCGAAGCGAGTTGTACATCGTGTCCTCAACCGAAGCGAATATGTAGCCATGTCGTCGTGTTGTGCTCAAGTCATTTGGATGAGAACACAACTCAAAGACTATGGTTACGTATTTGACAGAATCCGATGTACTTTGCGACAATCGGAGTGCTATTGCGATCTCGTGCAACTTCGGTTCAACACTTTCGAAATCAAAGCACATCGATCTTGATATCATTTCATCAAGGATCACGTGGAGCAGTGCTGTTGAATTATATTTTGTGAGTACAGAATACCAATTGGCAGATCTTCTCACCAAAGCCTTGCCTCCCGCTAGGTTTAATGAGTTGGTCCAACGGATTGGTATGAGGTGTTTGACTCAAGAGGAATTGGATGAACTCCTAAAAAGTCTTAAAACACTGTCAAACACCAAAATCTCTTTTGTAAATAAATTTTTTCAAAAACAAAATACAAAAATATAAAATCCGATAAAACAACAAAAATATTCTTCTAATCTATATTTCTTTCAACATTGCAAGTACATTTCTTCCGTCAACACTATAATCTTTCAAAATTCAGTATTTCTTTGATCAAGTGTTGAGGGAGAAAATAAACATAAGCTGTTTCAAAACATTCGTGTACTTGCATGTTATCATATTACAGTTGTTTCTTTTATCAATGGTGGTAAATTTTACGGTTCACAATGACACTCCTGGGACTAAAATTTATAACCTTTCATTACTTTCTTAAGTCAAGGGGGAGTGTCGTCAAGTTGCTTTCTTAAAATCTTTCGTTTAGTAACCAAAATAGAAGTTAAATGGCCTTGGATGAAAAAGGAAAAGGTGGAGGGACCAAAGCTGCAAATAGCTTAAAGTTACTTTTAATAAAAACACCCCACCTAACACTTTCACTTCACATTTATTACTCTAACCAAACAAATCCTACGCCTAAGAATCACTCTTCCAAATCCGTGTTTTTGATCATCAATTTGTAAGTGGATTAATGTTTCTAACATGATTTTCAAAAATTGGTTTTGATTTTCAAACAAATCCAACGGTTGAATTTTCGTGTATGGTTGATTTTGTGTTCTTGGCGCATATGCGTATGAACACATGATCATGGTTGTGAGTTTTGGTGTTAAGATAATTGTGTCAAAATGTTCCTTAAACATCACTGATACCATTTGTCTACTCAAAACGCACCCGAGAATCCGAATTATGGATTTTGAAAATTAGGGTTTATGCGTGGTTTTGGGTACTTTCAAATGTGAATGTTTTTGGTCTTAAAGATTGTTGTTTGAAGTTGTTTTCAACATAACCTAGAAACATTAACTGATTTAGAATTAGAAGTTAGGGTTTAATGTTCTTGAGTTTTGGGTACTTTTGATTCACCACGAATTGGGTGTTAAAACTTGGTTATTACACTCTCACAACATCTAAGACTTACCAGAAAAAGTTTGGTGCAATTCCTATGGCTAGAAATCATATGCGTAATTCATAAACTTTAAGGGTTTTGACTTACAGCGTATGACTTCTCTAGCGTAAACTGTTTAAGTTTTCATGCCATGATCATCTTATAAGATGAATATATGTGTTAAGATTGATGATATGATGATTTTATTTCAGGCTTGCTACTCATAAAACTCAGAATCAAGGTCATTGAATCTCTACGCATAAGGATCACCTTACGCGTAGAAAGGTATGCGTAAGAGAAATCTTCGCGCTATTGCAGCGTAAGGTTCTACAAAGGGACTACTGGCGTATCTGTGAAGGATATGCGTAGCGATGACCTCTACGCATAAGGTCTACTCTTACGAGTAAGCCTTACGGCGTAAGGTTTTATATACGCTCTGGCGTAAGCTCTACGCATAAGGTTACTCTGTTCCTACTGGCGTAACATTTCTTCTGCGTAAGGATTCCTACGCGTAAGCTTGTGTCTCGCATATAACCCTGTTTCGCATAAGCTACCATTTCTACGCATAAGCCTTGATCAAACCTTCATAATGAATTGTTACGCGTGCAAACTTGTAAATAAATGAATCATAACGTCACGAAACCAATAATGTCACTAATAAGCTTAAAGCGTTCAATATGTTGTGATTAATAAGTGATAACATAAACTTTAAAACTTAAAGTTAACTAACTCACGAAACTTTTCACGGCGTCATTGGACTATTAGACATACAAGTGACTTTGGACTCGTAACAACCATTGACATTATACATTCAATAATTAGACAATAAAACCTTCCGTTGACTAACATTATGTCTTTCGATATGTTGGTTCTTTTGGCTAATGTTATTTCAGATCACGACATGGTTGCTCAAATGAATGTGGATGCACCTGAGGTTCTCACAATTGCCGATATCTTCCCTAATGGCTATCAAAGGAAGATTGGAAAGAACAATCTCAGAGTTGACTTTGAAACTCTCTCATGCTCGAGTCTTCTGCTGATTCTTTGTGGATATTCTAAAGAATCATCCCTACAGAACATGCTCTCACACTCTACTTGTTCGAGAGATCTACATTCAACAATTCGGAATTCAATGCAAAGGATCAAAGGTCAAAGTCGCGGTGTGTGACGCTCAATCACAAACAAATCACCATCACACATGCAGATCTACGGGCTATTCTTCTAATTCTTGAAATCGAGCCAACCGACTTCTATGCCACACCTCTTGAAGAGACAGTTCTGAAATTCTTGATTGATATTGGCTATGATGAAGCTTCAGGAATTATCACTAAGCACTCATGTGGAGCTTAAGAACATTCCTCAACCGTGGAGAACCCTCTACATCATCATTACCAAATCTGTCTCTGGTCGTGATAGTGGCTATGAGCATCCCAAGCGCATGGAGCTGCAAATATTTTGGTCATTAATCAACCAAAAGGACATCGAAATTGAAGCACTGTTATGGGAAGACATGATGTCATTTCTCAAGAAACTTGGCTCAAAGATTCCCTATGTCGGATATACAAAAGCTGTTGATCGAGAGAGCACTTGGACTTCATCCTGATATTCCCAAGAGGCTCAATGACCCCGACAATCACGATATGTTTACTGAGCCTACCCTATCGGTCGGAATCAAGGAATCGTCAACAAAGAAACAGTCTTTGTGTTGCGATCACCTTCGACTAATGAAATCAAAAGCTCGAGACATACAAAAGGTATCTGGTAGCGATAAGAAGGCAAAGTTGGTCATCTCGATGAGAAGTCTTACGGTACACCTATAAGGAAAACCGAGAAGAGGAAGTGGAGGAAGTCTGCAAGCTGAGAGTCGAAGGATGTTCCCGGGAGGAATCCTCCACGAAAAGGGGCAGTTCCGCCAAGGAAGTTGTTCCTATTCCCGATCTAAGCGAACCGAAGAAAGCTAATGGACGAGGACTCGAGGGTGCATCGGATGAAGAGACTTTCTACTCTGAAGCTGCTAAAGATGACACTACAACGTATCTAAACCTCCTAGTCCTCCGGTGATCAAGGAAAAGGGAAGACTCAGTACTTGTGCCTTATGAAGAAGCTCAAGCTCGGATGAAGAGCAATGGATAAATCATACAGGAAGAAGTTCAAATTCGTTAGACTTCAACACGTTGCACAACAATTTGCTCAAGAACAAATGGGTGGCCCGGAGGGTCAGTGGTGGAGCTCAACCTTCACCAGTCGATGCGGTTAATCAACCCGATAAGGGATCTGGTGCCACCACTTTGGTACAACAACAAACACGTGTGGAGGACACTCTTAAGTATGACTTTGAAGAACGAAGAGAAGGTAAAGGCTGAAAAGACTTGGTGATGAAAGCCAAAGCCAAAGGCGATGAACAAGCTAAGTCTGGAACTGAAGAAGATGTTGAGTATGATAAGTTTCTTCTAGATAGTCTGCTTGCGGTCAAAGGAAGAAACTTCGAGCCACCAAAGGACCGAAGTCTCCTCACATCTCATCATCATCGGATTCATCTTCTCACTCTTCACCACCACCATCAAAGAAATCAACCAAATCATCATCCAAATCAATAAAGAAGCCAACTCCATCTTGGATCTCTCAATCAAATAATCGAATCGTTAAAGCGTAAACGAGTCGAGAAAGAAAGATATTCTCTCAGAAAGTTGAATTTCCTCTTGATCGATAACGTATCTTCATGATGAGAATGACAAGATGAAAGTTGAAAGGGAGTATGTCCAGAAGCTTATGAAGGATGATCTTCAAGGGAGCATGGACGAGATGATCAAAGGATACTCTCATAAGTTCTTTATGGAGGTCGTTCCTGACAAAGGAGATGTATACCGGACAACTTTATTCGAATCTCTTACATTTAGCCAAGCAAGCCATGAAATCAACTCCGATGAATTTGAGCATCAATCCAGTTGAAACTACAATCTTCTCGGATGATGAATTGGTGAACCGGCTAGTAGCCAAATGTCGAAGCTCGCAACGTTTGCCTCCCATGAAGCTAAAGTTGTTTGAAGCATTCTTTGGAATACCAACTCAAGTCATCATTCAGAGAAGAAGCTGTAAGGCCTAAGCGTTCAAGAGATGACGAAGACAAAGATCAAGATAAGGATAACGAGCCTAAATGCACAAAGAAGTCTGGTGAATCATCCTCCATTCAGTATTCAATGCAGCCTCCACCCAAAGGACTCCAGCTCAACAAAGATCCCTCCTCCTCTTGAAAAACCTCGGGATTCGAGACACCACCCCACTCGAGAAAACCGGTGATCACTTTGAGTATACGGGTGGTGTCGATGAAGAATACCATGAGCCCCAACAACAACCCGCCTCTCCGACAAAGTACGAAACCGGAACCCTCATCTAGGCCTAAGAAAAAGAAGAAGAAGCCCAAGGTGGCGTCCTATCATGGCTAGATGAAGATAACACAGAGGAATTTGAATGGTTTTTTACACTTGTTAATTCCCTCCCTACCTGCTGAAGGTCAAGATCTGGTAGACGGTAATACATTGGAGCATGCTAAGTTATTGCAAGAAAAACTCCGAATAAAGAAGATGGCGAAATCGAGTTGAGGCGAATCAAGAATGAAGCTTTTCAACTGTTAAAAGATAGCTGAGAAAGTGCCATCGAGGTCGAATATCACCTTGAAAACATTGCTCGAGCTATGTCTAACAACATGGATTGGCTCAACCCAGAAGCAAACATCGACTTTACCAAACGGGACAACCCTCCATATTACACCGGTGGTCTAAACCTCTACCAACAATTGGCCAACCTAATGAGCCTAGAATTCCATTCCGATATTTCTTCAACAAAGACTTGGATTTTCTTCTTCACGGTGGCGATGGTTCAAGGAAATACGCTACATCCTTGACACTTCCATTCCCGGACAATTTACTCTAGCTGCATAGCCATGAGGAAAGATCTAACCACTTGTTCTCCAACCAAGTGGAAGAGTACAACCGAGATGCAATGTATAGGATTCACCATTGGCGGAGCGCCGAAGAATCTACTACTGAAGCTGCCGGGTTGAAATCTCAACATGAAGTGTTGATTACTAAAAGTATCGTTGCCATCAAACACGTTGATCTTTCGTCCAAATGGGACTACACTTTTCTCAAGAAGATTGTGGTCAAAAGGCAAGACGAAAGGGATTATGCATTCTCTGAAGTTGACTTTGAGAATTTGTCTATCAACGACATTGAAGACATGTACCTTGCCAAAGTACATGGTCGCATGAGACAATTCTCCACTGAAGTACAACGTGAATTCATCAAGTCATTGCTCATCTTCATCGGACGCATAGTCATCAAAGAACGTGTAGAAGATCTCCGCTTGCGGTTGAATCTTATCGGACCCGTGTCAACTTCACTCCACCGCAGCTTGATCTTCCCGACATCAACCTGCTCTCACAATATACACTCATCGACAAACCATTGGTCGTTTACGCGGTGAACTTCAAAGAAATTGCTTAATGGCGTGTAGAGATCTTCACAAGTTTGGGGATCACACTTTGAAGATGGTTAGGGACGGATTGGCTTATCGGTTGAAGGATATACATCAGAAGATTGGGTCTCCTAAGCGATGGAATTCTGAGGATCGAAGGGATGTGAAGAGGATCATCACGATGATTGATGAACGGTTGTATCGAAGGGATCGGTTCAGAAGATTGGAAAGCTATGTTGGAGGTCGACCCAGGATTAACTTCACCGGCTTTCAACGCCGATTCACACTCTGGCAACATCTCTGGACTACCTGGTACCCCTTGAACTGCTTCTTTCATTATAAACTTTGGATGTATGATTTATTATGTCAATGGCTTGTGCACACATTACAGTGTACAACCCACACTTGTAAATAAAGGACCACGTAGTGCGCGTGCCACAATCCTTATAAAAAGGGCGAAAGCTTCTTACTTTTGAGTAAAACCTATCAAACCTTTCACTTTTCAAGGTTTTGCTCAAAAGAACAAGTACTTCCCTTATGATTTTCAAAACCTCAACCGTTTATATCACTCGTTGAGGGGGAGTATTTGACTAAAAACTTTGTTCACAAATTGTTCACAGTGGTCATTCTTCCCGAAACACTCGAAATGGTCATATTTATTCTCAACTTTTCAAAAATAACACTTTATATGCCATTTTGAGGGGGAGAAAAATACGTGATAAGAAATATGTTGTGTTTTGCTTATGAATTCTCATGTGAAAAGACTTTAACCCGAATTTGAGATCTTAAGCATTAGTAACTTCGAAAAGACTTGTCGGACGGGTAATAATTTCAAGCTAGTTCGCTAGTGATGTAAGCGTGTCTCCAAAGGACTTGTCGAGTAGAATGTACCATTAGAAACTCTTGGTAGACATGAACTTTGGCGGGTTTGACAACCTTTGGGGTTGTCCACACCTTCAAGATAGTTATTAGAGCTAGTTGTCACCTAAAAGCTGACAATGCAACTCTTTAACTATGCCACGTAACCGTGTCTCGCGGGGAATGTCTATCTTGAGTCGATCAATTCAAAAGTGTGCGCTCTTTCCTCACGTGCTTGATTTTCGTCAAAACTCTAAAGCACATGTGGAGGGGGAGTATTTATGCTAAAAGATAAAACTCTCACAGTGGTTCAAACATGTTTTCATTTACAAACCCTTTGAGAGATTTTCTTGAAAATGGTTTTATGGCAATGGAGTTATAAGGTGATTAAGGTTAGGAATACCGTCCTATGATCCGAGGAGGAGGATCTACCCAAGGACACTACCAATAGTTAGAATTTAGAAGTCCTTAGGTATGATTATAAAAAGGAGAAAATGAGAATGGAGAAAGAAGGAGTTGAAGAATTAAAAGAAATGCAAAGAAAAGGGTGAAAAGAAATAGCCCTCTAGATTATTCAACTTAGAGGCGGAACAGGGTTCAATTCATATGCTCTTGGTTGTCACTAGATGACACCGGTATTGAAGATTAAAAGTCGTCATGGACCCGGTGGCGCATGCACTAAACCTTCTTAGCCACTCAAGTTTCTCTCAAACGAAGCTTGTTTCATTCTCACAGGGAACCCTACGTAAACTATCGGCTTTCTCTTAGAGAGGTATTGAAGAAGGAGACCCTCTCCTAGTCTCGCTTAGAAAACCAAAAGCACTATTGAGTCTAGAGCCACGAGATTCATCAAAAGATCTCTTAGGTACACTTGACATTTCATCACTTGATGTTCAACAATAAGAACATCGGTGGTACGTTATCGAGTCCTTCACGGATCTTAGCAATCATGAGAACATTTATGAGAGGTTCACATTGTGATCCTCGGTGATTGAATGGAAACTCCTGCGGGGTCAACATCAAAGCGGCCACGGCCGGGTCGCTTCGGTAACTCCCGTGGATTACGCTTAGTGGTCTCAAGCGGTCTGATCGTGAGGTGATGCTTCGGTGTACCTCGGCGACTCATCTGAACCGTAGATGTACTTCGGTACATCGCGTTATCTCACTTGTGGGACTCCGGTTCAGAACGGCCTTTGTGAGAATTAGAGTTGTGTTTTCACACTATCTTGTTAACACTCTCGAAGTTCAAACTTGTAAGTGCGGAATCCGCTTATTACTAACCGTTTTTATGTTTTCTTCTTATGGAAGCTCTGGGGCGGAATGATCGTGCAGATTCTTCACATGCTCATGCCAACATCATCACTAATGGAAGTTCTATCTAAAAGCAACACAAAAGTGAGAATGATTCTTCGTCAAACCAAAGAATCTACAAAGTTAAAGACTTAAAGAACTTCATCGGTACTGAAATCCAACGTCAAAGAGCGTGTGAGCATGTTGAAGAATGGCGTGGAACACTTGTAGCAGTGAAGACTGAGGCGGACTTGATGCTGAGACAACAACAACATACTATCACTACCATCACAAAGAACAATGATCAAAAAACAAAGACAAAGATGGCGTCAAAGCATAAGCTGTTCAAAGACAATTTCTCTACACTTTGGAGAGATTGTTGAATCAAGGCAATTCTTCTCACAAGAAGAAGAATGTCAGGAAGGCGTCAAAGCTACTATTACATCAACGCTCCTTCACCGTTTACATTTATTCATCACTAACACTTAGGGGAGATTGTTGGAATCACTCCTAAACCTTAATCAAGTGTTAGTGATTCACATGTAATAGTTAGCTTAATTATGGCCTTTATGTTTGTTATTAGCCTTAGGCTTATGTAGAAGGCCCATAAGCCTAGGCCTAGTCCAATAAGGAAAAGGATGGGAATTAGGAGTGTTGCCCTAGCTTCCCTCCTATAAATACTCTTGTATAACCCTCACTTGAGGGTTGGTTGTTCAATTTATTTCTTTCACATACATCTCTACGCCATAACGGCTTCTCATATATCGTGTGTGTGTTTGATTTATTGTTCAATCGCCTTTATCTCTTTCTATTAAGCTTGTGTTGTAAATCTAGTGACCTAACATTAACTGATATGGTAAGTTGATTACCATACAACTTATTAGCAAGTTGTCAACTAAAAACGGATTTGAAATATCTTTACCAGAGCCGTTTGCTCATGGATTAGCCAATCCTTTTGTAACCATGGTGGATTGATGACCTATTGATGTTGCCATCTCAAAAACCATTTATTTTATTCAACCTTTGTTTCAAAATATTTGTTACTTAACAAAAGGTTTCTTCCAAAAATCATTTAACTGGTTAAAAGCTACAAGCAGTACTTTGAATAAAGTACTGTTTTATCAAAAATAATTTATTCAATTAAGATTCATACCAGTTATTCATCATCATCAGAAATAGTAGTCCAGTTGATAAACAGATTGATAACCATGCAAGCAGTTTCATTATCCTCTTCAACTTCCATTCCATGCTCTAGCATCCTCCTCATAAGCTCAACTGTAAGAGGATATCTTCTACTGCAATATGCATGTGTAATTGTTCCATTTTCCGGCTCTAAAACATGTACACGAATTCTTCAAAGAATCTCCAGAGACATTTCCCAATTCTCTTGATTCTTCCAAATGTCCGATTGCTTTGCTCTTAGTTTCATACAGGTTGTGAGATCTCAAGCAAAACTAAACCAATTCCTTCTAATGGATTATGTTCAAAGTAAGCTCGTTTGCATTATAATAGATAGAACTCTATCTATGATGTGCAATAAATCCCATAATCTGTTGAATACTTTGAAACTTTCATCTTCTTTATGAAACATCAGATAACTTCCTTTTTTGGATTCCACAACTTCAAAAGCACTAATCTGAGATCTGTTCATCTTCATGTCAGCATCTTCTTTGGTATATTCAAAATCTCTGTTGAGATAATTTCTTAGTTCATCCTTAGTCTCAGATCTTAACTCAACTTTTTCTTTCTTTGAGAACTTTACATCTTCAACTTCAGTTTTCCTTTTTCTTTTTAAACTTTTCTTTCTTTCTGCCGGTCAAGTAGCTTCATCTCTAAAATCTTTGATGCTTTCAACATGTTTCTTATAAGCTTCCCTAGAAGCATCATACAATCGTTTCATCTCAAAATAATTAAACCTCTGCAATCCTTTATACCCTTGACTTTTAAGATAAGCCATCATTGCATTTCTGTCCTTAGCTTTATTTGGCCTTCTTGGTAGAAATTTAACAGGAATAGGTGACTCTAATGGTTCATCAGCTTCAGCATTCAATTCCTCTTGCAACTTCTTAGCTGCTTCTTTACTCTGAGCTTCTTCGACACTTTAGCTTCTTTATCTTTAGCATTTAATTCCTCTTGAAGCTTTCTAGCTGCTTGTTCATTCAAAGCTTCTTGGGCAGCTCTTATCTGTGCTAAAGTTAGTTTCTTCTTCTTTACTTCTACCAATTTACCCTTACCTTTATCCTTTGGATCTATTGTAGGTTGAGAAGCTCTTGATTGTTCCTCTGCAACTTCAGTAATAGTAACACTTCTTGGCTTTGATAGATCATGCAAGATTTCAGCAATTGTTTCATCATCACTTGCAGTTCTTACAGGCTTGAGTGTAGCTTCTTCTTCTTGTATGATTGTTGAAGGACCAGCTTCCTCTTCAAAGTCCAACAACCTTGGAGTAATCAATTCTTGCCTGTAGGATCCTTGTTGTTGAAAAGCAGTACTTTGATCTTCAGTACCTTGATTATCAGTACCTTGATTATCAGTACCTTGATCTTGAACATTAATAACTTGCTCCTCAGTTTCTTGAATGACCTATTCTTCAGTCTTTTCATGTTCTTCAGTACCTTTAGGTTCATTCTCCTTAACAATATCTTCTTTCAAATTCCTTTCTTCTAAATTCCTCCCCAATTGGACAGAAGATTGTTTGTGAACCTTTTGGTGTTTGGTTTTCCTAGACTGCCTTTGCTCTTTCTTTTTAGATTTGACCCATATACGATGATGTTGAACCAATGGCCACACAAAATTCTTGAGCCTTCTAAACTTGAGCTTCAATTTCTTAATCTTTTTAGCTTGAGCCTCAGTAGTCTTTTGCAATTTGACTAACTCCCTTGTCAAAACATAATTATCCAATGTCACATCTTCAGGGGGTATAGTATGTGAATCATCTCCTTGAATTGGTGAATGTTCCTCTGGGTGAGAATGAGAAATAGATCGTTGTGGAGATGGAGAAGGTGAGGCGCAACATCTTCTTGAACTTTAGTACTTGGGAAGCAGTACCTTGTGGAGATGCAGTACCTTCAGGATGCACACTTTGAGAAGCAGTACTTGCGGTGCGGTACTTGCAGGATGTAGTACCTTCACTATCTTCACTTCTTCAAAGTCAGTTCTAACAGCTTGAACAACTTCCATCATAGAAATTGTTAAAGTGTCCCTTCCGTGAATAAATCACTCTTCCTAGCCATAAAGGTGAAAATTTTGGCTTGTTGAACCACAACAGGTAAAAGATCTGTTGGCTTAGGAACATCAGAAAGTTGTTTATTGAGGAATACTTGAACAAACCTTGGATACATTAGCCATTTTGAACCATGAGTGATGTGAGAAAGCATGCCATCAAGAATGAGCCTTGAAAAATTTGACACGATCTGTAGCCAAGCCCACAATAGCAGATGCTATGTTTGATCCAAATTGCTCCCATGAAGTACTTTTAGCACTAATACAATGAAGCAACACATGCACTAAAAACTTCCATTGAGGACAAAAGAGTTGTTTCCTAAATGTTTGTTCATTTAAAGACCCTTCATAACCAATATGTCCAAAAGTATCCCAAATCAAATGCTTATCAAAACGAATAGCCCCATCTTCATCATTAAACAATAAGTCTTCTCTAATAGAGGCTTCAGTAATCTTTACAGTTCTTCCAGAAACTGTAGCTCTAATATAAAATTCATCATTCTCCATATTTTCCCTTGCAGTAGCCCAAAAGTCTTGAATCCAGGGCTCAATTATATCCGGCTCTACCAAAAGAGCATAACTGATTGGCGACCCAGTAAGAAAATCGATGATGTCATGAAAGAGTACATAAACTTCACTCTTGTCTAAATTAGCCACCATATTGTGCTTTGAAACTGTAGGACGATTCGCCATTGATGTTTGTATAATCACATGAAAAGATATGACGAATAATATAGGTGAAAGTGAGAGAGATATGGAAAAGATTCTAAAGTATCAATATAAGAGGGAAAATCGGAGAGTAGTTATTTATAGGTGAGATTTAAAAAATCACAACCCATAATAACAAAGTTACCGTTAGTATTAATTACCCCTCAATATTACCGTTGGAACATTACTTTAATAAGACAATGATACTTCCCACGTATCGCATTACTTTCCCAAGCATACTTTCATAAAAACAGATACTTTCCCAAATTCCTCTGTATAAGCTAAGTATACATAAATATCCTCCCCTCAAGCAATGCACAGAACTATACTAATACTAAATAGTCCTCCACTTAAATGTAGCTCAGTAGTTAATCATGCCAATGCTCACCACCAAGTGAGTGAATCTTGAAACATCAAAGCTTTTGGTGAGTAAGTCACTACATTATCATCGTGTGAACCTTAACCACATTAATGAGCATGTGCTCATAGCAATCTCTGATAAAGTGATGCCTAATCTGTATGTGCGGTCTTGGAATGATAAACTGGATTCTTCACAATACAAATGGTACTCTCATTATCAATATTGATAGGAGTATTCTTGAAATTGAACCCATAGTCCAAGAGTTGATTCTGCATCCACAAAACTTGTCCACAACAGCTTGCTGCAGCTACATATTCACCCAGTAGAGGATGTTGCTGCAATTGTTTGTTTCTTACATTGCCAGGAGACTAATCTTCTTCCAAGATACTGGCATCCACCAGTTGTTGATCTTCTATCATAGTTATCACCTGCATAATCACTATCTGAAAAAGCTTCTAAGTGAAAAGGTGGCTCTTTTGGATACCACAACCCCAACTTAGGTTGTTGTTTCAAATAACAGAAAATTCTCTTCACGGCATTCATGTGAGAGATTTTTGGTGAGACTTGATATCTTGCACATAAACACACAGCAAACATTATATCAGGCCTTGATGCGATGTAGATACAAGTGAGCCAATCATTGATCTGTATAACTTGACTTCAACAGGTTGTCCATCTTCATCTTTGCCCAATGAATTGATAGATTTGATAGGTGTAGTAACAGACTTCATATCATCAAAATTGAACTTCTTAAGTATGTCAAATACATACTTGTCTTGACTGATAAAAATACCTTCCTTTGACTGCTTGACTTGAAGTCCCAAAAAGAATGTTAACTCACCCATTGAACTCATTTGAAATTCCTTCTGCATCAGCTGCTCAAACTCTTTAACCATGGACTGTTTGGTAGCCCCAAAGATGATATCATCAACATAAACTTGAACTAACATGATATCCTTCTTGTCCCTCTTGATAAAAAAAGTCTTGTCAATAGCTCCCCTTCTGTAGCCATGTTGCAATAAGAATGTAGAGAGTCTCTCATACCAAGCTCTAGGTGCCTGATGAAGGCCATAAAGAGCCTTAACCACCTTGTAGACTTTGTTTGGATGTTTAGGATCTTCAAAACCAGGAGGTTGTTTGACATATACTTCCTCGGTAATCTTGCCATATAAAAAGGCACTTTTGACATCCATCTGGTAAACCTGAAATCCCATATATGAAGCAAAAGCAAGAAAGATTCTAATAGCTTCAATTCTTGCTACAGGAGCAAACACTTCATCATAATCTACTCCTTCTTCTTGTCTGTAGCCTTGTGCTACTAACCTTGCCTTATTCTTGATAACATTACCTCTTTCATTCCTTTTGACTCTGAAAACCCATCTGGTTCCAATAACTCGCTTTCCTTCTGGAAGATCACATAAAACCCAAACTTCTTGAAGTTTAAATTGAAGAAGTTCTTCTTGCATAGCTTCAACCCGACTTTCTTTAGTCAATGCTTGAGCAATATTCTTGGGTTCCTCTTGAGAGATAAAACAAGTAAATAGGCAGGTTTGATGGTCCTTATGATTCAGCCGGTTTTGTTTATACACAAAACTAAGTAAAGCATTGTGAGGTGTATTAAAAGTCTTAGCTCTGTGTCTAGTCATCACTCCAGAAGTAGAAGGACCAATGATTTGATCAGAAGGATGATTCTTATGAATTCTTAAGCTTGGAGACTGTGGAACTCCATAAGTATCTTCCAAATTAGTAAAATCAGCATCTTCATTGGAATCTGAGAAAATACCTTCATCTTCAAACTCATCATCGATATCTTCTAATCCAATGGATCATCCAAATCATCTAAAGTCTTGTCAACTGGTGCAGCGTATACTTTGTTAATACTTGTCCAAAGTATTGTGAGAGTACTCTGCAGTCTTGTTCTTCTTCTTTGCCTCTTCATAAGCTCTCCTTTGTTCATCGTGTAAGAATGTGCTAAAACATCTTGAAGAAGCATCTGATTAAGTTCCTCTTGAATAGATTGATCCTCAGTAGATAATGAGGATTGTGGTGCAACATTACTTTGCTTTGGAGCATCGTACTTTGCTTTGGAGCATCGGTACTGCTTTGGACTTACAGGATCTTCATGAGCACATCACGGTCTAATATGAACTCCATGAACAACATATTGTAAATCGTCTCCATTGTGCACAGGTTGATTTTCTTCTCTAACAGTACATAGTTCATGGAAGGAGTTAAAACTTCAAGATCAAACATCCAATCAGGACCTTTACCTTTCTCATTGTCTTGATCTTCTAAAAACTCAACATGAAGACAATCTTGAACCTTCTTAGTGACTATGTTGTACACTCTGAAGCCCTTACTGTTGGTACAATAACCCAATAAATATCCTTCTTCTGACTTGCCATCAAACTTACCCAGATTATCAATTGTGTTTAAAATAGTGAAAGGGCATCCAAAAGGCTTCATAAAACGAATGTTGGGTTTGTTGCTCATCAGCAACTCATAAGGTGTCTTCATCTGTGGTTTGGTGACTGAAACTCTGTTAAGTACATAGCAAGAAGTACTTACAGCTTCAACCCAGAATTGAATAGGTAGTTGTGAATCTGCTAGCATTGTTCTGGCTGCTTCAATCAAAGTCCTATTCTTCCTCTCAGCAACACCATTCTGCTATTCTGCTGTGGTGTTCTTGCAATGCTGAACTCCCTCTTTGGAAGTATGGGTCAAAAACTGTGTTTTGTGTGTTTTAGTCCTACTCATTTAATCAAGGATTGTGAACATCACTCAGAATACCTTAGAAAATTTCCAAAGAACAGGTCTGCCAACCAGAAACCTAGAGAGCACAAACCAGTCTGGAATAATTCAAATAGGGTCAATCACAGTAACTTCTCACTAGATCATAGATACCTCACGAGAAGACCTTTTCAAAACCTTGATCCTACAGTACTTTCCAAAGTACTACTAAGCTAAGACCAGTACTTTCTCAAAGTACTGCTCAGACAAAACAAGGTACTGATCACACTCTTTGGAATAGAAACCCTAGGAGATCTCATTACTATCAACCTAGAAGGTATTACAATTCACATAGGGGATCTAGATCACAAGAACCAAGTGTTAAATCAGAATGGGTTAAGAGGAAAAGTACTGTTGAGGGACAAACAGTACTTTCAACAAAAAGTGAATAAGATGTTTTTGTGATACAAGAAAAAGAGAATGAACTTGTAAAAGAGAGTTGTGTTGAAAAACCAGAAAGTTTTGAAAATCCACATGTTAAAAATCAAAAGATAATTCTGGATCATGTTTTGAAAAACAGTGGAAATTACATACTCAAAGAATTCGAGTTTGTAACTCTACAAGGGGAACACACGTCAGTAATGGCTTGGGTTCCTAAAAATCACTAGTTGATAATGACAAAACCATTCTTGAACGAACTTCCCTAGACGAAGTAGAGAAATTGAGATCAGGGATCTCACCATGAATGAAACAAGTATGTCTTCATTTGTCTTCCCCTTAATCCATGCCACGCCACTCAAACATCTCTTCCCCCTTTTGTTATTATCCAAATAGGGAACGTATGCAAATAATGATCTTGACCACCATGAACCAATATCATACTCCCAATCTAAGACTTCCAATGTTTAAAATCGCCCACCATTACGCATCATAAGAAAAATGGATCCAAAACAATAGAAAACTCCAACTAGCAGTAGTAATAATGATCAATAGTAGTAAAAATCAAACACTTCCCCTTGAGTGATGCATGTAGATCAAATGATTCTTCAAAATCTGTAGGCTTTATGTAATGATTACTTGTGAAGAAAACCAAATATAACGAATTTGATGAAGAAGTAGAATTTCCTAAACTTGTGTCTTAAATTTTGTACTATCCACGGAACTCCATACTTATATGAATCACCAAATATAAGTAGACCGCAATCCCTTGACAAAATCCTCAACTAATATGAGACACTAAGCACTACAATGTAACTCTTTTAAGTGATAGCCAATGTGTGCATATAGCATCATAAGAAAAATCACACATTGCTAGATTTATCAAGCTATATGATAAGAACACAAACCCGTGAAACTCAATTACAACACCAAATAAATGATATTCAACCTTCTTCGTAATCAATTAATCCATAAGAATTAAATACGAGCCTTTTTGAATCCTTTAAGAACAAATTACCCAAAAACCTTGTGTGTGTGAACAATAACCTGTGTGTGTGTCGTCCAAACTCTATAACAAATATCACGCTTAACTTCCCCTCAATTCCAAAACGGGCCTATTAGCAACACTTTTTCTGTCACTAAACTGTCGCTAATCTGTCACTATCATGATTACTCCTTCCTCCCATATCAGTTAGCGACACAAATTCTGTTGTTGAACTGTTGCTAAACTGTCTCAAATCAAAGAGCAGTACTTTGCGTCCAAGCAGTACTTTGCGAACATAAGGAGTACTTTGATCAAGCCCTGAACAGTACTTTCAAGAAGCAATCAACCATGAATAAACCAATGAAAATATTGCACTGACCCATGTGATCATGTCAACCAATAAGTTAATATACTTGATAAAACAATAAGTATTTGACCTCTCGAATAGATCTCAACCACTGCAATCTGTTGTCGCGAACAGTACTAAACATCCCAGCTTCCAGTATTAACATATGCGAAGGCAGTATAAATCAATATCCACTTCATGTCCATGGCAGTATGAATCACAAAATCCTTCTCTCGTCTCTCACCAATCCACAATATGAAAGTCAAATTTGTCAAGCTTCAAAACAGTATTATCCAATATTGTACCGAACTTAAATAGCAATAATGCACCGTCTAGGTAATAGTAAAACAGTACAACATACAAAAGTCATGTGAAACCAAGATACAATTAAATATCATCACTTAAAAGTGTTTGTAAGCCACCGACCAATCAATAGACAAACTAGTACTAGGTTGCATTTAATTGTTCATCATGAATCACCAATCATGTAGGACTAATGATTTACGTAGCATGCTTGTGTGTTGACAAGTAAATCTTATATCTCCTTCATGTTATTCGAGACCTAATTAAAACCAGACTTATAAAATCGACATCAATAGATTATTCCACACCAGCATATTACTATTCATTAGTATCAACCCATGCATCAACTACACATCTCAACTCAGTAATAAGCATCAAAACCAAAGAAACAAATAAAAATTCGAATTGTTACCCAGCAGCAGACTTCGACAGTAAATAACTTACACATGAAAGCTCCGATCGACGATCCCTCCGGTGAAAAGTAAGATTGATATATAGAGAACATCCACCAAAAATTTCGTTACAATCCAACGGTTAACGAAAAAGTTATAATCGTTTCAAAACAGTGCTGTATAAAAATACGAAAATTTTGAGATCCGAATTTTTTTGTATTTTTCATCATTCTTCGACACATAAAACCTGGCTCTGATACCAATTGATAAGATCGTTTATAAGCTCAGCTAGGGATAACAATAACATATACATACGCAGCGGAATAATAAAGAACATCAATGTTATTGCTAAAGGTTTTCATTCACTAATACTAACTAACCTTAGACGTTTATAGGAACACGTCTAGACTACTAACTAATAACCTAGGCATTTACAAGACATTACGCCTAGGACACACACACACCTTTACTAGACGTCTACATTATGGAAGAATTAATTAAAACCTACACCTATGTCCTCTTTATATACTAGATGATTAGGGTTTACAAATCTCTACTAATGACTAATAAATAAAACTTCTTTTGCAAGCAAGTCCTTCCATCTTTTTGTAGGTTTCCTTCTTGTCATATTAAGTCCCTCTTGTTTCATTCTTTTTGTCTTATCAACTCAAACGTATAATTTCCAACAGTTTTTCCACCATTTTAAATCTTAAAAGAATATATAACTGATCAAAACAACTTACAATTAGGCCGGAAGGCAAGGTAAAGGTGCACTCACCTTACACATCAATGTCACATCAGCTTTCTCTCTCCTCTCTCTTCCACTCACTACCACTCACTTTTATGCGGACAAAGGACTCACTCACACCCACCTTAATATTATACACTTTGAAAAAAAAAAAACAAAAAAAAAACAAACTACAAACTAAACAGACAAATTGTTTTTGCGTGGATCAAGAAGGTGAGTTACTCACCTTAACTTTCTTGAAATGTATGAGTTACAAGTGAGTCTAAGATTGTATGTATGGAAGTGGTGGGTGAATGGAAGGCAAGGTGAGTGACTCACTCTGTTGGGTTTTTGGTTCCTTGAATCATGAATTACTTTAAGTCTTTGGAACCTGGACGAGGTTTGATATAACCACGGATGATATGTAACCCGATAAAGACAACCACGGCTAGTAGTAATGTGTAACCACGGATGATATATTGTAACCTTGCTAGTGTTTTTGTATAGTCGGTTTAGTTTATTGTATTAGATAAATATGGTAAAGATATTTATCTTGTAGGTTAGTATTGTATTATGTAAAGGACTCTTAGTCTATAAAGGAGGTTCTAGGTTAGATTAGATATACATTATGTTTTATATCTAAGTTCGATACACTTCAAGGTTGAAAACCCTAATCTTTGTAAGAGTATTCAGTATTAATAAATAATATTGAGGTGTTGAATGTTAACTGTTCTTCTTCTTAAGGTTAAGTGTTAAATTCCTCATAATACTTAATAAGTTGTTATTCTAAGTCAGTTTCTATATTAGATCGTTTGCTCAACTGGGATCAACAAGTGGTATCGGAGCTTGTGATCTAGAAACTGTAATCAAGAAGAGGTCAAGTTAAGTTTTGTTCATGGAAGATAAGATGTCGTGAAACTCACATGGTGATTGTTAGTACCCATGCTCAAGCATGGTGAGTATCAAATCTGGAGAATGCGAATGAGGCAATACATTCGCATGATTGATTATGCGCTCTGGGATGTCGTTGAAAAAGGAGACACTCTTCCTAAGAAGGGTGAGGATGGCAAAGAAATTACCATTGTTAGTGAAATTGATAAGGCTAAGAAAAGTGGAGATCAAGGCTCACAATATTCTCTCCATGGGAATACCCAATGATTATGCTTTGGATTTTGAACAATATGAATATGCTAAAGTTCTTGGATGCTCTTGAGACAAGGTTTCTTTGGTAATGAAGCCACTAAGAAGTCGGGATGAATATGCTCAAGCATCAATTTGAAACCTTCAGCTGCAGGTGGAGAAAAGATTGATGGTACATACAATAGACTTCAAAAACTTATCGGTCAAGCTGAAGTCGATGATTATAAGGTTCTTCAGAAGATATTAATTTGAAGTTCATTAGAGTTTATCATCCGAATGGGCTATTCATACAATTGTGTGGAGAAATAAGGTGGACTTTGATAAGATGACTCTTGACAATCTCTTCAACAACTTGAAGGTTTATGAGTCTGAGAATAACTTTGCTAATCGTCTTCGCTAATCAAAACATTGCTTTGTATCCACTAATCACAAGAGCCCAAGATGTATCCACTGCCTATAGGTATAACCACGGCTATTGCAAACAATACCACTTTATTGGTGATAATGTGTGATGGTGCAATTTGTGCTTTTACGATTTAACTACTAGTGTTCTTTGTGTTGAATCAATGGATCAAATTGATCTGATGATCTGGAAGATTAATCTTCAATGGCAAATGGCAATGTTGACTCTCAAGCAAGGAAGTTTTGAGGAGGAGGAAGACAAGTTAAGTATGATGGTCAACGGAGAGCTGGGTTCGACAAAAGCAAGATGGAGTGCTTTAAGCGCAAGAAGAAGGTCACTTTGCAAGGGAATGTCGAGAGCTCTAAGAGGATTGAAGGTGTTAAGAAGATCCCGAAGAGTCGCTCCTTCTTGGCATTGGTGGCTCAAGATGGTCTTGGTGATTCGATTGGAGTGATCAGTTGAAGAAGGACCCAATGCGGCTTTTCTTGCTAGTGAAGCTTCAAAAGAGCATAACTTTGCTCTAATGGCTTATGCTTCATCTTAGGTTCGGATTATGAGGTATCTAATGAGTCTACTTGTTCTTTTAAATCATGTCATGATAACTTAGAATCTCAAAAGCTATCATGAGGTATGAGGAAAGAAGTAGAAAGACTAACTATGGATAACTTAGGTTATAGAGTTGGTTTAGAGAGTGTGGAAGAAGCTTAAATCTTGTATTAAATGTGAGTTTGAGTATGTAGATAAGATCAATATATTAGGTGGTGAAATTGATCTTAAAAATAGTGAGATTAAAATGCTTAAGAGCTTGAACTAGCTAGAGAGTGCAAAACAAAAGGCCCTAGATGAAAAGGAAAAACATGTTGTTAGGGTAGCTAAAACACAATTTGCTCACGGTTCATAAATCTATAGAGAGTCATCTAATGAAGAAGGGTTATGGGATAGGATACAACAATATGCACACCCACTCTTATGCAACATGCACCACCCTAAAAACTGTCATTTAGTAGTGAATTAGCTTTTAACAAACTGTTGAAGGAATAAGTAAGACTGAAACACCTAAGATAAGTTCGTCGTCATCGATGCTCCCATCATTGATGATTGGGAATCGATTCTCGGGAAGATAGTAAAGTATCAACCATGACTGAAAAGTTAGAACCTTTTAAGAAAGTTGATACTAGACAACCTAACCTTGTACCTAGATTTGGGGCTCAAATAACTAAGAAAGTGGTAGAATACAAGGAAGTACCTAGGGAACAAATGAAACGATATATACCTAGGGACAATCAGAGAAACTTTAATGGTCTAATATCTAATAGGTTAGGTAATGAGTTTCAATGTGTCAGAAAACTTGTTATAATTGTGGTAGTTTTAGCACTACGGAGAAATTGTTATAAAAGCAGACCACCGTTATGGAATCATTGGAGGAGGGTAAATCACCAAAACTTTTCAAAGAAAACAAACCCTCATCCTAACGAAAACATGATTCCTAGGCGTGTTAATGAGGAATGGGAATACAAAATCAATTGTCACTGCTTCTCCCAAATGGGTTCCAAACACTGCTAAGCAAAGTGTAAACACGGCTAAGCAAAATCAAACCACTGATAAGCCAACAATCACCACAGATAACAAAGAAGTTTTAAAACTCAAAGGTGATAAGCGATACAGTGGTTGGTCATTAAGCCTCGACTAGTTGGCAATGGAAACCTAAGACCAAGGTTTTACATCATGTCAATTGTGCATCAATGGACCTAAACAGATTTGATTATATTGATGCAGGGGGCGGACCAAGTCGATGTGGCTTGGGTCCAAAAGGAACTAATTTGTTTAATTTCATGTGCAGGGCAATCTACAAGATGAGCTAAAAGACAAAGGAGTTATTGATAGTGGTTGCTTTCAGGCACATGACTTGGGATGGGACAACACGGAAGATTTTGATGATTCTACTCCAAGCTGAAACCACTGTGATGCAACTCTACTCCACGATAGAATACACGTAGCTGCGATAGTGTATCTCCGACCCATTTCTAGTCAATCTCAAACCAGCGATACAACCATTGTTTTCACTAGGAGATTGAAGGGCCGAGCTACCTCAGGGCTAGTGCTAGTGGTGTTGCTCATGAGGTTTCATCCACAGGTGGTGAAGGTGACATGATTGGAAGGGCTTCCACTCTTGATACATGCTTAGATGTTTGGTGGGGATAGTGGAAACATTAATAAGACCCAACCTTTGGCAACTCCTAATGTGGAGCGTTCCTTGGAACTTAACACAGTGGAGGAATCCTAGCCACTTGGCTATCACGAGGGTGCATAGATGTTCGGGCTTCGGTCGATGCTATGTTTTCTATATCCAAGATTCACCTCCGGGCAGTTCACACGGCTCGAAGTGGCGAGGATAGGTTGGAACTGAACATGAATTGTGGATTGAGTTTGTACGATGACTTTTCCAATGATCCACCTCTCGGACCAGTTCACCGGTCGAAGTGGGGAGGATATTCTTGAGCGCTTAAATGAATTGACGGCTAAATGTACCAAGATGGAGGAGACGATCTCGAATCTCAAGGAATTGGTAGGGTTTCATGAAAAGGATATTAGGCTTAAAAGCACGGGGTTTTGGTTTTGGAAGATGAAAAGGAAGGCACGGAAGAGCTGGCACGGAGGAAAAGAAGGTGGCCTCCTCTTGACTCACGAATATGAAGGATGTATCCAAGCGGGAGGAGTGAAGGAATAATTCGTGGGAGGTCATTAATGTATCTATGGAAGAAGATGTTGATAGTGGAGATCAAACATTTTGGTATGTCGATAAAGATGGGAATGAGAGGTTCTTGAAAATGTGAAGAAAGTTGTAGAAGATGTACATAACACAAACAGCGATGGTATGTGCGAAACCACGGTTAGTACACTTCTAACCATGATGTTGTAACAGAACATGGCAACTATAACCACTACAACTATACCTACTACAATCATACCCACTGCTATTATAACCACTTCCACTATTGTCACAACTCTTTCTGTATCACTACCTAAGTCTAAAGAAGTTGAGAAAGAAATTGCTAGTACATTGATAAATCTAAGCAAAACTTCATCTATTTCTACACCTGTGATATATGTTCAATCTGCAACTAAACCACAAAGAGGAAAAGCTTTAGTTATTGGTGAACCTCTGAGAAGAAGATGGTTCAATCGATGTTGGAAAAGGTAAAGGGTTGCGATGCAGAGTTGAAGTTTAAATCTAAGCGAGAACAAGAAGCTTATGATCAGAGTTTGTAAAGAATATGGTTCTTTGAAGAACAAGCGTTAGAAAAGCGAGAAAGAGAAGAGGAAGCTAGTCAGAGAATGTTAGCTATATGGTATGAGTCACAAAACTTTCTTCAAGCTTCTCAACAAATACATGATGAATTTATTGCACAAGAATGGAATTTGTTGGATGATAAGGGAAAAAGCTAGGCTTTTGGGTGAATGGGCAAGAAAGGTTGGTAAAGAAAGGAAGCAAGTTATAAGAAAGAAACCTCTTTCAATGGCATAGATGAGGAATGTATTAATGAAAATTATTAAGAATTCAGGCATTCACATTTCCGAAAATCTTAGTAAATGTTCATTTGAAAGAATTCTTGAGATTTATGAAAGATGTATGAAAGATTAATCCCGATGATTCTTGTCTAATGAATTACGAGAAGGAAGAAGAGTGGATTAAGAAGCATGATGAGTGGATGCAAAGTAAAAGAAAAAGAAAATCTGAGATTGAGACATCGATTCTAAAAGATTGAAAGAAGTTCTGAGATGTTAATCAAATTGTTTCTTATGAGTTTAAGCTTAATGATGGAAGTGAAGGAGTTTGGAAAATTCAAAGACTCAACAATGAAGTTTATGAGTATAATAAATATTCACAAATGCTTCATATTTTGAAAGGATGATTTGATGAATCTTTGGAGACTTTACAAGAATAAGTTTGGTGAAGTACATCCAAATGATTATCATGAGAGGCTGGTCTATTATAATTTGAAGATTTTATTTGAACCAACTCATGATGAACTTGAATGGAAAGGACTACAATGGTAACGTAACAAGATGGTTTTATATCAAACTTGTGGAGTTCATGTTTTAACTGTTTCTGGAAAAGTTATTCACATGCTTGCAGAAGGTGAATATCCTCGATTGAATAAGTCTCCAGGTTATTGCCGGATGTTGAAACACAGTATTATTATCAGATGTTGTTACCCTATGATGGTCAAGCCTATGATTTGTTGAAGAAATATGAGACAATTCTTAAATCTCATAAGTTTTTGGCTACATCCTCAATTTGATGTCTTGAGCTTAAAGGAAACTTGAGAATTATGTTGGAATGTATCAAGTTTAGGGGAGGATTGTTGGGTTTGTGGTTCCTTGAATCATGAATTACTTTAAATCTGGAACCGTTGAGGTTTGATATAACCACGAGACAGTATGTAACCGATAAAAAACAACCACGGCTAGTAGTAATGTGTAACCACGATGATATATTGTAACACTTGCTAGTGTTTTGTATAATCGGTTTAGTTTATTGTATTAGATAAATATGGTAAAGATATTTATCTTGTAGGTTAAGTATTGTATTATGTAAAGGACTCCTTAGTCTATAAAGGAGGTTCTAGGTTAGATTAGATATCGTATGTTTTATATCTAAGTTCGATACACTAGTTGAAAAACCCTATCTTGTAAAGTATTCGTATTAATAAATAATATTGAGGTGTTGAATGTTAACTGTTCTTCTTCTTAAGGTTAAGTGTTAAATTCCTCATAATACTTAATAAGTTGTTATTCTAAGTCAGTTTCTATATTAGATCGTTTGCTCAACTGGGATCACCCTTGCCGACCGGCCTTAACCTTACTTATCTTCGTATCGCGTCTCGATGAATCTCTACAAATAACTCTTTTTTTCCCACTCGTCCCATGCGTTGTTTGGGTTGGTCTTTCAAAAAGGTTCATTCGACACACAAAGTGTACGGAATCAAAATTTCTCCGCCGATTTAAACATTTTGTAAAATTCTTGTACTTGTTACTAGGGGTTGAAATGAGCCGAGTCGCTCATGAAAAAGTTTAAGATAAGATCGGTAAAAAGCTCAAACGAGACGGCTAAGATCATTTCGTTTATTAATCGAGCGAGGATTCACGGCAGGTTAGAACACCCATTTAATTTCGGCTGTTTTAGCTACTTGTTACGCGAATAACTTTCCTCTTTTTTCCTTTTTTTTTTTCTTAAATAAAAAGACAATATTAGACCCATCTCAAGGTAACTAATTCTTTTTAAAGAAAAAAATATAAAAATGAACATAACAATGTCGGCGGCAAACAGAAGTTCCGGCAGCGGCAAAAACAATAGAGGTTGTTGATTTTCTTCTATATTTGTGTTCATATTTCATTTTAAATATAAAATAAGTTAACTTCTTGTGGAACTTAGGTGTAACTGCAATATTAGAAACATATAAACTGCTTAGAATTATATTATATTGTTATGGTTGTGTTAGTTAGTTACAACAGTGATCATTGTATATTTGTGTGTACATGGGTTTAGGTTGCTTTAGGCGTGACATTGGTTGAAGATTTAGTGAAGGACCTTACTTAGTTGTTTGAGCTGTGAATTTGGAGACAGTCCTACATAGGTGCCGTTTGAGGAATGTAACTTGGATTGATCAGATTGTTTCTGTTTAGGTAATAGTTTGTAATAGTTGGTATGCGGAAGTGTCATGCTACTTAAGTTTTAGTTTCACGGAATTGTGCGAATTGAGCTTTAATTTTTGCTGATAAGGGCGTGGGCTGTTCCAAATAACTGTTATTTTGCTTGGGATTCTGGTTGTAGCAAGATAAGGCCGTTTCATTGTAGAAATGAACTGCTTGCGGTTTTTTACTTAAAGTGAAGTGGAGTTTGGGTCGTTTATTTCTGTTATATAAGTGATGAATCCGTGCAGGAGACTAAGGGGCTGCATATATCAGTATTAGGATATCATCTATTTATCCATATCTCACACGCTAATGATCTTCCTATCTTCACAATGGTTATGCCTTCATTGTCTTTGAAACAAGGTATATTGTCTAAGAAGAATGAATAGTGAAAATAGTTACAAAATTTTGTTGTAATCTTGAATGATAGTGATCTTTGTTAATTTTTTTAACGAGACAAATTGTCAAGAGAATCCTATTTTCCATTTAATGTAGATCAAAATAAAGAGGATAACTCTTAATTACAAGTAATGTTATTATCTGATTATATAGCTCTTATGCTGTCAGCTGCACTAATTGCTTTAAAGTGCAAATAGTTTGGTGGGACCCCCTTAAATTGTAAACTCTTACTTTTAAAGTAGGAAGCAATTGAATACATTAATTTCAACAGCTCTACCTCGCCAAAAATTGGGTTTATTATCAAACGATGGTTCGCAAAGCAGAAAAGTGACTCTAGAAGTTCATGTAATCAGACAGAGAATTCGTGTAATAAATTTGCTATTACTAGGAGTTAACTGGACAAACCTTGTCATAAGCTGTTTCACTTCTTCATAAGAAACGAGTGTGGCTATATAAGAACCTGCACATTTGGTAATTAGGATATGTCAAGGACCCATGTCAAACGACCTTAGTTTTGTCCATCTCCAGCTCTCCCTGAGATCTTCTATATTGTTGGGTTTTAGTTTTAGTTTTAGTTTTAGTTCCTTTATAGGTCAGTCAAATTCTTAGAAACAGCACCTGCTAAAAAAGAATCAACTGGAATTTTTGTTTCATTTCATTAGACTTTTTTTTGCAGAAACACTGCCTTAGTTTTGTTATAACCTTGATCTGCTGAGGAAAATCATGCTGTAAGTGTTAAATAATTTTAAACTGATTTTCCCCGTAAAAATGATTAGTTTGACCTTGATAGAACTTTTTGTTCAGGAGTTAGTATTATAAAAAACACATGCCATGTTAGTTAACTTCTTATTCACTTCCACATAGCCCAGAGCGTTAAATAATTTGGGGCTTAGAGGTTTTAGGCAGGAATGCTACCCAGCCTACCCTAATTCTGTAATTTCCTTGATTTTCCAAGGAACATCGCCATGAAGATGTATAATAAGCTTAAACTGATATTACATACAATAAATGACTAGTTTGACCTTGGAAGCGCATTTAATTTTTGTTAAAAAAAGTTGCTATTATTAGAGGTGTAAAAGACAAATTTTGTCTTTTTCTTCGGATAGGAGTTGGATTCATAAGTATTATTTTTATTTTTGTTTCGAGTCCGTAGAACTCTTATAAGTCATAAACAATTTAGGGCTAAGGGTGTTTGTGCAGAAAAGCTACCTTAAATCTTCAATGTGCTTACTTTTCTAAGTAACAACTCGTCACTGGAATATCACTTAGCAATTTCTTTCACCTGATTGCAATTTTAATCTTTGCGGTATTTGTTGGTAACATGACCTTGGAAATCTTACAGAGGTTTCTTGTTCAGTATGTTAACTTAATGTATGAGGAGGTAACAGCATATATCTGATCATGTATTTAGACTACTTCATATATATGTTCTGTTGGCAAGATGAGATTATCTGTAATATACATAATTACATATGTTATGATTAAAGTGAATGCTTTGGATAATTCAGCATTGAACCCTTTATCTGGTATTGTTTTAGGATCTGTTATGGATTGTCGACTTTAGTATTACTTATCTGTGCAGAGATCTTACAGAATTAAACTCAATTTTGTAACAGGAACTACTACAATAGAGAGCTTCTATATTTTTGCTATGTACAAATTTAGATTTTAGGTTGAATTTTGATATGCCCAAAATGATCTTTTCTACGTAGGTTTTCTACTTAATTAAATAGCAATCCCCTGATAACTAGCATGTATTTTGTCTTGTGCCCCTTTCAGGGTGATGTAGATGAACTGTTTTATCGATATGAAAGTCCAAGAAGAACCTGCAATGCTGATCAACTTGCTAAAATGGTCAAATCATATTGTGTTGAAGTGAAGCGGGAAATATCAAAACTTGAGAGTTACAGGTAGCTTATCACCTTATGAAATTGAAATCCACTGTGGTGTTTTCTTATTCATTCTTTTATCTGTACTAACCCTTACTTAATATATGGATTTGCAGTAAACTTCCAAAGATTGATATCAAAATGGCTTGTAGAATGGCACGAAGCATCAAAGCGCGAAGCATTTTGTAAGTAACTATATGTTATCATAAAGCAACTGAATTGTGACCTTCCTTTACTTAGTTGCATGAGTCATTCAAAGCATGTTTCCTGATGGGTATTGCAGGCTTGGTGCTGAGAATGTAAGAAAATCATCTATGCATGTCATCGACACTTGCTTAGCTTTTGATGAGGAAAGGTAAGAGTTCATGTCTATTTTTGTCATCTCGTCTATACTGCTATACATATAAACAGGTTGCGTCATTATATAATATTACACTGGATGATGATACTGCCATCTAATCTTCTTTGCAGTTTCCATTTTCTTTTGCGCTTCACAATAGTTTAAAGTGATTGCTAACAAAACATCTTTGTAATTAAGCTAAAAACTAAGCTTTCTGCAGTTTGTTACTTCTTCTGAACCGCTGTTGCAATGGTTTTTAAAGATTTGTAGTTCAATTTCCTTTTGTGTTCATATGACTTGGACTCTTGGTTAATGAATTTATTTGAAAATATAAAATGTCCCCCTCCATCGTATATGGGATAACTATCCATGCTTTTATCTTGTTGCAAGTTAAGTTGAGGCTAAAAATACATTTCTATCTCATATGGGCTCATGGCTGCATCTGCATGATAATATACACATTAAAAATACATTCCACAATCATGACTATCACGTGGAAGTGAGTGGACAACATAGACAGACATAAATCACGTCACGAGGAATTATAAGTAGCATGGCTGTTAGTTAGTTACGATAGCTTTAGGATTCTCATTCGATTACAATCCTCTTTATATTTATTATTTACTTTTTATAGCAGTAGTTTCTAAACCTAGTATGTAACTACTTTGCCTAATTAAAGGTTAATTGATTAACATTATCGTTTAGATGAATGAAATTTGGCCCCATTGCTGTGGACCTTATTGGTATGTTCATAAAATCAGAATCGGATATTATTGTGCTTTGATATCGGGGGTCATATGCTTGGATTTTTCTAAGGGGAAATGATCTGTGTTGATAGACAGCATCCAAATTACGTGCAGTAATGGACATACCGATAACCTTCGTAACCAAAGCGTCACAACAACGTCCAAAGGTCAACCTTGGATTCTTAGGGGGGCAAGGAAGAGGCTGTTTTGTTAGTTGTAGTGCGCCTTTCGTTTTTATAACATTTCGGAAAGATTTTGTGTCAGTAATTTAAATTACAACTCCTTAACAAGGGACATTTTAGTAATTTCAACCCCTTCTCTTATACACTACTTCCTTCATGTTCTCTTTGCAGCCTTATTTTTACCAAACTTTTTCCTTTTATTCGCTTATCTCTTTCTTCTTCCAAAATCACATTGCACGCTCCAGTCAGTTCAGGTTTTTTTGTGTGTTTTTTTTTTGGGTAATCATGGGTTGATAAATGAAACTAAACTAAATTATGGCATCGTATAACTTTGCGAAGCCATTGAATTCAATTGTTTGTTGCCCACAAAAATTTTTTGACATATAATTTAATTCACGAGGTTACGGTTTCTCTCAATCTTTGGCTACGATATTTATTTTCTGAGTTTGATTGTGTTTAATTCTTAATGTTGGGAAGTATGTCCCTTATAATTGTTACTAACTAAATTGTAGTAATTTAAAAATTATTGGTGATCAAATTGATGCAATTTGTATGGGAGTTTGGTGCCGAAGTGTTACTGGGTGAGAATTGTAAAACTAGTGGGCATAAGATATGAGGCCAAGAAAAGTGTTGCTGCACATAAATTGCGTACTGTGTATAGTACGTATGATTTCCCCTTCTTTTGATCCATATGCTGTCTAGTTGTGGGGAATCAGCTTATGTTGTTCATGCATACTGAGAAGTATGGTTTGCTTACGTGTGCTTGATTTGTTTCATCATACATATTTCTGGTCAACTTTAAATACATATTATTATAGATGCTTCTGTGATCGATCTTCGTATCCTGCTGTTAAATGATCTTGAATAGTACCATTGTACCAACACTTCGCTACTTGTGTTCCTTTCTCTTGTGGGGGACTAATCTCTGATATCAAATACACTTTCCGGTTGATCTTGCAGTTTATCAGATGCTGTTGTATGTCTGAACTTTGTATTCAAGAGCACTAAGATGAGGTTTGAAACCTTCTTGGAGGTACGTCGCATTGTATATTCTAGAACTATTAGGACAATTCCTTCATCACACAATATCTTTGCCTTCAACTTTCCTTTATTTTTTGAGATTTACAATATATAACAGCAAATCCATTTCCATATATATCCAATTTCCATATGCAGTCATGGTATTGTATGATACATGGTATTGTATGATACATGGTATTATATGATACCTCTTGTTTAGTGCTGTTAGAAACAATGTGTTACACAGTGTCTTTTATATATTATGTTTTCAACAAATCGAGATAAAGCAGACAACTTTTGTTGGTGTATTCCGGAGTCTAGACATTACACATGCATTTCAAGTTGATTATGTATTCCTTGTCCTTAAAAGATCCCTTTTCGATTTTGAAGATTCATATCTACTTTTATAATTCAAGTTTGACGGAGGTTTTTAGTTTTTATCAAATGCTTCTACTTTAATGCATTTCATTGAAGTTGTTAACATATGCTTGGTAGGGGGTTATGGGGGTAAGGAATGGAAAAGATAATGAAAAAAGGTGTTTGGTAGAGTAAAATGCAATGACCCATTACCCAATAGTGGGTAATGGGCCATTACCTAATAAATTGGGGGGAATGCTTTTCTTTCCCTTTCCCTTTCCCCACCATTATAATTGCCTTTCCCTTTCCCTTTCCCTAGTTTGAACCAAGCACACCCAATTGATTGTTTCATTTCATGTAACGGACGTGCAGATGGCAGACAAAATCGCTGAGGAAGAGAAGCAATTGGGAGAAGCGCAGAAATGCAAGATGTGCAAGAGTGTTTAGTCTGGTTTTCTGCAACTTTCTGTGCTTGTCTGTGTTTATCTGGTTTTCTGTGCTTCGTCTTTATGTTTATAATCGTGCTATGAATGCTGTCTGGAGTTCAAAGTCTATAATGTGTTTTAATAAACTGTTGTAAGTTAAGTAGATTGCTTAAGTCTGGTATTTTATGGTCTCTCTGAGTGTGATTTGCTGATGCTGTTTACCTCTTGCTAGCGTATCCTCGCCCGCGTGAGATTACTAATGATCCGTTGTAGTTATGCCCGACTGAATATCTGGCTTTGTATCTCTGTGCAGTGTGAAATCTATCTATATTCTCTTACGCTGTCATATCAGCCCCGGTTCTGGTATGACATAAAGTTTAACTAGAGAAGGAATTCTACATTGGGTGTTACGTAGCAGTATTTACGAGTGCTTGTGTTTCCTAATTATCTGCTTATATTTAAAGCAGTTTGAATGACCCAGACTCTTCCTAATTATCTGTTTTTTTCTTACTATTTCTGGAAGTACGTATATATTTTCTAAGATAAAATTAAATATAACAGTATTTATTATTAAGCTGCTTATATAAGCTGAAAACTAATCACAGTCAATCATTTAACCTAGTTTATTTTGTTTAAAAATATATAATAATAGGTAATTTCCTATGTTTACTTTTAAATTACACATAGAATTACCCACGGTTAGATAAAATTCATACTTATTTATTTGTGCATTAATAAAATGTTATCTTGATATTTGAAAATAATATATTTAAACAATGATTATTTTGTTATGTTTTAAGTGGAATTGAGATTTTTAATTTTTAATTTTAATTTTTTTATTTATTATTATTTTTTAATTAAATTTTGGATGAACATGATCAAATCATGTTCTCTCACAAACAAGATTAAACAAACAAGTTAATGGGACCTACACATGACTGAGTTGTTCTTTTGTGTGTGAGAGAATATACCGGTCATGTTTATCCAAACTTGAGAGAATATGAATCCGTTTAGTGATACCCCGGGTTGTGTGGGGCTCTTTACTCAATGATTTTAGTTGGGAAATTTGCATTTTTGTGGCCTTGGATGATAAGTATTTTTAACTTGACTAATTTTTGTGTCATATTGTAAAATTTAAGAAATTATATATATATATATATATATATATATATATATGAGAATATATTAGCTACAATTTATTGTAACCAATTGGATACAATTTTGTGCTATATAATGTGAGCTTCGGATTCTTTTTGTGGGTCCTCGATTTTTTCTCGTGGATCCCCGATTCATTGCTAAAAGTGTATTTTTATGAAGGATTAGAATCACGTATTACAAAAATTGTAGCCAACCTTTCCCCTATATATGTATATGCTAATAATACCCTCAAGGGCAACACTTCTACCTAGGGCTGAGCATCAAAGGTCCAAAACCGAATCGGACCGACAAAACCGACCGAACCGACAAAAACCGAAATCAATTTGGTACCGCCGGGCTCGGTTCGTTTCATGTTTTACATGTTTTCGGTTTCGGTCGGTTCGACCGCCCAAAACCCGACAAAAACATACCTAAATACACCTAAACCGAATCAAACCGACGGCCCGACACAAAACCGAACCGACCCGACGGCTCGTCCGTTAGGTTTTGGTTTAGGTTTTTTATGAATTTCAGTTTTCGGTTTTGTCGGTTCGGTTCGGGTGGGTCGTTTTGGACCGATGCCCAACCCTACTTCTACCACCATCTGCACTATTTTTCGGACTCTTTATTTCCAAATCTATGCTTTTTACATAGTTTGAATTTAGTTTTACTTAGCAATACATAAAAAGACAAAAACTACCCGTCATTTCAGAAACTTAACTTATAAGTATTAAAAATTTTAACAAACAACTAAATATTGAATAAACAACAACTAAATTTGTTAAAGACAAGATCGCAACTCTTTCATGAAGTAAATTGATAAAGAACATGAAATGTTGATAAAAGTGAATAAAAAAATGTGTGCATTTATGTGAGTTTTTTTGTAATAATGGGTGTGTGAAGTGTAGTTTAAAAAAAGACAAGAATCCTCTCAAGTTGTAAGGACATTTTGACTCAAGTTGGGGCATTATGAGCCATTTGATTTGATCAAATGGCTCAAATCAAAAGAACTTCTTTTAATTTGAGCCATAAAGAACTTCTTTTAATTTGAGTCATTGAATCAAATCTAACCTGGCCATATCATTTCAATAAACTTGAGTCAAGCTGACAATCCGTACTTTCGGTCATTTCTGAGCCACAATTCATGTTTCATTATTTCAACATTTATAGTAAACTTGGTTTACTTGTTTCAAATTCGCGTAACCTTGAAGGTTTAGCGGCGAATTCATGATCATAACATCACGCATTACATTTCATATGGACTATGATTAGTCTACATTTCATTGACATCATGTGCATCTCATTAGTACATTCACAACATTTCATTTCATATTTTACGTAATTTTTATATTTAATAATCTTTATCGCGTGAGTTATTATTTTAAATATTTAATCCATTACTTTCAAAAATGATCCCGAGGTATTTTTAAACTTACATTTAGTTCATAAAACTATATTTTTAGTTTTCCTAGTGTTTCAAATTTATTTGGTACTTAAATCGTTAAAGTTTAATTATTACGTCGTTTTCTTAAAAATTATACGATAATTATTTTATCACCCAAATTTCACAAGGAATGTATTTTACAATTTTTATTAACTCAATACATTCTATTTTGACTTACTAAAACTTACTTGCACCAAAATTTCTATTTACATTCACTTGTACATTTTCTACATGTAAAATTCTTTACACTTTCTTTACAATTATACACAAGTTACATGTTATAAAAAAAAATATATATATTTGGGAAGCAAGACTCATAAAACCGCCATAGGGTGATCATATTTATGTGATTGGTATGGCTCTTGAGTTATTAAATATATACATATACATAAGTCTAAGCTACCTATTTTATCATTCATAAATCTCATCCAAATATTCACATAGTTAAAAACTTTTTCTCTTCCTTTTGGCTCTCACAAGAACCGCCACATCAAAAGAAATCCAAGGGATCAAAGATTTTCAAGCACAAGTTATTTACAATCTAGTTTATACTCTATATAAGGTTTTGAAATAAAAACCAAGAGTATTTAGGCTAATCCTTATTACTTTCACCTCATCACTTCAATCACTAGTAAGCTAAGTTTTATCATTTTCATGTTTCCTTTTCATTTTCATATGTTTCTTTTCATTTTGGAGATATTATGCATGATATGTGATTTATACCATTTATTTCATGATTTTAGAGTTATATATATATATATGGTCATCCTATAATTATTCCCATGGTATTCTTTGGTCTTGATGGTGATTAGGAACCCATAACACCCTAAGAAGGTAAAAGTAGGATTAGATTAGTTTTGGAGTTGATTTGAAGGGATTAGAATAGGTTTTATCCGGTGAAAAACTATTTTCGACAAGTATATAAAGTGGTCTGATCTTGTTTTGATTTTCTGGAAAATCCGACAGTAGGCACGAAATTTTGGCCTTGATATTTAGAAAATATACTTTAAAACTAATCCGTGGCGCGCATTGAACGGATTAAAACGGAGTTATAACGAAGTCGCGGTGAATTTTTAAAGTTGACGATTAAGAAATATATGGTTATGTTTTCTGAAAATTTCAGCAACATGTTTTACTTTAATCGAGTCAAAAACGAGCCTTAAGCTTCACAAATTATTTCGACTTGTCAAAAAAATATTAGTATACTTTGATCTGCCTAAGGACGTATAAAACGTTAAGAAAACCGGATTTGAAACGACAAAGATATGCACTTTTTCATAAACTTGCCGTAACTAATTTTCCGCACACAATTAGCCAAAACCACCATCTTTAACCCTTATTATCTTTATGTTCGAGACCTTTTGGACGAAAACTCCTCAACTGAAACTTTTAGATATCGATACAAACTTTCCAAAACCGTCGAGTTCGTTCTCTAACGATCGTGACGTATTAATCGCTTTGACTAATAGTTTTCCAAAGCCATTTTTGTTAATTTCAAGAAATTTCCGTCGACATTGTTTTGCGACGAAAAGTGTAAATTTCACCAAAAATCATTATAAAACCATTATAGGATGACATTTTAATGTAAAACATGTAAAGTCATTTTTGAAGGGTCAAGACGTCAAAAGAGTATTTTTCGACGAGTAATATTTTCAAAACTCGTAAATGGTATAAATAACAGGCCTGAAATGCATGCATAACATTACATTGCAACTCATACCAGATCATATCATTATTGGTACTAGGTACGGATAACGATCACATTATACCTCAGTTGTACTCACCTTGTCATTTCACAGTTTATCAAGTGAGTTTCATATTCCTACCTTTACTTGCTTTCATAAATGTTTTGGGGGAGATACATGCTCAATTATTTTCATTACATTCATGACTATTTACAAATTATATGTTTATCCTAACCTGAATGTTTAGTCATGCAATAAAAGTATTGCCATACTTAGAATTTCCGACATATTCATTGGTCTAACGGTCTTGGTATATTCATTGGTCTAACCGTCTTGGTATATTCATTGGTCTAACGGTCTTGGTATATTCATTGGTCTAACGTACTTGGTATAATATTGATCTAACGGACTTTGTATATGATTATGGACTAACGTCTTGGAACGATTTGAGCATACACTATACATTTCGCAATGGGTTGTGAACACACAGGCTGTTTTGTATGGGCGGGACTTGGAACTGAGAGGATTTACAATGCCTTTGCTGCATAAACGATTTCGATACATTGAGTCATGCACTATTTGTGAATTCATTTGACGATTTCTGTTTGAACATAAACCATGCATATTCTCGCGTGGGTTGTGAACAATGTGTTGCAAGTTTTGTATGGGCGACTTGAACTGAGTGGATTTACAATGCCTTTGCTACATAATCGATTTTGAAAGTCTTTACATTTCAACAATTTACAATGCCTTTGTTTATAAACGATTTTAAAAGGCTTTACATTTCAACTCAAACTCTATGAACTCACTCAACCTTTGTGTTGACACTTTTAGCATGTTTTATCTCATGTATCTAAGGCATTCACTTCATGGCATGCATTTGGACACTCATGGAGTCGTGGTGACGACGCGCCTCACTTGGGTTTTACATACTTTAAAACATCGTTTGAATTGTAACAACTTTTTCCGACAAGTTGATTTTCATTTGGGACCTACTTTGTAAACTCGATTATTTTATTAAATCAAACGATGTATTTTCCAAACGACACTTTAGGTCGCTCAATATAACTGTGATTGTGATGCTATGACGTCAATCCCCGTGAATTCCATTCCCGCAAAATGTAATTTGGGGTGTGACAGATTGGCATCGAGCTTCGTTATAGAGAACTAGGTTGCATCATTGACCCTAGACTATAACTACATTATCATAGCATTTCATCATTTCATCATATGCTTCGCTGGTGTTTATTTATACGCACATTTTTCGAAAGTTATTCATTTCACATCGATTGTCACATGGATGCCCTTAAATGCCCATCCCATTATCATTTCCTCATACTCTAACGTGGAGAATTCCTTGTCATTCCCTATCACAAAAAAATTTTTTTTATATATATCACCGATTCATTATCGATAACTAATTTAATGCCGATAAACCTTTAAATAGGCTAAGTCACTTCACTCCTTTGTTTCATCACTAACATGTCGAGTTACACGTTATTCACACACTAAGTCACTAAACCATCATACATTTGAAGCATTTACAACACCTCATAACCCATCTTTCGAACCCTCGATATTTTGAAAAATAACCTCAAACTTATCATTCTTATCACATTTCTTTGAAGCGCTTATTATTAACATCGGATTTTGCTACGTCTCACATTTCCTCTAGTTTTGAAGAAGATATGCAATCAAGAAAGCCACAACTGAAATGACCCAAGCGGCTATTCAAAAGTTGGTGAATGATAGCATAGCCGATGCTCTAAGAACCGAAAGGGAAACGTGGCCGCTGCCGCCGAGGTCGCTGATCGCCTGAAGCCGCAAGGCTTGCTAATGCTAATCGAAATGCGGAGGATCCGGAGTTAAATCGTTCGCATAAGGATTTCAAAAGTGGAGATCCACCAAGTTTAAAGGATCAAGGAGCCACGCCATGGTGCGATGGTTCGAGAAATTGGAGTCCGTGTTCTTGCTTTGTAATTGTCCTGATGATAGTAAGGTCAAGTTTGCTACAAGTACATTACTGATGGAGCATTGTCGGTGGAACTCATATGCTCAACCGATAGGAATGGAGAATGCTTTCAAGCTTACTTGGGAACAATTCAAGGGTTTGTACTAAGAAGTTTTGTCCTCGAACGGAAGTGAAGAAGTTGGAGACGGAGTTCTATGAACTAAAAACTATTGGGTATGATATCGACACTTACATTCGTAGATTCCAAGAATTGGCCGTGTTATGCCCATCTATGGTTTCGATAATGAAGTTACCGAGGCTTTCATTGAAGGATCTCCGATTATTCAAGGAGATGTGACTTCTTCTGACCAAGAAACGATGAGGAAGCTATTCGATTGACTCAAAAGCTCATGGCCCAGATAGTGAAGAGAGGCAAGTACACCAACACCAACCAAAACAACAACACCCCCAACAACCGCACCAACTACCACAATAACCAAACAACAAACAACGCATAAAACTCAACAACAACAAAAGAAAATGGGAAATGACCAAGGAGGTTACAATAACAACAACCAAAACCGTAACACTAACCATCATCAACAACAGAATAGAAGGCAAGAGACTGCAATGGTTTATGTTGCCGCACCAATAGAAGGCAGAGGTTATGCGCTGAACCTACCCACTATGTAATCGATGTAAGTATCATCACACGAGACTTTGTCCTGTTAAGTGCTACAAGTGTCAAAAACTAGGACACAATGCCGGAATTGTAGGCAAGACCATAGTTACTGCTTCGATGTGGGGAACAAGGACACTATCGAAGTCAATGTCCTCAAAACCAAGGTCAACAAGTCGAAGGTGCTCATGGGAATGTATATATGTTAGAAGGAGGAGGAGGAGCTCGTCAAGGTATCAACGACGCTGAATCAAGAAGTTCGAAACTAACAGTTTATTTCTCCTTATGTATCATGTCGTATAAGTTTATGTTTTCCATCGTATCTAATCTTTATAACCTAAGATGTACTACTTTTGCTAAACTACTCGTTGTAAAATATTCTCATCTATCGTACTTTTCTTCCTCGATTTGTTATCATTTACGAGGATTTCAATTCTTTTTACTTTAACTCTCATTTTAACGACACTTCCATGTCTTTCTCCTCGATGTTCATCACAATTTTAACATCAGTTGACTCAACACCAAACATCATATGAGTCGATTAGTCCAAGCATTGCATAGTTACTCCTAAATTATACATAGCCTGATCACCTATGTCTAATTCAAGAAGAATCATGCAATGAAGGGAGTAGTAGGCTTATATGTGTAAGCAATTCCATAATCGAGCCAAATTTTCAAAAGATTTTCTTCAAACCACTTGTTTCCGCTTGATCCGCGCGACGCTTCTTGTTTGATGAGTTGCAAAGATCGTAGCTAACAAGTTGTTACCTAAACCGATTTAGCCTAATCGTATGACAGTTCTTGTTTGATGAGTCAGGATTAAGAAAATCGGTTACCAAAAAGTCTTTTGAGGGTTTTGCTCGGGAATGGGAAATTTGCCACATCAAACCCTAAACCCGATAGACTAACATCAACTGAATTCAGGATCAATTCTTTTTGGATGGGCTTAATGTGACAATCCAGACTCGTGTCATTTCTGACACAATTCATGTTTCATTATTTCAACATTTTGAGTAAACTTGGTTTACTTGTTTCAAATTCGCGCGAACCTTGAGGTTTAGCGCGAATTCATGATCATAACATCACGTATATTTCATATGGACTATGATTAGTCTACATTTCATTGACATCATGTGCATCTCATTAGTACATTCATGACATTTCATTTCATATTTTACGCGTAATTTTTATATTTAATAATCTTTATCGCGTAAGTTATTATTTTAAATATTTAATCCGTTACTTTCAAAAATGATCCCGCGGTATTTTTAAACTTACATTTAGTTCATAAAAACTATATTTTTAGTTTTCCTAGTGTTTCAAATTTATTTGGTACTTAAATCGTAAAAGTTTAATTATTACGCCGCTTTCTTAAAAATTATACGATAATTATTTTATCACTCAAATTTCACAAGGAATGTATTTTTACAATTTTTATTATCTTATTACATTCTATTTTGATCTACTAAAAACTTACTTGCACCAAAAATTTCTATTTACATTCACTTGTACATTTCTACAACAAATTCTACACTTTCTTACAATTATACACAGTTACATGTTATAAAAAAATATATATATTTGGGAAGCAAGACTCCATAAAAACCGGCCATAGGGTGATCATATTTATGTGATTGGTATGGCTCTTGAGTTATTAAATATATACATATACATAAGTCTAAGTTATTTCATTTTATCATTCATGAATCTCATCCAAATATTCACATAGTTAAAAACTTTTCTTCCTCTTTTGGCTCTCACAAGAACGGCCACATCAAAGAAATCCAAGGGATCAAAGATTTTTCAAGCACAAGTTATTTACCCACTCTATATAAGGTTTTGAAATAAAAACCAAGAGTATTTAGGCTAATCCTTGTTACTTTCACCTCATCACTTTCACTAGTAAGCTTGTTTTTATCATTTTCATGTTTCCTTTTCATTTCATATGTTTCTTTTCATTTTGGAGATATTATGCATGTATATGTGATTTATACCATTTTTCATGATTTTAGAGTTATATATATATCTATGGTCATCCTATAATTATTCCCATGGTATTCTTTGGTCTTGATGGTGATTAGGAACCCATGACACCATAAGAAGGTGTATGGATTAGTTTTGGAGTTGATTTGAAGGGATTAGAATAGGTTTTGTCCGAGAAAAACTATTTTCGATAAGTATATAAAGTGGTTCTGTCCTTGTTTTGATTTTCTGAAAATCCGACAGTAGGCACGAATTTTTGGCCTTGATATTTAGAAAATATATACTTTAAAACGAACTGCGGCCGCTTGAACGGATTAAAACGGAGTTATAACGAAGTCGTTATGAATTTTTAAAGTTGACGATTTAAATATATATGTTTTCTCAAAATTTCAGCAACATGTTTTTACTTTAATCGAGTCAAAACGCCTTAAGCTTCACAAATTATTTCGACTTGTCAAAAATATATTAGTATACTTTGATACGGCTAAGGACGAAAACGTGAGAAAACGGATTTGAAACGACAAAGATATGCACTTTCATAAACTTGCCGAATTCAATTTTTCGCACACTAGCCAAAACCACCATCTTTAACCCTTATTATCTTTATGTTCGAGACATTTTGGACGAAAACTCCTGAATCAAACTTTTAGATATCGACAAACTTTCCAAAACCGCCGAGTTCGCTCTCTAACGATCGACGACACTGCTTACTCTAATTAGTTTTCCAAAGCCATTTTTGTTAATTTCAAGAAATTTCACGACATTGTTTTGCTTAATTTAAAAGTGTAAATTTCACAAAAATCATTATAAAACCATTATAGGATGACATTTTAATGTAAAAACATGTAAAGTCATTTTTGAAGGGTCAAGACGCCAAAAGAGTATTTTTCGACGACGAGTAATATTTTCAAAACTCGCAAATGGTATAAATAACATACTAAATGCATGCATAACATTACATTGCAACTCATACATGATCATATCATTGGTACTAGGTAACGGATAACGCGATCACATTATACCTCGGGTATCACTCTTGTCATTTTCGCTTTATCAAGTGAGTTTCATAGCCCCTACCTTTTACTTGCTTTCATAAATGTTTTGGGGGAGATACATGCTCAATTATTTTCATTACATTCATGACTATTTGCAAACTATATGTTTATCCGAATCAATGTTTAGTCATGCTAAGTAAATGATTGCCATACTTAGAATTTCCGTATCATATCATTGGTCTAACGGACTTGGTACATTCATTGGTCTAACGGTCTTGGTATATTCATTGGTCTAACGGTCTTGGTATATTCATTGGTCTAACGTACTTGGTATAATATTGATCTAACGGACTTGGTATACGATTATGGACTAACGGTCTTGGAACGATTTGAGCATACACTATACATTTTGGCAATGGGTTGTGAACACATGTTGCAAGTTTTGTATGGGCGGACTTGAACTAAAGTGGATTTACAATGCCTTTGCTGCATAAACGATTTCGATATATTGAGTCATGCACTATTTTGTGAATTCATTTGACGATTTCTGTTTGAACATAAATTATGCATATTCTGGCAAAGGTTGTGAACACACAAAGTTGCAAGTTTTGTATGGGCGGGACTTGAACCGAAAGGGATTTACAATGCCTTGCTACATAATCGATTTTGAAAGTCTTTACATTTCAACGATTTACAATGCCTTTGCCGCATAAACGATTTTTAAAGGCTTTACATTTCAACTCAAACTCTATGAACTCACTCAACCTTTGTGTTGACACTTTTTAGCATGTTTTATCTCAGGTATATAAGGCATTCACTTCATGGCATGCATTTGAACACCTCATGGAGTCGGTACGACGGCCTCCTCACTTGGGTTTTACATACTTTAAAACATCGCTTGAATTGTAACAACTTATTTCCGCACAAGATGATTTTCATTTGGGACCTATACTTTGTAAACTCTCATTATTTTATTAAATCAAACGATGTATTTTCCAAACGACACTTTAGGTCGTTCAATATAACTGTGATTGTGATGCTATGACGGTCAATCCCCAGGAATTCCATTCCGCTGCAAAAAACGTAATTTGGGGGTGTGATATCAAGTAACTTGAGAGAGTCTCGTCCCTTAAAAAAATAGAGGATAGAGGGTGAAGGAATAAAAGTGGGAGGAATAACGGGTTTTGTAATAGGTGGGGTTCACAATGGGTTTGTAATAGGTATAAGTTTATAATTGGTGTGAAGATAGGGGTTTGCATGGGCTCGCAATGAGAAAAAGTGGGTTTGTAGGAGGAAGAAATGTGTTCTATTACTGAAAAGGGGTATATTATAGGAGAGAGAATGTTAGTTTATTTATATATACGTAGTATAATATAAGAGTATGGTCCAGTTACATATCAATAAGTTACTCACATAGCAATGGACAAATCTCAGCCATTCATTTTTTTACAGAGAAAAAAAATAGACATTAAATAATATTTTTAAGTAAAAATACAATCACACATATTTTAAAAAATATATATATATCTTATGAACCGTTAATCCTTAAGCAAAACAAATTATACTAACGCGACAAACATCTTATTATCTTTTCATGGACGGACACTTTCATATACTTTCGATGAAAAAAAAAAGGTTTTTGTTCAGCCTTTAATTTCGCATGACATATCACATGTGATTTAACACTAAATTGAAAGTTATAATACTAAATAAATGTAGTAAAATTGCAAAAGTATTTTTGTATAGATTAAAAAAAAAAGTTTCTCTGTTTTTTCAATGAAAAACACATATTCATGGCTTTCAGCCATATATAACATATTTTATATGAAGTTTTAGATTATATCAGTTTATGTTTGAAACTTGTATAATCATGTGGGATGAAGATTACATCTGTTTAAAATCACATGTGTCATAGATCACAGTTGTAAAAAACACTTGTGATTTTATGTTTTTTTGTCCAACTTTGATGAATTAACTGCTCAAATTTATAATTCCAAATATAATGTGTTGTATACGGTTGGAAAGTTATAAATATGTCGTTTTCATTAAAAAAAAAGCGTTGAAATTTTTATAATTTTGTATAAAGAGTAAAGAGTTATGAACGTAGTGTTCATTTAGGTTATAAATGTTCGAACCTGAAAAATAGTGTTAAATCACATATGATTTATCATGCAAGTTTCAATTACGAAAAAAAAAATAAAAAAAAAAAGTGAAAAAAAGCAACAAATATTTTTTGACGAAAGTACATCAAAACGTCTGTTTATAAAAAGACAATTAAATGCTCCCTGCGATATTATTATTATTATTATTATTAAATATCAACGATTTAAAAAATATTAATAATTTCAAAAGAGGGGTTGAAATTGAGTTTTTTGTTTGATCAAAAGTTTGGATAACCATGATTAGTAAGGATCAAATAAGAAATAGAAGTAAAATGAAAAGGATAAAAAATAATCACAAAATAAGCATTATTTCAGATGCATCTTTGCCAAAATAGATGCATCTTCCATGAAATTCTCTTTCATCATTTGAAATGTGTAGTGATGAGTGTCTAAATACTCATCATTTTGGTACCATTTAAACTGCAAAAACATCCTAAAACACCTTAAATGCATCAAAATGATAAAATATCACAAATTAGTGTTTTATGTGTTTTAAATGCAAAAATATCAAAACCGTGAAAAAACGTGATCAATTTGCATAATTGCTTAGTCCCCCAAGTTTCAAAAGTTGTCAAAAACAAATTCCCGTAAAACCAAACAAAGAGAAATATCATTTTAAAGTCCCTTTAGGATTCTTAAGTTGTCAAAAATGGTCCTTGAGATTTAAATTTACAAATTTACAATTTAGGTCCTTTAACTTTCAAAAATGACAATTTAGGTCCCTTTAACTTTCAATAATGGCAAGATAGGTCCCTAAACTTTCAAAGCTTGTCAATAATGGTCCCTTGAAGCAAAGTTTGAAATTATGTGTTTGGTCCTTGGTCTTTTCAGAAAATACAAAACAAGTCCTTGTTAATATTAAACAAAAGACTTGTTAAAAAATACATTGTAACCCCTACCACATATACCTTTGACCCCCTGCCACAAAACCATTTTGACCCCCAAATAAACCAAGCCAAACAGTGTTCAAGGCCACCTTCTTCCTCTCCCCACTTCACCACTTTCTCAAGAACTCTCCCAACACCTTATCCCAGCACTCTTATCCCTTCCAACCCCTCTCACCCTCATCATCATGCCTACTCCCCCCCCAGTTTCAGCCTACAAGTCAAATCCCATATTTCCCGCCAAAATCAGATAAGATGGCCAAAGTCCACAGAACTATCTCATTGGCTCAGAGATTGTGGATTTATCTAGATGGACACGTGGAAGCCAATGGAACTATAAAAAGGAAGAGAGAAGAAGAAAACGAGGGTAGCTAGTTTTATTTTTTTCCTTTAATGTCGCTTTATGTAATTAGCTTAATTAATGTTTTAAGATGTAAAATTTAAGCTTCTATGTAATAAACTTATGCCACTCAATCTTTATAAACTCATTTCAAGTACAAGTTTAAGGTTTTACTTCAGTTTCAAAATCTCGTGCTTCATCGTTGGAAAATTAAGTTCAAAGTCTCTGATAAAGCTTCTAAGAGCTTAACTCTAAGCTCAAACATGTTTATTTGAGCTTATTATTGCTTTTGACAAGCTTAGAACAGTTTCAAGCAATTTTGGTACATAGTCAACAAAAGTCAACCATGAGCTCAAAATGCAAAATGAATTGATTGGTGATGCGAGGTTGATATGGGGTTAAATCTAGCTTAGAATAGAATAGGTTTGGGTTTGTACCTAGCCGAAAACAGTTGGAAACAAGTATGAGTATTTCAATTTTCGTTTAACAAATCGTGATATTTTGTTTGTGTATGCATCTGTGGTCACAACTGCTTTTATTTATGTCTAAATAGTTGTAATTAGATCATATAAGCCTCGTTGGATCAATGGCTTTAGCTGGTTCAGTTTTCTTTTTAGTTTAAGATTGCATAGCAGTTTCAAAGGTGTGTTTGGATTTGGTATTTAAACTAAGATATAGGTTTATGCAGTGCTTAGTTCTCAAGTATTTCATGCTTGTTTAGTCATTTGAAACTCATTTGAGACAATAATTCGTACCAAGAGCTCGTCAAAATCACAACCCATCTGTCTTATTTAGCTATCTGTTGAAGCTTTTGCATATCAAATTCTTGTTTTGTGTTCCAAATACCTAGATTAAGCTAGCATTAGGCTTATTTCATCTATTAAGTCTATTTTCAGTTCATAAATCAAGATCAAAGTTGGAAATAGTCAACCTTTCAGTTTTTCAAAAGTCAAATATGCAAAATCTCTCGCTTTGAGCCATTCTAAGAGGATTTTTCATGGGTTCATTTATGGGTCAAATAAAATGAAACCTGTTGCTTTAAAAACTTCCACTGCTCTAGTTTCTTTTTGTCATTTTTTCATAATTTTGTGAATTTTTCTTAGCCTTCAAATGAGCTTGTCAATCATAGTTTATGCCCCGTGCATAATCATATGCCTGCATAGGCTTGTTCACATTTTAGCTTTTGCATTGAGCTCATCATAGCTCCCCTAGGTCTCAGAAATTGGTTTACAAGCTCTCAGCCAGGTCCTCTAGAGGTTCCAATTTGTAGTTTTCTTTTCAAATTATTTTGAGCTTATGCATAAGCTCAAAGTAACCCTCAACCGTTTTTTAGCACATTTACTCAACACATCAAATCTGTTCAATTTGCTAATCCAGTGGTTAGAGCTTGTTGATTTCAGTTGCATTTGGTCAATTTTAGCTTATTATAGTTTCCATATCAGCTTGTAGCTTTTGGTGCCTATTTGTTTATTCTAGTGCTTATTTTAATAAGCCCTTGCACATCAGTTCTAATTTCTCCCACACAAGCACCTGTTTTTCCATTTTTATACTTCCTAATATTATTTTAGACTTTTCCTGAAATTTTCAGATTTTTCTAAGGTGTTTTGCTATTTTTCTTAATTTAAATTAGTTTTTAAGTACTTTTAAATAGCTTTTAATACAAAAAAATTAAGAAAAGGTTCAAAAAAATAATTTTTAATTTTCTTAAGTTAAGATAATATAAAAAAAGAGAAAAAATATTTTTCTAGATTTTTCTTAGTTAAATTTATATTTTAAGTAATTTAAATAGTTTTAAATAGTATTTAATTCCTAGAAAATAGAAAATAATCATAAAAATACAAAAATAGTTTTGAAAATTCTATTTTGATATTTTAGACTTTTCTAAGTCTTAATTTTATTTTCTAGCTTTATTTCCTAATTTCTTGTATTTTAGGTAATTATTAAATAGTTAAAATAGTTTTAATTAATAATAATTAATTAAATAGTTATAAAAATAATTTTCTTTTTTCTATAAGTTTTCTTTATCATTAGATTGTAAAATGTATTTTTCATATTTTTAGGATTTATATTGTATAAGTTCTCGCTTTTTATTTGTACGTCGCGTAGTTTTTAAATTTAGTTTTATAAAACATAAAACAAAAACATCATTTTAAATATAGTGATAGTGTTTATTTAATAGTTTTTATCTTTTAAATCCTTTTAATTTGCATTTAAGCCTCTGTAGTTTATGGCTTTTTCTGTAGTTATAATAAATCAAAAAATCCTTTCCCCGCTCAAATCCCTCGATCACTACACGCTTGACTATTCTCTGACGTTCTGTTGGGACATAACGACCTGGGGAAACACTATACTCTCCTGATCTTCATTGCATTCGTGCTTGAGCTGTTTTAAGTTTGTTACGGTCTGCCATTCACGTGGCGCTTGAGTGATAAAACTTGACTGCTCGCGGATCAAATTTTGGCGCCACCGCCGAGCAAGTAAGCATAGTCTTACGCTTAGCGTGATAGTGATTTGAATAATCACTCCTTGTTCATACCATCTATATATTTAAAATCAAAAAAACCAAAAAGATTTTCATTCTTAGTTTTTACATCATGTTTTTCAAAAATACCAAAAATATTCCTCTTTACCCTCTTACCTTTTTGATTCTTCATTTCTTACCCTCTGAAACCCTTTGATTCTTTCTATGTCTTATCCTCACCCTCTTGGTTGTCAATGGTGTGGTGGTCCTTATAATGGTGGCAATTGCACCAGTTGTAGCATGGGGAGTCGTGAAACGGGTCTCGTCTATAACCGTGATCCCTATTCCACCATAACACAACCGATTTATTCCATCAGCTACCACATCGTGAGACTCAAAGCAGCTATCAAGTTGGAGTACGTGGTGGTTCACACTACGCCTGTCAATCGGAAACACGCTTTCATGATATGTTCCCCATAACAATTATGATTACAACACATATGACTCACACAATCACATCAGCTTTTACTGCTTGAGAGTATTGTGGAGGTCCTCATTCTAGCTGATTGTCAAACAAGGAATCCATTTCCGTACAATAATTTAATTTTCATATCATGACCAACCTCCACAGCATCAAATGAATCAGCACCACCTCACCATCCACTTCCTCAAAATCTTCTCCTTAATCTTTTGGATTTAGTGAAAGATTTGAAGGAATGTAAACATTCCCAAGATAATCCAAATGAAAAATCCATGGAAGAATTGTTAGCGGAGGAACGGATCGCTAAATTAGATTCTGCATTGCCATTGAAAACACTGTTAGGGAATCAATTAGACTACAAAAAGCATTCAAATCTAGCTCTTAATTCCATTTCATTCCTGATGACGATGATGATGAAGATACCCTTGATATTCTACAATTGTATTCATCAAGTTCATCGCTTGAGATTCCTCATCCGTGGAAATGCAGGAGAAAGAATATGATGAATCACTAGCAGAGAAATAATGGAACTTGTAGAATCCATAACTAGTCCTTCTCAACTCCTCACCTGTTGTTATCACACTCGATATTCCCACTACTTTCTAACCATGGGGGACGAGCATCTTGACCTGCTCCTCAAAAGGAATCGGACGAATTCATAAAGTCTAGTGTTGAGAACCTTGTCCCAATCCCGAGAGTCACAGGAACTTCCATCATGTGTGTGATTCTATTTCCTCTCTTGAGTGTTCAAAAGATCATTTTGAAACTTTCTCCGATGTTAGCGAAGATTGTACTTCTCATGGAAACATCGAGTATGTTGAGGCATCACTCCCACAGCCCGATGTCATCATCATCTTGAGGAGTTCACCAATGAACTCACTCACATCAATCCATTCTTGATTTCGGTTTATCCGAGAGACCGAAGTCTCCTTGATAATGATCGCTCACTCACTTCTATCCCAACAGTCCAAGAAATGTTAATTTTGTTCCTAAACATTCAAAAACTACTTCACTAATCCTCTATTTGAATTAATCAATTCACTTTAATTCTCGAGAATCCACTCTTTGATACCGATTGAGGATAGTGATGAATCTACGTGGAACAAGAATCCACGCATTTACATCTTGCTTTCACGAGGAGTTCGCGTGAATCCACTCATATCATATATATCTCCACCGAGTATGATAATTTCTACTTTGATCTAGACACACCCATAATATGTCTTGATCAAGTTAAAAGCTTAACTGAGAGATTCATGAAACTATGAATTCTCCTATTGAGGATGAAGAGTTAGTCATGATTTTTTATCATGATTTTTCTTCCATATTCTCCCTCGGTTACTCGCTCTTCACTCCTTCGAATGAAGACATTATCTTTGACCTCGCATTTCCATGTATCACTTGTGAGCCGGTCTGCCTGCTATATCTCATCGGTGTGGAACTTTCACGTATTTCAATGTTTATCCAAACATCTTGAATGAAAGTCCGATGGAGATTGTTTCTTCCACTTACTTCCTCATGAACAAATTAATTCGGGTCAGCAATTAGCGAACTCTGTAATCAAAAACAAGAGCATGCTACATGGGTTTTCACCGTGTACCAATTTAGTGGGGAGATGCCCCACATGTTGTATATAGATCTAAAAATGAATGAAAATTGTAAATATAAAAGATAATTGTTGTGTTTCTACACTTGGCTAGTAATGTTATCTTTTTACGTTTCTAAGTCGCAGATAACCGCTGCAGACTTTGAATATTGAGGACAATATTCATTTCTAAGTGTGGGGGAAATTCTGGCGAATTTTGATCATAAATGTACCCTTTTAGTCCCTTTTTTCCCCAAAATGGCCAAATTTTAAAAAATTTTTAGTGGAAGTACTATGTACTAAACACAACAAATGGTAATCACCCACCATGTCTAACCACATAAGGATTGGCTAATCCAGGAGCAAACGGCTCTTGGTAAAGATATCTCAAATCGCTTGACGGCTTACAATTTGCCCAAAATTGTATGGTTCTCAACTCACCATATCCTAAAAAAAGTGAAGAGTTGGTAGCCCAAGAAGTTTATGGCTTGTGGTAAAGGCAAGGGAAAACCATAATTGGTAATCACCACCAAAGATAATATGATAATTTATCTAAGAGTTGGCTAGTCCAGAAGGGTACGGCCCCGGTAAAGACAAATCAAACCGCTGAAAGTCGTGGTTTGCTCAAAATCACTTGGTTATCGCTGTACCATGGTTCTTACTTGAATCAAAACATTTGGCTACTCCCAAGTAATGGCTTTTGGTAAAGAGATTAAATCCATTAATTTTCAAAACATTGCTAGGGACTAGCAATATCTTAGTGTGGGGATTGATGAGTGTGCAAATACTCATCATTTTGTACCAGAAAAACATCCTAAACACCTAAATGCATCAAAATGATAAAAATATCACAAATAAGTGTTTTATGTGTTTTAAATCAAAAATATCAAAATCAGTGAAAAACGATCAAATTTGCATAATTGGCGCTTAGTCCCCCAAGTTTCAAAAGTTGTAAAAAAAAGTCCCCGTAAAACCAAACAAAAGAGAAATATCATTTTAAAGTCCCTAGGGATTCTTAAGTTGTCAAAAAATGGTCCTTGAGATTTAAATTTACAAATTTACAATTTAGGTCCTTTAACTTTCAAAAATGACAATTTAGGTCCCTTAACTTTCAATAATGGCAATTTAGGTCCCTAAACTTTCAGCTTGTCAATAATGGTCCCTTAAATGTTTGGAAAATTACAAAATTTGGTCCTTGGTCTTTCTGAAAATACAAAACAAGTCCTTGTTAATATTAAACAAAAGACTTGTCAAAATACATTGTGAACCCCTACCACATATACCTTGACCCCCACAAACCATTTACCCCTACCAAAACCAAGCCAAACAAATACCAAGGCCACCTCTTCTTCCTCTCCCACTTGCTCCCACTTCTCTCGCAACTTCTCCCAACACTTATCCCTGCACCCTTATCCCTTCCAACCCTCACCCCTCATCATCATACCCATCTCACCCCCTAGTGCTAGTTTCGAGCCTACAAGTCAAATCCTATTTCTTGCCAAAATCGATAAATGGCCAAAGTCCACGTAACTCTCTCATTGGCTCGAAGGATTGGGATTTACTCAGATGGACACTTGGAAGCCAATGGAACTATAAAAAGGAAGAGAGAAGAAGAAACCAGGGTAGCTAGTTTTATTTTTCCTTTAATGTCGCTTTTATGTAATTAGCTTAATTAATGTTTTAAGATGTAAAATTTGGCTTATGTAATAAACTTATGCCACTAATCTTTTATAAACTCATTTCAAGCAAGTTTCTTAAGGTTTTACTCTCAGTTTCAAAATCTTCAAAGTTTACCGTTGGAAAATTAAGTTTCAAAGTCTTGTGATAAAGTCAATATTTAACTCTAGCTCAAACATGTTTATTTGAGCTATTATTGCTTTTGACAAGCTTTAGAACAAGCCAAGCAATTTTGGTACATAGTCAAAAGTCAACCATGAGCTCAAAAATGCAAATGAATTGGATTTGGTGATGTGAGTTGATACAAACTAGCGAATAGAATAGGTTCAATATTCTTAGCCCAAAACAATAAGTAAGTGAGTATTTCAATTTTCAAGTTTCAATCAAATCAGATATTTTGCTTGTGTATGCATCCGTGGTTTCAACTGTTTTAATATGTCTAAATAGTAATTAGATCATGTAAGCTCAGTTGAATCAATGGCTTTAGCTGTTCGGGCTTTTCTTTTTAGTTTAAGATTGCATAGCAAATAAAGGTGTGTTTGATTTGGTATTTAAAACTAAGATATAGGTTTATGCAAAGGCTAGTTCCTTATTTCATGCTTGTTTAGTCATTTGAAACTCATTTGAGACAATTACCCGTGGCCTCAAAGTGAGCTCAAGGTCAAAATCACAACCCATCTCGTCTATTTAGCTATCTGTTGAAGCTTTTGCATATCAAATTCTTGTTTTGTGTTCCAAATACCTAGATTAAGCTAGCATTAGGTTTATTTCATCTATTAAGTCTATTTTCAGCTCATAAATCAAGATCAAAAGTTAAAATAGTCAACCTTTCGCTTCAAAAAAGTCAAATATGCAAAAATCTCAGCTGAGCCATCTTAAGAGGATTTTTCATGGGTTCATTTATGGTAAATAAAATGAAACTGTTGGTTTTAAAAACTTCCACCGCTTCTAGTTTCTTGTCATTTTTTCATAATTTTGTGAATTTTTCTAGCCTTCAAATGAGCTTGTCAATCATAGTTAAGTGCTCCGCGGCAGTGGCACACCAAGCATGCCGTGGCTTGTCACATTTTGTAGCTTTGCATTGAGCTCATCATAGCTCCCTCTAGGTCTCAAATTGGTTTACAAGCTCACCGTGTCCTCTAGAGGTTCCAATTTGTAGTTTTCCTTTTTCACCTTATTTTGGAGCTTATGCATAAGCTCAAAGTAACCCCTCAACTGTTTTTAGCATTATTTACCAACACATCAAATCTGTTCAATTTGCTAATCCAGTGGTTAGAGCTTGTTGATTTCAGTTGCATTTGGTCAATTTTAGCTTATTATAGCTTCATATCGCTTGGGTAGCTTTTGGTGCCCATTTGTTATTCTAGTGCTTATTTCCATAAGCCTTTTGCACACGCTCTTAATTTCTCCACACAAGCACCTGGTTTTCCATTTTTTATATCTTCCTAATATTATTTTAGACTTTTCCTGAAATTTTCAGATTTTCTAAGGTGTTTTATTATTTTTCTTAATTAAATTAGTTTTTAAGTACTTTAAATAGCTTTAATACAAAAAATTAAGAAAAGTTTCAAAAAAATTAATTTTTCATTTTTCTTAAGTTAAGATAAATATATAAAAAGAAAAAATAATTTTCTAGATTTTTCTTAGTTAAATTTATATTTTTAAGTAATTTAAATAATTTTAAATAGTATTTAATTCTAGAAAAATAGAAAATAATCATAAAAATACAAAAATAGTTTTGAAAAGTCTATTTTGATATTTTAGACTTTTCTAAGTCTTAATTTTATTTTTCTAGCTTTATTTCCTAATTTCTTGTATTTTAGGTAATTATTTAATAGTTAAAAATAGTTTTTAATTAATAATAATTAATTAAATAGTTATAAAAATAATTTTCTTTTTCTATAAGTTTTCTTTTATCATTAGGATTGTAAAAAATGTATTTTTCATATTTTTAGGATTTATATTGTATAAGTTTCACTTTTTATTTGTAATGTCATAAGTAGTTTTTAAATTTAGTTTTATAAAAACATAAAACAAAAAACATCATTTTAAATATAGTGATAGGTTTATTTAATAGTTTTATCTTTTAAACTTCTTTAATTTGCATTTAAGCCCTGTAGTTTATGGGCTTTTTCCTCAGAGTTATAATAAATCAAAAAATCCTTTCCCGCTCAAATCCCCGATCACTACATCGCCAACTATTCTCAAGACAAATTCGCTGGGACATAACGACCTGGGGAAACACTATACTCTCCTGATCTTCATTGCATTCGTGGTTGAGTCGCTTAAGTTTGTTACGGTCCGCCATTCACAAGGGCAGTGCTTGTGATAAACTTGACTGCTCGCTACGGATCATGTAGCTGAAAACATTTATCATTTTTTTTTTCTTCTTAATGGATCCATTCCCCAACTATGATTGATTCCTCGGTATGTGACTATGTGAGTAGTTTATTAGTATTTAAATGAACTCTCCATACAATATAAATTATATTACAAAATATATTGCGATTTTTATAGTCTTTTACGAAAATTTCATAAAGAAAAAAATTGAAAATATATCGAATAAATATCAATTAAAGATCATCAAGTAATACTTTATTTAGCATAAGTTGTTTATTATTTATTTATTATTATTATTTTTTAAATTTTGTAATTTTACATATAAATGAGATTAAAAGAGAGTATGTCATAGAGTTGAGATCAATATAGAACTCATATTTGTCATAGAACAAATGAACCAATCATAACCCTCCATTTTATCTAACAATACAAAATCATTTTCCACTTTTTTTAAAAAAAAAACAACATATCTTACAAAACGTAAATCTTCAAAATATATCAGGATTTATATTCAATTAGTTTTTCTATAGATATGCACCTTACATATTTTTCGACAACATTTTTTCAAAATTCGGCCCTAAAAAACTTATATGATTTTACAATCATATATGATTTAAAAAATCATGTATGATTCATTTTACTTAATCATATATGATTTTTACAATCATATGATTCTCAAAATCATATGTGATTCAGAAAAATCAATCATATATGATTTTCACAAATCATATATGATTTTGCTGAATCAAATTTTCAAAAAGTTATAAAAATATATAGTAGTGCATATTTATAGAAAGATAATTTAATTCTCGTCGCGATGGTATAATTTTATCGCCAGAACGACAATCTGCTTCATGTAGATATTTAATTTTTAAAAAGGGTGAAAAGTTTATCATAATAAAAATGAATTCGCTATTATCGGGTTGATTTATCTATGGTAAATTTCGTTCTATATCAACTTTTGCCGGATGTCATAAATATGTGAGAGAGTGTAAATTTGAGGGAAAAATACAAGTATTCGATTATAACCTCATACGTATTAATCTATATCTATACTGAAAAACGGTTAAATGTGAATTGTTGAAAAGTTGAAAAGTTGAAATTGTTCAATGGAGAGAGAAATGCATAAGGTAATTAATACTCTTATTAAAACACTCCATTACTTAAAAGTACAATAATTTATTCATATTGTACAACTAATTAAAAGCACATCTACCAAATTAAAATGTACCAATTAAAACACCCTTACTAAAAGTACAATAAAATTTTCGTGAACGCATAATTTAAAGAAGCTATAACATAATTCAAATATAAAATAATTAAACACACTATTAATGTTATTTTTAAAAGACCCTAAATGAAACGTGACATGTTATTATGACACATTATACAAATTAATAAAACACACAAAGCTTCATACAGGCTAACAAGTTGATGGTACATATAGTTTGAAAACCGACCGACTAACGAGTTTGACTGGGAACCGTGTCGCCAACGGCTCGACTAACCATTAAAGCTATCCGTAAAGGAACCGCCAGAGATGACCCGCTGAAACTCCATATTAACCGGTGAATCGATTCGTTATACAAATATCGCATTAACCATTTATATTCTTGATCTTTACCTAAGTTTTGTTAACCACAAAAGTAAATTTATTTTATATAAAAGCTTAAAGCTTGTCAAGTTTAATAGATATTAGAACAAGCTTTTTCAAACAGTATATTCATCATTCATATTTACATTTATGATTAGTGACATCTTGATATGACTCTAATCATTATGTATGATAGTAGTTTGTAGAATGTGTTAGGTTCCCAAAACCAAACACTACTATACTTGCATATTTCTAAATATAGAAATATAAACATATGACATCATGTGATGCATCATGGAAATCATTGAAGATTTCATTAGATATTTTGTGTGGATTTGTACTCTTCATATCTTGCAACAACTTCACTTAGATATAGTTGACTTAGCAAAGATTTTGATATCTTGCTGTCGTAATTCACTGGGTACCAAAATGTATACCAAGCGAACCCTTTAAGGGTTCCATGGTCCGTGGACGCCTCGCCCATTTTGGCTATAAATAGCAAAGCCAAAATCATGTTTTTCAACTCCTTTCTACTATACTCTCATACATATCTTCTCTTAACCTTTCTAACTCGTTTCATATCATATTAGTGATCTCTTTTGTAGCAAAGAAGATCAAGTCACATTCAAGCTTCAAACACGAAGTTGGAAGTCTTGTTTGTTTAGTGTTGTATGATCTAGTGTTGATTCATACTTCATTGTTTTATTAAACCATCATAATCTTGTGAGTAAAGTGGTTAGTATTTTAGTCTTCAAAATACATTGTGTGTGGGAGTGGTTGTATCCTTGGAAAGAACTCCTACATCTAGCTTAGTGTCGGAAATAGTGTGTTTAAGTGTAAAGGTTTTCTCCGCCAAAAAGGAGCTTGTTGACTAGTGAAGCTAAACTCTGAGTGTGAGACCGGGAGTGGAGTAGGCAAGGAAAAAGAGTCCCTGTAGACCGAACCACTATAAACAACTTGTTGTGGTTTGATCATTTCTTTCATTATTTACTCTTTACATATTACTTGCATATTTCATCAACATATCCAAAGATCAATATCAATTGATCTTCAATAAGTTTCAAAACAAAGTTTTAATTGGTAAACTATTCAACCCCCTTCTAGTTTTCTACAATTGGTACCAGAGGCTCGTTGCTCAAGAATTTCTAAAATAACTTGTATTTTATAAACTTGAAACGATCAATGGATTCTCAAACTTTAAAGAAGGGCAATCTATGCAAAGACCTTCACACTTTGAAACCAATGGATTTATCTATTGGAAAAACCGTTTTGAAACATATGTAAAATCAAAATATATAGATATTTGGTTTATTATTGTTAAAAAGGATTAGAACAAAGGATATTTCCGCTGATGAACAAAAGAAATTATTAAGCAAAATAATGAAGCTAAATGATAGCTTGATCCGTATAAACCGCCAAGTTTTATCACTGCTGCTACTTGTGAATGGTCAATCGTAATAAACTTAAAACAGTTTAAGCACAAAATGCAATGAAGATCAGAGAGTATAGTGTTTCCCCTGTGTCGCTAAGTCCCAACGAAATGTAAGCAGAATAGCCAAACGATAGTGATCGAGGGATTTGAACTAAAAGTAAGGATTTGTGATAATTATAACTAAAGAAAAAGCCAACAAATTAAAGGGGCTTAAATGCAAATTAAAGAAAGTTAAAAAGATAAAAAATATTAAATAAACGCTATCACTATTTGCAAAATGATGAACGTTTAAAACTCAAAACTTACGCTTAAAATAAAACTTACGAAACGCACAAAAAGTGAGATCTAAGAAATGAAAAGACCTAAAATGAAATGACATTTTTACAAACCTAATGATAAAAGAAAATTTATAGAAAAAGAAAATTATTTTATAACTATTAAATTAATTATTATTAATTAAAAACTAATTTTAACTATTTAATATTAACCTAAAAATACAAAAATATGAAACAAAGCTAGAAAATAAACTTTTTGACTTAGAAAAATCTAAAATAACAAAATAAATTTTCAAAACTATTTTTGTATTTTTCCTCGAAATTTTTCTATTTTTATGAATTTTAAACTATTTAAAACTAATTAAATTTCTTAAAAATACAAATGTAACTAAGAAAAATCTGAAAAAATATTTTTGTCTTTATATTTATCTAAACTTAGAAAATTGAAAAATTATTTTTTGAACCTTTCTTAATTTTTGGTATTTAAACTAATTAAAAATGCTTAAAACTAATTAAAATGTAGAAAAATAAAGCAAAACAAGCTAGGAAAAATCTAAAAAATTCAAGATAAGCTTAAAATAATGTTATGAAACTAGGAAAAATGGAAACAAGGGCTGTGTGTGGAGGAAATTGAAATCGAAGACTCAAGTGCTTATAAATAAGCATTTGAATAAGCAAAAGGGCCACATCACCACCAAACCGGGATACAAAGCTAAAATATGCTAAAAGAACCTAAATGCAACAAATAACAACTACTCTTAGCCTCAGAATAACCAACTGCAAAGATTTGAGTGATTTGAGTTTTGTACAAACGAGGGTACTACTTTTGAGCCAAGCAATAAGCCACACAATAAGCTAAAATCAAAACCACAAAATTGAACTAGTAGGAATTCCAAGAACCCTTAAACCAAAAATCAGCCCTAGAGAAGCTCTCAGGAGCTCTGACAAATTCTTTGCAATAGCCGAGAAAGCTCAAATTTTTGATCGAGTTGTAGGCAGTAAGACCTCACACAAGCTTGTTGGGAGCTTACAAAAATTGCTAAAATCTATATAAAATCCTAATAAGAAACTAGACCAACTAACTTCTAAACCCAGAGTTTACATTTGATTTGGTTCAAATGAGCCCAAGAAATCATCTGGGCTCAAAACTGAGTTTTCAATGTTTTTGACTTTTTGACAAAACTGAAAAGTTGGACTTCCATGAGTTTTGATCCGTTCTTGGTGAACTCAAAATGATGTTAATGGATGAAATTAAGCTACTGCAAGTTATATAACTATGTATTTCAAAACACAAAAATAAGTTTTTGATTTTGGTGTCCTCACCGCATACAAGCTTAATAGACAACATTTAATGAGTTGACTTTGTAGGTGTGCACAAGACAAATGACTCAAATAAGTTCAATAAAGCTAAGCAAACATAAAACAACAATATTCAAACACTTAACTACTCTCAAACACGATTTTAAGCATCGATCCAAACACCTTTTTATATAATCATAGAACTTAAATCAACTAACCTATTAACTAGTTAAAGCTAATGATCAAACTGAAGTTACTAAAACCTAAAACAACTTAATAAAAAAAAAGTTAGAACTAATAATGATCAAAGAAACATACAAGCATTAATATGCAAAAATGGATTGAAATTGAAAATGAGCTATCCACTACATGTGTCCAACCGAGTTGCAGGCTAAACCAAACCCAAACTAACCTAACCTATTCTATTTCAACCCATTATCACCTCCGCGATCAACCCTATTCCTTCTCCAAACCCGTTGAACCAAAATCTCTTTGTTGACCTTATACCAAACTTGCTTAAAATGATTGCAAGCCAAAAGCTATGAGCTTATATGCTTGTTTGATTGGGAAAAATAAGCTATTGGAAGTTTAGTGTAAGACATGAGTTTGCAATTTCAACAAGAACATGTGAAATATAAATGAGACCTTGAATTGAGACTTAAAATATGATTATAATGATGAAATACCTTAAGTTGAGTACAAAGGAACAGAGAATTAAAGTTTTTAAACTAAACTAAACATTAAAATTAAAAAACGACATACAAATAAAAAATTAAAACTAATCAATGCTTCCTTCTTTATACCCAAAAAGCTCCATGTTCTTTCCGAGTATCCCACCTCTAATTTGACCAATGGGTGAGTTTGAGGGTTTTGGCCATTTTGTCAATTTTGGCGGAAAGGTGGTATTTGACTGTGGTGGGATCGAGCTAGCACTAGGGGGCTAGGTTGATGATGATGTGGGTGAGGGTGAAGAGATAAAGGATAAGTGAAGATGGGAGAGAGCTGCAGGTGTAGCGTGCAAGTTGGAGAGGGAAGCAGAGTGGAGGGAAACCTCGATGTTTGAGGTTCAAAAACAGTAATGACAGGTCATGCAATGGTATAAGTGGCAGGGGTCGTTGAATTGACAAGGCTTGGTTTAGGTATTAATGATAAGGACCAAACTTAAATTATGCCAAACATTTGAGGGACCAAAACATGTAATTTCTCCAAAGTTGTTACAAGGACAAAAACTGAAAACTTCAATAGTACAAGGACTAAAAATTGAAATTTTTTAATTTTCAAGGACTATTTTTGACAATTTTTAAAGTTTAGGGACCTAAGTTGTAAATTTGTAATTTTAAATCTCAAGGACCAATTTTGACAACTTAAGAATCCCTTAGGACTTAAAATGATATTTTTCTTTATTTAGCTTTACCAAAGGACTGCTTTTTGAACTTTGAAACTTGGGGACTAAACTCGCCAATTATGCAAACTTTATAATGCTTTTCACCGATTTTGATATTTTTGCATTTAAAACACATAAACACTTATTTGTGATATTTTTATCATTTTGATGCATTTCTGAGTGTTTTCAGATGTTTTTGCAGTTTAATTGGTACAAAAATGATGAGTATTGAGACACTCATCAATCCCCACTAAGATATTATTGCTAGTCCCTAGCAATCTTTTGAGAAAAACTAATGGATTTCATCTCTTTACTAAAAGCCATTACTCGAGTAGCCAAATGTTTCGCATTAAGTAAGAACTTGGTACACCGATAACCAAATGATTTTGAGCAAATCACCAAATTTTCCAACGGATCTTTACCGTAATGCTTGTTTTGGACTAGCCAACTCTTAGATAAAATATCTTTTGGTGAGCCGATACCCATTATGGTTTTTCATCACCCAAGCCATAAACTTAAGGGCTAGCCAACTCTTCACTTTTAAGGATATGGTGAGCTGAATACCATACAATTTTGGGTAAATTCGTAAGCCAACGGATTTGAGATATCTTTACCAAGCCGCTTGCTTCTCGATTAGCCAATCCTTTTTTTGTTTATTAGACATGGCGACCGATAACCAATTGAGTAAGTGCAAAACACTTACTCCAAAAAAAAAATTTTTGGCCAAAAATTGGGGAATTGGGTGGTATAATTACATGATAAAATTCGTGAGAATTTCCACATTAGAAATAAATATTGCCCTCAATATTCAAAGTACCTACCGTTATGCCAAACAAAGAACGAAAAGGGAAATACTACGCCATTATTTAGAAAGAAATTTTTTATTATTTTTATTTTGATAACTTATATATATACACAACATGTGGGCAACCCCACCTGTGGTAGAAAGTAGAAAGAAGTCGTAATATGGGTGAAAACCCATATGGCATGCTACTTTTGATTACCGAAATGCTATTTGACTCGACCCAATTCATTGGTTCATGGGGGTAAGTGGAAGAGACAATCTACATCGACTTTCATTCAAGATGTTTGATAAACATTTGAAGCACGAAAGTTCCACACCGATGAGATATAGATAGAACCGCTCAAAATGATACATGGAAATGCCGGGGATAAAAGATAATGTCTTCATTCCTAAGGAGTGAAGAACAGGGAAGCCACGATATATAAGGAAGAAAAGAAAATCATGATACAAATCATGACTAACTTTCATCCTCAATAGGAGAATCATATTTCATGAATCTCTCAAGAGTTCACTTGATCAAGACATACCATGGGTGTACTAGATCAAAATGAAATTATCATATTCCTCGCGGAGATATGATATGAGTGAGTTCATCGGGCGAATCCCCGTGAAGAGAATCAATCACAAGATGTAAATCAGGAATTCTTGTTCCATTGAGACTCATCATCCTCAATCTGAGTATCAAAGAGTGATTCTCAGAATGTGAATTTAGAGTCTAATTCAAATAGAGGATTGCAAGAGTTTTTGAATGTTTCAGGAACAAAGTGATTAAACTCTAACGATCGCTGGGGATAAGCATATGAACGACATTATCAATGAGACTTTCTCCTGCATCGCTTTGAAATCAAAAGACTATCATTACTTTCCTGGCGAGTGGATTGAAGTGAGTGAGTCTTTAACGGTGAACTCCTCAGCATGATCAAGATCGCATCAGGAGTGATGTTCAACATACCTCGATGTTTCCATGGAAGTACAATGCCGCTAACATCGGAGAAAGTTTCAAAATGATCTTTGAACACTCAAGAGGGAAATAGAATCACACATATGATCGAAGTTCCCTGTGACTTTCGGGATTGGGACAAGGTTCTCAACACTAGACTTTATGAATTGTCCGAATTTTCGCAACAAGTGTCAAGATGCTCATCCCCATGTTCAAAGAGTGAGTGGAATATCGGGTGTGATAACAACAGACTGAGGGAGCTTAGAAGGACTAGCATACATATGTTTTATACTTTCCATTTGTTCTTCGACTAGTAATTCCATCATAGTCTTTTCTCCCCATTTTTCATGGAAGGAATTTCAACCGATGAACTTGATGAACCCGGCATGTGCTGATCAATATCAAGGGTAACTTCATCATCATCGTCATCGTGAATGAAACGAATCGAGCTAGATTTGGCTGCTTTTTCTTGCAATTGATTCCTAATAGATTTTCAAAGGCACCGGGAATCTAATTTAGCGCCCTCTTCAAATTTTAACAAAACTTCCATGGATTTCTATTTGATTATCTTGGGAATGTCTACATTCCTTCAAATCTTTCACTAAATCCAAAAGATCAAGGAGAAGATTGTGAGGAAGTGGGTCAATTCCAGGTGGTGCCTGATTCATTTGATACCGTGGAGGTTGGTTATGATATCTAAGAGACGTAATTGTTAAGGGAATTGGATTCCTTGTTTGACAATCGTAGCTGGCTGTTTCATGGACTCTCCACAATACTCACAACTGTAAAACCGGATGTGGCCGTGAGTTGTATGTGGTAGTCATAATTGTTAATGAACCCTACCATAGACGTTTGTTCCCGATTGACAATCGAATGGAGTGTGAACCACCACAAAGATTTCACAACAAGAAGCGGGCCAATCTCACAAGGTGGTAGCCGAGAATAACCGCTTGTGTTATGGTGAATAGATCCCGTTAGGATGCACTAAGTCGACCACCTGCTACAATCAAGTATTGCTACCATTATAAGGACCACCACACCTGACAACCAAGAGGAGATAAGACATAGAAAGAATCAAAAGGTTTCAGAGGGTAAGAATGAAGAATCAAAAAGGGTAAGAGGGTAAAAGAGGAATACTTTTGGTGTTTTTTGAAAAACATGATGTAAAAACAAAAGAATGAAAATCTTTTGGCTTTTTGGATAAGAAAATATAAATACATATAGATGGTATGAACAATGAGTGAATATTCAAATCACTAATCTGCTAAATGTAAGACTATTAGCACTGCCCGGCAACAAGCGCCGTTTGATCCAGAAACCGGCCAAGTTTATCACTCAAGCCGCCACGAATGGTCACCAGAATAAACTTAAAATGCTTTTAAGCACAAATGCAATGAAGATCGAGAGTATAGTGTTTCCCCAGTCGTTAAGTCCCAACGAAATGGCGAGAATACAAACGATAGTGATCAGGGATTTGAACGGAAAAGAAGGATTTTGTGATAATTATAACTAAAGAAAGCCAACAAATTACAAAGGCTTAAATGCAAATTAAAGAAAGTTAAAAAGATAAAAAATATTAAATAAACGCTATCACTATTTGCAAAATTGATGAACGTTTAAAACTTAAAACTTACGTTTAATAAAAACCACGAAATCTACAAAATAAAAGTGAGATCTAAGAAATAAAGACCTAAAAAATGTGAAAATGACATTTTTACAAACCTAATGATAAAAGAAAATTTATAGAAAAAGAAAATTATTTTTATAACTATTAAATTAATTATTATTAATTAAAAACTAATTTTAACTATTAAATATTAACCTAAAATACAAGAAAATATGAAACAAAGCTAGAAAAATAAACTTTTGACTTAGAAAAATCTAAAATAACAAAATAGAATTTTCAAAACTATTTTTGAAATAACAAAATCTAAAATCTCAAATGAGTTCAATAGAGCTAAGCAAACATAAAACAACAATATTCAAACACTTAACTACTCTCAAACACAGATTTGCTTACTGATCTAAACACCTTTTATATAACTGTTAGGAACTTAAACTGAACCAACCTATTAATTAGCTTTTAACAAACCAAAAGTTACTAAACCTAAAACAACTTAATAAAACAGGTTAGAACTACTAATGATCACGAAAGTGATACAAGCATAATATGCAAAATGGATTGAATTGAAAATGAGCTATCCACTACATGTGTCCGCCTAGAGTTGCAGGCTAAACCAAACCCAAAACTAACCTAACCTATTCTATTTCAACCCATTATCACCTCTGCATCAACCCTATTCCTTCTCCAAAACCCGTTGAACCAAAATCTCTTGCATTGACTTTTGTTGACCTTATACCAAACTTGCTTAAATGATTGCAAGCTTACAAAAGCTATAGTGAGCTTATAAGTAAGCTTGTTTGATTGGGAAAAATATTGGAAGCTTTAGTGTAAGACATGCTTGTAATTTTCAACAAGAAACATCAACATGTGAAATATAAATGAGACCTTGAATTGAGACTTAAAATATGATTATAATGATGAAATACCTTAAGTTGAGTACAAAGGAACAGAGAATTAAAGTTTTTAAACTAAACTAAAACATTAAAATTAAAACGACATACAAAATGAAAAATTAAACTAATTCATCAAGCCAGCTTGCTCTCTTCCTTCTCTTTTATACCCAAAAGCTCCATGTGTCCTTTTCGAGAGTATCCCAATTTTAATTTGACCAATGGGTGAGTTTTGAGGGTTTGGCCATTTTGTCAATTTTGGCGGAAAGGTGGTATTTGACTGTAGACCGAAAGCCAGCACTAGGGGCTAGGTGATGATGATGTGGGTGAGGGTGGAAGAGATAAGGGATAAGGTGTGAGGGGTGATGGGAGAGGAGTTGGTCAGGTGAAAGGTGCAAGCTTTAGAGGGGAAGCTTGAGGTGGAGGCAAACCCGGATGTTTGACTTGGGTTCAAAACAGTAATGACAGGTCACAATGGTGAGTAAGTAAGTGGGTCAAAGTTGAATTTTGACAAGGCTTGGTTTAGGTATTAATGAAAGACCAAAACCTAATTATGCCAAACTAGAGGGACCAAAACTGTAATTTCTCCAAAGTTGTTACAAGGGACAAAACTGAAAAACTTCAATAGTACAAGGACTAAAATAGAAATTTTTAATTTTCCAAGGACTATTTTTGACAATTTTTAAAGTTTAGGGACCTAAGTTGTAAATTTGCAATTTTAAATCTCAAGGACCAATTGACAACTTTAAGAATCCCTAGGACTTAAAATGATATTTTTCTTTATTTAGCTACTGTGGACCTGATTTTGACAACTTTTTGAAACTTGGGGACTAAACCGCCAATTATGCAAACTTTTATAAAGACCACCGATTTTGATATTTTTGAATTTAAAACACATAAAACACTTATTTGTGATATTTTTATCATTTTGATTTATTTTGAAAGGGATTTTAGTGACAAAGGATATTTCAGATTAAAAAAGAAACAAAATGATGAAAAATAAGAAGCTAATGATGCTTTATAATGCTTTACCTAGAAAAGAATATGAAAGAATTTTTATGTGTGAAACCGCCAAAGATATTTGGGAATCTTTAATTGTTACACATCAAGGTTATTCACAAGTCAAGGATAACAAAATTGATCTTCTTGTTCAACAATATGAACAATTTGTTATCTCTGAAGATGAAACCATTGATTTTGGCTTTGCTCGCTTTTAACACTATTACATCACTTAAAGCACTTGATGAATCTTTCAGTAAGAACTTTGTCGTGAAATTTCTTAGAGCACTCCATCCCAAATGGAGAGCTAAAGTGACCGCTATTGAAGAATCAAAAGATCTCTCAAAAATGTCACTAGACGAGCTAATTGGCAACCTCAAAGTTCACGAAATGGTAATGGAGAAAGATTTGGAGATCATCAAAGGAAGAAGGGAGAAGATCAAATCCGTTGCTCTAAAAGCAAAGGTGGAATCAAGCGATGATGTGAATCTTGCTCGGTAGTGAAGATGAGGAGTATGCCATGGCCGTTAGAGATTTTAAGAAGTTCTTTAGAAGAAGAGGAAAGTTCGTTAGACAACCTCGAGAAAAGAAAAGCCATTCGAAAGATCGGGATGACAAAAGGGTAAAGAGTGAAAGAAAGTGTTTTAGATGTGGTGATGCAAGTCATCTCATAGGAGAATGTCCCAAGCCACCTAAAAGCAAAACTCAACGAGCTTTTGTAAGTGGTGCTTGGAGTGATAGTGAAGACGATGAAGAATCAAGCAAGGAAGAGATCGCTCTTATGGCACATGAGTCAAGAGGTACTTTTCACTCTTCTTATTCTTCTATAGATGATGACACTTTGCAAAAACAATATAATCAATTGTGTGAGCTAAGTCTAAAAATCATAACTAAAAATAAATTTTTAAAAACCAAAAGGAATTTTTGGAAAATGAAGTTTATGAGTTAAAAGAAAAAGCAAAACGACTTGAAAAGGAAAAGCAAATGACGATGATTGTAAATCATGTCAAGAGCTTAATCTTGAAATAGAAAAACTAAAGCTCACACAAGATGTTTTAATCGAAAATAATTCTAAGTTTAAAAGGTTTAACAAAAACATCGCTCTTGCCGATGAAATAGTTAAAATCCATAAAACACCCGGAGACATGAATGGGCTAGGTTTTAATGAAGTATTAATTCCAAAGAGTCAAAACAAAACGGCCTAAAAGGACGAACATTCATCAAAATTGTTGCTGCGATACAGTACAACGGACGTGACGGAACCAAAATAAGGGTTCCGTCCGTTGTGCAAAATGGTGCCGCGGTACTGTCCCAGGAATGTTAATATGGACGCATCTTGAATTTGTTAAAGTAACAAAGAAAACCAATGATAGTGTTAAACTAAAACCAGTTACATCGAGAGTAGGACTTGTAAAAATGAATTTAGATCAAAAACTACTCAACAACGATATAAAACTCCTTTTGCCAAACGCCCTTTCCTAAGAGCAACCACAACGTACAACCCAACTACCAACACAACGGTTGGAATCAAAACTTTCCTAGACCATATCAAACTCAGATTACATGCCATGGAACTCTTACCCATCATTTCCATACATGAATCAAATAAATGGTATGTTTAACCCAAACGGACCCATGAGATATTGGGGACCAAATGCTTGAGTTATTTGCTTCTTAGGTATGCTTGAAAGTTGGATTGGAACCTGATGAATGGATAAAAGATAGTGGATGCTCATGACATATGACGGGCAACAAAAGTCTCTTCTCATCATACCAAGAGTATGACGGAGGTAATGTCACTTTTGGTAGCAATCTCAAAAGCAAAATCATTGGCAAAGGTACGATTGCTCATAACTTCCTAACTATTGAAAATGTTGCTCATGTGGATAGGTTAGGATTTAATCTACTTAGTATTAGCCAACTATGTGATAAAAAGTATAAAGTACTATTTGATGAAAATGGTAGTAAAATACTAAAAGATGGTATCACCATAGCTAAAGGAGTTAGGAAAAATAACATATACGTCATGAAAATAGATAAAACATATAATGACAAACTTTGCCTAACAACATTAGACGATAGCTCATCTCTTTGGCATAGACGCTTAGGTCATGCTAATATGAGACTTATACAAAACCTATCTTCAAAAGAGTTAGTTAGGAATTTACCAAAACTAAAATATGACCAACACTTTTGCGGCAGCTTGCAAAATTGGTAAACAAACACATAGTAGTCACAAATCTAAAAATATGGTGTCCACATCTAAGTGTCTAGAATTATTACATATGGACTTGTTTGGACCATCCGCTATAAGAAGCTATGGAGGCAACTTATACACTTTGGTCATAGTAGATGATTACTCAAGGTTTACTTGGACGTTGTTTTTGAAAACCAAAAATGAAGCTTTTGATAAATTTGAAATACTTAGCAAGAAAATTCAAAATCTTCTAGGTGTCAAAATTGTGTCGATCCGCACGGATCATGGTCGTGGAATTTGACAACGAAACTCAATTTGGAAACTTTTGTGATACAAATGGTATAACACATAACTTTTCCGCACCACGAACACCTCAATCAAATGGAGTAGTAGAACGTAAAAATAGAACAATTCAAGAAATGAGTAGAACAATGCTTAATGAACAAAACATTCCTCAAAAGTTTTGGTGTAACGCCGTTGACACTTCTACATATATTTTAAATAGAGTCTTAATACGTCCTTTCTTAAACAAAACACCATATGAACTTTATAAAGGTAAAAAGCCAACATTAGGATATTTTAGAGTCTTTGGTTGTAAATGCTTTATTCTTAATACTAAGGATTATCTCACCAAGTTTGACCCAAAGTCTTATGAAGGTGTATTTCTTGGTTACTCTCAAACTAGTAAAGCTTACATTGTCCTAAATAAAGAAACAATGATAGTCGAGGAATCGTTGAACATAACATTTGACGAAAGTCCACCTCCCTCTAAGACATCACCTTTGGTAGATGATGACTTAGTTGAAAGTCAAATGATAGAAAGTCAAATTAATAATAACAAGGAAGATGAACCATTAAATAAGGAAATTGTCAACATCAAAGAATCTAAAAGTCATCCTTTAGAAAAGGTCATAGGACAACTTAATCAAAGAACCTTAAGGTCACAAGCCCAAAATCAAAGTAATTATTTTTGTTTTGTATCCACCATTGAACCCAAAACCATAAATGAAGCAATAAAAGATGAATCATGGGTAATTGCCATGCAAGAAGAATTAAACCAATTAGTTAGAAATGATGTTTGGAAATTAGTTCCAAAACCTAAAGATCAAACTATAATTGGAACAAAATGGGTTCTTCGAAATAAAATGGATGAAAATGGTGTAGTATCTAGAAACAAAGCTAGGCTTGTTGCACAAGGTTATAATCAACAAGAAGGGATTGACTATGATGAAACTTATGCAACGGTAGCTAGACTTGAATCTATTAGAATATTACTTGCTTATGCATGTGCTTATGACTTTAAATTATTTCAAATGGATGTTAAAAGTGCTTTCCTTAATGGGTTTATTAACGAAGAAGTGTATGTTGCTCAACCTCCCGGTTTACCGACTTTGAGAAACCACATCATGTCTTCAAACTCAAGAAAGCATTATATGGCCTTAAACAAGCACCTAAAGCTTGGTACGACCGACTTAAGACTTTTCTTATTGATAACAAATATACTATGGGATTAGTAGATAATACTCTTTTTACCAAGGAAAAGGAATCACAAATTATCATTGTTCAAATATACGTTGATGACATTATATTCGGATCAACTTGTCAAGAACTATGTGATGATTTCTCTAAAATCATGCATGACGAGTTTGAAATGAGTATGATGGGTGAGTTAAACTTCTTTCTAGGACTTCAAATTAAACAACTAGAAGATGGCATTTTCTTTAACCAATCTAAATATATAAAAGACATGCTTAAGAAATTTGGTCTTGAAGATTCCAAACCAACTAAAACACCCATGTCCTCGGACACTAAACTCACCAAGGATGAAGAAGGTGAATCCGTAGATAACACTAAATATAGAGGAATGATTGGTAGCCTACTCTATCTTACGGCTAGTAGACCCGACATTATGTTTAGTGTTTGTCTATGTGCTAGCTTTCAAGAAAACCCAAATGCATCACACTTAGAAGCCTTAAAAAGGGTTTTTAGATACATTAAGGGAACAACGTGTTTAGGATTATGGTATCCCAAAGGAACGGGTATAGAAACCATAGTGTATGCCGACTCGGATCATGCCGGTGATTATGTCGATAGAAAAAGTACAAGTGGTATTTGCACTTTTGTTGGACATTGTCTCACCTCATGGTTTGCAAAGAAGCAAACGTCTTTAGCCATCTCAACTACTGAAGAAGTGCGTCTCAAAGAAAAGCATGTCAACAAGATCTTTGGATGAAGCAAGCTCTCGTGGATTACCGAATTCATCTCAACGACATTGTGATACTTTGCGACAACAAAGGAGCCATCGATCTCAGCAAGAATTCCGTTCAACATGCTCGTACAAAGCATATTGAAATCCGTCATCACTTTCTTCGCGACAATGTTCAAAAAGGAAACATTTCAATCGAGAAAGTATCCTTCGAAGACAACATTGCCGACATCTTAACTAAGCCTCTTAAACGAGAACCTTTTAATCTTCTTAGACTTGGTTTAGGGTTAATGGAACCAAACATGTAGGATAAACATAGCCCAAAACATTAGAATAGTCAAAACAAAACAATTTTTGTCTTGTACCTCGTTATCTGTAGCCACGGCACCAAAGCGACAACAAAGACGGAACCAAATATTTGGTGTCCGGTCCGTGGTGTCTGAGCTGTAAAAGCGCTATATACTAATCATCCTCTTCCTCAAAACCCACTTTACCAAAACGTGTAAAACTTAAACCAAGCTCATTATTGTCACCTGCCCACTCACTAATCACTCAAGATAACATCATTGTAAGTATCCTAACTACATTTCATCTCTTAATTCTAAGTCTAGGATTCTTATTTATGCACAAAACTATCACAAATCATTACATGGGGTTTTATGTATGCTTTTATACCAAATATGAATTCAATTGGCAAATTGCATAACTAGTCATTAAAATTAGGTACTACATTATCATATTGCATAAACAAATCATGCTTTCCACTAATTGATAGATAATGAATATAAGGCCTTATTCAAACAACCAAACACCCCATGTCAAAAGTTTTGAAAAGCTTCTCACTTGTAGGAAAACAATTTTTTCATTGCTAATACAAATAGAAACGTTAAATTTTCATCACTTGCATGCTCTTGAATACTAAAGGTATTGCATAACTAATATGCAACTTGGGTATATTCAAATGAAGCCACATTGAATTAGGAGCATTTGGGTTATCTCATGGTATTTGCCAAACACCCCACTAAAACCATTTTTGTGCATAAAATGAGTCGAGATAACCGCAACTCCAAATTGTTTTCATATAGGCACACACTAGAACCAAAACGTTAAAGTTTATTCTCATTTTTAACATATTAATTCTTGCTCCTAGGAATAACCATGGTAGCCGCAAGATTCTATGATCACAAAGACACCCTTAACTACATTCCCAAACATCACAAAACCAAAGGACTTACCAAGGAACAAGTAGAAATATTTAGGGGTCTAGAATCAAGGTATTTCCATGAGGGTAGAACCATTCACTCATCCTTCCTTGAAAATACCAATCTCCGTGAAGAACTAGGCGCCATTCAATTCGATTGTCTTCTTGACATCGATGAACCAATTTGTCCTAGGTTTGTGTTAGAATTCTATGCTAGTGTGAACGGCTTTAGTGATGAAGACGATGATGAATTTTGTCTTAGGTTTAGAATCAATCAAAATGACTACACCATCACCTTAGCCAACTTCGCTCAATTGCTAGGAATTCCCAACTGAGGGACTTGTGTCTACTCGGATAAATGGTCACTCACCGCTCTTTATGCTATCAATGACCGCACTCTTCCCTACCAAACCCGTTTGGCGATAAGGATGTCATCCGTGAACACCTATTTAACCCAGGTGATACAACCCGAGTTACGAAAGGAAAAGAGTAAACCGAGATCCATATGGAATGGAGCTAAATGAACTTAAGCCCGAATTTAAGAAATGGGAGGAGCTACTTAGAGCCAACGTCATTAGCACCATAGGAAATAGGGATCACATTAACGCTTGCCTTTGTCACATGCTCTACAACTTGTCCACCCGTCAACCATTCAATTTAGCTTACTACATCGCTAGGAGAATGATTGATATTCCAACTCAAGGATCGGTTGCTCTTTTATACGGGATGCTTCTCACGCTCTCTATAGAAACTTTGCACCAATTCCACCAAGTCCAAAAGGGATGCACCTTCACTATGAGCTCATCCCTCACATCTTTGTACCTTTGAGTGATGCACGAGTTGCCAAGACAAAAGGCAAGAGAGCAAAACCTCCAACTCCATCATCATCATCATCAAATAGCTCAGAGGATGGTCTTCCAAGCTCTCATCTTCCACCTCATGAGTATTATGTCTCTTCCGAGATAGAATGAATCGTGAGAATTCAAGCAAACTAAGGGAATGTTCAAGTGCCTTGGTAGGATGATGAACAAGATTTACAAGAAGTTGGACAAATAAGGGTACTTTAAGGAGTGTTTGGAACAATACATTATCGTTAATGTTTGATACAATTTAGTTGTTTTTATTATGTAGGATGATAATATAACTTAAAACAATGTTGTATGCTAACAATCTTATGTAGAGGGGATAGCACAAGTATGCTATCAAATTTTACCCATTTTCACTATAATGTGAAAATCAATAAGCCTTGCTCAAAATCTATGCTCCACTATGTTTATACATGTGTTATTTACTTTTCTAGAAATGTTTAGTGTCACATGTTTTGAGAAAATTTCGGGTTTCGGAAAAGTCCGACACTAAAACATATACGTCAAGTTTTACGCACTACCGCGGATCGAGACGGCACCAAAATTTGGTACCGTCTATTATGAGTGATGCCGTGCACGCACAAGGCCGGACGGCCAGACCCTTTTAGGGTTCCGTCGTGTATAATTTTGTGCCGTGGATCCTCAGGTAACTAAATTCGACTCTTTCGGTGATTCCAAATTACCATCCATTACTTATAAGTCAATCTTAACTAGTTTATACTCTTATTAGAACTAGTATAATTCACTTAGGTATATAAGAAATCCATTTCCCACCAAAATTCAAAAATTTGAAAAATCCACCCAAGGAGCCCTTTGGCATAAAGGAAGGAACCAAATTTTGGTACCTTCAAATCCGTGGGTATCGATTGTTAGGAAATTCCACTCATTAGAACACATTTATTGCAAATCTTTTCTTCTTCACTCCATCTCTCTTGTATGGATTGACTTGGGTGATATGACTAGCATTCAACCCACTTCCAAATCATTAGGAACCTCATCTCTTCAATGGTTTAACATCAAATCAAACACATTTCTCCATGATTTTTCACTTCTATAAATTGAGAGGTTTTACCATGATCATCCTCACACCTTCTTCATTCTTACCATTATCTAGCAAAGAAAAAACCAAGTCAAAATGACAAAATCATCTCCTAAACCTTGCGAAAACCGCTAGAATTAGTGTAGGCCTTGTTGCTTCGTTAACCTTAGCTCCTCATCCGAGTCTTCTCCACTCACAATCACATCTCCCATTCGAGATGATACAAACCTTACCTTACACCTACTCAATCACACATTGTGATCACCACTCCACCACCTACAAAAACACCAACTTCACCTCCAACGGCACCCATCCAAACATCCAAAACACCCTCACCACCTTCACCACCAAGGTCTTCAACTCTCATTCCTATGGGTTATTTTCCTCCACCAACTTCACCAAATCCTTTCTTGGAGGATGATGAGTGTCTAAATACTCATCATTTTTGTACCAATTAAACTGCAAAAATATCTGAAAACACTTTGAAATGCATCAAAATGATAAAAATATTTCAAATAAGTGTTTTATGTGTTTTAAATGCAAAAATAGCAAAATCTGGTGAAAAATGTATCAAGTTTGCATAATTGGCGTTTAGTCCTCGAGTTTCAAAAGTTGTCAAAACAGTCTCACAGTAAAACAAAATAAAGAAAAATGTTATTCAAGGTCCACGAAATATTCTAAGTTGTCAAAATGGTCCTTGAATAAATCTTTTGTTAAATGGGAAAAAGGTCCCTCAACTTTCAAAATGTCAGGTTTTGGTCCACTGGAAATTTGAAAATGTCAAAACTGATCCTTGTACTATTGGAACTTGTCAGTTTTGGTCCTTGTGACAACTTTGATAAATTGGCGGCTATGGTCCTTCAGAATTGGAGAATTGCAAAACAAGTCCTTTTAATATTAAACCTATCCAAGACCCCTTTGCACCTTTGAACCCTGTCAACCATTGTGACCCCATCATTATTATTTTGGACCTTTGGTCAACTCTTCGATCAAAAGCTCCCTTTTCCCTCCCAACTGGGTTTCCCCCACCAAGTTGTGCCAATCCCTGCAACTCCCCTTTCCCATCACTTTTTCCACCTTAT
>OU343218.1:157759293-157847611 GCA_910596185.1 Chrysanthemum makinoi
TTGATGCTTTATAATGCTTTACCTAGAAAAGAATATGAAAGAATTTTTATGTGTGAAACCGCCAAAGATATTTGGGAATCTTTAATTGTTACACATCAAGGTAATTCACAAGTCAAGGATAACAAAATTGATCTTCTTGTTCAACAATATGAACAATTTGTTATCCCCGAAGATGAAACCATTGATTGTGGCTTTGCTCGCTTTAACACTATTATTACATCACTTAAAGCACTTGATGAATCTTTTCGTAGTAAGAACTTTGTCATGAAATTTCTTAGAGCACTCCATCCCAAATGGAGAGCTAAAGTGACCGCTATTGAAGAATCAAAAGATCTCTCAATAATGTCACTAGACGAGCTAATAGGCAACCTCAAAGTTCACGAAATGGTAATGGAGAAAGATTCGGAGATCATCAAAGGAAGAAGAGAAGATCAAACTGCTGCTCTAAAAGCAAAGGCGGAATCAAGTGATGATGATGAATCTTGTCTCGTAGTGAAGATGAGGAGTATGCCATGGCCGTTAGAGATTTTAAGAAGTTTTTTAGAAGAAGAGGAAAGTTTGTAAGACAACCTCAAGAAGAAAAGAAGCCATTCAAAAGATCGATGACAAAAGGGTAAAGGTGAAAGAAAGTGTTTTAGATGTGGTGATGCAAGTCATCTCATAAGAGAATGTCCCAAGCCACCTAAAAGCAAAACTCAACGAGCTTTTGTAAGTGGTGCTTGGAGTGATAGTGAAGACGATGAAGAATCAAGCAAGGAAGAGATCGCCCTAATGGCACATGAGTCAAATGAGGTACTTTTCGACTCTTCTTATTCTTCTATAGATGATGACACTTTGCAAAAACAATATAATCAATTGTGTGAGCTAAGTCTAAAAATCATAACTAAAAATAAATTTTTAAAAACCAAAAGGAAATTTTTGGAAAATGAAGTATATGAGTTAAAAGAAAAGCAAAACGACTTGAAAAGGAAAAGCAAATGACGATGATTGTAAATCATGTCAAGAGCTTAATCTTGAAATAGAAAAACTAAAGCTCACACAAGATGTTTTAATCGAAAATAATTCTAAGTTTAAAAGGTTTAACAAAAACATCGCCCTTGCCGATGAAATAGTTAAAATCCATAAAACACCGAGACATGAATGGGCTAGGTTTTAATGAAGTATTAATTCCAAAGAGTCAAAACAAACGCCGAAGGACTAACATTCTCACAAAATTGCTGCAAGATAAAGACGGACCGTACGGAACCAAAATAAGGGTTCCGTCCCTGTGCAAAATGGTGCCGTGGGTACTTCAAACAGAATGTATGTTCGCATACGGACCGCATCAATTTGTTAAAGTAACAAAGAAAACCAATGATAGTGTTAAACTAAAACCACCTGTTACATCGAGAGTAGGACTTGTCAAAATGAATTTAGATCAAAAACTACTCAACAACGATATAAAACTCCTTTTGCCAAACGCCCTTTCCTAAGAGCAACCACAACGTACAACCCAACTACCAACACAACGGTTGGAATCAAAACTTTCCTAGACCATATCAAACTCCAGATTACATGCCATGGAACTCTTACCCATCATTTCCATACATGAATCAAATAAATGGTATGTTTAACCCAAACGGACCCATGAGATATTGGGGACCAAATGCTTGAGTTATTTGCTTCTTAGGTATGCTTGAAAGTTGGATTGGAACCCGATGAATGGATAAAAGATAGTGGATGCTCACGACACATGACGGGCAACAAAGTCTCTTCTCATCATACCAAGAGTATGACGGAGGTAATGTCACCTTTGGTAGCAATCTCAAAAGCAAAATCATTGGCAAAGGTACGATTGCTCATAACTCCCTAACTATTGAAAATGTTGCTCATGTGGATAGGTTAGGATTTAATCTACTTAGTATTAGCCAATTATGTGATAAAAAGTATAAAGTACTATTTGATGAAAATGGTAGTAAAATACTAAAAGACTGTATCACCATAGCTAAAGGAGTTAGGAAAAATAACATATACGTCATGAAAATAGATAAAACATATAATGACAAACTTTGCCTAACAACATTAGATGATAGCTCATCTCTTTGGCATAGACGCTTAGGTCACGCTAATATGAGACTTATACAAAACCTATCTTCAAAAGAGTTAGTTAGGAATTTACCAAAACTAAAATATGACCAACACTTTTGCGACGCTTGCAAAATTGGTAAACAAACCCATAGTAGTCACAAATCTAAAAATATAGTGTCCACATCTAAGTGTCTAGAATTATTACATATGGACTTTTTTGGACCATCCGCTATAAGAAGCTATGGAGGCAACTTATACACTTTGGTCATAGTAGATGATTACTCAAGGTTTACTTGGACGTTGTTTTTGAAAACCAAAAATGAAGCTTTTGATAAATTTGAAATTCTTAGCAAGAAAATTCAAAATCTTCTAGGTGTCAAAATTGTGTCGATCTGAACGGATCATGGTCGCGAATTTGACAACGAAACTCAATTTGGAAACTTTTGTGATACAAATGGTATAACACATAACTTTTCCGCTCCACGAACACCTCAATCAAATGGAGTAGTAGAACGTAAAAATAGAACAATTCAAGAAATGAGTAGAACAATGCTTAATGAACAAAACATTCCTCAAAAGTTTTGGTGTAACGGCGTTGACACTTCTACATATATTTTAAATAGAGTCTTAATACGTCCTTTCTTAAACAAAACACCATATGAACTTTATAAAGGTAAAAAGCCAACGTTAGGATATTTTAGAGTCTTTGGTTGTAAATGCTTTATTCTTAATACTAAGGATTATCTCACCAAGTTTGACCCAAAGTCTTATGAAGGTGTATTTCTTGGTTACTCTCAAACTAGTAAAGCTTACATTGTCCTAAATAAAGAAACAATGATAGTCGAGGAATCGTTGAACATAACATTTGACGAAAGTCCACCTCCCTCTAAGACATCACCTTTGGTAGATGATGACTTAGTTGAAAGTCAAATGATAGAAAGTCAAATTAATGATAACAAGGAAGATGAACCATTAAATAAGGAAATTGTAAACATCAAAGAATCTAAAAGTCATCCTTAGAAAAGGTCATAGGACAACTTAATCAAAGAACCTTAAGGTCACAAGCCCAAAATCAAAGTAATTATTTTTGTTTTGTATCCACCATTGAACCCAAAACCATAAATGAAGCAATAAAAGATGAATCATGGGTAATTGCCATGCAAGAAGAATTAAACCAATTTGTTAGAAATGATGTTTGGAAATTAGTTCCAAAACCTAAAGATCAAACTATAATTGGAACAAAATGGGTTTTTCGAAATAAAATGGATGAAAATGGTGTAGTATCTAGAAACAAAGCTAGGCTTGTTGCACAAGGTTATAATCAACAAGAAGGGATTGATTATGATGAAACTTATGCACCGGTAGCTAGACTTGAATCTAATAGAATATTACTTGCTTATGCATGTGCCTATGACTTTAAATTATTTCAAATGGATGTTAAAAGTGCTTTTCTTAATGGGTTTATTAACGAAGAAGTGTATGTTGCTCAACCTCCGGTTTTACCGACTTTGAGAAACCACATCATGTCTTCAAACTCAAGAAAGCATTATATGGTCTTAAACAAGCACCAAAAGCTTGGTACGACCGACTTAAGACTTTTCTTATTGATAACAAAATACTACTATGGAAATAGTAGATAATACTCTTTTTACCAAGAAAAAGTAATCACAAATTATCATTGTTCAAATATACGTTGATGACATTATATTCGGATCAACTTGTCAAGAATTATGTGATGATTTCTCTAAAATCATGCATGACGAGTTTGAAATGAGTATGATGGGTGAGTTAAACTTCTTTCTAGGACTTCAAATTAAACAACTAGAAGATGGCATTTTCTTTAACCAATCTAAATATATAAAAGACATGCTTAAGAAATTTGGTCTTGAAGATTCCAAACCAACTAAAACACCCATGTCCTCGGACACTAAACTCACCAAGGACGAAGAAGGTGAATCCGTAGATAACACTAAATATAGAGGAATGATTGGTAGCCTACTCTATCTTACGGCTAGTAGACCCGACATTATGTTTAGTGTTTGTCTATGTGCTCGCTTTCAAGAAAACCCAAAGGCATCACACTTAGAAGCCTTAAAAGGATTTTTAGATACATTAAGGGAACAACGTGTTTAGGATTATGGTATCCCAAAGGAACGGGTATAGAAACCATAGTGTATGACGACTCGGATCATGCGGTGATTATGTCGATAGAAAAAGTACAAGTGGTATTTGCACTTTTGTTGGACATTGTCTCACCTCATGGTTTGCAAAGAAGCAAACGGCTCTAGATATCTCAACTACTGAAGTTTAGTACGCCTCGCCGGAAAAGCATGTCAACAAGCTCTTTGGATGAAGCAAGCGCTCGTAGATTACGGAATTCATCTCAACGACATTGTGATACTTTGCGACAACAAAGGAGCCATCGATCTCAGCAAGAATCCCGCTCAACATGCTCAGTACAAAGCATATTGAAATCCGTCATCACTTTCTTCGCGACAATGTTCAAAAAGGAAACATTTCAATCAAGAAAGTATCCTCCAAGACAACATTGCCGACATCTTAACTAAGCCTCTTAAACGAGAACCTTTTAATCTTCTTAGACTTGGTTTAGGGTTAATGGAACCAAACATGTAGGATAAACATAGCCCAAAACATTAGAATAGTCAAAACAAAACAATTTTGTCTTGTACCTGCTACAGTAGCCACGGCACCAAACGACAACAAAGACGGAACCAAATATTTGGTGCCGCTCGGTCCGTGGTGTCTACAGAAGCAAAACCGCTATATACAAATCATCCTCTTCCTCAAAACCCACTTTACCAAAACGCGTAAAACTTAAACCAAGCTCATTATTGTCACCTTCCCACTCACTAATCACTGAAGATAACATCATTGTAAGTATCCTAACTACATTTCATCTCTTAATTCCGAGTCTAGGATTCTTATTTATGCACAAAACTATCACAAATCATTACATGGGGTTTTATGTATGCTTTTATACCAAATATGAATTCAATTGGCAAAATGCATAACTAGTCATTGAAATTAGGTACTACATTATCATATTGCATAAACAAATCATGCTTCCACTAATTGATAGATAATGAATATAAGGCCTTATTCAAACAACCAAACACCCCATGTCAAAAGTTTTGAAAAGCTTCTCACTTGTAGGAAAACAATTTTTTTCATTGCTAATACAAATAGAAACGTTAAATTTTCATCACTTGCATGCTCTTGAATACTAAAGGTATTTCATAACTAATATGCATTCCCAGGTATATTCAAATGAAGCCACATTGAATTAGGAGCATTTGGGTTATCTCATGGTATTTGCCAAACACCCCACTAAAACTATTTTTGTGCATAAAATGAGTCGAGATAACCGCAACTCCAAATTGTTTTCATATAGGCACACACTAGAACCAAAAACGTTAAAATTTATTCTCATTTTTAACATATTAATTCTTGTCCTTAGGAATAACCATGGTAGCCGCAAGATTCTATGATCACAAAGACACCCTTAACTACATTCCCAAACACCACAAAACCAAAGGACTTACCAAGGAACAAGTAGAAATATTTAGGGGTCTAGAATCAAGGTATTTCCATGAAGGTAGAACCATTCACTCATCCTTCCTTGAAAATACCAATCTTCGTGAAGAACTAGCCGCCATTCAATTCAATTGTCTTCTTGACATCGATGAACCAATCTGTCCTAGGTTTGTGTTAGAATTCTATGCTAGTGTGACCGGCTTTAGTGATGAAGACGATGATGAATTTTGTCTTAGGTTTAGAATCAATCAAAACGACTACACCATCACCTTAGCCAACTTTGCTCAAGTGCTAGGAATTCCCAACCGAGGAACTTGTGTCTACTCGGATAAATGGTCACTCACCGTTCTTGATGCAATCAATGACCACTCTACTCCCTACCAAACCCGTTTGGCCGATAAGGATGTCATCCGTGAACACCTATTTAACCCAAAGGGTGATACAACCCGAGTTACCCGAAAGGGAAAAGAGGTAAACCGAGATCCATATGGAATGGAGCTAAATGAACTTAAGCCCGAATTTAAGAAATGGGAGGAGCTACTTAGAGCCAACGTCATTAGCACCATAGGAAATAGGGATCACATCAACGCTTGCCTTTGTCACATGCTCTACAACTTGTCCACCCGACAACCATTCAATTTAGCTTACTACATCGCTAGGAGAATGATTGATATTCCAACTCAAGGATCGGTTGCTCTTCCATACAGGATGCTTCTCACCCGTCTCTATAGAAACTTTGCACCAATTCCACCAACCCCAAAAGGGATGCACCTTCACTATGAGCTCATCCCTCACATCTTTGTACCTTTAAGTGATGCACGAGTTGCTAAGACAAAAGGCAAAAGAGCAAAACCTCCAACTCCATCATCATCATCATCAAATAGCTCCGAGGATGGTCTTCCAAGCTCTCGTCTTCCACCTCATGAGTATTATGCGTCTCTTCCCGAGATTGAGAATGAATCAGCCGAATTCAAGCAAACTAAGGGAATGTTCAAGTGCCTTGGTAGGATGATGAACAAGATCTACAAGAAGTTGGACAAATAAGGGTCCATTAAGGAGTGTTTGGAACAATACATTATCGTTAATGTTTGATACAATTTAGTTGTTTTTATTATGTAGGATGATAATATAACTTAAAACAATGTTGTATGCTAACAATCTTATGCCGGGGGATAGCACAAGTATGCTATCAAATTTTACCCATTTTCACTATAATGTGAAAATCAAAAAGCCTTGCTCAAAATCTATGCTCCACTATGTTTATACATATGTTGTTTACTTTTCCTAACTAGAAATGTTTAGTGTCACTAGTTTTGAGAAAATTTCAGGTTTCGAAAAGTCCCCGACACCTAAAACGTACTCTGTCACTTTTTCAGACTACGGATCGACGGCACCATAAATTTGGTACCGTCCGTTATGTAAATTGGTACCGCCGTACCTGTACAGGCGGACCAGACGGCACCCTCTTTAGGGTACCGTCCGTGTATAATTTTGGTGCCGTGGATCCTCCAGGTAATTTTCTGAATTTCGACTCTTTCCTGATTCCAAATTACCATCCATCACTTTTAAATCAATCTTAACTAGTTTATACTCTTATTAGAACTAGTATAATTCACTTAGGTATATAAGAAATCCATTTCCCACCAAAATTCAAAAATTTGAAAAATCCACCCAAGGAGCCCTTTGCATAAAGGAAGGAACCAAATTTTTGGTACCTTCAAATCCGTTGGTGATCTGAATATTAGGAAATTCCACTCATTAGAACACATTTATTGCAAATATTTTCTTCTTCACTCCATCTCTCTTGTATGGATTGACTTGGGTGATATGACTAGCATTCAACCCACTTCCAAATCATTAGGAACCTCATCTCTTCAATGGTTTAACATCAAATCAAACACATTTCTCCATAATTTTCACTTCTATAAATTGAGAGGTTTTACCATGATCATCCTCACACCTTCTTCATTCTTACCATTATCTAGCAAAGAAAAACCAAAGTCAAAATGACAAAATCATCTCCAAAACCTTGCAAGAAAACCGCTAGAATTAGTGTGAGGCCTTGTTGCTTCGTTAACCTTAGCTCCTCATCCGAGTCTTCTCCACTCACAATCTCATCTCCCATCCGAGATGATACAAGTCTTACCTTAGCCACACCTACTCAATCACACATTGTGATCACCACTCCACCACCAACAAAAACACCAACTTCACCTCCACCAGCACCCATCCAAACATCCAAAACACCCTCACCACCTTCACCAAGGTCTCCAACTCTCATTCCTATGGAGTTATTTTCCACTCCACCAACTTCACCAAATCCTTTCTTGGAGGACTTGGATGACTTGCCTCCTAGGCCAAATCATCCACCACCATTGCCATCATTTGGCACAATTGAGCGGATTGCTCATGAGTCACCTCGGTCATCTATTGACCCAAACGCCCCATTAGGGCCTAAACCTCTTCTCTTCCACCCCATTCACAAAGACATTCATGGTCCTTTGTATGGGGACCATCCACTTCCCCCATCAATGTCCCCTCATCTTGAGGACATTGAGGAGTGTATGTGGGATGCCAATCCCACTAGAGAGGAGATTCAAGAGGAACTCCACAACCTCCACCAATTCAAAGGCATGGTGGATTCTCACTTAAGTGAGACTATGCAAATGCAAAATGCTTTGCTTGCATCCATCATGACCACCCCAAACATCCCCAACACATCTACCATTCCACCACCACAACCTCCCCAAACATTCTACCCTCCTAGGCATGGTTGCTCAACTTGTGAGCAAACGGCCCAAACCGTGGAAAGGACCCGGGTTATGGTCCATGACTTCCAAGAGGAAATGAGGTTCATCCTCAATCATATCCTTGAGTGCCTCAACGCTCTTTATCATCCACCATCTAACTAGGATGGTCATAGATTAGCATTCTAGTTCTTCTCTTCTTAGGACTTTTCTTTTTTTGTACTAAAACACATCATTGTGTTCTCCTTTCATGATCTTTGTTCATGAAAATTTTAACTAATGAATGGTGTTTTTATTATAATGTTGGTGCTTTTACATAGTGTTTGGAAATGCTTGTGAATGATCATTACCACTTTATTTTTTTTTTGTAGCTTTATTTTCACAATCCATGTATCTTCCCATTAAGCACCCAATTTAGGGGGAGCTTTGATCAAGGGGAGATAATGGCTCGGGCTCATTACATTCCGCAAGACGCCTCTTCTTTTGTTGAGACAAAAGGGGGAGAAAATATAGAACTTGTTTATATTTGACTTTTCTGAAAAAATCAAACTTCATACATTGACTTTCTCGAAAAAAGTCAACATGATACTTCATTAGTAATACTTGACTTTTCTTAAAAAGTCAACATCATGCATCAACTAGTGAATACTTTGACTTTCTGAAAAAGTCAAACATCATACACTTGCATTATCATTTCCTTTTCAAGTTCTAAAACTAATATTTTTATAACTCTTGTACAAACTTTGTATCTTTTATAAAAATAAAATTTATATTTTGTCCTCAACAAAAGGGGAGATTGTTAATACAAATATCGTCATTAAACGTTATTTATATTTTTGATCTTTACCTAAGTTTTGTTAACGACAAAAGTAAATTTAATTTATATAAAGCTTAAAGCTTGTCAAGTTTAATAGATATTAAAACAAGCTTTTTCAAACAATATATTCATCATTCAAGCATTTACATTTATGATTAGTAACATCTTGATATGACTCTAATCATTATGTATGATAGTAGTTTTAGAATGTGTTAGGTTCTTAAAACCAAACACTACTTAAGTACTTGCATATTTCTAAATATAGAAATACAACATATGACATCATGTGTTGCATCATGGAAATCATTGGAAGATTTCATTAGATATTTTGTGGATTTGTACTCTTCATATCTTGCACAATCTCACTTAGATATAGTTGACTTTAGAAAAGATTTTGATATCTTTGTGCCGATCTCCACGTACCAAAATGGTACACGGGCAGAACCCTTTTAAGGGTTCCATGGTCCGTGGACGCTCCTGTCCATTTTGGCTATAAATAGCAAAGCCAAACCAAGTAGTTTTTCATCCCTTTCTAACATACTCTCATACATATCTTCTCTCTAACCTTTCTAACTCACTTTCATATCATATTAGTGATCTCTTTTGTAGCAAAGAAGATCAAGTCACATTCAAGCTTCAAACACGAAGTTGGAAGTCTTGTTTGTTTAGTGTTGTATGATCTAGTGTTGATTCATACTTCATTGTTGTATTAAACCATCATAATCTTGTGAGTGTGAGTGGTTAGTATTTTAGTCCTCAAAATACATTGTGTGTGGGAGTAGTTGTACCCTTGGAAAGAACTCGACATCTAGCTTAGTGTCGGAAATAGTTTAAGCGAAGTGTAAAGGTTTTCTCCGCCGGTGAAAGGAGCTTGTTGACTAGTGAAGTTAAACTCTCGAGTGTGAGACTCGGGAGTGGAGTAGGGCAAGGAAAAAGAGTCCTTGTAGACCGAACCACTATAAACAACTTGTTGTGGTTTGATCATTTCTTTCCTTATTTACTTTTTACATATTGCTTGCATATTTCATTAACATATCAAAGATCAATATCAATTGATCTTTCAATAAGTTTCAAAACAAAGTTTTTAATTGGTAAACTATTCAACCCCCCTTCTAGTTTTCTACAAGATCTCATCGAGATCTATTTCTCCGTTATCGCCGTGGTGCCTTGGGCTACCAAACGCTACATGGAATTGTACCCTGCTATTACTATATATAAAGGAAAAACCAAAAAGTAAAAAGTGAAAATTTGAAACCAAACGCGGAAATGTTGAAGACATATATATTTCAAAAGGAAACTATTAACTGTTTTCGACCCAACATGTTGGGTTGACTCGGTTTAAATTGACCTGTTTTTTGACCGGAACGGTTCAACCGGTTGAACCACTCGGGTCGAACTGGGTTTCATATTTGACAACATTATATGAGAAATGATGAAGTAGTTTTGGAACCCGTGACAAATTTGAAAAAATGAGAGACAAAGTAATTGTAGTTTTTTGTTGTTTATTTTGCTTTGACACATGTACTTTGTCATTTGTATAATGTTATTTTTAAAAATGTTAGTCTTGCACCACTTAAGGGACTAGCATATACGAATCGTCTTTTAAAAGTTAATATATATTGTATAGCCCTTTGTCCAGTATATAAATAATGTTATGTAAGTTTATTGGAATCATAAAAATTAAATAGTATTGTTATCTTTAGCGATAATTATTTGTACCCTAAACAAATAGCTTTGAACAATGCTTAAATATCTATGCAAATTGATAGTACAAGGTAATCTTATTATGGTGATATCAAATTTGTAAGGTTACAAGTTCAAAAGCCACACACCAAATGATAAACGCTACACAAGTAAAAAAATAACTTTCACTGCCTAAATTACCGACAAAACAAGAAAAGTCAGTCACACACGTTAGCTATACCTCTAAACTACAATATAATATTGGCAACTACATAATACCGTTGCTTTTTGTAATGCTTGAATCTATTATTACTAAAATCTTAATAACTTAAAACAATCCTAATAGAAGATATACTCCCACACTTAGCGACTCCACAAAAAAAATTGAAAACTGTATATTTTTGTTGTTATGCAACCATGCATCTAGATTATAGGTATTCGAAAATGACACTCTAACACTACAAATACAGTTTGTTGAAAAAAAATTATGGTCGTCGAAATTTTGCAGAAAACTAGACACCGCTGCCGCTAGGCGCGGGTACTCGTCTAGTATTCTAAAAAAAAGAGTATCAAAGACAATTACTATATATATTAAAGAGCATTTGAAACAACGTCACTTAACTTATGTCACTTAACCTGGCCCATTTCATCGATTAACCTGGACCATTTCAGTGAGTCCAATATATCTATTGGCCTCCTACACTGCAGTATACATGTGTGCCTGCTATCCCTTTGGTTTTATAAAAGATGCAAATCGTACTTTCATCTATATACAATCAGCCTCCTCCCACACAAATCCAGAAACTTATCCTCTCAAACTGCCCACAAGCTTCATCGCTATTTCAGCTCCTATTTCGGTTCTGCGGGAAAATCCGTAAACTTATTGAGATTAGAAGAGATTATTGATCGTCGGTATGGATAAGCTTCTAATCCTATTTCGCTCTTAGAAACAGTAAAACTACTACATCGGTTTAATTTTTGATTTTGATTTTCTCAATTAGGCTTTACCATAATTTTTGGGGTTATGTTAATTTCTTTTTGGTGTGTGTGGTATTAGGTTATTTTGCTGACTAAAAGGTAGGAAAACCATTACATGGTTACTTTATGTAATGTATTTTTTTTCTATTTTTTTTTAATAATGCTTATTATGCTTGTTTAGGGTCTGTGAATGAGATCCATACCGGAAATAAGAGGGAAGAAATAAGAATAGGAGGATAACCTTACAATTGTTGTTCTAAAAGCTTTAAAAATCGTGTACTCAAAAGCTAATTCTAAGGTATATTTGGTTTCGGATTTTAATTATGGGTTTGATCAGATTTTGTGTTATTTTGGTTAATAGCGTGGCAAGTATAGTCGATGTTAGTGGAAGTAACGTTTGGATGTTTTAGAGTTATTTTAGGGAAACTATGATGTTTTAGAATGTTTTTTGGCTGCTTATGCTTTTTAATATTGCTAGAGGAAATAGCCGCCTTTTATGTGTAATGGACTTTCGTGTTTTGTTTATCTATAAGACTAATGTGATATTTGGATGCCGAGAGAATAAGCTTTTGATAAGTAATTTGGAATTTGAAATAGCTTAGTATATAAGCAAATTTTAAGTAAGGAATACCAAACAAAGCATTACAAATGAGCTACTCTGAGATAACTAATCCTAATAAGCAACCTGAAACATCTGTTTAGACAATGAGATATTAGATACGTAGTTTTATTAAGCAATGATGAGCATTAGAATCTAGCTAAAATCAATGTCGCAAAAATCGTGAATCGGTAGTCGGGCGGTCGACCACCCTGCAGCGAGTAATCGGTCAAGTCGGGATTAATTGGTGATTAATCGGATTGGTATTTCATGCAATTTTTTGGTATTTCTGGAGACCAAACTAAAAATCTTAACCGATTCCAAGCCTGCTATGTTTCCAAACCTCAATAAAAGGCTCCAATTCTGATTATGATGCCCATTGTGCTTTATAAGTGAAATATACGATCCCCAAATTAAGTATAATGCCTAAATTATTATTATTTCTAAAATGACCGATTTGCCCGATTCGGCCGATTTTTTGACTGATTAGTGTCGATTTTTTCCTAGGCCGATTTTTCAACCGATTTTCAAAAATCGACAAGGTACTCGGCCGATTAACGATTAATCGGCGATTAATCGGCCGAGTTGACCGATTTTTGCAACATTGGCTAAAATAGTATCTTTTTGTAACCTTAGTTTCAGACATGGATTATATATTAAATAAAAAGTAAGGAATACCAAACAGTTACGACTAATGTATCGCTTTTTAATAAATTAGTAACGTGTAAAAATGTTTATATATTTGGGAGTGGTTATTAATCATGCTTATGTTATTGCGCTCATACAGTTCATTTACGTTCAAACTATCCGGATGGCTTATCTAAAACTTCTTGCATTCTCTGTTTCATCTCTTTGCCTACCTCGACTCTACAACATAAGTGCCCTCACTTCTATATACCATATTATTTTAGCATTTTCTTGCATACGTTGGTTAGACCAAAGAGACTGTTACACAATTTTTTCTAACACCTTTGGACGGGCATACTTATTTCAGAACTTGCACCTCATTTTTTATAAATGTATATAGGTGCATGATGTGGCCCGATATTAACCTAATGTTACTAAGTGAGGTGTATTTGCGGTTATTGATACATTTAATAATAGAGTAGTGATTTAGATAGTGCCTAACCACCCATAAATTGTTTTTTTGATTGTTAAAGACAAACTTCTGATATCATACATTTGAAATTTATCAAGTTTAAGCTCTTTAATTTGGGTTTTATGTGGTTATCTATCATTGGAATTTAATTTTTCCTGTGTCTGTTTTATCTAAAGTGTTGTGCATATGTAAGTTGAAGTTTACATACTTTAACGCTTTTGTCGTTACATAAATTACCGATAAAAATGTCAAAAGTCTCACAAGAACGCAGATGGTCGCAATACTCGTTTACTTTCAAAAGTGAAAACGTTTTTGTCGGTTCACAGTTTAGAGCCATAGATTTAATAATATGACACAAATTTTAGTTTGAAAAAATATGGAAAATTCCCTTTTGGTTTCAAGTCCAGCTTAGGTAAATTAAAGGTTTGATATCAATACTATTTATAAAGCATTTAGACACTTTCTTCATATTTATTTCTTAAGACTACTTAAAATAGATTTAAAAAAAATACAAGTCAGAAAACATAATTTACAAGTATGTAAAGTACAAATCAAATTACAAAAACATTCTTACATACACTTAATACATAATTTAAAACACTTCTTCACCAATATATACAATTATCTAAGCACAATGTACAAATACAATATTTTAAAGCAAATACAAGTAAAAAAACATAATTTATAAGTATTTGAAGCACAAATAAAACTAAAAAAACAATATTCAACATATACAATTAATACATAATTAAATTCATCCCTTCATCAAATATGCAATTATTTAACCACAATGTACAATCTAATTGAGCTTCAAAAACATAAATCTGAAATCCAGCAACCCAAAATAAAATAACATTTATTCGTCAAAAAAATTAGTAATAAAATATTTGCTGCCGCATCGCCAAGAAATACTCTTCTAGTATTTAATTAAGAGAAATAATATTTCTTACTATATTTTGTACTTTTACTTATCCTCTTATTTTAGACGTGTGGTAAAACAGACGGTTTAAAAGAAAACATAATAAATAGAAAATACTTGTTTTAATGTAAAGTAGGAGGATAACAAAACTCGTTAAAAAAAACAATATTGGCGTAACAAAAACTAGGGGTGAGCAAAAAAAACCGAAAAAACCGATCCAAAATAACTGACCGAAATTAAAAACCGATGGTTTGGTTTGTTACACATTGGATTTCACAAACACATTAAACCATAATCACACAAAGCGTATACTATTAGGTTTTAGAGAGAGAAAGAGTTAGAGGTTTGGGAACTTAGTGAGAGAAAGTGAAAATCTTATTATGAGCTCCAACTCCCTACCTTGGGAGGTAGAGAGTATTTATAGTCTTACAAGAAACGCCACCAACGGGCTGTGGATCAGGCATATAGTGGGTAAAGACCCGTCCGTCCTCCACGGTGTTACAAAACTAAATACTACTTAACTTTAAATAACTACGACTACGAGCTTTCTAACGATTACATATACTTGAGGTGACCGACACTTTAATAATTGGATTTACTAAATCCTAACAATCTCCCCCTAAGGGAGGTCACCTCAAATTTCATTGAATACAAACAGATATTACATTAAGATTGTTCTTGGATTCTTGTTACTGTTCTTTGCACTGTAGCCCGTAGTCATTGATTCTTCATTTTTGCATGTTTGGTTAATCCAAGTGGAGGTTTTTAACTGATCCACGTGAGGATGAGTTTTGAGCCAAAGATTGAGATCATCATCAACTACCATAAATCTCTGACTTTTCCATTGTGGTGTTGTCATTATGTGAAGTTGTGACTATTGGACCGACATGCTCACATTCTGGATCATGAAATCTTTTCATCAGAGTAGCGAAAGCTTTAGTTGATTCATGATATTTGCGCAGCCAGCAGGTAAGCATGGAGTGAAAATATCAGAGACATTGATGCACTTATCATGATTTCTTTAGAAATGAATGTGATGAGTGAGCATGCGGCTATTGATTGACCTCTCCATTCGATCATGCAAACATCGGACGTACACGCATACAACAGTTAGCAATAAAGCGCACGAAAGTGTCTTTGATCACTTTCGTTGAATTGAGTTACACGGCCCACGTTCCCCGCTGATCGTAATACAATCGCACGCGGATCGGTATAATTCAAAAATCTCCTTGACAGGTTTCGCAATTGTTCTAGCTGTTCTCAAACCGGAACGTCTCAAAGAAGACAACACTGAGTGAGTGAACCAAATAATTTGAGATTCAATGACGATGAAAAGAGATTTGGAAAACAATCGAGTACTGCTCAATAAAGTGTTTTTGCAATACAACGAGGGTTTTTGAGAAAATCAATTATCAATCATAAACACCTTTTATATTTGAAATATTAGTACACAGTCGATGTGCTAAAGAAAAGAATTTTTAAACACAACGACTGGTTTTTCAAAGGTATCCGTCAATCCATAACCTGAACCTGGATTGATTCAAAAATTTGAATCACCCCATTGTTTCTGTTCAGTTGTCACATGGTTGATCTATTGGATAGATCTCACATGCCACCTACCAAGAGCTTGTTTGATGTTGGCTCTAGAAGGCTTTCCATCTTCATCGTGAATATGTTTGCATATCGCTCAGATGTTACGCAATACCACAAGGATAATGCGTAGGACTATTAAGATATAATCTCTTTCCATTATTGTGTGAAATAGAAAGTCTTCATTGACTGGATGTGTCCTAATGAGATTTATTTGATGATCTCGTGGCTCTAGACTCAATAGTGCACATTTGGTTTCCTATATTGGAGACTAGGGAGAGGGTCTCCTTCTTCAATATCAACAATCTCTAAGAGAAAGTTGATAGATTATGTAGGTTCCCCGTGAGAATGAAACAAGTCCCTTTTAAGAGAAACTTGAGTAGCTTGGGAAGTTTAGTGCAGCGTGTCACTGGGTCCATGACGTCTTGTCTTCAGTATCAGTGTTACCTTAGTAACCACCAGTAGCATATGAATTGAACCCGGTTTCTGCCCTAAGGTTGAATTATTGGAGGGCTATTTCTTTTCACCCTTTTCTCATTCATTTCTTTTTCATTCTTCAACCCCTTCAGTGCTTACCGAGATTTCATAACTAGAACCTTTTTGGGTTTATTCCAGTTCTAGCTCTATCTCTCATCCGCACTCTTCCCATATTCTCATTTTTCTCCTTTTTTTCATCATACCTAAGGACTTCTACACTATCTAGTGGATTGTCCCTGGGTAGATCCCTCCTGCTCGGCGGATCATGGGAACTAATACCTAACCTTATCATCCTTATATCACCATACATAAAGTAAATTTGGTCGGTCTATTTGGTATTGTTCATCTGCCATTGGAACCAATTGAAAACCATTTGAAAATCAATCCAGATACTTGTGATATATTATCAAAGCATTTTGTACCTGAATTGTTTTTGATATTTTAGAAAAGAGCTCCCCCTCAACATGTGCATCATGTATTTGAAATCGTTTTGGCACACGGAGGCAAGAGGAAGGATTAACTTCTTTGATTACCATTTTCTAAAAGATATCAACATCACTTCCCTGGTCAGATCAAGTAGATAAAGCATATTGGGGAAGGATGAGGTTTTCATAAGTTTGCTCCCCCTCAATATGTGCCTCGAGGTTTGAAAGAGTTTTGCACATATTAGAAGGAACCTGCACTTAGAGACAAATCAACCACGTTTCAATTCTTTGTGGTTTAAAAAAGATGCTCCCCCTCAATATGTGCATGGAAAATTTGAAATCGTTTGGCACATGTGGGGAGGAAAGCTTGCTAAACACTTATGAAGCCATTTATCGAATCATCAGTTTAAATCCAATTTAAATCACAAATTCTCCCCCGATCACAATTTTGAAATCATTTGAGATTTGTGATCTCTGTAGATTTAAATTGATTTTGAAAGCTTTTGAAGGGAGATGTGACTTGATTATGAGAAACATTTAACCGATAAGGATAAAGTTTGAGACTTTAGACTCCAAAGATTAAACATGCTCGAGTATCTTTTGAAAACATAATTATAACAAAGGTCTTGTATCAATTGTATATAGTATTGTAAAACAATGTTCTTTTTGATTATTCAAGAGTAGACCTTTCTCGATTACGTGCCAATTGTTTGAAAAATACTCTTTTTGATTGAAATCATTCTCCCCCTCAGTCAATGACATATGTTGTTGATTGAAGTTCTAAGATTTTGACAGATGAAAAGTCCGGATGATTTTCAAAAGTTGAGTCCGAAGTATTTTCAAAGCAATTTTGTTTTCATTCGATGACAAATATTTTTCAGAAGAATCATTTGAAGGAAAAATATATGAAAGGAAACATTTGTCCTTTTAACGACAAATATTTGTTTTTAGAATCAAAGCATGAGATTTGAAGATTTAAGAGAAAGCGTGGCTCTGTTCTTTCTTTGAAAAACGGGTTACTGCCTGAAATGACAATAAACCATAGTTTTACTTTCTCCCAATTTTTTTTAAGCATTCGAACAACATCTAAAGACCCGTGTCATTCTTTGAATGACAAAACAAAGACCGTAGATATTATCGAATCGAAAAAAAAAATGACAACATGACAATATTTTATTTTATTTATTTATTTATTTAATTTTTAATTTTTTTTAAAGATTTTTTTATGGATTTTTGAAAGTTTTATATTTTTCTATTTGCTTTTCGTAGGTTTTGTAATTTTGTATTTTGCTTTTCGAATAAATATTTAAAAGAGATGGATGAAGAAATACCTTTACTCCTCGTCTTCCTCTTGAAGACGTTTGAGTGTTTCCGGTTGTAGACTCTTTAGACCAAGTCATGGAAGGATGAACGCAAAACGTTCTCTAGGAAGAGCTTTGGTGAAGATGTCTGCTAATTGGTATTCAGTCCTCACAAAATAGAGTTCCACCACACCGTTCTCCACTTGCTCCCCGATGAAATGATGTCGAATGTCGATGTGCTTTGCTCTTGAGTGTTGAACGTTGTTGCATGAGAGAGCAATAACACTTTTATTATTACAAGATACAGAGGATTTTGTTGAATTCAAAGCCATAGTTCGATAATTGGGATCTCATCCATAGGATTTGAGCACAACAAGATGACATGGCTATGTATTCAGCCTCTGAGAGGATATAGAAGTACTCATTTGTTTCTTTGAAGACCAGCTCACAAGCTTATCGCCCAGAAACTGAGCACCTCCGACGCATTTCGACGTGTATCTTGACATCCTGCATGATCAACATCTCTGCATAGGTGTTAGTGACATACCGGTGTCCTTCGGGTACCAAAGTCCCATATTGATGGTTCCTTGGAGATACCGAAAGACCCGCTTAACCGCTTCAAGGTGCTTTTTGGTAGGCTTAGCCTGATATCTATCACACATGCAAACAAAGCGAATGTAATGTCTGTCTCATCGGGCTGTGAGGTACATCTGGGATCCAATCATACTACGATATTTCGTTTGGTCTACCATGATCCCTGAGTGGTCCTCATCCGTTTAGTACGCCTATCATGGGAGTGTCAACAGGTCACAAGAATCAAATCCAAATTTCTTTAAAATCTCATTTGCATATTTAGATTGATTTATAAAAATGCCTCCGGACTTTGTGAAATTTGTAATCCCAAGAAAATGACATTTGTCCCATCATTGACATTTGAAATTTGGAACCCATTTCATTTGAAAACGGTCACATTCATTGGGGTCAGACGAGGCAAAAATAATATCATCAACATAGATTTGAACGTGAATTAAATGTTTGCCTGACTTTCTGGTGAACAATGTCGGATCAACTGCTCCTTTGGTGAATCCAGTAGATAGAAGAAAATTTGATAGCGTATCATACCATGCACTTGGAGCTTGCTTCAAACCGTAAAGAGCCTTCTTCAAACGATAGACGTGAGTAGGATGCTCTGGATTTACAAAGCCTTCAAGTTGGCTGACGTATACAACTTCTTTAAGATCTCTGTTAAGAAAAGCCGTCTTTACATCCATCCGATAGACTACCATGTTCTTACTTGCAGCATTAGCCAAGAAGATTCTGATTGCCTCGATACGAGCAACTGGAGCAAATGATTCCTCAAGGTCAATACCCTCTTCTTGACGGTATCCTTTTGCAACCAATCGAGCCTTGTTCTTTAATACATCACCATGCTCATCAAGTTTTACTTTGAAGATCCACTTTAGAGCAATGATCATTGCATAGTCAGGAGCAGGTACTAATTCCCATACATCCAGTCGATCAAACTCATGAATCTCTTTTTGCATGGCATTGAACCAGCTATCTTCATTCATAGCAGTTTTAACGTCTTTTGGTTCGATCTTAAAGAGTACAGAGTTGAAGAAGCACCATAAGGCATCGGTTGTAAGTTGTCGACGAGTGGATACTGGACGAGAAGGGTTTCCAATGATGTTGTCCAATGGGTGATCATGTGTCCATTTTCTAAGGTGTTCATGTGGTTGTTGTTGAGGAACAAAAGTAGCAGAGTCGATTTCTCCGATGAAGATGGTTCGATGATGATTCAGGAGCAAATATGTTTTCAAAGGGTTCATCTTTCGGAGGAGCAAAGGATTTTCATCATCAGAATCGCAGCAACATTTCCATTGTGTACACTTGATGATTGAGGTATTGATGATGAGACCGAAGTGATCGCCAGAAGCGCTTGACTTAGTGACATAGAAATGAAGGGTTAACTTCATTGATTGGTATAGAGCAGCCTCTGTTGATGGATTTGACAGATCATTAGCAATTGGCTCATAGTATTCATCAAACATTGGATCAAACAGTTTCTTCAATTCATCTTCTGAAGGGGGTACAAAAGGAGTTGCTGGTGAGGAGTATGGTATAATAGAAGAACTAATGGGACTATTTAGAAATGCGGGTCCAGAACTGGATTGTCCAAGAGCCATTTGACCGGTCAGCTCATCAAACGTAACGTGAATTGTTTCCATGATATTTTGAGTTCTCTTGTTGTAGATTCGGTATCCTTTTCTGTTTGGTGCATATCCTACAAATACTCCAATGTCTGCTTTAGCTTTCAATTTGCCTAAATCTTGACCCTCATTAGTTGGGTAACATAACGCACCAAACACACGAAGGTATGATAGATCAGGTTTTCGATTGTGGACAAGTTCATATGGAGTTTTTCCATGAGTTGTGTGAATTAGGGACCGATTTTGAGTGTAGCATGCAGTGGCAATGGCTTCAGCCCATAGAAATGTTGGAACCTTTGAGTAAATCAGCATTGTTCTAGCGGCTTCCACAAGAGTTCGATTTCGTCTTTCAACTACACCGTTCTGTTGAGGAGTTCGTGGAACACTTCTTTGAGGACTGATTCCAATACTTTCATAAAATTCACTGACTTCTCTATTAACAAACTCGCCCATTTCGCTTGGACAATTCTCGAGTACTTGTTAAGTCGAACCTGTAGCTAATAAGTTTAATGATGACATCCGGAGTTTCATCCTTTGTCCTCAAGAACTTAACCCAAGTGAATCGGGAGTAGTCATCAACCACAACTAACACATATTTCTTTCCATTAATAGTTTGCACTCTCATCGGTCCACATAAATCCATGTGAATGGTATGTAGAACTTCCATAACTGAATTTGTGGGTTTGGGTTTGTGGGCATATTTCTTGCTTTTTCCCAATTGGCATGCTGAACAAAGATGATCCTTTTATACTTTAATCTGGGTAAGCCTCTTACAAGGTCCTTTCTGGAAAGATTGTTCATGGTGTCGAAGTTCAAGTGATTGAGACGACGATGCCATAACCATGACTTTGTTTTCGAAGCCTTTGACAACAAGCAAATTGGAGAAGACTTCATCATGTCTTCGATAGAGATGGTGTATAGATTTGAACCACGAGTTCCTCTTAACAATTCCACACCATCAAGTTTTCTAACGAAACAAGTATGTTTTCTAAAAGCCACTTCTAGATGGGAATCACATAATTGACCAACAGAGAACAAGTTATGACCAAGACCTTCAACATAATATACCCTGGAGATTACACTTTTACCAACAACATAGTCTCCATAACCCATAATTGCACCAAAATGGTCATTCCCGAATCTAACAAATTCCATGAATTTACTCACGAAGTTCATGAGATGACCGTCTCCAATCATATGCTTGGAACAAACTGAGTCCAGTACCACAGAACGATTTGAACGATCTGCAGTTGAACACGCATACAAGAATGGATAATGGATAATTGGGATCCCCATGCAAGAATGGGTTCCATTTGGTTAGTAACATTGATTGGAACACCCACATCAGAAGTAGAAACAATGGAATTATCAGGGATAGATGCATTGCTAGTATCCGTATTAGACCTATTCAAAGTATGTTCACTTCTTAAAGGAATAGTTCTACCAATAGGCATCCATTTTCTAATGGGCATTGATCTAGATAATTTAGGGCACATCTCATTAAGATTGAATTTGCGGCCAGGAGGTATCCACTGATAACCTATGTTACTAAATTTCCTTCCTGTGGGTTTCCAATGTTTTCTAACCTTCTTCCGCCATTGCTTTCTAGCCTTCTTAGCTTGATTTTTGCATTAACTATCTTAACAGGGCATTTAACAGCATTAATCAAATCATTCATACCACATTCAAGATTAGTAACAGAAACCACGCAATCATCATTACATGTTTTGCCAAAAGTAGCAGAATTTGCATTAATTACAGTATGCTTAGAGCTAACATTAGAATCAACACGATTCGTTTTATTCAAATTCTCCTAAGGTGATCTTCTACTTCTTCCACTGATCATTCCTAGCATGCAAGGTCCTATCATTCTTTGTGTTGCCTTGAGGCTTTGACCCGATCGCTTTGGTGTCACTTCTTACTCTCTGCAGAGGAATTGGAACATTAGTTGGTTTGCTACTTTTGCATTCTGAACTAGAAGTGCAGGGATCTGAACTATTTGGGCACTCTAGAGTTTACTTGCTTAACATGGGCATAGAATGAGTTGCATACTTATCACTAGGCGAAGCAAGGTATCACAGCTTTGCCTTTCGCACCTAAGGATTTAGGACATGTTGCTATTAAACATTCTAACAACTCTTGAGATCGTTTGGCCTGAATGCAAGCAAACCTAATTTCTCTATCAAGTGGTTTATTTATGAAATCCTCTTCTACAATCTATCGGAGACATTCAAGACTATCTTTAAGGCGAGCAAAATAGTTATGAAATAAAAGTTTGTTATTCCTTAGATGAGGAGGAATGTATTTAACATAGTACAAAGATATTTGGTGTAGATGACTTGATGCAACATTCTCATTAAAGACAAGTGGCATTTTCCCTTTTTCCTGACTCTTCAGATTCTCAATTTCCTTTTGTAAAGACGTTATTTTTCGTTGTTCTTGTCACGAGTGACTTTCATTGAATCATATAACTCTTTAAAGTGTTGTTTAACTTTTTCATTTTCTTCTAGAAAACTCTCATTTTCCTTTTGTAAAACATTAACCAAGTTTTGAAGATGAAAAGTTTGAGAATACTGAGAATCTAAAGGAGGAGGAATTTGGGAGCCAGTCACATTGTTCTTTTCACCCTTTAATTGTGAAATTTGGGTTCTCAATTTTCTGATCGTGTTACAATGAGCTCGAATCTGTTCATCACTTTTGCTAATTTCAAAACTCGCATCAAATTCGGGAGCATCCAAGGATGTCTTGATATTTGAGGTTTTAACATTTTCTTTTAGATGTTGATATTTTAATTGCAAAGCAAGATGCTCAACTTCCAATTTAGAAAACTGTTTCACCAGGTTATCATGATCATCCTGTTCAACTTTATCATGCAATTTAGAGTTAGTTTTCTCAAGCTTAATGACACGATCACGGGAGACTTTCAGAGCAACAGATAATTCATGAAATTGAGATGCATTAATTGAACAATTCGTGGCAGTGTAAAACACATCTTGAGTGACACATTCAAAAATCAAATTCTCATTTAAGGTATGCAAGTTTTTCCTCTCAATCTCATTATATTTTAATTCTCGCTCATAGCCACTTACCTCAACTATCATTGCATCAAATTCCTTTTCCATTTCTTTAATATCTGAATCCATCCCCTTTTTAAGACTCTCAAATTGACCTTTTAATTGTTTAAAGAAAGGCATGACCTCAGTTAAATAGCATTCTTTAGTTTGCTCAAAACCCCTTTCTCCTTCAATTATCCCAGTAGGTGTGATCCTTTTCTTACATGTTTTCTCAAAATCAACAAATAATTGAAAAATCACATACTGACTTATTAAGGTCTTGCTCTTAGTAGTAATAGATCTAGGAACTGAATGCATTGGTGTATTGGGGGGATATACAGTGGCTAGAAGCATTCTCCTACATGGGGGATTCTGTTCAACAAACTCATCAGGTTTTTTTTATGTCCATATCCTTTTTCCAGAACACTTGTTTAGGGGTCAGCTGTGTTTGAGGTCTAAACTTGTTAAATGCAATCCAATTTTCCTTAGCATAGTTGGGTGTTTTGAAACTGATGTTGTTTTCTATGCATGAGGGGCTCTTAATTTTTTCATCCAATTTCTTCCTAGTAACCTCTTCTAATTGCTTATCTTCCTCAGTGCACTAGCGTGAGCTAGGTTTCTGCCTAGGCTTAAGGATTTCATTGCCATCATAGATTACCTTCTGAGCTTCTCTTGCTTTCTTACCATACTGTGGTTGGGTTCCTTAATGATGGGAATACTATGCTTATCGCTTAAGACTCTATGCTTAGTGACCATGTGAGCAAATCTGAATGGTGTTCCCTTGTACGTACAACTTATTTTCAAGCTTGTTTTTCAAAGTTTTTAGATTAGAAAAGTCATTCAAAAGTTTTGATTCCTTAGCGTTAAATTCTTGTTTAAGCACTTTAACATTTTCTTGAAGCTCTTGCTTTTGCTTAACAGTTTTAGAAAGCTTTTCTTGTAAGGAGTTTAACTCTTGTTTTAACACTTCTTCTCTAAAATTACTTTTTCTAATAATTGTACGGATTTGGTCATCCATTTCCTGCTCACGGGTAGTTAACTCAAACTTAGCACGTTGTTCAAAAATAGCAACTTGTTCTTTATAGGCATTTAGTTCAGAGGTAACAGAATCATCAGGGGCACATGCAGTGTATTCATCAAAAACATAGTCATCATTGACTGCAGAAGATGCATCACTTGGTACAATCTCACTTTCACTTTGTGTCACATATTGATCATAAGAGACAATATTGCTATTACCCTCTTTATCAATATCTGATTCATAAGTTTCAAGAGATTGTACTTCATTACGAATCTTTTGCTCATCAACTTCATCGTATAGTTTTAATACCTCTGAAATGATTGATTCTTTGGATGGACTAGCCTGTTGTGGTGAAGAGACCTTTGGAGAGACCATAGGTGAGATGCTAGCCATGAAGATTGTCTGGGCAGTAGGTTCATCATCGACATCAGAGTCAAATGCATCACAGTCTGCAACTTGAAAGGCATTTTGATGATTGTGACCTATTTCATGAATTGGCCGCTTCATCTACATCCGCATCATAGGTCTTAGCATTCCTTCAGAAGAAACAACAACTCTTCTTCATCCAGGCTGCTCCATTGTCCTGAGCTTGCACAAGCAACATCTTGTCTCCGAAGTATTCTCAGCATTCGTGGACGCTTGGAGATGTGCAGTTCCTCGCAATATGTCCCTCACCACCACAGTTGTAGCATTTGACTGGTTTTGCTTGCCCTTTATTGGCATTTCTTCCACGATCTCGATTTGCCACATATCCTCCACCTACCCTCTTCCCTGTTCATAATGCTTTACCTTGAACTGGTTGCACCATAACTTTCCATCTCCTACAACAAAGATATGTGATTGGATTGATTCGATCTCATTGTTAGTGTGAAGACTGTTGGTATGTGGATTAAGGGTCAAGTTTTGTTTAACCAAGAGAGCCAGTTGATTGATGAAGTGTTCCATGACTGAGCTTGCTTGAACCTCGGATCGGGAATGAGTTTGTGATTACCATTACCCGTGGGTATGACTTGAGAAGCTTTGGTGGTAATTCCAACATTTGTGTAAAAAGCTGTTGAATCATTTGAAGAACTTGTTTCACCCTGTTTAGTTTTGAACTGTTCAAGAATCCTTCGTTCAAACATAGCATGTCTCTTATTCTGAAGAAGGAAGGCATACAGTTGCTCATAGTTGGTGTTCTTCAATCCTTTGGTTAGCTTCACAGAGGTGACAAATTTGTGCCATTCAGGATTCATGTTGTTCACAAACTTTGAGTTCACCTGAATATTTGGCATGGTCATTTTGATGTTCCTCATGTCATTTACAAGCTTGTGGAATCTCACGTAATATTCATAAACACTTTCTTCTGGTTTCATCTTAAAATGCTCAAATTCATCATACAGTTGTGATTCTCTTTCTTCCTTGGTAAGTTCTCGACTGAGAGAAGCATCTTGACATTGTCCCAAACTGCCTTAACTCGTGTTGTGATTGATCAGCTTGTAAATGTCTTTTGGAAGACCCGAAGTATAATGTTTGAAGCTCGATATCGCATCAAATCTCTTTTTCTCCTTATCACTGAGCTCATCATACGTCTTTGGTATGTCCAATCTAAAGATCATTGTTCCATCTCAGCACAGTAAAGTCAATTATGTCTCTTGTAGTCTCAATCTCATAAGGTCCTTCATCAATTGACTTGAGAATGTTGACTCCATTTTCCTTTCCTAGACAGCATACCGATTCGTTGAGCCCATGAGTCATAGTCAGTCTGTCAAGCATGGGTGGACGAGTGTTCGAACCTGCCACCGCTGAACGCCCCTCGCCTACAGTAGAGATGATTGTAGGCACGCTTAGACATGTTTACAGATTTCACGGGATTTTATAACTCTATGATTAAATCGGGAAATAGATTCTTTCACGGGATTTTACTGAATCAAGAGAAAACCGTATTAGAAACAAAAATCTACGAAGTAGTTATTACCCTTGAGACAAGTCGCTAAGTACAAGTCGCTATGACCCAAGTTGCTAAACACAAGTCGCTAAATCACAAAATCGCTAGGCAGACAAGTCGCTAAAGAGCAACTCGCTGTGAACCAACTCGCTAAACACAAGTCGCTAAATAACAACTCGCTAATTACAAGTCGCTATGAATCAAGTCGCTGAACATAAGTCGCTACTTGAACAAATCGCCAAGAACTTTAAAGCCAAGTCGTTAGAAATAATAGAAACAAGTCGCTAACTCAACCAAGTCGCTAGCCGAAGTGGAACCTCCACTAACTTGTACTGTTTGTCGGCTTGTCTCAATAGACAAGTCGCTAAGATCAAGTCGCTACGACTTAAACTACAACTCGCTGGAAATTACTAAAGCAAGTCGCTACGAAGAAAAGCACTCTGAGACTCAAGTCGCTAAGATGATAAACTTCAAAACCACACTTTTCAATCCAAAACAAGTCCAACCACAGTGATTCAAGCATTCCAAATCAAACCCCAATAAACACAAAAGTACACTCAAAATTCAAACTTTAACACAAGAAACGATCCAAATGATGCAAAAACCACTAAACTTTTTCAAACCCAAAAACCATATAAAACCACTAGAAATCCAAGGATATGTAAGAGAGATGATCAAACCATGGCTCTTGATACCAATTGTTACACATTGGATTTCACAAACACATCAAACCATAATCACACAAAGCGTATACTATTAGGTTTTAGAGAGAGAAAGAGTTAGAGGTTTGGGAACTTAGTGAGAGAAAGTAAAAATCTTATTATGAGCTCCAACTCCCTACCTTGGGAGGTAGAGAGTATTTATAGTCTTGCAAGAAACGCCACCAACTGGCTGTGGATCAGGAATACAGTGGGCAAAGACCCGTCCGTCCTCTACGGTGTTACAAAACTAAATACTACTTAACTTTAAATAACTACGACTACGAGCTTTCTAACGATTACATATACTTGAGGTGACCGACACTTTAATAACTGGATTTACTAAATCCTAACATGGTTTTTTACTTTTCATATAACCGAAAGTTCGGTTCGGTTTCAGTTTTGATATAGAAACCGAACCATGGAAACCGAACCAAACCGTTGCATTAATTATAATATATTTTATTTATAAATATATTCTTAATAACTAAATTGTCTAAATTAGTAAATGGAGGGATCAAATTTAAAAATAGTTTGGAAAAACTAAACGTCAAAAACAATTAAACACATATAATTATTCGGTTGCCTTGGGAACTAAATGGATTGATAACCCTAAATCTATCTTCTCTGTTGGGAATTCTACTGATTAAGAATTCTGCTGAATAATACTGCTGACGGATTCTGCTAAAGTGCTGGATTCTGCTGAAGAAGTGATTCTGCGGAAGTAGTAAAACCGTGTAGCTTGTTTCTACGGATATAGATATTCCGCTTTATTATTTTATAGTTAGTTAGGATATGCATGAGTTTTATTAGTAAGTGATAATGCATATCTCTTTTAGTTTTAAGAATATACGCTCTTGTGAACGGTTTAGGGTTCCTTGTCTATAAAAGGAACACATTAGTATGTATGATGTACGAGTTTGAAAAAACAAGTTTTAGTTTTATTCAAAGATCCATAGAGGATCAAAGTATTCTTAGTAATCTGTGTTCTTACTTGTGTTTGATTTTCGCTTTAGAATACAAGTAATAGAGACTTTATATTAGTGTGTTTGTGATTACATAAACATTACTAACGATCTACGAGCGCTTAAAGATCTATCAAGGTCTTAGGTTCAACAAGTGGTATCAGAGCCTCGGGAGAGTCTCTGTGATACTAAGAACATCCTTTTCTTTACACCTTCACAACCAAAACAACCATAAAAATGCCTGGGTCAGACGATGGATCAGAAGTTACTCACAATCAAAACACCACATCTTTGCAACAACTCAATATCACAGACAGCAATGCAAAGTTCCCATACCTCAAGAAGGAGGAGTATGAATTATGGGCTATGAAGATGCAGAATTGGATCACCAATATTGATTGGAATCTTTGGGAAATTGTCCGTAAGGGTAACAGTTTGAAGAAGTGCATCAAAGATGCTGATGGTGTTATTACCATCGTTGGTCCCAAAACTGCTGAAGAGATACTAGCTGTTCAGAGAGAGAATAAAGTTAGAACTATTCTCCTTCAGGCTATACCAGTTGATCACATGGGTGACTTTCACTACATGGAGGATGCTAAGGACATCTGGATGGCAATCAAGGCTAGGTTTGGTGGGAACGATGAGTCAAAAAGGATGAGGAAATCAATCTTTGCTCAAAACAGAGGTTTCAAGAATTCCAAATCTCCGAGGAAGAAGGTATCTACAAGGGATATGACAGTTCCATAGGATTTTGAGTCAATTGAATCGATGAAGGCCGTGCCGCACAATGAGGATTGCAATTCAAAGTTCTTACGATCTTTACCTCCATCTTGGTTGCAAGTAAGCATTGCACTCAAAGCTAAAGGTGGGCTAGATATGCTCACTTTTGATGATCTCTACAACAGACTTAAAACTCTTGAGCCTGATGTCAGAATTCCCTTTCGTTCATCCACTCCCACTCACTCAGCTTTTGTTAGCACCTTCTCAAATAAGATGACTTATGCTCCAAGCCCAATTTCCTCAGCATCATCATCCTACATCACCACTACATCAAATTCTCAACCTAAATCCAGTGGTGTATTGGAAGATGTACTTCACTCTTTTGTTCCTGATTATGAAAATCAGCAGCAACTAGCTTTTGAGGATTTTGAACAGGTGGATCCACTTGATATGGAAGAGATGAACTTGAAGTGGCAACTGGCCATGCTCTTAGTGAACATCAAGAAGTTTGAGAGTAAGGCTGGGAGAAAGTTTGGTTTCCAGGGAAGAGATCCAGCAAGATTTGACAGAAGGAAAGTCAAGTGCTATACTTGTGGTCAGATGGGTAACTTCTCAAAAGAATGCAAGGATAGGAAGGCTGGTGATGAGGTTAGGTATTCTACCTATCAGCAGAATCAAATGGAAACTGGAACTTCCAAAGCTGGATCCTCCAAAGCTTTGGTCACTCTGGATGACCATGTCAACTGGAAGGTGCATGAGCCTAATAATGATGAAGCTTCTGGTTCTGAGCAGAGTGGATTGCTGGCAAGCTGTACTACAGAGGATCAGTATGATCAAGTTGCCTTAATGGGCATCTCTCAGGTACATAATTGTGTTTTTAGTTGTAGTGAAAGATATAATGAACTTAAGGAAGCTTATGATGAATTGAAACCTAAATATAATGAATGTTATGTCGAAGTTGAGGCTTACAAAAAGGCTTTAAAAACTTTAGAAAGGCAAAAAATTTGGTTTAAAAAGAATCAACTTGCTGATGATGAAAAGATAAGGGTGTTAGAAAGTGATTTGGAATGTACTAGAATTGATTTAAAACGTACTGAGAAAGAAAAAGCTGATGTAGTTTCAGAAAACCAAGTGCTGAAAAAGAAACTAGATGAGGAAGTAGCTAGACATAAAGAATTGTTAATGTCAGGTGAAAATTTAGCTAGCTTACTCTATGGTAGTCAATCTGTAAACTCTGGGGATAGGTTTAGGTTTTAAGAAGTATGTTGGCTTAGAAGCTAGGAATGATCTGCGTAAATCTACACCAGCAGGATTAGCTAATTATGTAAAAGAAGGAGAATTACATGTTGTACCTGGTCCTATTAGAGGAGAACATATTCCCACTGACCTTTCCATTACAATAGACTTTGATGGATCACACCATCTTTATGGCAAAAAGTCAAGAGACTTGACAGACCCTGTTTCTACATCTACTGACTTTGTCTCTTGTTCTGACAGTGACAAGTCCTCTGACCAAGGGTCTACTACATCTACCATTTGTGATTCAAGTGAAAAGTCAGACCTTCCCAAGACCTCACCCAAGCCTACACCCAAGACTCCCTACAAGCCTGTTAGAGTTGCTGTTGAGGAATCAAATTCCAAGACAGTTTCCTCTGAAGACTTGTCATTTAATTCTTTGCAAAACGATGCCTTTAATTCTGTTAAAAACAATTCTGTTAATGTTTGTGGTTTGAATGCTTTTGCATGTAATGAAAAATCTTTCACTTTGAATAAATCTTCTAAAAAGAAGAAATGTTTTGTTTGTGGAAGTAAATTTCATTTGATTAAGGATTGTAATTTTCATGAGCAAAGAATGGGTGTATGTGCTAGTCAAAAGAAACCTAGACCAATGTGGAAAAATGTTAATGATATACCATCTTTAGTTCCACAAGCAACTCATAAAACCAGCAAACACAATTCTACTGATAAACCTTCTCCATCTGCTTGGAGAAGATCTGTTGCTAGACCATATGTACGACCAACTAGTTCATATTTTCAAAATGGTTATTGGCCTGGATGTTTTGACTCAATGTATGTTGGAAGGGGATATTGGGATACTGCTGTGAAGCCCTCAGCAGGTTGTTCTTGGACTAAAAAGGGACCTTATTTTCAAAGGAGGCCCAAGAACAATGGTGGATCTTATACATCTACATGGCCTAAAACTTATGATCCACAAGGCACGCTCAAGTCAGTGATGACTTGAGTCTCCAAAGTGTACTAATATTTTGTATATTTTTTTGTTGTTGTTGTAGGATCATCCTCTGAAGAGTAAAGAAGTAGGCATTGTAGATAGTGGTTGTTCCGAAGCATGTCGGAAACAAAGAGAAGATGCATGATTTTGTACCCATAGAAGGAGGAGGCAATGTGACTTTTGGTGGAGGAGATGGTAGAATCACTGGGAAAGGCACCATCAGAACACCTCATTTGGATTTTGAGAATGTGTACTATGTAAAGGAACTGCAACACTTCAACTTGTTCTCCGTATCACAAATTTGTGACACCAAGAACAAAGTATTCTTCTCTGAGGATGAATGTCTTGTGCTCTCTAAAGACTTCACACTTCCAGAAGATACATCAATTCTTCTGAGTTCCCGAAACCACAATTTATACACATTCAATTTGAATGATGTTCAACCCGAAGGTGACCTAACATGTTTGGTGGCTAAAGCATCCCTGGATGAGTCTACAAAATGGCATAGAAGGATGGCTCATGTGAACTTCAAGACCATTAACAAGCTTTCTAAACTAGGTCTAGTTGAAGGACTTCCTTCCAAAGTCTTCACCAATGAACACAATTATGTTGCCTGCAACAAAGGAAAACAACACAGAGCCTCATACAAAGCCATTACAAATGTGAGCACTATCTTAGAACCTCTTGCATCTGCATATGGATCTCTTTGGTCCAACCCAAATCAGAAGTATTGATCACAAGTACTTCTGCCTAGTAATCACTGATGACTATAGCAGGTTTTGTTGGGTATTCTTTTTGAAAACTAAAGATGAAACATCTCAAATTTTAAAAGAGTTCATTACCCTTGTTGAAAACCAGCTAAACAAAAAGGTTAAAGGTATTAGGTGTGATAATGGGATAGAGTTCAAAAATGTTGTATTAATAGAACTCTGTAAGTCTAAAGGGATAAAAAGGGACTATAGCAATCCAAGAACCCCACAACAAAATGGGGTTGCTGAAAGAAAGAATAGAACCTTAATAGAGGCAAAGAAGATCCATGCTTGCGGACTCTAAATTACATACTATGTTCGGGATGAAGCTGTAAGCACTTCTTGTTATGTTCTGAACAGGGTATCAATTACTAGACCTCATTTCAAGACACCTTATGAACTTCTCCTGGGAAAGTTCCCGATATTCATTACCTCAAACCTTTTGGATGTCAAGTGACCATTTTGAACACTAGTGATCCACTGGGAAAATTTGATGAAAAAGCTGATGAGGGGTATATTGTGGGTTATTCAGCTCATAGTAAGGCTTATAGGGTATATAATTTAAATGCTAAAAAGATTGAGGAGACTCTTAACCTGAGATACCTAGAAGATAAGCCTAATGTTCGTGGTGAAGGTCATGTTTGGTCCTTTGACCGGATTACTTAACGATTACTTGGGTTATACTAGATATGTTGCTAACCAATCTGCAGGTACACAAGAGTCTCCCACTAACAATGCAGGTACCCTGGATGATGACTCAGATAGTGAGTCTGAGCATGATGAACAATCCATTGTTGTACCTTTCTTTTCCCCTAACCATTTTGCAGGTGATAGTTCTAAAGTAACTTCTGATGAGAATGAAGATGAGTCACACTATGCAGAGGACCTTGTTAGACTCAAGAAGCAAGAGCATGCGCCAATCTAGAAGCGAGAGGCTTGGTGTGGAGTTTGCAAGAGATGCCTTTGAGGCACTAATCGGCATAATCGCAACAGCGATCCGTGGAAACCGGATTCTCACGACCGTTCTCCCGACAGTTCTACTCCCATTTCTACTAGTGTGTCCACAGACTTTGAAGAACCATATACATGATTTCCAAGTCCTTCAGATCTTGGTAATCACCAACCCAAAGCTGGAATCTTCACCTCAACTTCCTATGACAGTGATTTTGAACCAACTGTGAACAATCTTGACACCACAATTGATGTCAACCCCACTGCTACAAAAAGGATCAACATTGCTCATCCTCAATCAAATGTTATTGGTGATCCTCAAGCCCCATTGAACTAGAAGTACTGTGACATGTTCTAAGTATGGTCAGGTTGCTTTTCTTTCCTATGTCTCACAAAGAAAGGGACAATCACACAAACTTTAAGCATTGTCTGTTTGCTTGCTTTCTTTCTCAAGTGGAACCAACAAGTGTTTCTCAAGCTCTTGAAGATTCAAGTTGGCTTGAAGCAATGCAAGATGAGATGCAATAATTCAAGAATCAGCAGGTTTGGATACTGGTACCACTACTTGATGGGAAGATTGCAATTGGGACAAAATGGATTTTGAAGAATAAAAGAGATTCAAGGGGTATTGTGGTAAAAAACAAAGCAAGATTAGTGGCTCAGGGGTTCAGGCAAGAGGAAGGAATTGATTGTGATGAAGTTTTTGCTTTTGTAGCTAGATTTGAGGCCATTAGAATCTTCTTGGCCTATGCATCTTATATGGGGTTCATGGTATATCAGATGGATGTGAAAGGTGCTTTTCTGTATGGTGAAATTGAAGAAGAAGTATATGTCACTCAACCCAAAGGCTTTGAAGACCCAGATAATCCTAAGCATGTATACAAGGTTGTAAAAGCTCTCTATGGACTACATCAGGCACCAAGAGCAAGGTATGCTAGGCTATCTCATTGCTGAAGCATGGTTACAGAAGAGGTGCCATTGACAAAACACTCTTCATAAAGAAGAATTTTAGAGACATCATTCTTGTGCAAGTTTATGTGGATGACATTATCTTTGGCTCCACTAAAGAAGCTTGTGCAGGAGTTTGAGGAGTTGATGAAGAGAGTTTCAGATGAGTGCTATGGGGGAGCTTACTTTCTTTTTGGGTCTACAAGTTAAGCAGAAACCTGATGGTATTTTTATCAGTCAGGATAAATATGTGAGAGACATTTTGAAGAAGTTTGAAATGAAAAATGTCAGAACTGCTACTACACCTTATGAAGTTGCAAAACCAAAGAACAATCTTGAACCAGATCCTGCTATCAATGTTCACTTATACAGATTCCTGATTGGTTCATTGATGTATTTGACAGCTTCTAGGCCTGACATTACATTTGCTGTGAGTGCTTGTTCTAGACATCAGGTCACTCCACTTACTTCCCACTTGAATGCAGTCAAAAAGATGTTCAAGTACCTCAAAGGCCAACCCAATTTAGGTCTTTGGTACCCAAAAGAGTCTCCTTTTAGGTTGGAAGCATATAGTGATAGTGATTATGCTGGTGCAAATCTGGATAGGAGATCCACAACTGGAGGTTGCCAATTTCTTAGAAGAAGATTGATTTCTTGGCAATGCAAGAAACAAACTATTGTTGCTACCTCATCTATCTGAAGGCGAGTATGTTGTCGCAAATTGTTGTGGTCAGGTACTATGGATACAAAATCAATTGCTGGATTATGGGTTTAATTTCATGAACACCACAATCTTTATTGATAATCAAAGTACCATATGCATAGTTAAAAATCCAGTTTTTTATAATAGAACTAAGCATATTGAGATCAGGCACCATTTTATAAGATATGCATATGAAAAACATTTGATAAAGGTGCTTAAGATTCACACAGATGATAATGAGGCAGATTTATTGACTAAAGCTTTTGATGGACCCAGGTTTCAACACCTAGTTGTCCATATTGGGATGCTTAACCCTTAACTGCAAAGTTTGAGGGGAGGCATAAGTCTCAGGGGAGGCATTTGCCTCAAGGGAGGATTGTAGTTGTCAAACTTGTAAATTTTGTAGATTATTGTTTTTGTTTGCTAACACTAACCAGCTAATGATCTTTAAGTTTTGTATGTTTTGGTTTGTTTGCTACTTTGTGTATGTTTTGCAGAATGCCTTTATGAGCAGTTACTAATCTTATGTTGAAGTTCACCAAGTTTGATTAATTGGGAATATGGTCATGTAAGCTTAACGCTTGTTTCTACTGAAGAGAAGCACAAGTGATACTCATTGGTACAAGTGATCTCATTGTTTCTACTGAAGTACTAAAGTAAAGATCAAGTGATAATCATTGAGATATAAAAGAAATGTTGTTCATTCATTCAAGAAACAATTTACAACTTACAATCAACTTCAAATGAAATAAAAGACCAACCCTATACAAAATCTACCAAACATATTCTAGTTCCTCTCATCTATTACAAAAGCTGGTGGATATGCATGACCAGTACGATGAAGAAGCTGAAGATGAAAATGGAAAGGGTGGATTGATGAAAACGATGATGATGCTCAAGAACTTAGTTTTTATCTTTGGTCCCTGGCAAGATCACACCACCTTCTACTCCACCTTCCCTTTTCCCTTTCCCTTCACCTCTGCCTCCTTGCCCTTTCCCCTGCTTCCATGGTATGAAGCACTAGATCCTGGAGCAGGAAGACCAATCACCACCTCTCTTGTCCTTTGGGAGTGGTGGATTTCTGGCACGTGGCCTTGGTTGGGGTTGGGGTTGTGATGGTTGGGGCTTCTCTCCACCTGCTGCTGTCCTCTCCGCTTCCTCTCTCACCAATCTATTGAAGATTGGCTCTAGACGCTCTGTGGAGTCATCAGAACCCCTAGATGAATCACTTGGATCCACTACACTATCATCTTCAGATGAAGGGAGAAAGGGAGACTTCGAAGGTCGAGGTTCATCTTGATAAGGGTATCAAGAAAATGGGCGTGAATCCTCACTGGATGATGATGATGAGGAGGAGGAGGTTAGATCTATGATTTCTGGTTTGGTAGACATGTTTGTTGTTGATGATTGTGGAATTATTGAGACATTAAGGTTTTGATGTAAATTGGAGGTAATTGATATGTGTTAATTGTGAATTGGGATTATCTTATAGGCGGAGTCAAGGGTTGATGGTAATTAATGCGAGTTGGGTGACATAGTAAAACTCAAGATATTTACTGAAGATACTTTTACACTTGAGTTGATTCTGCTGATTGACTTCCATCAGCAGATTGACCATCCCTTCTGCTGAAGCGTTAATTTTGAAATTGGTTAGAGTTACTTTACATGTTAGATCTGGTCAACAATTTGTTCTGATATTTTTGACCATAATTGGGTAACTTCTATTTATAACCTACTTCGCATAATCTTCGCCCAAAATCAACTGATTCCCTCTTCAATCAATTTAAACACATTTCCATTTGCTTGATTCATAACCTATTCTCACAATTTCTTTTAATGGCGGCACTTCCACTTAAGAAAGATCACAACAAGGTTGCTTTTCTGGGAAAAGCAAAGGGACATGAACTGTATGAACCTATGGTGGATTTCTTGAAGCGTTCCAAGATTCATTATGCTCTAACACATTCTCCAAATGTGATATTTGAATCGTTGGTTACACAATTTTGGGCATCTGCTGCCAAACGAAGTGACACAGAAATTGTAGCAACGATTGATGGAACTGAGTATGTGGTGACTGAGGATTTGATTAGGACACAACTTCGTTTGGATGATGAAGGTGGGGTCTATCACACCAACACTGAAGAGATACTTGCTGGGTTAAGAGCTGTTGGATACCAAAGTACTAACACAGATATGTGGCACAAGAATAAATTTTGCCCAATGTGGAGGTTTTTGGTGCATACATTACTTCAGTGCATAAGCAACAAGTCAGGAGGATGGGATCAATTCTCTACCCAATTGGGTTGTGGTATTATATGTCTTTCAAAGGGTTTAACTTATAATTTCTCTAAGTTTATTTTTTGATAATATGGTTGAAAATATTCAAAAGAAAAAGCATAAGTTTCTAATGTACCCTAGGTTTTTACAAATGATATTGGACATAACAACCCAAGACAGAGTCTTTTGTCCCATAGGAGCTCTTAGTGCTAAATTGTTTGCTTCCATGAAAACTCATTATGTTGGGGCACATCACCCTTTTCTAGAAGCTGTGTTGCCACATGGCAATGATGCTGCTGGTGAGGGTAATGCTGTTGGTGCTCCACCCTCTCCTAATGCTGCTGCTGATGGTAATCCATCAGTTGCCATTGATGAGGGACCCTCCATAACTGCTGAAGCATCAAATGTTTCTCCCGACCAACCTCCACCTACACATTTACCTTTGTCACCTAGTCCTAGTCCATCACCTACTCCTGTGGCTCCTGATGAGCTTGAACCTGAGTTTACTAGACTGACCACACCTAGTCCAGTTAGAGAGCCATTTGATGAAAGCTCTCCTATTTTTGAGCATGTATATGTTCCTCCTGAAAGGCCCAATGAAGCTCCCATTACCACTGAGCAATCTGTTGGTGGAGCTGAGGACCCTATTACACTTACCTCTGTATATGCTTTGCTGAACAGGTATGTGAAAGAGGTTGATGATCTCAGAAAGGAGCTTGTAGATACCAAATCCTCACTTGGTGGTGAGATTGTGGTGTTGAATAAGAAGGTTCAGGAGTTAGAAGCACAACTTGGGCAGCACAACAAAAGGAAGTTTGTGGTTACCTCTGAAGAAGAGCATGAGGATATACATTTGGATTCTCTTGAATTCTTGGCTGAAGTTGCTCAACAGACTCATGATTCTTCTCCCATTGCTGCTGAATCCTCAAAACAAAAGGAACCTATTCAGTTTCAAAGAAGAAGGAGAAGACAGTCTTTGAGAAAGGATTCCACTGAATTTTCTAAGGGCCCGTTTGGTTCGACGAAATCCTAAGGATTCTGGTGGAATTGGAATCCAATTCTATTTCATAACGTGTTTGGTTGAAAATTTTAAAGAATTTTGAATCTGAATTCCATTCCTTACTGTGTTTGGTTGGCAAACGGAATGGAATGAAATTCCTTCAAAATCCCATATATATGGAATTCAACATTCCATGCCAATATGAGAAGGATTGTTTACAATTCCATGAAATTCATATTATCTTTATCATTGTCATTGCTATTATTATTATTATTATTATTATTATTATTATTATTATTATATTATTATTATTATTATTATTATTATTATTATTATTATTATTATTATTATTATTATTATTATTATTATTATTATTATTATTATTACTATTATTTATTTATTTTATTTATTATTTTTATTATTTATTATTATTATTTTTTTTTGTTTTATTTATTTATTTATTTATTTATTATTATTATTATTATTTTTTATAATAAATGATCATTTAATTATTATTGTTATTATTATTATTTTTTATAAACAACCATGTTATTAAGATTTAAAAATTATTATTAATTTAAAATTGAATACAAATTATTATTTATTTAAATTTTTTATTATTATTATATTTAAAAAATATTATTTTTTATAATTAAATATAATATATTTATAGCTTACTTTTTAAATTTATACTTTAAAAAATACAATTGTATTTTATATAAAAAATTATTTATTTAATATATTAGTTTATATAATATTATTTAAAAAATTATTATTATAATTTGATTAGTAATTTATTTATTAAATAATATTTAGTTTATTAATCTTAAACTAAAATTAAATTTTAAATATTTTAATATAATTATTTTTTCTCATTTCATTCTTCCAACAAAACATGCGTCAGTATTTGCAAATTCCAATTCCGTCGGATTTTTAATCCTAAGGATTTGAATTTCTAACATTCCATTCCTTCACATTCCAATTCCTTAGACAGATTCCAATTCCGTCAAAAACATTCTGCGAACCAAACGAGCCCTAAGGTGCCAAGTGTTGATAATGTTACAATTGATGGTGATCATCTTATGACTGATGCACAAATGGTTGATGTTGCTTCTTAACAAGGTCATGTATCATCTGTGCAAGAACAACCATGTCCTATGCCTTCAGCAGATCCTCATGTAATGTTTGTTGCTGGGAGAACTATTGTTCTGGATCCTGATGATGTTGTCTCTCCTACACCTGTTGAAGATCCTTCTCAACATGTTACTCCTGATGCTTCAATTGGTGTTCCTTCTGAGAATATTGACACAGTTCCAATTGTTGATATTTCTCATGATGATTCTTCTAATGAGACTGCTACCAATGTTCCTGCTATGGCTATTTCTGACAAAGGGAAAGGAGTTATGGTTGATGAAGATCTTGGTCCAGATCTTGTCACTGAAAAGGAAAGGCTAGAGCAAGCCATAATGCTAAAAGAGTATGAAGATTTGATGAAGAGTCAAGCATTGGCACAAAAGCTTGCAGATCAGTTTACTACAAATTTGTCTCCTGAAAGACAAAGAGAATTGGATGCACAATCTATTCATTTTACTGATGAGCAATGGGATTCTTACACTCTTCAAGCTGCTTCAAATCCTACTCTTGCTCAAAGCATTTTAGGAGCTGATTTTGATAGTGAAAACTTTGCTGCACAAATGATGGCTATTGGACAACAAAAGAAGAAAGCTGCAGCTGCAAAGAGAAAAGCTATTGCTGCACAAAAGGCTAAAGCTAAGAGGGAGAAACCACAGACTGCAGCACAGAAGAAAACTTATATGAGAAATGTGGTGTATAATCAGAGTACTGCTCTCTATCAATCTGGTTTGACAAGGAAGCAAGTCTGGGCTTTATCTGAATCTGACTTGACAAGTATGTATCATAAGATTATGAAGCATATTGCACCAGCTTCTCAATTGAAAAGGATTGCTGGTGGTATGGATGCTCTAAAAGCCAAACGACCCAAGACTGTTGAGATTGTGACTTCTTTTGCTGATGATAGAGCACAGCTGAGCACTCATGTTGTTTCTGCTGAGGAACCTACTGAAGGTGTACATTCTCCTGAGAGAGTACAATCTGCTGAACCTATTGTTGTTTCTCCTGAAGCTTCACCCAGTGCTGCTGATACATCTATGGATGCATCTGCTGAACAAGAAGGAGCACATCTTTCTAATTATGATGCAGACATGGTTCGGAGAGCTGAACAAGAAGCTGCTAGAGCTAAACAGGCCAGAGAAGAACTTGATAAATTGTATGAAGTGGGTGGTTCTGTTCCAATTCCCTCTGTTTCTACCTCTTCTATTCCTACTGAAGATGCCTCTGGTGCATCTGAGAAGGTGCCTTCTTTTTCTATGGGCATTTATGTACCTGGTAGGAGGGGTAAAAGGATGTCCAAAAGGAGACACATTGCCATCAGGAGATCTGTGCGATTAGCTGGGAAGAAGGCCTATGGAGTTCATAAATCTCACAAGGGTGTTTCTTCTAAGCATTTGGACCTCAAGGCTGCTGATACAACATATATCAAAGTGGGTTCTTCTGCAACTTTTCCTGAGGGTTCTTATAGTGTGTTGACAAAAATGGACATTGACTGATGGACAGTTTAACACCATATATAGGATAGATAACTCCTCTATGAAGTTTATTTTCTTGAAAGACATACTTCATTTGGTGGATAAGTAAGATCTGATTACTCTCCATGGCCTTGTCACACAGTATTATGCCACTCATACACCACAGGGTTCTGGTTTGTACTTATTGGGAGATCTTCAAGTTCTTTTTGATTCCCAGTCTCCAAATGGTCAAAGGTATTCAATTTGGAAGAATTCACATCAGTGGAAGGTTGATACTTGGAGATTTTACCCTATCCCAAATGTGCATGTTGTGGAGACAAAGTGTGGAATTTCTGTATGTATGTTTTCTGATCAGCATTATCCTTTGTCCATTAAACTGATGAAAAGTATGCTTAGAAGGAAATTGGAAGTTCCTCCTGATCCAGTAGGGAATGATATGACCCATGCTGACCAATTGATTGGGTTGATCAAGTCCAAGCTTCTGCAACACCAAGCTTCTACTTGATTCTGGTATCTTGTATCATTTCTTTCTTTGTTTAATTCTTAGTAATGTTTTATCCATGTCTCACTTATTATAAATTGTTTAATTCTTAGTAAAAAAAATGTATATTCAGGTTTGTTGTATATAACTCTGTTGATGGTTATCAACTCACCAGATGTGACTTGTGTACATCAAAGAGTTGGCTAGTCCAAAGGGTACAGCTTTGGTAAAGACACATCAAATCTGTTGATAGCTGTAATGGTTTACTAAAAACCATAGGGTTTGCAACTCACCCATGCTTAATTGCTGAGGGTTGTATGGTCATCAATTCACCATGGATTATTCCTTTTTGGAATCCCAAGGATTGGCTAGCCCACAAGTATATGGCTTGTGGTAAAGGCAGTGGAATACCATATTTGGTAATCAATTCACCAAAGGTGATTCTTTTCACCTAAGAATTGACTAGTCCTGAGCAAACGGCTACAGGTAAAGACATTTCAAATCCGTTTATAGCTGCTGATTTGCTAAAAATCAGATGGTTATCATTGTACCATAGTTTTCGAACTTAAACATTTGGCTACTCCAGTAGTAATGGCTATTGGTAAAGAGACATCAAATCCATTATTTTCAATGATTCACCTCTCACAGGAGTTAACACACCTGGATGTGATGAGAATAGTATGAAACTAATCTGTTTTGATGTACACTTTGTCATTTGTTGCTGCAAAGATCTGAAGTTTCAAAATTTTGCCATCATAGAGATGTGGTTGTTTTGATTCTTTGCTGCTGATGTTCGAATTCAATCCTCTTGTTCTACAGTGTTAAAGATCTATCAAGAATCTTGAACTTAACCATGTCAAATTCAAGATTAGGAGAGGATTGTTGGGAATTCTACTGATTAAGAATTCTGCTGAATAATACTGCTGACGGATTCTGCTGAAGTGTTGGATTCTGCTGAAGAAGTGATTCTGCGAAAGTAGTAAAACCGTGTAGCTTGTTTCTGCGGATATAGATATTCAGCATATTTTATAGTTAGTTAGGATATGCATGAGTTTTATTAGGAAGTGATAATGCATATCTCTTTTAGTTTTAAGAATATACGTTTCTTGTGAAACGGTTTAGGGTTCCTTGTCTATAAAAGGAACACATTAGTATGTATGATGTACGAGTTTGAAAAAACAAGTTTTAGTTTTATTCAAAGATCCATAGAGGATCAAAGTATTCTTAGTAATCTGTGTTCTTACTTGTGTTTGATTTCCGCTTTAGAATACAAGTAATAGAGACTTTCTATTAGTGTGTTTGTGATTACATAAACATTACTAACGATCCACGAGCGCTCAAAGATCTATCAAGGTCTTAGGTTCAACATTATTCATCTTCTCTACCGATGTCTGAAACTCTGAAAGTGAAAGTGCATTGGTAAGTTATAACTTATAATCTAATTTTATATTTTTATTTATGCATGTATGGATAAAAGATGCAAGCCATGTACGGATGTCATTCATTCATCATTATCGTAAGGGTGAAAGCTAAAGATACGCAACATATTTTTTCAAATAAATACATCTACGCAATGTACTTTGTAAAGTGTCAAAGCTAGCTAATATACATTCAAATTTTATTCATTCTAGCTAATATTACCGGATAGTAGCAGGTTTACCGGTTACCATTATACACTTGGCCTTTTTTTTTTTATCAAACACACGTGGATATACATACCTTAAGATAACGTTTTGGTAAATCTGGTCCACACACATCTGCAAAACACACCTCTATAACACACACATAGTATCCCCAATTTATAAACCCTAATCTTATGATTGAAAGTGATAAACAAAAAGTATGATTTATAAACCCTGATTTATAAACCTTTATTACTCTTAATTTTTTTCTTTCAAGACGATTTATAAAAACCCCTAATTTTGAAACCCTAATTTTGATATCCCCAATTTTGGAACCCTAATTTTTTCGAATATGTAATTAATGAATTACGGAACCCTAATTTCTAATTTTCAATTGCAGGTTGTTAACTAATGGGTGATTTGACAGTAAAACTCCATCACGATAGGGTTTTTGTCCCCAACCCTCTGAAATACATGGATGGTGAGTCTCAGGTAATTAATGAAATTAAATTTGAAGACATGGAAGTTGCACAGTTGTTTCAGATAGTGGAAAGGTTAGTGCTTAATAAGCCTACTGGATTGTACTATTGTATTCCTGGAACAACATTGTCTAGAGGGATTAGGGCGCTTAAAACACAGGATGACATGGAAGAGTTTGTGGTTTTAGGATTTCAGAATGCCTCTAGGATGGACTTGTACACTGACTATAATGATTATGATGTTTTAGCATACCTTGATGATGATAATTTGCATAACACTAGTCAGGAGGTTAGGGAAGAGGATGAGGAATTGTCTGAGGATGAGGTTGTTGAAAATGTTGAGTTTCATACAGAAGGTGAACAAAATTTAGTCTTTGAGAAGTTGACAATAGATGATCCTTTTTTAACCAAGCTTGTAGGTAAAGGTAACTTCATAGGTAAAAGAGATGACCCCATCCCACCTTTAAGTGGTACATATTTAGTTGAAGAAAATGACCCACAGGATGATCTCATAGATGCTAAGTATAAGGTCAAAAAGGGTGTGAAGTATCCTTCATACAACCCAGAGACACCTTGGGATGAATTTGTGCCAATTCTAGGAATGAAATTTGAGAACCCTGAACAACTGAAACTTGCACTGGCTAATTATGGTGTCAAACATGGATACCAATTGTCGTATTATAGGAGTGAATACAAGTCTCTGCTTGTTTATTGTGCTAGAGATGTATCTTTGGGTAGGTGTGCTGGTAGAAGGAAAAATAATAAGAAAAGAAATGCAGATTTAGAGGGTGAGAAAGCTAAAAATAAGAGGCCTGAAAATGTTAAGAAAACACCAGTTAAGGATCAACCTAAGGAAAAGTGGACAAGAATGAAAGTTCAACAACACAAGGGTCATCATTGTCCATTTAGACTATGGGCTTCTTAGATGGGTGGTGAAAGATCTTTCCAAATCAAGACCTTGTATTCAGACCATAAGTGTACAAGAAAAGACAACATGGGTTCACTTGTTACATTTAGGTGGATAGCAAGGCATTCTGCTAATGTGATTGTCCAGAATCCAACAGTGACTTATAGGTTTATGAGAGAGGATATAAGAGACAAGTACATGATTGATGTCAGTGAAGGTCAATGCAAAAGAGCAAAGCAATGTGCTCTGTATGAACATGAAGGGGGTTTAATTGAGCATTATGGTAAGATTTGGGAATACAGACAAGCAATTCTTGATTCAAATCCTGGTTCTACTTTCCATGTAGATGTTCAGGTTAATGACAATGGAATGAATCACTTTCATAGGTTCTATGTGTGTTTCAAGGGTGTGAAGGATGGGTGGATTGCTGGTTGTAGAAGGGTGATAGGTATAGATGGTTGTTTCATTACTCATATGTGTAAGGGTCAACTGTTGACTGCAATGGGAAGAGATGGCAATAATCAAATGTACCCAATAGCCTGGGTAGTGGTGGATGTTGAAAATAAGAACAATTGGTGTTGGTTCTTGTCACTTTTGGCAGATGATCTTCATCTAGAAAATGGTCTTGCATTACCAATCATCTCAGATGCTCACAAGGTACTATCAATGCATCATTTCTTATCAAATCTTTATTGGTTATATCATATGCATTAAAACTTATCTCATATCTTCATATTGACTACAAACTGTTATGTATGCAGGGTTTGATTGAGGCAGTCAAGACTTGGCTACCACAAGCTGAGCATAGGCACTGCACTAGACACTTGTTTGCTAACTTCAAGAGAAAATGGACTGGATTACATTACAAAAGACTGTTTTGGAGTGTTGCAGCCTCTACCATTGAGCAAGATTTTACAAGCAAAATGAAGGAGATAAGACAGCTGGATGTGGAAGCCCATAATTATCTCATGGAGAGGAATCCAAGTTCATGGTGCAAGGCATTCTTCTAGACTGATACAAAGTGTGCCTCCTTTGAGAATGGGATTTCAAAGAGCTTCAATGGGCAAATTATTGGAGCTAGAGGTAAGCCTATTATCTCTATGCTTGAGGATATTAGAGTTTATATTAGCAAAGAACCTGGTGCATGACAAAAAAAGCCTCTGAGTTAGATGACCAGATAACACCAACAATCAGGAAACTTTTAGAGGAATTAAAAAAAGAACAAAGGAAATGGCAGGTTATACCTAGTGTTTATCAAGTAGTAGAGGTTAGGAGAAGGGATGAGGCCTATGGTGCCAATTTGATGGCCAAAACTTGTCAATGTAAGTTATGGGACCTTACTGGAGTGCCATGTGTACATGCTGTAGCAGGTTTTTTGCATTTTAAGATGAATCCAGATGCTGGAGTTAGTGACTGGTACTCACAATCAAAGTGGTTTGACACTTATCAGTACTCCATCAAACCAGTATTTGGGTTTAAATTTTGGAAGCCAACATCCAATCCTCCTCCATTTCCCCCAATAGTGAAAAAAATGCCAGGAAGGCCAAGAAAAATCAGAATCAAACATCCAACAGAGGATTTGAATGAACATTCAGTGAGTAGGATGGGTAGAGTGATAACATGCCAAAATTGCCAAGGAACTGGTCACAATAAGACCACTTGTACTCAACCTAAGAAACCAAAACCCCAAAATCAATTCAAACCTACCAAAAAACCAAAAGTGGTGTATCCTGTTAAAAAGAAGAAAAGTGGTGGGATAAAGCTGGGTGAAACTAGTAAAGCTGGGGCTGGTGCATCAATGAACCCATAGGTAATAACTGATTCTCTCATTAACTGATTCTATCATTAACTGTCATTATCTATTTCTCTCATTGATTATGTTTGTTGGTGACTTAGGAATATCAGCATATGAAGGACCAAGAAGCAATGCATGAGGTTATGCAAGATGTTTTGGATGCAGAGGAAAGGGAGAAGGCAGAGATGGAACATAATGCAAGGACTTATCAAACTTGGTCTGATATTGAATTGGATCAGGTTCCATCAGATGGATTGGCAAAACCAACTACTCTTAGTGACCTTGCAGCTGCTGATGAAGCTCATGACTTGCTCAATGCTGAACTACCTAGCATATCAGAACAAGTTGTTAGCCAATCTGATCACCCAAGTAATGCAGCTCCAATATCAGAACAAGCTGTTAGCCAATCTGTTCACCCAAGTAATGCAGCTCCAATACCATCACAACCTTTGGAAATTGCAACTTCTGAAAGTCAGACCAATGTGCAGCCAAGGCAGAGACCTTCTATAAGACCAAGAAACAAGTCTGAGAGGATTGCAAAAAAGAGGAAGTTCAATTTCCCACCAGATGGCACTGGGAGATCCAAAGACACCCCTTTCAACCTCTAATCTTGTTATATTATGTTGTAATGTGTCTATGTCTGTGCAGTTACCTATGAACAATGTGGCACTTGTTTTGTAACTAGTTGGTGCCTGTGTCTATGCAGTTTAGTAGCACATGTTTAGTAGTTTGTTGGCACTTCTTTTGTTATGGTGGTCTTGTGCATGTGCAGTTAAGTAGGAGTTAGGTTAGTAGCTAAGTTAGGTTGACAAATTTGGCACAATTGGCACTTCTTTTGTTATTGTTGTGTTGTGCCTGTGCAGTTAAGTAGGTCATTTAGATGACACTAGTTGGCACTTCTTTTGTTAATGTTTTATTGTGCCTGTGCAGTTAGATGGCACAAGTTGCCTGTGCAGATATGTAGCACTTCTTGTGTAATGACCATGATGGTTTAACTGATAAATGCAATGCAGTTCCTTACAGTTATAATTTGTTATGCAGATTTTGTATTTGACATGACTTGGTTTAAAGTTGACTTGGTATGCAGACTTGGTAAATGCAATAAAATTGCAAGCATGTATCTATGAACAATAAAATTGGTATGCAGACATTGTATGTGCAATGCACTTTATTAAAGTCTATATTTGTTATAAACTTACTGCAATAAAATGAGTGTGCAGATTTATATCATACAACCCCCATTTCAAATTTACACCATATACACTTGCAAGCATGTATCTTTGAACAAACTTAAACCATGTACAAATTTATACCATAACAACAACCATTTCAAATTTATACCATATAAATTTGCAAGCATGTATCTATGAACAAACTTAAACCATGTACAAATTTATACCATACAACAACCATTTCATTGAAACAAAATATTTTACATACTTAACCATCTGATACATAACCATGTGATACTTAACCATCTCTACAGACATTTCTACCTAATTATACTAGGGTACCCTTAATGCTAGTCAAGATACATTCATAGAACAACCAACAACAAGGCAAAGCAGATAATTAACATTATCATCATGAAATTTGCCATCCTCCTCCACTTGCACAACTTTGCCCTTGTCTTTTCCAATTCAGCCTCCATTTCTGCCTTGTAAATCTCCATCTCTTGTCTGTTAACTTCATATTCAAACACTTCTCTTTCTTCAGTGTTCATTGTCACATACATCTCATACATGGTGTGTTTATACCAGTAATAGTTCAACTCAGCATCAATCCAAAAGAAAGAATCACATTTGTCACGGACAAACTACATACGACATAAAATAAAAAATACAAAACTGTGGAAAACTAGAAGGGGGGGTTGAATAGTTTTACCAATTTAAAACTTCCTTTTAAATGTTCAGATCGACTTATGTCAATCTATTTGGTTGTTTTATGTTGGACGTTGATAGATAGATATATAAACGTGTAATGAAAGATAAAGAGTAAGAAGCACATCACCACGACACAAGTATTTATAGTGGTTCGGCTACAAGGACACCTTCTTTGCCCTACTCCACTCCCCGAGTCACCTACTCGAGAGTTCGTAAGCACTACACCAACTCCTTGTGGCGGAGAAGCCTTCACAACGTCGCTTAACCTTTTTCCGGTACAAAGCTAAATACTGAGTTCCTTCACACCAAGGCGAACCAAATGTCGCCTACCCTTTATACGGTGTTAGGCTAATCACCGAGTTCTTTCACACCAAGGAGAACTAATCCTATCACAACGTCGCCTACCCTTTATTAGGTACTAGGCTAAGTACCTAGTTCCATTACTATGGAGGAACTACTACCCTTCACAACACAACACCTAATATCAAGGAGATCCAATCCTTGTTACAACACCGTCAAGGATATCACCATCCTTGGAAATAAACAAATACTTATATGTATAACGATGCACCTCATCGATTATACGACCTAGGAATTCTTTCCAAATGCTACTTGATTTGATTCTTCAGCATCCTTCACTAATGCCTTTGACACAACGCTTGGCACCCTTCACTAATGCCTTTGTCTTGACACCTTTAGCATTCTTCACTAATGCTTTGACATGGATGATGAGCACCTTTCACTAATGCTTTCATCTTGACACTCTCGGAATCCTTCACTAATGCCTTCGACACAACGCTTGGCACCCTTCACTAATGCCTTCGTCTTGACACCTTTAGCATTCTTCACTAATGCTTTGACATGGATGATGAGCACCTTTCACTAATGCTTTCATCTTGACACTTTCGGCATCCTTCACTAATGCCTTCAACCCAACATCTATGGGGAAAGAAAGAACTATCAACAAGAGAACCTTAGTTGTCTTGATGATGACGAAGCATGGCAACTCATGGACTTGATCTTGCTCGTCTTCAAGAAGTGGTGATCTCGCCTTTAAGAGGAACCTAGAGAATCACACAAAAACAAAAGACAAACTACATAGATCACTTGGATCTGAGGTTAGAGGGTTATAATACTTGGGGACGTATGTGTGTGGAGTGATGAGTAGAAAGGAAGAAATAGCTCTCTATTTATAGAAGAAATTCTCTACTGTTCCCCGGATCCCGCGGATCCCTCCCACGAGGGATCCGGCTAGCACAAAGCCAGGGATCCGTGGAACGCTCCTCTTTGCCCATGGGTATTTTTGGTTATGGGTCATGGGTCATGGGTTATGGGTTGATCCATGGTTTTCTTTCTAGATACAATGTATCTCAAGGATACAATGAACTTGGTTAAGTGGTATATATAAAACCATGGATTATGGGTCAAATACCATTTGCTAGTTTTTACCCATTTTAGTATATACTTGTTTTTACCCATTTTAGTATACTTAGTTCAAGTATATGCTAACCCACTATGTAAACACTAGTTGTTGTACATATGTATCTAAATCATAAAATCACTTATACTTGTTTTAGTGTTTTATGTGAGAACGCAAGTGTGTTAGGAAACTATTGATTCAAACTATTTACGTATTCTATTTGTTTCGTTAAAATGATTTTACGTTTGTTATCGACAAAACATTAGAAGATCGTAAAATATAAATAAACGTTGTTACGGCTTATTTGTATTAACAATCTCCCCTTTTTGTTGACGACAAAACATAAAATTATTTTAAGAAAAACTAAAATTCGTAGCAAATTTGAATTAGTAGTTTTTACTTTCTTCTCCACCTTTTTGTCGAAACAAAAAATGTTAAAAGAAACTAACATAATTTTTATAAAAATATGTAAAAATGTAAAGAGAGCTAGTGATGGGAGTGGTACTCGTCTTAACTCCCCCTTGACGAGTCCATCCCTTTGAGAGGGCATCAAGGACATAACGTAAAATAAACTAATTGTGTTTGCAAATATGTTTTGCAAATGGTTCGTCTAAATGACGACAACGTGCTCCCCTTTGAAGATTGCAAAGTTGCAATGGGGTGTCATGAAGTATAATCCAAAATTGGATTAAGTTGCAAATGTTTTTGCAATATCGTTTGACACAAAGCTCCCCCTAGCTTTATGGTGTCAATATCTTCATGTGTATTTAGAAAATCTACAAAGTAAAGGTTAGAAAAACAAGAGTATAGTGCATAATTTCCTACAAATAAAACTCAAGTTAGTAGAAATTTGTGCTTCTGTACCACGGATCCCACGGTTCCCTTTTTGGAGGGATCCGTCTAGGTATGTTGGAGGGATCCGGCTATCTGGTGACAGTTTCTTCAGTAGTGAAGATGTGTCAAGCAATGTTAATGAAGAGATGAGTTATGTGAAAAATAATAAGCACAATGCACAATGCACAATGCACAAAATAAATATATCAAATATTTATTCATTCAATAAAACAAGAGATGATCAAACAAATCTCTAAAACTAAGAGAATGAACTTAGCCATACAAGTACTACTAATGCTAATGAGTTATCCAAACTCAAGATTCAACTAAAAGCTTAATGATGATCAAGGATGATATAGGTTTCCTAAACATTCTAAGTTTGAGCTTGTGACTTATGATGCTCATTGTAGTTTAGGCTTGTTGACCTCTTCGAAACGTTCGAGGAGGTGATAAAACATGAAACGTTGCTCTTCACGTAGTTCATGTATCAACCTTTCAACATGTTTACAATGATAGCAATCCTTGTCATGGTTTTGAGTTTCTTGAAGTAGAAGTTCAAGTGAAGTGGGTTGAGGATCTTCAAATGAAGAAGGAATTAGTGGAGGCTCATTAGGTGATGGCTCTACAATGTTTGAGGGTGGAGGTAAAGGAGTATCAACTTCCATGTGGTTGGGTGGTTGAGTTTGATGTCTTCTCATAATCCAAAATGGGCTATTAGGGGAAATGAGAGAGTTAGATATTAGATCAAGTGTTGATTCAACATTTTGATTTTGTTGCCTAACCATGTCAAGTGAGTTTGTTGGTAGTGGTGGAAGGTGAGATGGCCAAGGAGGTAATTCTTCTACATTGCGAGAATGTGGAGATTGTGAGGTGGCTCTAGGCACCAATGATGTTGGTTGAGGTATGTTTGGTTTAGTAGATTTTGGTGATGAAATCCTAGTGGGAACACTCTTCTTGGGGATTAGTTTGATTGGTTTCTTTGGTGTATGGGAAATCCTAGCATTAGTGGACTTAACCGGAGATGATTCGGTTGAGAAAACTTCGTGTATGATCCTAGCAAGTTTCTTGGGTGATTCTTGAGTGGATGAGTTAGCACTAGGAGCCTTTCTCATGATGAAATGACTAAGGGAGATGGTTGCAATTGCTGATAATTGTGTTTGTGTTTGATGACTAAAGTGTTCTTAGCAATATAGCTTATAAAGGGAAGAACTTGGCAAGTGCATTTAAGACTTAAGCCACTAACATTCTTAGAGATGTGATGATTAACATGCACAAGGTTGAAGTTCAGAGTTTCACTGATCTAGGAACTCATTTAAGATGAGATGGAGTGGAAGGAAAGTTGAAATGATTGTTTTAGCAAGGTTTGACATAATCTGTCACCCGGATCCCACGGTTCCCTCCTTGGAGGGATCCGGCTAGGCTGATCCTAGGGATCCGGCTCTCAGCAGTTATGATAGGTTTGAAATGAGATTTCTAGGACCTAAAACCTATCTTATTTTCATTGTTTCAGTTCTCCTAAGTGTTTTAAGATGATAAGGTACTTGAATGATCAAGGGTAATAAGTGTTATAGCAAATGATTGCCTTCTATGAAAGGGAGATGGGCTTAAATGACTACCAATAGATGTTCAAGGATAACACTAAGTGTTTTGATGGTGTCAAGTCATAATAAATGATCCTAGTGATCAGATTTTTGGCTTGAGATGGAATTTGAGAAAAAAAATAAATCTTTAAAAATCAAAAGAATTGAAAAGCTTAATTCTTGACCCATTTTGAAATAGAGATGAGTAGAAACAATTTCCTAAAATTGTTCAATATGTCCACCTAAGTGTTTTGAAAGATGAGAAACAATTTGTGAGTATTGAAGCGGAAATATGGTGAGTTTTGATGTGTTGATAAATCAAAAGGCAATTTGACTAAGATCTCTAGTAAGCCATAAGTGTGTCTAAGCCTTTCTCATCCTTGAAGTGGACTTAGTTGGGTTCTAATATCATATGTTTGTTATCCAGAAAGCTATCTTGATGTAAGGAATGCTGTATTGCTGATCTAATGTCACGGATCCCATGGTTCCCTCAATGGAGGGATCCGGCTAGGCTAATCCCAGGGATCCGGCATCTGCAGATCAGAATCCTTACAGAATGATGCGAAGATTTTGCACACTAATAATCGCTTAAGCTAAGCAATAAGAACAAGCATGTCATCAGAAAGTACCACTTATAAAAACATGATAAAGTAATAATATCTCAATTACCACAAACCAACAGTGCAAAATCATAATCATTCATACATAGAATAAAAGAAAATAAGCATATTTGTCTCTTTCGTCAATCCTTTCTTTTCCTTTTTGACGGCTTGGTGAGATTGTAAGCAAGGTTTTGAATCATGCCCCTCAATTGTTTGAACTCCGCGGTTTCGTTTGGAATGATTGGAAGTTGATCATAGTAATCAAATGGTTCCAATTTGATGTTGGTTATGGGGTCGACATCTTCTTCTTCTTCATTTTCTTCTTCTCCTTCCGAGGAGTCCGAGAGAGCTTTAGGTTTCTTTCCATTGACCTTGAAGCGTTTAGAGGGTATTTTGGTAAGAGGTACCATTACATGATCGGCAAGAAAATGATCATTGTTGATAGGGGATGGTTGTAATGCACTAACATACTTACAAAGTCGTGTTAGGAGCATACCATATGGAATTACCATGTTGGAAGCTTTGAATACCCCAGCCATTCTCCTTACCATGTAATAGGCGAGATTAAATGGCTTTTGGTGGATAAGACAATAGATCATTTGCACAAGACATGCGTTTGGATGATCTTTGTTTCCATCTAGGCTTATGACGTTTTCCCTAAGGATTTCTTCCCATTTTCTATACATGGGATGGATTTCGAAAAGTTCCATTTGAAAATGATTACGGTGAATGAGTTTCTTGTTTCGGTCGAAACGAGATTGATCGGCTCTTATTTTGAAGATGGTGTCACGGATGGTTTCAGGTTCATCAAGAGGAGTATGGTACATTGGTTTAGGATCAAGTGCAAGGTTTTGAGTGTTAATTGCCCAATCTTGAGAGTACATACAAATTCCTTCACAAGGAATGCGAAGAATTTGAGCAAAGGTGTTGAGAGGAAGAGTAAAGTTTTGGGTATTGATGATGAAAGCGATTGAAATGCTATCATCGATGTTTCGAATGATCCTAATCCTTCTATAAAACTCAAAGATGAAGACCGGACAAATTTGTTCGTCAATGTCAAGAAGACAATCAAAATTGATTTCCAAGAAGACTTGACGAATGTCGGTATCCTCAAGGAAACATTCCTTGATTACACAACCTTTGTGGATAAGTCGTTTTTCGAGCTTTTTGAAGACCTTGCGGTCGGTTTTTGAGAATTCTTCATTTCGATAATAATGAGTAAGGTAATGGACTGTATCATGATGATCTTGTTGAGTGGCTTTAGGCATGCTTAATCCTTACAAAAACAAAATTTTCAATTAGGCAAAGATAGTTGAGGAGGGTTTATGGTTTTTAATTGTATTAACAATGTTGTGAACACAATGTGAACTTAGTTATGTTAAAAGCCCCTTTTCATGATTAATTTTGAAAACCCTAATTAAACTAATTGATTAGAGATTAGTAAAACCATAAACCCTAGAATGTGGATGATGAGAATTAGATCAAGTTAATGTAATTACTTACAATGGTGTTCTTGGTGGGAATACTTGAGAGTATGGAATCTAATGAGGATGAAATCAGTGGTTTAGTCGGTTTTGTGTTATGTGAGTAGACGGAAAAAATCAGTGGTGATTTTTTGAAAACGTATATCTGAGTTCTGTTCCACGGTTCCCCCGGATCCCTTGTATTTGGGATCCGGCTAGTACAACTAGGGGGATCCGGCTACTGTGGACAGAAGTAGGGTTGTTTGGCATTATTTTTGTAGTAGGTTTATAAGCAAGCTTACTAAAAAAAATAGTTTGGAGGTATCAGATGAAGATTGTTTTCGGATGACGGGTTTTGAAGAATCACATATCGAGGGTTCATGTGTGACGACGGCGTTAGTTTCATGAATCAAAAGGAATATTATTCCCGATGATGAATAAGACGGAAAAGTGACGAAAGAGACTTCTAACGATGCTAGTAATTATTAAACAAAGAGAGCGATGAAATAAATTAAACTCATGTAACCTATCTAATGAAAAGTAAAACATACCTCTATGCTTCTTGGTTTGGCAAAATACCAAAAATACTTCATGAGCTTTTAAAGTAATCTTTTGTACTTGGTGTACGTAAGTTGTGATTTACTTTTTAGATCCTTCCTTGAATGTTGACTTCATTATTCTTTGAATGAAGATTTTGGAGAGATTCTAGCATAAAGATTTCTTGAACACAAAAATTGTTAGAATGATCTATCAATGTCCAACAAAGTGATTTAAAAGAAAATATGACAAAAAAAATCCTTCTTTGTAGTTTTCAAACATACACGGATCGTATCAAAATTTTAAAGTACAACATACTTTAAGAAACTTGGTAACGAAGCTCTGATACCAATTATGGAAAACTAGAAAGGGGGGGGGGGGGGGGGGGGGGGGGGGGGGGGGGGGGGGGGGTTGAATAATTTTACCAATTTGAAACTTCCTTTTAAATATTCAGATCGACTTATGTCAATCTATTTGGTTGTTTTAAGTTGGACGTTGATAGATAGATATATAAACGTGTAATGAAAGATAAAGAGTAAGAAGCACATCACCACGACACAAGTATTTATAGTGGTTCGGCTACAAGGACACCTTCCTTGCCCTACTCTACTCCCCGAGTCACCTACTCGAGAGTTCGTAAGCACTACACCAACTCCTTGTGGCGGAGAAGCCTTCACAACGTCGCTTAACCTTTTTCCGGTACAAAGCTAAATACCGAGTTCCTTCACACCAAGGCGAACCACACCTAACATAACGTCGCCTACCCTTTATACGGTGTTAGGCTAATCACCGAGTTCTTTCACACCAAGGAGAACTAATCCTATCACAACGTCGCCTACCCTTTATTTGGTACTAGGCTAAGTACCTAGTTCCATTACTATGGAGGAACTACTACCCTTCACAACACAACACCTAATATCAAGGAGATTCACTCCTTGTTACAACACCATCAAGGATATCACCATCCTTGGAAATAAACAAATACTTATATGTATAACGATGCACCTCATCGATTATACGACCTAGGCATTCTTTCCAAATGCTACTTGATTTGATTCTTCAGCATCCTTCACTAATGCCTTTGACACAACGCTTGGCACCCTTCACTAATGCCTTCGTCTTGACACCTTTAGCATTCTTCACTAATGCTTTGACATGGATGATGAGCACCTTTCACTAATGCTTTCATCTTGACACTTTCGGCATCCTTCCCTAATGCCTTCGACACAACGCTTGGCACCCTTCACTAATGCCTTCATCTTGACACCTTTAGCATTCTTCACTAATGCTTTGACCTGGATGATGAGCACCTTTCACTAATGCTTTCATCTTGACACTTTCGGCATCCTTCACTAATGCCTTCAACCCAACATCTATGGAGAAAGAAAGAACTATCAACAAGAGAACCTTAGTTGTCTTGATGATGACGAAGCATGGCAACTCATGGACTTGAGCTTGCTCGTCTTCAAGAAGTGGTGATCTCACCTTTAAGAGGAACCTATAGAATCACACAAAAACAAAGACACACAAAAACTGAGGTTAGAGGGTTAAAAGACGAGTGTGTAAAGTGATGAGAAAAGGAAGAAAAGCTCTCTATTTATGAAGAACATAGATCACGTGGATTGGATCTATGGGTATTTTGAGGTTAGAGGGTTATGGTTTTCTTTTCTAATACTTGGGGACGATGTGTGTTTTACCCATTTTAGTAAAGTTTTACCTTTTGATGAGTATATAACCCACTAGAAAGTATCTAAATCATAAAATCACTTATACTTGAAGAAATAGGAAACTCTATTTACGTATTCTATTTGTTTCGTTAAAATGATTTTACGTTTGTTATCGACAAAACATTAGAAGATCGTAAAATATAAATAAACGTTTTTACGGCTTATTTGTATTAACAAAAACAAACTGAAAAAAAAATCCTTTAAACAACACATGATTGTAGGTTTTCTTACAGATTGTTTTGGGCACACAAGAAAACGACGCACTGGTTTCTATCTGTCCATGAAACCCTTATTGCCAAACGAAGCTTACATTTGCAGTGAGTAGGCAATCAAAACATTTTGTAGCAGGAATTGGTTAATTGATTTATAGAGAGATTTTAGGGTTTTTATTATTTGTGAAGTGGATTAGGGTATATAAAGAGGGTGGGGAAAGTGATCGGGTTTATTTGTGGGTTTTGGGTCAAATAAAATACAAATGGGTCAAATATGCCAACTAGATAATATTTAAAAAAAAGCCAAGTTGGAAAAAACCTGCTACTATCTGGTAATATTAGCTAGAATGAATAAAATTTGAATGTATATTAGCTAGCTTTGACACTTTACAAAGTACATTGCGTAGATGTGTTTATCTGAAAAAATATGTTGCGTATCTTTAGCTTTCTCCCTTATCGTAATCCTTTGGTGATTTTTTTTATATGTTTTTATTCTGCTTTCGTAATCCTCTACTGAAGTCTGCTTTCGTGTTTTTATTTATTGTGTGTAACATGTCTTTCCACTCTCCTATTAGGCTATTATACTTAGTTCAGTTAGTTGCATGCTAAATAAATTTTATTTGCCTATGAATCCTATGATAGTATGATGTACCATGAGTTTATGACAGTTTCATGACTACTTTCATCATACCAATCAATTTAATTAGTATAAATGATGCATGAAACTAAGTTGTAATCTCTACTTGTTACTATCTATTAACCACAGTTTCTTATTTGCATATTTGTCAAATTGGATTTATTTCAGTTGATGGAACCATCAGGCAGCGAGGCATCCGAAGCTCGAAGTATGGACAAAGGGAAGGCACCGGTCATTGATGTAGATAGTGAAATGCGAATGAACACGTTAATGAGAATATTGATGAAGGTGTTAATGAATGTGTTGATGAGAAAAAAAAGCAAGGTCGATTAAAATCATTTGTGTGGGATCATTTTTCGAAGGTCGAAGAGGGTGCTACTTCAACTACATGTCCTTATTGTCGTACTGTCTTTGCAAAGAAAGTCAAAGGAATGGTACTAGCACCTTAGGTCATCATTTAAAATCTGTATGTGTAACTTCATCCCTTTATAGAACTAAAGATAAGAAGAAACAAACAACAATAAGTTTCAAGCCTGCTACTATGGGTAAATCTGGAGGTAGTTTAGTTTCTCACTCTTTTAACCAAGAACGTTGTAGAAAAGCCGTAGCTAGGATGTGTATCAAAGACAATCAACCCTTTAGTATTGTTGAAGATGAGGGATTTTCGGAGTTAATGTGGGAAGCAAATCCTGAATTTGAACTTCCATCTAGGTGGACGGTTGCTAGAGATGCTTTATCCATATATCAAGAAGAAACACAAAAGCTCAAAAAAAATTTAAAAAACCAAACTGTGTGTCTCACTACCGACGCATGGACGTAGGGGTGAGCAAACGGACCGGATGGACTGGACCGACCAACAAAATCGACCGGACCGAAGGATCGGCGGTCCGGTCTCGGTCTACCATTTTTGGCAAATTCGGCGGTCCGGTCCGGACTACAAACCGAAAATTTAGCCTTGTTGGACCGGACCGAACCGGACCGATCACATTCGGTCTCGGTCTCGGTCTAGGTTTTTTGCCGGATTTGGTCTCGGTCCGGTCCGGTTTTTCTCGGTCTGGTCCGGTTTTCGCCAGATGATCAGCCCTACATGGACGTCCGTGCAAAACTATAACTATATGTGTCTCACGGATCATTGGGTTGATGATAGTTGGAAATAATTTTTGTCGAATATCGAATCATAAGGGTGTGACGATAGGAAACTTAGTTTATCTTTATTTACAAGAATGGGGTATTACTCGTGTTTTTACGGTCACGGTTGATAATGCGTCATCTAATGATGGGGCAATTAGGAGGTTACGCACTTTGCTTAAAGGACCTAATGCAATATTAGATTGCAAGTATAAGCATTTAAGATGTTGTGCTCATATCATCAATCTAGTGGTAAGAGATGGTTTAGAGGAACAAAATTCTTCTATTTGAAAAATTCGAAATGCAGTGAAGTATTTGAGATCGTCATCGAGTAGGCAAGAAAGCTTCGAAAAAGGTGTCAAGTTTGAAAAAATTGACTATAAAAGGAAGCCATGTCTAGATGTTGACACAAGATGGAACTCCACGTTTCTTATGTTGCAAACTGCAGTCTAGTTTGAGAAAGTGTTTGATAGGTATTTTAACATATTACAATATGTTTTCTATACTACAATATGTTTTTTATGCTAATATGGTGATGTACGTTTTGTTTAGGCTTGAACTTACCGAACGTGATTACTCGTCTTACTTCTACAATGAAACTGAAGATGGTGAGGAGGGCACTAGGATGATGCATAAAACTAAAAAGAAGAGAAAGAACTCGTTGTGGGGGTTCCTCATGAGGATGATTGGTCAAATGCAAGGTATTTCTAATTCTGTTTGTATTCTCAATTCTGTTACAGTAGCAGACTTTACAGACTTTGGATAATATGAATGTTTTGTTGTATGTGGCCTTGGTATTAGATCCTCGAAATAAGTTGAAGTATCTTGAATTTTGTTTGGACATAATTTATCCTGAAAGCCGAACATCCACGTAAAACATCCAATCAAGGTGACCAAGTTTCGAAACGATTGAAAACATTGTCCGTGAAAACTATTGAAATTTGTAAAATTGTGGAGGATGCTCTTAAAGAGTTGTATGTTCACTACAAGATCAAACTCGACAAACAAGATGATCAAACTTTTACCGTGTCTTCTTCTTCTACTCCTAGTGAAGATGATAGTAGCATGAAGATCGACCTTGATGATGGGTTTTCAAAAAGTATTTGGAGACCCAATATGGTGAAGGTGATGATTATAGTGAAATAGATATTTATTTAAAGGATGAGGCAGAAAAAATGTTAGATATTGGATTTCACAAACACATAATACATTCAATATATGGAACGAATTAGATAGAGTTTAGAGAGAGAAAGTGGGATCCTTTCTAGAGAGAGAAAGTGAAAGAAAACATAGAAGGTTAGATTAAGAATGAGAAAGGTCCAACCCTCTACCTTGGGAGGTAGAGGGTATTTATAGTTACATAATAAACGTCCTCCTTCGGACTGTGGATCAGGCATACAGTGGGTAAAGACCCGTCCTTCCTCCACGGTGTTGCACTAAACTAAATAACTAACTAAATAACTAGTAAATAACGTAATGTCTACGAGCTAACTTATGCTAGATTATATTTGGGGTGACTGATACTTCACTATGGAATTTTCTAATTCCTAACAATCTCCCCGTAAGGGAGGTCACCCCATGTTTAACATTTTGAATCCTAGCATTCTATTTAATCTTCAGTCTTGAGCTCGTAGACATTAATTCTTCAACATCTGCATCTTTGTGCTTTAGCAGTGATTCTTTAAAGTCCGATAACTTTGTACTTTAAGTGGAGGCCTTTATACTTATCCACATCTTTGATGATCTTCGAGCTTTAATTGAGATCATCAGCCACAGTAAATCTCTGGATCACCCTTTATTGTGTTGCCATCATGTGATGTTGTGATTTTCGGACCCGACATGCTCACACTTTCTGGATCATGACATCTTTCCATCAGAGTAGCGGAAGCTTTACTGGCACATGATATTTGCAGCAGCGTAGCGGAAACATAGTATAAAAATATCAGAGCTAGGTTCTGTAGATATGCACCAGTCATGATTTCTTCAAATAAGTGTGAATGTTGTGAGCATGCGGCTTTGGATTGACTCCTCAATTCTGATCAGCTGCAACCGTCCAAATGTACCTACAAATAACAGTTAGCAATAAAGCGCACGAAAGTGTCTTTGATCACTTTCGTTGAATTGAGGTACACGGCCCACGGTTCCCCGTTGATCATACAAGTACGCCTGTGATCGTAGAATTCCGAAGAATCTCCTTGACAGGGTTTCGTAGCTGCTCTAGCTGTTCTCAAACCGGAACGTCTCAAAGAAGACAACACGGAGTGAGTGAACTAGCGAATTGAGATTCACTGATTGAAGAAAAATTGATTTGAAAAACAATCGTGTATTGCTCGAAGAAAGAGTTTTGCAATACGACGAAGGTTTTATGAGAAAGATCAATTTTCAATCATAAATACTTTTTGTATTTGAAAACATGAATACACATTTGACGTGCTAGAGAAAAGAAGGTTTGCACATCGAATGGTTTTTCCAAAAGCATTCGTCAATTCCAATCCTGGACCAAGGTTGATTCAAGAGTGAATCGTCCCATCGTTTCTATCCAGTTGTCACAAGCTTGATCTTTAGAAAAGATCTCACATGTCACCCACCAAGAGCTTGTTTGATGTTGGCTCTAGAAGGATTTCCATCTTCATCGTGAGTACTATTACATATCACTCGGATGTTCTGGCAATATCACAAGGATAATGCGTAGGACTCTTAATATATTCTTACTTTCCACATTGTGTGAAACAGCAAGTCTTCATCAATTTAGTGTCCTAATGAGATATTGTGGATGATCTCTTGGCTCTAGACTCAAAAGTGCACATTTGGTTCCTAAGCCGGAGACTAGGGAGAGGGTCTCCTTCTTCAATATCAACAATCTTTAAGAGAAAGTCGATAGATAATGTCTGTTCCCCGTGAGAATGAAACAAGCCCTTTTAAGAGGAACTTGAGTAGCTTGGGAAGTTTAGTGCAGTGCGTCACTGGGTCCATGACGTCTTGTCTTCAATACCAGTGTTACCTTGGTAACAACCAGTAGCATATGTATTGAACCCGGTTTCTGCCCTAAGGTTGAATAATTGGAGGGCTATTTCTTTTCACCCTTTTTCACATTCATTTCTTTTTCATTCTTCAACCCCTTCAGTGCTTACCGAGACTTCATAACTAGAACCTTGTTGGGTTTATTCCAGTTCTAGCTCTATCTCAGTCCGCACTCTTCTGATATCTCACTTTTCTCCTTTTTTCATCATACCTAAGGACTCTACACTATCTAGTGGATTGTCCCCTGGGTAGATCCCTCCGGTTCTGGCGGATTGTGGGAACGAATACCTAACCTAAGCATCCTTATAACACCATACATAAAGTAAATTTGGTCGGTCTTTTGGTATTGTTCTTCTTCCATTGGAACCAATTGAAAACCATTTGAAAATCAATCCAAGTACTTGTGATACATGATCAAAACATTTTGTACCTGAATTGTTTTTGATAATTTTAGAAAAAGCTCCCCCTCAACATATGCATCATATATTTGAAATGGTTTTAGCACATGGAGGCAAGAGGACTTGAAAATCTCATATTTAAAAATGAAAGATTCGATTCTTTGATCAAAAATTTCTAAAAGTTATCAACATCACTTTCCCGATCAAAATTAGTATTTTTCATACTTTGTTAAAGATATTTTATGGGAAATGATGTGGTTTTCAAAACGTTGCTTCCCCTCAACTTGTGCATGTGATTTTTGAAATTGTTTTGCACGAAGAGGAAAGAGTTCTTAGAAGCACATTCACGATCATATAGCCATACTGAAACCATTAGAAAATCAATCAAGGTATTTTTTATTGAAACTTAAGAAATTTTGTTTTGTACCTTGAAAGTTTGTTTTCTTTTGAAATGCTCCCCCTCAATATGTGCTTCGAGATTCGAAAGCGTTTAGCACATATGGGAGAGCAGTATGCACATTTGAACCAAAAAAAATGATCATCTTTATTCAAGTTTCATTATTAAATCACAAATTCTCCCCCGATCAAAAATATCAAACCCTTTGAGATTTTGGATCCCAAGTGATTTAATAAGGTTTAAAAAACATAGGAGAAAATGTGGCCAGGTTTAAATACTCATCTTGTTTTTGGATAAATGCTCCCCCTCAACATGTGCATTATGTATTAGAAATCGTTTGGCACATGGAGGCAGGAGTACCTTTAAAGGACTAACACCAATTCCATTTAAACAAATTTGAGATTTAAATCACGATCTCTACCCCGATCAAAAATTTTAAACCTTTTGAGATTTGTGATCCCAATTGATTTAAATAATTTAAAAGATTTTGGGGAAAGACGTGGCTTGATTTAATTTTGAAAAATGATTGATACAGATCAATTTTAGACATTAAAGATTGTTAGTGTCAGGTATGATAGTTTTTAAGAGATCTTTAAGTAAAACAAAACAATTTCACAATCAAACAAGAACAGAAAAAATTTCATTTTGTAAGATCTTCGAGTTTTAAAGAAAATCATACCATGACATAACATTAAATCTTTAGATCACCACTTTATGTTGTACCAACCTGTTGGAATCACTCCTAAACCTTATTCAAGTGTTAGTTACTCATATGTAATAGTTAGCTTATTATGGCCTTTATGTTTGTTATTAGCCTTAAGCTTATGTAGAAGGCCCATGAGCTTAGGCCCAAGCCCATAGGAGAAAGGAAGGGAACTAGGAGTGTTGCCTTAGCTTCCCTCCTATAAATACCTTATGTAAAACCTCACTTGAGGGTTGGTTGTTCAAGTTATTCCTTTCACATATCACCTACGCATAACCGGTCTTACTTATATCGTGTATGTGTGTTTGGTTCTTGTTCAATCGCCTCTCTATCTTTCTTATAAGCTTGTGTGGTAAACCTTGTGACCTAACATTGGTATCAATCGCCAAATAGTTGGGTGAACAAGTTTGTTTTTGAAAGTTTTTTTTTTTTTTTTTGGTCTTACGCGTAAAAGTGAGTGACACTTTTGTTCGCTTAAAAACGTAATTTTTACACTTTTGAATCCAAGATTCTTGTACTTTCAACGTTTTAAGGTGTTAAAATACTTTTTTTTGGCAAAAAGTTTCAAACTTTATGCGTGGATCATTGTTTTTGAGCTAGTTTTTATTCGTGGGAAGTGTTCTACGCGTAACTGTTTTAAGAGTTTTGGTTCATCAAGTTTCACACTTTTGTGTCTTTTGGTGTTATTGAAGCTATTTCATCACACAAAAACTAGTTTAGAAACATCTTTGAGCAATAACCAATTTACGAGTAGGTCTACGCGTAGTAAAACCCTAAAACTACGCGTAAGTATCTCCTTGGTTTGATCTTCATTTTCGTGGTTTATTCCGTGTTTTCTTACTTGGATAAGTCTGAAAATATGTCGACTTTGGATATCTTTTGCACTGTGAAGTGTAAAAGATCACTTGGGATAAAACCCTAAAATTACGCATAAGCATAAGCTTACGCGTAGAAATCCTACGCATAAGATTTTTCTTACGCCTAAGCTTCGTCTTACGCCTAAGATAATCCTACGCCTAACTTTCAACGCCTAACTTTTGTCTACGCATAACTTTAGCGTCTTTTCCTTACTTAGGCGTAAGCTAAATTCTACGCGTAACCTCTAATTGTTACGCGTAACTTTGGTGTTTTTACGCATAAGTGCTACTTGTCTATTGTGATTTCTACGCCTAAGGATACTTCATCAACAAAGGTTCATTCGACTACAAAGATCCATTTTTACCAACACAAGTTTATCAACATGTCACAACCACCATACTCTAACTATTTCCCTTACACTTATCCTCATCCTCAACGTCAACAACAACTAACTCCACAACATCAACAATGGAATCAACAACAAGCAATTTATCAACAACAATTTAACCAACAACATACTCCACAACTTGCTGCAAATCCACAACCTCAAATGGTTCAACCACCACCAAGTCTTCAAGTTCAACCGTACACAAATGACTTCAATCAACATCCATCAAGGACCATTATGAAGGAACCCACTTGGTTTGCAAAGATGTTTGAAGCTTTAAGCAGCCAACAATCAATTCATGAGGCTGGATCACTTGATAGACCTCCAATGCTCACTCCAGAAAACTATGATCAATGGGTGATAAGGTTCTTTAGGTTTTGTGATCTAAAGAAGCCACATGCAAAGTTCTTAAAGCAGGTTATCTTGGAAGGTCCATTTGAGATGCCTACTGTCATTGTACCCGAAGATCCAAATGCCATTCCACCAAGAGATGAACAAACTTGTTGCAGACTTGAATCCTCAAGAACTTCTACACTATGAAGCAGATGAGCTTGCAATGGAATATATCCTCTTAGGATTACCAAACCCAATTCTTCGTAGTGTTGATGCTCAAAAGACTGCAAAGAAAATGTGGGATCATATTCGTCTTCTTATGGAAGGATCTGTACTCAATCCGGAAGATTTGGAATCCAAAATTTACTTGGCTTATGAACACTTCATGATTGAACCTCGAGAGACACTCGAGTCCTATCATCACCGTTTTCAGACATCATCAATGATTTGGATAAACACAACATCATCATGCCAAGAATTGCTGTGAATACTAAGTTCCTGAGTAGTCTTGGTCCTGAATGGGAGAAGTATGTCATTTTTCTCCGTCAATCGAAAAACATGCATCAATCTACATATGGATTTGTGACGATTACTTGAAGCCTCATGAAAAGGAAGTTGATAGGAAAGGATTCTCCGTGCTCAAATTGCTCCACCGACACATCCGGAAAATCAACAACTTGCCTTATATGCTCAACAGAATTATTCTCCTCAACCAAAGAACTCAACCAATGCTACAATCACACCACATGATCCTTCACAACCTCCAACTCAAACTCAATTGGTTCCATACAACAACCACAATACTCAAGCTGAAGCTAATGAGGAATCTGATCCGTTCGAAGCACTACAACAAGGATTTGCTATGATTGCTAATGCCTTTAGCCGTTATACCAACAAATCCAACAATCGTATTCGTTCCTCATCTAATACAAGGAATCAAGCTGTTGTGAACAATGGACGAGTTGAAGTTCAGAATCGTGGTTATGGTCGTCAGATGGGCGGTGGTCAAGGGTTTAATGATGTGGGTAGGAATACCAATCGAGCTCCGTGGTGGAACAGGAAATGCTCGAATGGGTTGAATGGTCTTCGATGCTACAACTGCAATGAGAAGGGACACTGGCTAATGCATGCCCAAAGCCAAGGACTAGGGGCACTGCTTATTTCAAAGAGGCTCTTCTTTTGGCTCTTAAGGATGAAGCTGGTGGAACTCTCACAGACAAAGAAATGAGCTTTATGGCAAATGCCTGACTCGGATGATGATATGGAGGACTTGCAGGCCAATGCAACTATTATGTTGATGGCTAATATGCATGAGTTACACATGAGTGACACAGGCCCAGTGTATGACACTGATGGCTTGTCTCGGTACCGAACAAACCATATTTATCTCGATCTCATATCTTCGCCAACATCCGAATCCGAAAGGCTCGAATGTTCAAAATGCGCCATCCACATCTCATTCCGACGATTTTCAACTAGACCCCGTAGTTATATTTGACGATCAAGATGACCAACCGGTTTCCCTTGATAATCAAATTGACTCCGTGGTTACTTGAGGATCTCAGAATGATCATGTTGAGACTCACGTTGAACACGCCGAACTTTTGCCTCATCCAGATTTTGCTCGTTAATACAAGACCAACAGACCATAGTGGAAAAATGTCATGCCATTAATCAGGACTTAAAATGAAAAAATGCACTGTTAACCAAGGATTTTGAATGCCTACAAATGCAACTCAACTTTTTCAAAACTCAAGAAAAACGTGAAAAAGGTTTTGAAGCAGCCTTTGCCAAATCTTCTCAAAACGAAAAATATTTAGAAAGACAGATGCGTGATCTAGCCGCTTCAAAGAATGCTTTGTTGTCCGAAATAGAACAACTGAAACATGAACATAAAAAGCAAATTAACGCTCTCACCTTGGAAAATCAAAAGCTAAGGCTGAGTTGTTAACTTGTCAAAAACAGTTCTCTGCATACAAAAAGCATTCAACGAAACGAATAGATGATCATCTTGAAGAAATCATCGGCTTGCAAAACAAACTTAAAGAGTTTAAAACTGTTGTTTACAAACATGGCGAGTCGGTCACGACCATTGAAAAGTTTACTTTAAAACCCAATCCAAATGGATATGGACCGAATCTTGCCGATTACAAACCTAAGCTTTCAACCAAAGCATTCAAACCAAATCCTGAAGTTTCCAGTGCAGAATAAAAAGTTGATAATTCTTTATGAGTGTTGTTGAATATCATCGTCAAGAGGAATTAGATGCAGAAGACGAGAGTCGATCAAAATTAGAAAAAGTTGTTTACGACAAACCTTTTAACTATTCAAAAGCGGTCACTTTCGTCACACCAACGGATTCTTCTAACACACCAAGGGTAATCATAAAACACCTGAGTCTTCTAATGTTAATCCCCAACAGATTATGCACAAACTTATGGTCCTTTACCTTCCATCAGTGAAGTAAACTCAAAACCTGAAAATCGCAAAATTCTTCGATATTTTGACCTTTTCATGGCTGACCTCAAAACTTTACAACATGAGATAGAATATCATTCTAAAATCAAAGTCCAACACTTTCAATCGCTCTAGCGAGAACAAAGAGACATTTTTCACAAAAATCTTTTACCAAATGTTAAAAATTTGAAAAGTTGTGCATTGTCTTGGGAAAGGGACTTTCATAAGGAACTTGGATTAATGAAGGTCGTTTTCGAGAAAATTGAAACATCTATTTCTAACACTAAACGTAAAAAGAAATGTTGAGAAAAGATGTTGATCGACTCTTGGAAGATGTCATCCGTGCTGATATCCATAATGTTGTGCTAGAGAATTCTTTGTCATATGCATTTGATTATATCTCTGCTAATACTGTTGATTCTGTGGTAAATGTTGAGAACCGATAATGTGCTTCAGATCGAGTCCTTAAAAGTTGAAAACAAACGATTGTCAAACGAACTTTCAAATGCAATTCGTCGTCTTAATTGGTGTCAAAAAGATATTAACGATCAACAACTTGCTTTTCAACACAAAATCGCCCAGTTGCGTGCAAAATTTTCTGATCCTAAAATTGAGCAAATGGATGATCAAAACGTGTCTTTTAAGTGTCAAATCTCAAAATATGAACAAGAACTTGTAAAAGTTAAAAGGAATATGGTCTCATATTTGATTTACTCAAAAGACTCGTGATGAAGCATCAAATGAACTTGATCATTATCTTGCACACACTAAAGAAGTTATTTATGCATTTTGCTTTGGAAATGTTCGGCCGAAAATCAAGATCGATTCACACTATCTTCAAGTTAAGAGAAATGTTAGGAAAGTATGAACAACTTCCGCCAACCATCATTAAGAGATTAGCCCCAGTAACACTTAGCACTCATGAACCTAGAATCCCTACTGCCAAATCACAAGTTGCTAACGTGCCTCCTTCTACTGAAACAGAATAGTTGCATCTTTTCCAAATGTCCGCACTTCACAGCCTAGGAGCACTAAATCGAAGAATAGGAAGTTGCGCCCTAAGAAAAGATCAATCAGAATGCTAAAGTAGAAGAACACCCTAGGACTATGAATAAGACTCACGTTGCCTCCACTATAGATATTGCGTTCGGCAAATGTAATAGAAATAGTGATGTAACGAATGCTAAACCATTAAGTACTTTTGATATTCAGTCCGATGCACCTTGTGTTATTTGTCGTAAAAGTATGAATTCCGATTGTCATGATAAATGTGTTGCTAAAGCTATCATCTCTCGTTTAAGGAATCCTAAGACCCGGAATACCTCTAGGCCCACTAATCTTTCTAAGTCTATGCTTGGTAGACCGCCCTCTTTAGATTCTAAGAAACGCATTGCTGTCCCTGTAGCTCCAGTTTCACCTCCTAGGAATGTAGTACCACCTAGTGCATTCACTAAGACTAAAGCAAACACTAGTTGGAGATGGCAGAAATGGATATATAACACACTAGGATTTAAGTGGATACCTAAAGCTATTAATGTGTGTATATCTACTATACCTTCTACGGAACCCTCTAACATTTCGGGTTCCACATCTACTTCTATTCCATCTCGTGGCCGTGTGTAATGCGGTGATATAGATCATTCTCTGGATTGTTGATAGCGGATGTTCCCGACACATGACAGGCAATCTTAAACTGTTGTCAAACTTTATTGCAAAGTTCATTGGCACTGTCAGGTTCGGGAATGATCACTTCGCAGCTATCATGGGCTACGGAGACTATGTCAATGGGAACATCGAAATCAGCAGTGTTTACTATGTGGAAGGCCTCGGTCATAATCTGTTTTCGATGAGGTCAGTTTTGTGATGGAGATTTGGAGGTTGCTTTCCGGGAGAAAACTTGTTTCATTCGTGATCTACAAGGAAATGACCTTATGTCCGGATCACGTAATTCTAGTCTTTACACTATCTCTATGCAAGACATGGTTGCTTCATCTCCCATCTGTTTACTTTCAAAGGCAACATCAACAAAATCCTGGCTATGGCACCGTCGCCTCTCACATCTAAACTTTCAAACCATCACCAACCTTGCTCGACACAAACTAGTTGAAGGACTCCCACGGTTTCGGTATTCTAAAGATCACCTTTGCTCAGCTTGTGAACAAGGCAAAAGCACTCGTGCTCATTTTCCTTCAAAGGTGGAACACAGCTCTCAGCATGTGCTTCATCTTCTTCACATGGATTTGTGTGGCCCGACGCGCGTGCAAACGATCAATGGCAAACGCTACATCTTAGTAATTGTTGATGACTATTCACGCTGGACTTGGGTCTACTTTCTTCGAAGCAAAGATCAAGCTCCACAGCTGATCATCACCTTTCTCACGAAAATACAAGTTCAGCTACGAAACATCATTAGACTAATCAGAACAGATAGAGGCACTGAATTTGTTAATCAAACTCTTCGTGAATTCTATAAAAAAGTGGGAATTCAGACATCGACATCTATTGCACATACACCAGAACAAAACGGAGTTGTCGAAAGACAAAACCGAACGTTAGTGGAAGCTGCAAGAACAATGTTAATCAATGCTAAACTTCCAGATTACTTATGGGCAGAAGCTGTATCTCTGCATGCTATACTCAAAACCGTTCTATGATCACAAAACGCCACAACAAAACACCTTTTGAGCTTGTCCACAACAAAAAAACCGAATCTCAAACACTTTCATGTATTTGGATCTCTTTGCTATCCGAATAATGATCGTGATGACTTTGGAAAGCTCAAAGCCAAAGGTGACATTGGAGTCTTTATCGGATATCTTGTGATAATTCAAAAGGTTTCGAATCTGGAATCGTCGTACAAAACAGGTGATGGAAACGATTCATGCTCATTTTGATGAACTTACGGAAATGGCTTACGAGTATACCAACTTGGAACCGGACACAACCGCTTAAACTTCCCCAAACCCCATCATCATGAACAAAGCCCCGCCTTACTCGTCAACAAATGGAAAGGTTATTTGCTCCGCTGTTCAGTGACGATATTGATGAACGTGCTCCTGGTGTATCCGCTGTTTCCGCTGCTCAAACTGATAATACTCTTATACCTGATACACCTGCTACAACAACTACTGTTGAAGAAGCACCACCCGTTGACTCCAACACAACAGTTGAACACACCGCTTCCAACAATGATGAATCGGCTGATGATGTTCTGAATGAAGTACCCCACCTGCAGATTTTGATCCAAATGCGTTCTTTAACCCGTTTGCTAATGAGGCTGCACGCACGGATGTCGCAGAATCTTCAACAAACCATTTGAATCCTCAAAATCTGCACAATGTATACCAACATCAACCCTCCACACATAGATGGACAAAAGACCATCCTCTGGAAAATATTATTGGCAACCCGAATCAACCGGTCGTTACAAGACAACGTCTTCACTCAGATGGTGAACATTGCATTTATGCACTCACTGACTGCCAATCTGAACCTAAAAACATCAAAGACGCAATGACAAAAGACAACCGGATTGAATCCATGCAAGAAGAACTCAACCAATTCAAACGTCTTGAAGTATGGGAACTGGTTGAAAGACCAACAGGGTCTACGTCATTGGTCTCAAATGGATTTGGAAAAACAAATTGGATGCTGAAGGAAATGTTATCAGAAATAAGTCACGCCTAGTGGCTAAGGGTTATCGTCAGGAAGAGGGTATTGACTTTGAAGAATATTTTGCTTCGGTTGCTCGTCTTGAGGCTGTTTGGATATTTCTAGCGTTCGCGGCTCATATGAATATGACGGTCTATCCGATGGATGTCAAAACTGCGTTTCTCAATGGACAACTTAAAGAAACGGTTTATGTCAGCCAACAAAATGGATTCGTTGATCCCTGAAGTTTCGAATCACGTCTACAAATTGAACAAAGCTCAGTATGGTCTCAAACAAGCTCCTCGGGCATGGTACGATAAGCTATCATCCTTCCTCATTGCTAATAATTTCACCAAAGGTTCGGTTGACCCAACTCTTTTATACAATATCACGGGGCACATATCTTAATTGTTCAAATTTACGTGGATGACATCATTTTGGGTCTACACATAAAAAGTTTTCAATCGCTTTTGCAAAACTAATGAAGAAAAATTTTGAAATGTCCATGATGGGTGAACTCACGTTCTTTCTCGGACTGCAAGTTCATCAATCACACCGTGGTATTTTCCTTGAGTCACCCAAATATGCCCTTGAATTGTTAAACAAATTTGGAATGAAAACCTGTGACACCTATGCCACACCAATGGCTCATACCAAGAAGCTAGACGCCGATTTACATGGGAAATTGGTGGACCCTACAAAATACCGTAGTATTATTGGGTCTCTCATGTATCTAACAGCTAGCAGACTGATATTGTCTTTGCCGTATATCTTTGCTCTCGTTATCAGTCGCGACCAACTAAACCCACCTCTCGAGGCTAAAAGAATCCTCCGATACATAAAGGGAACCATTAACTTGGGGATCCGGTATCCGAAGGATTCTGGTTTTGAACTAATCGCTTTTCAGACGCTGACCACGCAGGATGCTTAGACTCACGGAAAAGTACTTCAGAGCTTTACAATTTCTTGGTGATAAAGTGGTGTCATGGCAATCGAAGAAGCAGGATTGTACATCGTTGTCCTCAACCGAAGCAGAATATGTAGCCATGTCGGCATGTTGTGCTCAAGTCATATGGATGAGAACACAACTCAAAGACTATGGTTACGTATTTGACATAATCCCGATGTACTGCGACAATCGGAGTGCCATTGCAATCTCGTGCAACTCGTTCAAAGCACTCGAAATCAAAGCACATCGATCTTCGATATCATTTCATCAAGGATCACGTGGAACAGTCTTGTTGAATTATATTTTGTGGGTACAGAATACCAATTGGCAGATCTTCTCACCAAAGCCTTGCCTCCCGCTAGGTTTAATGAGTTGGTCCACCGGATTGGTATGAGGTGTTTGACTCAAGAGGAATTGGATGAACTCCTAAAACAGTCTTAAAACCTGTCAAACACCAAAATCTCTTTTGTAAATAATTTTTCAAAAACAAAATACAAAAATATAAAAACGATAAAAACAACAAAAATATTCTTCTAATCTAATTTTTTTCAACATGGCAAGTACGTTTCCTTCGTCAACACTCTAATCTTTCAAAATTCAGTATTTTTTCGATCAAGTGTTGAGGGGGAGAAAATTTATACTTAACTGTTTCAAAACATCTATGTACTTGCATGTTATCTTATCCTGGTTGTTTCTTTTATCAATGGTGGTAAACTTTTCTAGTTCAATGACACTCCTCGGACTAAAAATTATAACCTTTCATTATTTTTTCTTAAGTCTAGGGGAGTGTAGTCAAAGTTTCTTTCTTAAAATCTTTGTTTGGTAACCAAAATGGAAGTTAAATGGCTTTGTTTGAAAAAGGAAAAGGTGGAGGGACCAAAACTGTCAAAATGTTAAAGTTATTTTAATAAAAACATCCTCCACCTAACATTACCCTCACATTTATTACTTCTAACCTAAAAGATCCTACACCTAATATTCATTCAAGAAATCCGTGCTTTAGATCATCATCTTGTAAGTGTTTTCATGATCTTAACAATAATACAAGCTAAGGTTTTGAATTTCAAGCAAATCCTACGGCTAAAACTTTTGTTACGCGTGATTATGTGTTCTACGCATAAGCGTATGAACACACAATCATTGTGTGAGTGTTTGTGGTTAAATGGATAGTGTCAAAACGTTCCTAATACATAAATGATAACATTTTAACCATCAAAACCCACCCAGAAACACGAATTGATGAATTTTGAAAACTAGGGTTTATGAGTCGAATTGGGTGTTTTCAAATGTGAAGGGTTTTGGTTATAAAGATTGTTGTGTTATGTTCATATGTTGATGTATTGATGATTTCCAGGCCTATAACTACCCGAAACACTAATTTAATCACAATTAGGAATTAGGGTTTAATGTTCTTGAGTTTGGGTATTTTTGATTCACCACGATTTAGATGTTATAACTTGGTTTATAGACTCTCACAACATCTTAGAACCACCAGAAATTGTTTGGTGCAAATCCCATGGCTAGAAAGTTTATGCGTAATTCATAACCCTTAGGGTTTTGACCTACGCGTATGACTTTCTACGCATAAATGTTTAACAAGCTTTCATGCCATGATGTGTGTGTAATATGACTATACATGTTAAGATTGATGATATGATGGTTTTATTTCAGGCTTGTTACTTGTAAAATTCAGAATCAAGGTCGATTGTTACTCTACGCATAAGGATCACCTACAGCGTGGCAGTTATGCGTAAAAGTAACCCTACGCGTAACTACTACGCATAAGGTTCTACAATGGGACTACGCATATCTGGTGAAGGATATGCGTAAACAGTAACCTCTACGCATAAGGTCTACTCTTACGAGTAAGCCTTACGCATAAGGTATAAATACGCCTGGCGTAAGCTCTACGCATAAGGTCCCCTTTTCCTACGCGTAACATTTCTTACGGGTAAGTTAGGATCCTACGCATAAGCTTTCATCTACTGGCGTATGTCATTCTGTTTGGCAGCTTAACTTTGCCATATCTACGCCTAAGCCTTGATAGACCTTCATTATGAATTGTTACGTGCACAAACTTGTTAATAAACAATGCATATCGTCACGAATCCAATAATGTCACTAATAAACTTAAGCGTTTGATATGTTGTGAACAATAAGTGATAACATAAACTTTAAAACTTAAAGTTAACTAACTTACGAAACATTTCACGGCGTCATTGGACTATTGAACAAACAAGTGAATTAGGACTCGTAACAATCATTGACACTGTACATTCAATAACTAGACAATAAGACCTTATGTTGACTAACACTATGTCTTTCGATATGTTGGTTCTTTTGGCTAATGTTATTTCAGATCACGACATGGCTGAACAAATGAATGTGGATGCATCCGAAGTTCTTACAATTGCTGATATCTTTCCAAAGGGTTATCCGAGAAAGATTGGAAAGAACAACCTTAGGGTTGACTTTGATACCCTCACATGCTCAGAATCTTCTTGTCTCATTGCAGTTGGATATTCTCGGGAATCATCCCTACCATAACATGCTCTCACACTCTGCCCGCAGTTCGAGGTCTACATTCAACAATTCGGGATTCTATGCGAGAGGATCAGCGGTCAAAGTGCGAAAGTGAATGTGACACTTAATCACAAACAAGTCACTATCACTCCTGGCGACTTACGGGTACATTCTCATCATTCCGGACATTGTTCCAACCGAATCTTTGCTACCCCTCAAGAGAGCGATCCTGAAATTCTTGATAGATATTGGTTATGATGAAGCTTCAGGAATCATTACTAAGCACTCTCACGTGGAGCTGAAGAATATTCCTCAACCATGGAGAACACTCTACATGATCTTCACCAAATCGGTCTCGGTGGTGGTGGCTATGAGCATCCCAAGCTCATGGAACTGCAAATTTTTAGGTCGTTGATCAACAAGAAGGACATTGAAATCGAAGCGATATGGGAGGACATGATGGTATTTCACAAGAAGCTTGGCTCCAAGATTCCCTATGTCAGATACACCAAACTGTTGATCAGAGAGCTCTTGGACTTCATCCACGATATACCCATGAGGCTCAATGACCCGGATAATCACGACATATTGATGAACCCATATTATCGTCGGAATCAAAGAATCGTCAACAAAGAAACAGGTGCGGTATTACACGATCACCTTCTAACTACCGAAATCAAAAAGCTTGAAACATATAAAAGGTATCGGTTAGCCGTAAAAGAAGGCAAAGTTGGTCATATTGATGAAAAATCTTACGTACACCTACTCGGAGGAGGACCGTAAGAGGCAAGGTCTTTGGAAGTGTCACAAGTCTGAGATATTTATAGGAAGCTTCCCAAAGGAATCCTCCTCGTAAAAGGATTGTTCCGTAAAGGAAGTTGAACCTATTCCCACTGAACGCAAAGAAAGCTTGTGGACGAAAGCTCAGAAGTCGTGACACATATGAAGAGATTACCTACTCGAAGCGCAAGGATGACAATCCGATTACCAAAACCTCCAAGTCCTCGCTGACATGAAAAAGGGAAGACTCATGTACTTGTACCTTATGATGAAAGCTCGGAGAGTGATAAAGAGCCACCGGAAAATGTATACAAGAAGACGATCAAATTCCTTAGACACCAACACAAAGTTGAAGAATTTGCTAAAGACCAAATGGGTGGTCCCGGAGGATCAAGTGGTCTTTGCCGCCACTCTGAACCATCTCCTGATGCGGTTAATCAACCCGATAAGAGAGCTGGTGCCACCACTCTTGTGCAACAACAAAAGCTTGTGGAGGATACTATCGAATTTGAGTTTGAGGAACCAGGAAGCCGAGAAGTCCGAAAAAGATAAAGATGTTGATTATGATACGTTTCTTCTAGATAGTCCTGCACGATCAAAGGAAGAAACCTCTGAACCTCCGAAGGATCCAGAGTCTCCTCATATCTCTTCATCATCAGATTCGTCTTCTCACTCTTCACCACCACCATCAAATAAATCAACAAAATCATCATCGGTCGCTGAAAAGCCACCTCGATCTTGGATTTCTCACTCATAAAAGAATTGTGAAAGCTGTCCAAACAAGTCGAAGAAAGAGCGTGCTCAACAAGAAGTTGAATTTCTTTTTCGATCACATACAAAGACATCGTATGACGAGAATGAAAAGATGCAAGGAGAAAGGAAGTTTGTTCAGTATTCATGAAAAATCACCGTCAAGAGGCGAGCGATATGATCGAAGGATACACGAAAAAGTACCTTCGATGCGTTCCTAAAGTCACAAAGGAGTTGTTCACCAAACAACTTTATCCAAATCTTATGCAGATCGCCAAGCAAACTATTCGATCAACGTCCTTAACCGTCACAATCAATCCAACCGATCCGGTAGTTTTCTCAAATAATGAATTGGTGGCCAAGCTTGTAACTCAAATGTCGTTACGATCAACATGTTCAATTCGAAGAAGCAAAATTGTTTCAAGCATTGGCTGGACTACCAACTTCAAGAAGCTTGTAGATTCAAGTGAAAAGTCTAAGCGTCCTAGAGACGATGAAGACAAGGATAAGGATAAAGACTCTGCACCTAAGCGTCGAAGCGATCCGGTGAATCTTCTTTGATGCAACCTCCTCCACCGGCCTCTGTTCAACAAAAATCTCCTCCTCGTTCTTCTATTGAAAAACCTCGGGGCGATTCCGAGTTACCACCCACGACTCGTAAAACCGATGATCACTTTGAGTATACGGGTGGTGGCGATGAAGAGGTCCTTGAGCCCCTACAACAACCCACCTCTCCCAAACAAGTTCGAAACGGAATCATCATCTAGGCCTTGAAAAGAAGAAGAAGAAGAAGGCGCCTGGTGGCGTCGTATCATGGCTAGATGGCGATAAAACAGAGGAATTTGAATGGTTTGCTAATCTTGTTAACAACACTCCTACGAAGAAGGTCGAATTTGGTAGCGGTTCTACATTGGAGCATGCTAAAATTCTGCAAGAAAAGTTCCATGTGAAGAAAATGGCGAAATCTGAGTTGAAGCGAATCAAGAATGAAGCATTTCAACTTCTAAAAGCGACTCTGAAAGTGCCCTCGCGGTCGAATATCACCTTGAAAACATTGCTCGAGCTATGTCTAACAACATGGATTGGCTCAAACCGGAAGCAAACATTGACTTCACACAAAGGGACAACCCTCCATACTACATCGATTGGACCAAACCTCTACCAACACTTGGCCAACCAATGAACCAAGGATTCCTTTCTGATATTTCTTCAACAAAGACTTGGATTTTCTTTTACACGGTGGCGATGATTCAAGAAAATACGCTACATCGTTAACACTTCCATTCCCCCATGATGCATTTCTACTCAAAGCGCATAGCCATTGAGGAACGTGCCAATCACTTGTTCTCCAACCGCGTGGAAGCATATGACCGAGATGCATTGTATGGGATTCATCAGCGGCGGAAGCGTCGAATCTACTACAGTAGGTTCGTAAGTCTCAACATGCGTGTATAGTTCTAAGGATATCGTTGCCATCCTATACGTTGACCTTTCGTCTAAGTGGGACTACACATTCCTAAAGAAGATCGTAGTCAAGCGACAAGATGAACGGGACTATGCTTTCTCTAAGTGACTTTGAGAATTTGTCTCTCAATGACATCGAAGACATGTACCTTGCCAAGGTGCGAGGTGCATGAGACAATTCTCAAGCTCAGCATACAGCAATTTATCAAGTCACTTCTCATCTTCATAAGACGCATTGTCATCAAGGAACGTGTAGAAGAGCTCCCACTGGTACGGTTGAATCTTATCGACGCGTGTCAACTTCAATCCTCCAAAGCTTGATCTTCCCGATATCAACCGGCTATCTCAATATACACTCATCAGCAAACCTTTCGGCGTTGTTTACCGTAGTGAACTTCAAAGAAACTGCTTAATGGCGTGTAGCGAACTCCACAAGTTCGGGGATCATACTTTGAAGCTGGTTAGAGATGGAATGGCATACGAGGTTGAAGGATATACGCCAGAAAATTGGGTCTCCTAAGCGCTGGAATTCTCGGGAAAGGAGGGATGTGAGACGGATCATCACAATGATTGATGAACGGTTGTTTGAAGGGATCGGTTGACGATTGGAGAGTTATGTCGGTGAGTCGACCCGGGATTAACATAACCGGCTTTCAGCAACGTGCACACTCACTGGGAACATCACGCACTTCGGTACCCCTTGACTTGCTTCCTTCTTATAATTTTGGATGTTTGATTGATTATGTTTATGGCTTGTGCACACATAACAGTGTACAACCCGTACTTGTAAATAAAGGACCCCGTGGTACGCTTGATTGCCACAATCCTTATAAAAGGAGCGAAAGCTTCTTACTTTTGAGTAAAACCTATCAAACCTTTCACTTTTCAAGGTTTTGCTCAAAAGAACAAGTACTTTCCCTTATGATTTTCAAAACCTCAACCGTTTATATCACCTGTTGAGGGGGAGTACTTGACTTAAAACTTTGTTCAGAAATTGTTCACAGTGGTCATTCTTCCCGCAACACTCGAAATGGTCATATTTATTCTCAACTTTTCAAAAATAACATTATATATGCCATTTTTGAGGGGGAGAAAATACGTGATAAGAAATATGTTGTGTAAATGCAAATGAATCTTTGTGCTATAGAATTAACCCATGAATTGACGAGATCTTAACTGTTAGTAACTCGAAAAGACTTATCCGGGACGGGTAATAATTTCAAGCTAGTTCGCTAGTGATGTAAACGTGTCTCGCAAAGGACTTGTCTGAGTAGAATGTACCATTCGAGAAACTCTTGGTAGACATGAACTCTGACGGGTTTGACAACCTTTCGAGGATTGTCTACACCTTCAAGGTAGTTAATAGAGCTAATTGTCACCTAAAAGGTGACAATGCAACTCTTTAACTATGCCACGTAACCGTGTCTCTCGGGGGATTGTCTATCTTGAGTGAATCAATTCAAAATGTGCGCGCTCTTTCCTCACTGTGCATTTTAACCGTTAAAACTCTTAAGCACATGTGGAGGGGAGTATTTATGCAAAATCTTATCTCAACAGTGGTACTAAAATGTTTTCATTCATAAACACTGTGAGAGATTTTTCACATCAGTGGTTTTTATGGCAACATAGGTTAGTCTTGGAGTTATAAGGTGACTAAGGTTAGGAATAACCGTCCTATGATCCGCCAGAGCCGGAGGGATCTACCCAAGGACACCACAAATAGTTAGTATTTAGAAGTCCTTAGGTATGATTATAAAAAGGAGAAAATGAGAATTGGAGAAAGAAGGAGTTGAAGAATTAAAAGAAATGCAAAGAAAAGGGTGAAAAGAAATAGCCCTCTAGATTATTCAACTTAGAGGCGGACCGGGTTCAATTCATATGCTCTTGGTTGTCACTTAGTGACGCCGGTATTGAAGATTAAAAGTCGTCATGGACCCAGTGACGCATACACTAAACCTTCTTATCCACTCAAGTTTCTCTCAACAGAAGCTTGTTTCATTCTCACAAGGAACCCTAAGTAAACTATCGGCTTTATCTTAGAGATTGCTGGTATTGAAGAAGGAGACCCTCTCCCTAGTCTCCGCTCAGGAAAACCAAAACGCACTATTGAGTCTAGAGCCACGAGATTCATCAAAAGATCTCTTAGGTACACTTGATATTTCATCACTTGATATTCAACAATAAGAATTTCAGTGGTACATTATCGAGTCCTTCACAGATCTTAGCAATCTGTCGAGAACATTTATGAGAGGTTCACATTTGTGATCCTTAGTAATTGAATGGAAACTCTGTGGTCAACATCAAACAGCCGACAGCGGTCGCTTCGGCAACTCCCGTGGATTGCGCTTAGTGGTCTCAAGCGGTCTACATCGTGGTGATGCTTGGTGTACCTCGACTCATCGAATCGTAGGTGTACTTCGGTACATCGTGTTATCTCACTTGTGGGACTCCGATTCAGGAGCGGCCTTTGTAAGAATTAGAGTTGTGTTTTCACACTATGCTGTTAACACTCGAAGTTCAAACTTGTAAGTGCCGGAATCCGCTTATTACTAACCGTTTTAATGTTTTCTTCTTATGGAAGCTCTGGAGCGGAATGATCGTGCTGATTCTTCTCATGCTCACACCAACATCATCACTAATGGAAGTTCTATCCAAAAGCAACTCAACAGTCAGAATGATTCTTCGTCAATACAAAGAATCTACAAAGTTAAAGACTCAAAGAACTCCATCAGATCTGAAACCCAAAGCGTCAAAAAGCGTGTGAGCATGTTGAAGAATGACATGGAGACCGTAGCACCGAAGCGGACTGAGGCGGATTTGATCTGGAGACAACAACATACTATCACTTTCATCACAAAGAACAATGATCAAAGAACAAAGTTAATGATGACGTCAAATCATAACCGTTCAAAGTAAACTATCTCTCTACACTAGGGAGATTGTTCAAATCAAGGCAATTCTTCTCACAAGAAAGAAGAATGTCAAAAGACGTCAAAGCTACTATTACATCAATGCCTTCACCGTTTTTCATCACCAACACTTGAGTGTTTGTTACTCATATGTAATAACACTTGAGGGGGAGATTGTTGGAATCACTCCTAAACCTTATTCAAGTGTTAGTTACTCATATGTAATAGTTAGCTTATTATGGCCTTTATGTTTGTTATTAGCCTTAAGCTTATGTAGAAGGCCCATGAGCTTAGGCCCAAGCCCATAGGTGAAAGGAAGGGAACTAGGAGTGTTGCCCTAGCTTCCCTCCTATAAATACCTTATGTAAACCCTCACTTGAGGGTTGGTTGTTCAAGTTATTCCTTTCACATATCACCTACGCATAACCGGTCTTACTTATATCGTGTATGTGTGTTTGGTTCTTGTTCAATCGCCTCTCTATCTTTCTTATAAGCTTGTGTGGTAAACCTTGTGACCTAACACAACCGGACTTTTATGAAGAGATATCGTTTGAAAATATTTAATTTTCCATTTTCAAAACAATATTATTCAAAAATTGTTTAAAAAATGGCATCATCACTACTTGTCCTGCACAAGATACTTTAGGTGGTATGGAAGCTGCTTTTGTTGTTGATGTAAGGCTGGAAGAAAACCGTTTGCTGATGCAGTGAGACTTCTGACGTTGCATTTGTCATGCCAACTTTTCATAGAGGTCCAATTAAGCTCCGTTTCTTCATTTGATGATGAAGAAAACCATCTGCTGATGCAGTGAGACCTCTTACGTTGCATTCCATGCCAACTTTCCTTAGAAGTCAAATTAAGCTTCGTTTCTTCATATGTCAACCCAAGATATCGTTACCCTTTGCTTTTGGCATCCAATCATCTTCAATAGTGGGATCCGGATCGGGAACATTCTTATCAACCATGATATCTGCATACGTTAGTGAACATACATACAAATATATGGTGGTCGACAACACCCAAACAGCAATCAACTAATAAAAGCCAATTCAACATGTCAATCAGATCATTTAAAGTATGGGAATAATGTGTTTATCAAACTCTAATCATCTAATCCTAACAATCATATCCTAGGCACCTAGTCCTTCAACGTAGGTTAACACATTTTTAATTAAGCATATAGGATAATTAAGAAAGTCCGTTAGATGATATAGATTTGAAAGCATTCTCCCCCTCAATCAATGACTTATTTTTTGAAAAGTTTAAAAGCGCTGAAGTCATTGATTGAGTTTTCAATTTTTACGAAAAACTCTGAATCTGATTGATTTTCAAGCAACTCATTTACCACAATTTTTGAAAACAACAAATATTTTTCTGAAGAATTTTAGACGAAAAAACATTTGTGTAGGAACAGCAGTCCTTCGACATACTTTCCTCAATTTGTTTTTAGGATAAGTGCACGAAATATTTGAAAATTAGTTTAGCGTAGCACTTTCCTTTCTTGAAGAACGGGTTGCTATCTGAAATAATAGCAAACCATAGTTTAAGCACAGGTTATAGTCTGAAGTAACTGGAAGCCATTATTTGAAGCACGGGTTACAGTCTGAAATAACTGTAAGCCATAGTGTGAGACATGTTTTGGAAAAAGGAATATTTACACCTCCTGCTCGAACTTCATCTAAAGTCCCGTGCCATTATTGAATGACATTTCTAAGACCGTAGATGTTATCGATACCAGAAGACATGTCTTTGAAAAATAATATTTTTGGTATTTTTAAATTTTCTGATTTTTATGGATTTTTGTAGGTTTTATAATTTTCTATTTTGTTTTGCTGGTTTTATATTTTTGTATTTTGGTTTTTGATAAATATATACAAAGATAGAGAAATAGTTTAAGAAGATGATGATACTAGTACCGAGATAAGGAAATCGTTCAGCACTTTGTAGAAGATAGAAGTCATCATCTCTTAAAATTTCACCACCAAAGCATTCGAGGCTCATGAATCGTCACAAGAACTTGAGCCTTCAAAAAGTGAATCTTTGGTAGCTTCCCCCCAAACCGACAATCCTCGAACAAAGACCATTTCCCTCAAGAAGAAGAAGAAGTGAAGGCAGAGCAGTCTCATTGAATGAAGCTCAACACCCCGAAGAAGACGAGAACACTGAAGTAACAAGATAACACGGATCATCTTTGCGTTTATCAAACCCAGAACAAATGATTAATCCCGATCACATGATCCTGTTGTGCATCCCCGATGTACACATTACTCTTCGAGTTTGAGCAGTTGTCAATTCTGGGGAACAATATATCAACATCTTCATTTTACCAAGTGCGTTCCAGTTATCTTCCATATAACCAATCAGCCCATAATGTACACAAGTACCCAGCCAGAGTAGAAACACCGACATCACAGTAACTGGTTTGAATCACTTATCTTCTCTGTGGATGTCAACTCCGGAATAACTGATTAAGCTTGATCAAGTGAACATATTGTGCAACCCTGATGTACACATATCTCTCCCCTGATGGTTGCAATCACATCGGAATCATCATTGCATTGTGTACATGAAGCAATAACCGGAAGCACTACCATAAATCATATAGAAGATGTCGATAAGCAATATCATCACACACTCCACATATTCTTCTCACATTTCTTCCTACTGAAAGCTGAGTTAACACATACCAAAAGTATCCAGAGACCACTTCCCCCCAAATGGTTGGAATAATGCATCTGTAACGCCCCGACCCGACAAGGGTAAAGGAATCACAAGTAATGGTGTCATATCAAAGCAAACATAAATATCCAAAAGAAATCTAAACATAAATGCGGAATAATTCAAGTCAAAACGACTTCAATACATAGGTCCCAGCAGAAAAATAACTCTAACAAAATATCTGAAATAATAAGTCTTAAATGGCATCAAAAGATCAAAGCTAAATAAATCTCTAAGGTAAGTCCACTCATGCACTCATCCCAAAGCAAAACCCAGCTTCCAATGCTTAGATACCTGCCGCGGAAGAAAAGAAAAGTGCGGTTGAGCTTCAAAAGCCCAGTGAACAGATATGAAAGCAAAGCGAATACTAAACGAAATCGAATATGAAATATAATAAACGAAAGATAGCAAAATCATAATCATTTTCAAAGTATAAATCAGAATTTCAAATAAAGTTTATAGTTAACTACCACGAGCCCAGAAACAAATATCAGATCATAATCATATTCTCATAAGGCAACATTTCTCGTAGGGCAACATTTCTCGTAAGGCAACATTTGTAGGGGAGACCTACCAGAGTTATGAAGGGCGTGCATGCACGCAGCATCAATCATCAGATAACATATAACAGATAAGAGATAACAGATCTAGGATGCATCCATACGCTCCTTCCTACATATACAAAATATGCTCCATCATCCAGGAACGTGGCGAACATCACTCTCTGCCCTAGAGTCATATCCGAAGTGCATCACTGATACGGACATGGAACCCCCATGACTAGTGAAATATTTGGCTCGTGTGTCAAACTATCTTAGGTCAAATCAGAATGTCATAACTGACACAGATCATATTTTATCAGAAGGTTATTCATATTTTCAAAATCAGAGTTTTCATATCATATAGTTCAAAATCGGATATTTCATAATTCAAAATCGAGTTGGATAAGCAACAGCTCAAACAAAACGGAATGGGTTCATAGCAAAGGCTTAGGAAACCCTAATAGAAAAGCTAACAAAGAAAAGCGTTAAAAGGAACCTTTCTGAAAGGTCAGAATATCGTACCTTATTCCAAAGCAAATGATCGAAAAGTAGAAATACGGAAAGCAAAGGATTACTCCTTCTTCACAGAACCTATACACATTAACGGTCGTCCATGTTATTTATGATTCCATAATCGTCGAAATGATCTTTTAACATTTGGTGTTTATACTTATTGTATTCAGTGATATCAATACTTTAGGATTTTATGATTAAATGAGACTTAAGTGTTTTATAATTAATATCGTAGATTAGGGTTCATTATGTCATTTATTAAAGTTTAGGGTTAAATGTGAAAATAGTTTAAACGTCATAACTCACACATGAAATAACGAATTAATATAATTAGCTTCAAACCCTAATCGACTCTCATTATGTTCTAGGGTTTTCTCCTTCTTTTAATATCACATTAAAATGCATTTACTTTTCATGTTACGCCTTTAATGACTCGTTACTTAACCTAACACCTTCATGTCTTAACCATACGTTACTTATATATATATTATACTTCAACTTTATTCCCATGCTCGTTTATGATTTTATGTGACACACAAATTACTTATTATCCGGATTAAATACACATTTACACACACACGCACCATAGCTTCGACTAAATATGACCACGTACTACGTTTACATATCTACAAGCTCACTTGACTTATAAAACACCCGCATGATACAAGGTTCACAATCCATTTAGGGTTCGGCTTGCATTATTCGGTTCACACTTCAAACTAGGGTTTAGGTTTACATGACCTTTACTTAATAAACACCCGTTCAAAAACTCTTATATGGTTCGGTTTATATATATATATAGGGTTCGGCTAATAGGTTTTACGCAAACCCTAACTCTCTACGTACTTTACATATTCAAGTTACCATGTTTATATCTTGGCCGAATTAATTCCAAGTGGTTCGGTTCTCATATACATGTGGTTCGATTCTCATATACATGTGGTTCGATTCAATAATACTTATTACGTAACATACTCTTTAATACTTATAAGGTTCAAATCATTATGGTTTGTGTTTGTTGGTTTCATACGGTTCGACACAAGGAAAAGAAACACAAGTCGACTAAACAAACATGATACAATAAAGGTTAACGCAAGGTGTAACGAAAGAAAGACGAGAAAACATTTATACCTTAGCTTGTTGAAGCAAAAGTCTCGACACCAAGGTTATAGGTATTCGGCCGAATGGAACAAAAAGAAAAGAAGCAACAAAACTAGGGTTTCAATCTTGTGTTTATGTGTTGTATTTATAGCTAGTAACATTTTAGGTTTAAGGCTTTGAGATGGTGTGGGCTTTGGCTTCTTGGGTCCAACCGAAACAAAACAAACGCCCCCATGGCTTCTTGTCTCTCGGCTTGGCAAAAAGAAACAAGCCCAAGTGGTTTCCCAAATAACGAAAACAAGGTCCAACTAATCGGCCCAACACTTTAGCGAGACGTTTAAATCTTCGTCGTACATAATCGATCACGTACACGTATTAGTTAAGTTTTAATTACTCGTAAGTTAGGTTTTAATTTCGTTAAATGAATATAAATGTCTTTTACGTATTTTATAAATTTCGATTTCAAGGGTATTTTAGTCTTTATTCATGTTTTAGATTTTCAGGTTTTACAACTCTTCCCCTCTAAAAGAAGAATTTTCGTCCTCCAAAACTGAAATGAAACGAAACAAAAACGAAATGAGAACATACCAAACTATTCAAAGAAATGAGGATAACTAGCTCGCATCGACTCTCCGGTCTCCCAGGTAGCCTGACGCTCCGGGTGATTTTTCCAAAGAATCTTAACGAACGGAATGACTTTATTTCTCATGACTCTTTCTTGTTTTTCTAAAATAGCTTCGGTTCTTGGATAAAGACATATCGGACTGAATTTGATCAAACGGATAAGAAGCAACGTGTAACGGATGATAGTTGTATCCCCTTAGGAGAGATACATGGAAGACATCATGAACATGCGATAACTGAGGCGGAAGTGCTAATCGATACGAAACTTCTCCTATACGTTCCAAAATTTCAAACGGACCGATGAATCGAGGACTGAGCTTGCCCTTGATTCCAAAACGTTTCACACCTCTAAACGGCGAGACTTTCAAAAATACACGATCTCCAACCCGAAATTCTAAATCACGACGATGCTTGTCGGCATAACTTTTCTAACGAGACCTAGCCTCTTTCAGCTTTTCTCTAGCAAACTACTTTCTCACATCTTGATCTCAATCATTTCCGGACCTTCAATTAAACGTTCACCTACTTCATCCCAACAAGTAGGTGATCTACATTTCCTTCCATAAAGAAGTTCAAACGGTGTTGCCTTAATGCTAGCATGCCAACTGTTGTTGTATGCAAACTCTACTAAACACAAATATTCATCCCAGCTGCCAGTCCATTCTAAAGCACAAGCCTTTAGCATGTCCTCTAGGGTCGAATAGTCCTCTCTGACTGACCATCTGTTTGAGGATGAAATGCCGTACTGAAATTAAGTCGAGTACCCCAAGCTTTTTGCAAACCTTTCCAGAAACGAGAAGTAAAACGCGGATCTCTGTCGGACACAATAGATGCCGGAGTACCATGAAGTCTAACTATCTCTTGCTGAAAAATTTCCGCCAATCTACCAATACCATAATCCTTTCTAATTGGTAAGAAATGAGCAGATTTGGTTAGTCGATCAACAACTACCCAAATCGCATCATGCTTCTTCCGAGTAAGAGGTAGTCCAATCACAAAATCCATAGATATCTTATCCCACTTCCATGTCGGAATATCCAATGGTTGCAACAGTCCACTAGCCCTTTGATGTTCAATCTTAACCTGTTGACAAATCATACACTTCGATACAAACGTCGCCACATCTTGCTTCATGCCATTCCACCGAAGTCTTGTTTCAAATCCCTATACATCTTGGTAGAACCAGGATGGATAGTGAAAGGAGAACTATGAGCTTCAGTCATAACTTTCTCGCGAAGTTCCGAATCATTGGGAACACAGAGCCTATCTTCATACCATACAATTCCGTCATTACCAACCTTAAACTCCGTGTGCTTACATTCTTCAACATTTTGCGCTATGGCCCACAGCTCACCGTCATCTTTCTCGAGCTTCCTTAATTTGCAGTATAAGGTTCGACTCCACCTTCATACTAGCCCAGTATCCATCAAAACCTCGTACACATAGCTCAACATCCAAACGTTCTAAGTCACGAATAATCCTAGGTTCAATCTCAATACTTGCAAGAATGCCTGATTTCCGGCTAAGTGCGTCAGCAACTACATTAGCCTTACCAGGATGGTACTGAATGTTGGTGTCATAATCCTTAAGAAGTTCTAACCATCTTCTTTGTCTCATGTTAAGTTCTTTCCGAGTGAAAATATACTTGAGACTCTTATGGTCGGTGAAAATATCACACGTCTCTCCATACAAGTAATGTCTCCAGATCTTCAACGCGAACACCACAGCAGCTAACTCAAGGTCATGAGTTGGGTAATTCTCCTCATACGGTTTCAGTTGTCTTGAAGCGTAAGCTATCACCTTTCCATGTTGCATCAAAACACGGCCTAATCCTTTCTTAGATGCATCACTATAAATTTGAAATCCTCCAGAACCAGATGGAAGAGTCAAAATAGGAGCGGACACCAATCTCCGTTTCAACTCCTCAAAACTCTCTTCTCGTTCATCCGTCCATACAAACTTTCCTCCTTTTCTCATCAGTTGGGTTAGGGGCAAAGCTAAACGAGAGAAACATTCAACAAAACGTCGGTAGTAACCAGCAAGTCCTAGAAAACTCCTAACCTCAGTCACTGTTGTAGGTCTTGGCCACTTAGTGATAGCCTCAACCTTAGACGGATCCATGGTGATACCATCAGCAGATACAATATGACCAAGGAACGCGACTTGTTTTAACCAAAACTCACACTTCGAAAATTTGGCGTACAACTTCTTCTTCCTCAGAATCTCCAAAACTATCCGGAGATGTTGTTCATGCTCTTCTTCAGACTTGGAGTAAACCAAAATGTCGTCGATGAAAACGATAACAAACTTGTCGAGGAACTCATGGAAAACACGATTCATTAGGTCCATAAACACTGCAGGCGCATTTGTCAAACCGAAAGGCATAACGAGAAATTCATAATGACCATATCTGGTACGAAACGCGGTCTTAGGAACATCTTGCTCCCTCACACGTAGCTGATGATAACCAGATCTCAGATCAATCTTAGAAAAGAATTTAGCTCCTTGTAGTTGATCAAACAAATCATCTATACGCGGCAGAGGATAACGGTTGAATAGTAATACTGGTTGAGTTCACGGTAGTCGATACATAGCGCATACTTCCATCCTTCTTCTTCACAAACAAAGCGGTGCACCCATGGAGAAACACTGGGTCGAATAAATCCATTCTCTATCATCTCTTGCAGCTGCTCCTTCAACTCCTTCAGTTCTATAGGTGCCATACGATACGGAGCCTTCGAAATCGGTTCAGCACCAGGAATTAACTCAATGCTAAACTCAACTTCTCTAGCTGGGGGAATACCGGGAAGTTCATCGGGAAAAACGTCAGTGAATTCACAAACAACAGAAAGGTTTTCAATGTTAGGACTCTCTAAAGATGTGTCCTTAACAGATGCCAGAAAACCTTGGCACCCATGAGCAAGCATGGTCCGTGCCTTCATAGCAGAAATAAACTTAACAGATTTGAGAGGTTGAGAACCATAATAAACAAATTCAGGATGTTTTACGTCTCCAAAGATCACTGTTCTAGCATAGCAGTCAATTGAAGCTCTATGATAAGCCAACCAATCCATGCCTAGAATGATATCAAAGTCGACCATATCGAGAGGATACAGATTTGCAAATCGAATACGATCATCAAAACGAAGAGGACACTTAACGTATTTATGATCAATGACCATGTGGTTTTTTCATAGGCGTCGAAATCGATAAGTGATTCGTTAGCGGTTTGGGCTTCATATTAAGTTTCTTAGCAAATGTGACAGATATAATGGAGTGTGTGGCACCGGTATCAAATAAAGCGAAGACAGAATAATCATCAATGTAAAGAGTGCCCGTAATGGTACCTGAAGTGCGCTCCGCCTGATTTCGAGTAGTAGCATAAACACGTCCAGTAGTAGGTGGCGGCTTGGTGTAGTTTCCAGGAATCACCGGGTTCTTCTTAGGGCAATCCTTGATCTTGTGAGTAGTGGAACCACAAGAGAAACATCCACCAGTGGCCTTAAAACACGGTCCCGGATGAGCCTTTCCACAAGTAGTACAGATAGGTGGGGAAGGCAAAACCTCAGCTGTATCCTTTCTTGACCGAAGATCCAAAAGCACGACCTGTTTTGATC
>OU343218.1:157847711-158020024 GCA_910596185.1 Chrysanthemum makinoi
TACAGCGGCAAATAACCTCTTTTTGACCTAATGGAGTTACGTCGTGAACTTTGGGAAGAGTTACGCCGTAACCTCTTGATAAGTTGGACTTTTAGGTCACGCAATAGTTACGGCGTAATGTGAGAGATGAGTTACACTGTAACTTCTTCAAAATAGGCATACTGTGATAAATCTTTAGTAATGTTTCCATTTCCGCTCTTTAGCTCCAATGCTCGAATTTACCCTGAAGTGTAAAACAATGGTAAACAAGCGTAAATCCATATAAATGATATAAATAACGAGCATTAATGGGGGAAATTGACACTCAATAATCAGGACTATTTGATGTTATCACATAGCATCCAAAGATTCTTGGAGTTCATTTCTTCACCTTAGAAGACCAGGTATAATCTGCCTTGAACGAGCACACATAGGTGGATCAAACCAGGAAATGAAATCACAATGTGGGTCCTATAATGAAGTATTAACATCAGTTAGTATCCTAAAACATTTCATCACGCGTTACCCAAACATGTTTGTTGCCGGCCTCACGTGTTAGTGATGGGCATTTTTGCGTGTCACCAGTGACAAATGTATCCACTACATACAGTCTAAGTTAATATTAGCTTGGCCGTAGTGGGTTGCCAAATTCACGAATGAGGTGTGGATGATGGTACAAAACCGTGTGTGACTTCCAATACATAACCTCCTTTTTTTATACTTGAAGGGTCTTTTTTTCTTGCCTATTGGTAAGCCGACTCGCTGCTCGAAGAGAAAGTGAAGGTTTGTTTTGTGTTTTCTTTTAATATGGAGTGTGTATGATTAAAGAAATTGACTCCTCAAGCCATGGTTGTTAAGATTCCGATCCTGATCTTAGGATCTTACGATTTTATGATGCTACTCAGCGAAAAAGGTCCTGATCCTACGTAGGATCTTGGCAAACATAAGATATCATAAGATCCCGATCTTGAATATAGGATCTTAAGATCGTATCCTATCCGATCTTACTTTTCTCGAACAACAAACTTTTTTTATAAACTTTAAAAAACAACATGTTAATCTTCTTAAAAAATCTATAATCATAATTTATGATAACATTTTCATGAAATATTCCTATAATTTTCTGTTTATGATATATAGTAATTTGTAGATTTGTATATTAAGAAGGTTATTAAGAAAATGGCATTATATTAGGATCTTAAGATCCCGATCCGATCTTACGATCACGATCTTGTAAAGACGAAAACAATCCTGGGTAGAATCCCGATCTTGAAAACCTTGCCCCAAGCTGTCATTCCTTTACTATATCATTCAAGAGGTCGCTATTTGGAATGATAATGTTGGCTAGTAGTAGTCTACATAAGATGAGCTTAATGTCCAGGGGATGAGTTGCTATGATTAGATAGTACTGTTCTATTGGATTATGCATTTGTGAGAATGTGTATGTTATGAATCAAAGAATGACAGAGGAGTACTCAGGATCACTTATCTTGGAATTGTATGATTTGGTACAAGTGGGCTATGTTTGGGCTAATGAAATGTGAATGATGTTGGAAATAAGTAAGAAAAGCAGCTATGAATATAGTCATGAAAAATGAGACTTTTTGGTCATAGCTTTGCTCTTATTTATGAGGATGTTGTTGCTTACATTCCCGGAGGAATATACACTGTAATTAATGATGTCTTGTCTGTTATCTTCGCCGCTGCCGCCACCGCTGTCTTCTGCTCAGATCCGTTACCATCCGGTCTCTTCTGCTCAAATCTGTTGTGGTCCGTCATCGATGGCTTGCAGCTGCCTTGGGTTTCGACTTTAGATCTGTTTGGTATAGTTCTGGCTCCTTTAAGGATGCTCAGTTTTATCTTCTATGTATGTTTTGTGTACTTATGTAATTTCGCTATCTTCATATGTTGTGTCTACCAAAAGCTCACCTGGTGATCCCCCACCCTTGATGGTGTTGTAGAGTCAATACAACTATTACAGACAGTCTTGTTTGGCTTAACTTGTTACCTTGTGTATTTTGTTTGGCAAGTCGGTTTTGATTTTGCCCATTATGTTCGATGTAACTTGTTGTGTTCAAATTACCTCCATTTGTGAGGAGTGAAATGTTATCTCTGTTCAAAAAGCATATGGTACACTTCTTCTTAAGATTAGGGATTTTAATATCATACTTGTTTGTATATTTATGGAAATACAAAAATTATTTGACAGTAATGCCATTTTTTTGTTAGAGACTACCAACGGTGTAATCTTTGTAAATGAAAGGTTGAAGACTGCCACACTCAATAGCCTGAAAATACACTCAAACCGATTGCAAACTTGATGCAACTATGTTTTGCATACACGAACAGAGTAGGGATAAAAAACAAAAACAAAAACAAAAACAAAAAACCTTTAAATGATAATGATGAGAAATAACTATAACCACACATATAAGATGCATTGACTTGAATTAGATGTATCCTAAATAAGAATTGATACTCACACCACAATTTTTTTATACATGCACCACATTTGGTGCATTACAATTTGTACCGTACAATACTGTTATGCAACAAATGTGGTGCATGCATCAAAAAATGTGGTGTGTGTATCCTAAATACTTTCAACGATGCAAGGTAGTAACTAGCTACACATTTGACGCGCAAAGGACGAAAAAAACATGAGAATCACCCAACTTGATGAAATGCATCTATGAAATATGTATGTGCATCTAATTTTGAGTTAGAAAAATATATTATGATGCATCTAAAATACTAAGGATGCATCTAATTTAAGTCGATACATTTCTAATGTGATTATGGTTATTTCTCATCCTTCTAGTTTTAAGATTTCTCCTCATTTGATTCTAAGTCTACAAAAATAAACTAATCTTAACTTGAGGCAATAACTAAACAAGCATTTAGCAGCTCACCACCATGGGGTAATCCCTTAATTCACCAATCTTATAAACAAGTTTCTAAGGCAGATAGCAATTACAAACCCCCAACAAGAATGCAAGTTTAACATCCCCTCAAAGGCAAAAAGCTAAAGAAACACCAATGAAGGAGCACAGAGCACAGATGGCTCCTTTAACACAGACACATGCTACAATATATCCAAACTCTACAACTTGGTTAAAATCTGAAACACCACAAGTTCCTTATGCACAACACGATCATCTTTCTCTAGTGGGCTATACATCTCCAAGCATATGCGGGAATCAAAGCATTTCTTCATACTTGTTCACAAACACACGCCAATGTGGCAGAGAACGAGAAAGATAAGTCTTTTTTTTGTCAATCATGAGGCTACAGGAAAATGCTAGCAGGAAGCATGATGCCATAGGAAGTACTCATAGTCATAGTTCCATTGACATGGCAATTAGTTGACGTTAATTGACAATCTTCATCTTCTTTTGTCACTGGCTGATTATCCTCAGTTTCTACCACCACTTCATGCTCCCGCTTATTTTTTCCCTTTTTTATAACTCTTAAAAATTCTGTTAGTGCATAACGCATCCACTCGTAGCGACACAATACAAATGCTTCGTCAATCACCACCTGTAGCCCGATAAGAATGTAAATCATCTTTTCATATAATTAGATTATAATAACTCGTATTTACCCATTTTCTGTCTCTGTTGTTTCGTTCTGGCCATGCTTCAAGCTCTTCGGTCACTTCTAATGCAAACATGTATCCTTTGCATCCTCCTTCGTTGATACCAGCTTCTTGCCTAGTCTTACTTTTAAACTCCCACACTCCAAGGGGATTTCCCTACACGCAAGAAACGTCAAACAACTGTCTTAGGTGGTGTTTCAGCAAGCACTTTGAATGTGATTAAATTAGAAGCAAAACATTAAGCTACAGAAAATAGTTTTTGATGTGTTATAGTACTAATCAAATAATCAGAGGTTTCAGTTTTTCAAAAAGGTTGACTATTACGAAATTAATTCATGAAAATGACCCAAAAATATTAACATGTCTGTCAGTCTGTGGGAAAAAGGAGAGACGTCTGTGAAATGGAGTAAAGTAAACATATGTTGCGGAATAGCAAATCCGAAAACCAGCCTTAGAAGCTCATTAACGAAGACAGAAAAGTTTTTATCAACAAAATTATACCATGATAAAATCTGGATGAGTAACTAGTATTACTTAGCAAAAATTAACATGCAGCAGAAACAACCTACTTTAATAACTCCTCTTACTCCAGCTTCCTCTAACGCTTCACGACAAGCAGCTTCTTCAACAGTCTCGTCACTCTCCCATCCACCCTGAAATATTATGCATACCACCATTTACAAATCACTTTATACCAAAACTAACCACATTAAAGGAGGAGGAAAAATGCCTACCTTTGGGAATACCATGTCATCTCGGTTTGGTGAAGATACCATCAACACTTCTATTCTGTTCTGGTCTTTACATTTGACCTGTCTGTAAGGAATACACCTGTTGCATAGATGTTGATGGTGAGCTTATACCAGAAACAACATGTCTGTTATAAAAATGACTGAAAAATCACTTCTTTGACTTGATATTATGCTTTTACATAGAATTAACAAAGTGTGTCACAGCTCTCTGACTTGATGAATAAACGACGATAGCTTGAGCAAGTAGGTGAGCAAGAAAATCTATAACAGGGGTGCGGAAATTACAAACTGATTACAATTTTAAACACCTTACAAAGTATAAAGGGGGTGATTGTCGTGCTTGCACTCCAGTTCTCCTCAATGGACAATAGACATGAAATAATTTAATTAATTACCACCTATATGAAGGGCCAGTGTATCAGAACCACAACCAGAGAACTACGACAAGGTTAAAGTGGACAGGTTTCCTAGCCAGTTGAAACGGGTTGGGCTGCCAAGCGCCACCACTTTATATCTTTCTATAGATGGTTGATATATTACAAGTGATCACAAAAAATGAGGATCCAATTTTCTTTAGTAATGCAATTTAGGAGGTTGTATCTTGCAAAAACTAGTACATTGTGGACTTGTGGATGACTTCTAAAGTCTAAAGTCTAAACCGTTCGACATGCTTGACCTGTTTTTTATAGCTATATTTCTAATTTATTTTGTTCGATCCATTAGCAAAATTCTACAACCAAAATTGACAAAGTTTCGTATATCTGTTTTTGAGTTTCTTTTGAACCCCAGCATAGAAAGAGGAGTGAAAATCTTCCAAAGTATGGTACAACATACTGGTTGTCAGTTTAACTTATGTTCCCACTACCCAAAAAATTAGACCAAATTTGATTATGTAAATTCAACATGAACTTTATAAATAAGTAAGAGAAGAATATTCCAAACTTAGTGAACCTTTTATAAAGTAAACAGTATCATGCACAAACTATAAGAATATATCCACACACTGCAACATCTCTAAGAAGGTTCTCCCACATAAAGGTTGCAACAATTCAACAAACACGGCTTATCAAATCTCATTTTCCAAGCCCGCGATTTAGAAATTAGAGATATCCAAGCTTTCTTGTCTGCTTGTCTTAGTTGTCGATTTTCTGAATTAATTTTTTTTTTATGTTTTGTCTTATTCTAGAGCAAGATGTCCTTGTTTGCTATAGTTATCCGAATATGTGAAGAATTTATCATTGTTAATTCTTCTTGCCATATTGCCATAATAATCAATGTAGGCCCCTTGTGGGGGAAGGATAAGGAGGAGACACTTATGGCCCATGAGGCCATGACTTTCTAGTAGAAATCCTACTCAACACTTCTAGAAAATTAAATGACCTGTACAATGTTATCATCATTTTATTAAGTATCTATGTTCTAGGGGTGTTTATCATTGAGTTTTGAAAGTGACTATCTCAATATGGCCTTTTCGAGAGCACAACAACAATACCCAATCCCGTCTGAACAAGTTATGGGGGAGGTGAAATGTAGAACATATAGTATTCAGGAGTTAAAGAATTTATTTTGATATATCGACTTCTTTAGAGGTCGTTTACATTTAACTCCTTAACACCATTTTCAGCTTATTCTCATTATTCCATAGCACATGATCACTATCAAAACGCAACACCAAGCACCCTTAAAATGATATACCATTACTATTAGTACATAAAGCTTAAACATGAATTAATACAGGGTGTTTGTTTAAGCATATTTTTGGGCTTACGAGGTCATTTGACTCAGCCTATATTTCATCAGCTAAATTTTTTCCGGCTTATTAAGACTTAAATATGAAAAATAAACCCATAAGCAAAAAAATGAGCTTACGAGATATAAGCCGAGTCAAATAAGTTTGTAAGCCCAAAAACATGCTACCATCAATTGGAGAACATGGATAATGATTAACCAATTATTGGTAAACACCAATTATTTAATATTCAACAATAATACAATTAACATTATGAAATTAATAAAAAAAGAAAATGCGTGAGATATGATAATGCTAAAACATTATCAATTTAACAACAATAACAATACCCAATCCCGCCATAGGGCGGGGCAAGGAAGGTAAAATGTAGACAGTTACAGCCTAGCCGAACCGAAAGAGACTGCTTCCGGACAAAAACATTAAAAACATTATCAATTCAAATTCCATAAAAGTAACATACCCAGAAACCAGACGAAGATTATTATCATAACGCTGCAGATCCCGACCCTTTCTTGCTACAATTGATGACATCATAACCTTTTTTTTAAATCTTAAAAAACACACACACAAAATCAAACCAATCATTCAATGTATCTTACATTAAATAAACATTAAAAATAAAAAGGAGAAATTATAAGATAGAATGAAACACACCGTAACGTAAGGTGAGGACACAAAATCAAATTGGGAAATCCATAGCAGTTCTTAGGGACTCAAAAGTTGATGAATCAAGCGGTGAAATAAATTTCATGGATCGATGGATAAAAAATTTAAGTGCAAATATAGATCGAATGAAAGGGTTCTATTTTATATATATATATATAGGGAAATGAGTGAGGGATGAAAGGGATTAACGGGTAACCGTTAAATTTATAATTTGTGAACTCCCTCCATTGTGAAAAAGCTTTGATGATGTTGATGGTTTTGTTTGTGGCCTTGTAGATGTATTAAACAAAACTTATGCGTTTACTTTGAGTCAACTCTTTTTGTTTTTGGTTTTGGTTTTGTGAACACAAATGAATGCGGGTTTACACACTTGTATTTGTTTTGTTTTTGTTAGTTATGGTGTCATCTTTGGGACCTGTGATGGGTAATATTTGTTGGATTTGAGTTGAGCACGAACTAAACGTTGTCTCGTGGTGTCACAAAAATAGAATAAAATGTTAGTATCTCGTAGTGTTAATTTAAAAACCATGATTTTTCTTAATTGCATTTGGTTTAAAAGAAATTATGCTTCTAATTTGAAAATGGTTATGCATTCTGTCACTTCTAAATTTCTAAGAGCATTAGGTACCCTGAAGCCGTCCCGGTGGTGCTATGGAGAAAAATGATGCTACATCAGCAACTTTTCTCATAACACTGCATAGAGAATTCACAACACCAAAAACAAAAAAACAGCATCTCCTCATATAACACCGCCGATTTTGGTATAAATCATGCATTTTAAGACCCCACATATTTAACTAAAATTAAATTTTCATTAATAACAAAAATACATAAAAAAAAAAACATGTATTAGTTATAATATTAGTTATTTTCTTGCTTAATGAGTTTTCAAATGAAAAAAAAAAAAAAAAAAAAAAAAAGTTTATAATAGGCCTAATATCATGTCTTAAAACTTAATGGGCCTAAAAATATTACTAGTATGTTTTATACCTAACCCTACACACAAAAACGCATTCTACCCTTATACTTTCATTCTTGCGGTCAACAAAAATCTCATCACCAACCTCATCTCATCTTCATACAACAAACAATTTCGTCTCTTCAAATTAACAACAAACAATTTCGTCCATTTTCTTATCTCATCTTCATAGCAAAGCACCTTATATTCACAACAACTGAAAAAACAAGATAACGCCAAAAAAAGGAAAATGCGAGGCTTTCGGTACGTTCTTGCCAAGCCATAAAGTCACATTTTCCAGGGACCATTTAATTTGAAGGTCGCTGATGGCTTAGGACAGCTAAAAAACGCAAGGCACGGTGTGTAGAGCTTGGCTTCGGTCAGATCGCGTTTCCGAAAAACCAAACCGACCTTGGCGCAAGTTCAGGCTTGACCGCAAGTTCAATATAGATCCAAAATTTACCATAGATCCAATAAACCAATAATAGCCAATTCATTTTTTTATTGATAAACTTTCACCATTTTTAAAATTAAATATCACCATGCAAACCGCTTAATCGATTCGCAATACGATAAAATGCATATATCATCATTTGCGGAAATTAAATTATCTTTCATAGATATGCACACCTACTATATATTTTTAAAAATTTTTTTTTTCAAAATTTCGGTCAACAAAAATCATATATGATTTGTGAAAATTATCATATATGATTCGATTTTAATCACATATGATTTTTGAGAATATATATGATTGAAAAATCATATATGATTCGTAAAAAATCGAATCATACATGATTTTCACAAATCATATATGATTGAAAAAATCATATATGATTTTTCGACGGAATTTTGAAAAAAATGTTTGTTTAAAAATATATAAAAGTGCATATCTATAGAAAGATAATTTAATTCTCGTCACGATGGTGTATTTTTTTATATTTTGAAGATTTACCGTTTGTAAGATATGTTGTTTTTAAAAAATGTAAAAAATGATTTTGTATTAATTTAGATAAAAAAAAATGGTTAATGTGATTGGTTCGGTTCATTTTGTTTCTACATTAAATATGAAGTTATATTGATCTCAACTCGGGTACCCAAAGCTCTAATACTGATTCCGGCACTATTTCCACCAATTTGGCCAACTAACCTTAATTTTACAACGACCAAAATAAGCGTTGTATGAGTTTCTCACTTTTAGGTAAAGTTAAATGTATAAAAGAAAACAATTTATATTCGATTTAATATCATATGAAAACAAAATATTCTTTACATACCAAGTGATAGAATCTTCGCACTCTGTCTTCCTCCATTTTTATTTGATCTAATATATGAGATTAATCCTAACAATTTAAAAAACATATTTTCTTTTTCTTTTTTTTAAATATTAATATCTTTCAAACCGTTAATCGTTAAGCGAAAAAAAAATATACCATTACGACAAGCATTGAATTGTCTTTCTATAGATAGACACTTTGATATACTTTCGACAAATTTTTTTCTTCATGTTTTTCACTTTTTTTTACATTTTTTCGTTACTGAAATTTGCATGAAAAAGATCACATGTGATTAAAGACTAATTTGGATATCACATGTGATATTACGTATCATATGTGATTTAACACTAATATCACATGTGATATTCAAATTACTGTTTAATCACATGTGATTTTACATGCAAATCTCATATTCGAAAAAAAAAGAAAAAAGGTGAAAAAATGATTATTTTTGTCTTTTTTTTCAAAGTATATCAAAGTGTCCGTATATAGAAAGATAATTAAATGCTTGTCGCGATGGTGTAATTATTTTCGCTTAACAATTAACGGTTTAAGAGATATTTATAGGTGAAATAATAATCTCAACCATTGATTTCTTTTTAGATGGAGGGTAAGGATGAGTCCCTTGGTATGTGTGAGAAAAGTTTGTTATGTAAAATAACTCTCATCTTTATATTCAAAGTTTGTTATGTAAAATAACTCTCATCTTCCTCTTACGTATTTTATGTCATGTATAGCTCGCTAATTCTTAGTCGTAAAATTACATGGTTAAAAAGATTTGTGGAAACAAATTTGAGGAATATAAAGATGAAAATTATATCACTACTCTAATTATAAACTTGATTATTGATGCTGTAAATAAAGTTGTTAGACTTGATGGGGGATCATTGTTAAAGGTAAAAATCTATAAATACTTTATATACACACATTTATAACTAATTATGTTTTCTCTACTTTAGAAAGCTCATTAAGGTGAATACATATGTTGATCCAAACACTCACTCTGCTATAACCACAAAGTCAAAGATTGTGCAGAACATTTACAGAGTTACAAGTCCTCCCAAGATGAAAGTTCTTCATAATTGTTGCTTAATTAATTGTAATAGAATGTAGTTTCAGTAGCTTAATAGTCTGTATCAATTGTATGAGTTAGCTAGCAAGATAGTTTAGTTGACTTTTTTCACTTTGACTTTACATGTATAAATAGTTTACTCTGTATCCATTTGTCATTTAAGTGAAATAATATCATTTTCATCGCCTCTCAAGTTTCTCAATATGGTATCAGAGCAAAATCCGCTCTAACAAACTCTAACAAACTTCGACCACCATAACCAATTCAAACCACCACAAAACCACCTGTTAGGATCGTATTTAGGTTGAATATGGTGAATCGGGAGGTCGGGTATGATGGAAGTATAGAACCTCCATGGTTAGAAAGATGAAGTAAAAAGAGAAGGGAAAAAACTTGTTTTTATTAAATAATGAAAAGGAAAATTACACTAAGAGTCTCACCCCTCCATGAAAGTACAGAGGGGTATATATAGCCTAACACAAACATAACTATTACAATATCACATAACTAGTCCATGTGTTTCGGCTTAATAAGATAGCTAATGTAATCCCCGTAAATGTCGTTCCATTTACATGTTATGAGCGATTGATGCAGGTTTTACTGATCAGGTTTTAATATTTATAAAGTCTCGTTATACCTATGGTCTACCCTAGTGCACTAACGGGCAGTGTACCCGGTCGTGTGTAGTGTAGTAATCGGTAAAGCCGAGGTCGTCCCAAGAGCTATGTATGTTGGATTATTACTAAGTCTAGGTGTCACAGATTTATAATGGTTTTGATAAGGAATTAATTAATTAAACTACTAAGGCAGATAAAGCAAATAAAAGGAAGATAAAAGGTAAATGGTAAATCAATAGAGGAGAGTGGTGTTAACCTAGTTAATCCTCCTAGATAGTTATGCCTACGTCTACTTACTTCCAATTACTTGTGTGGGGTCAAAGTCGAGAGGACAACATTTGGTCAATTCGCCCTAACGTATCAACAAAGATGCCACCACAGAGAAGTCGTGTCCCCTCATAAGTCTTGTTGTTCCCGGTCCCCTAAGCCAAGTCATTAAGTACCGCTACATGCTAGATTTATAATAGTGAGTGCCCGGTCGTTAGCAACTTAAACACTCACCCCTTAATTCTTAAGTTCATCCAAACGGTAGGTGATCAGTTGGTCAAATCGCACAAGTAGAAAGGGTCGTCCATTGGTTATATCTTACCCTTCCGTCTCGGTCAAGTTCACCTAGGGTCGAGGTTGGTCATATCTCCTAGGCAATTGGCCTCTACCGCCATTCAAAACTACCAAACCAAAGGTGGCTACCAATAAACTATGCATGCATACACTTAAAAATAATTGTACGGAAGTAATGTAAATGCAAACAAAACAATTAAGGAATCATAACTAGGCCGGCACCAAGAGGTGCTTAGCAGCGCATATTAATCATACAAACCAATTCAATATTCAAAGGTACAAAACACATTAATTGAAAGTAAATAAAATATAAAATGCTAATGTTTATCGTAGGGGAGTGAATTCTCCCTTGGAGACAGCTCCAGATGCTCCTCTAGACTCGCTTGAGCTTTTCCCACGTTTCTAATTGTTGTGTGTGGAATGGGATGATTAGAAATGCTAGAATTGGTGGGGTATTTATAGGCAGATATGGGTTACGGCGTAACATAACAAGAATTCTTGTTACCAGTAACCTTCAATTCCTTCTCATATTTTGCACTAGATCTCTGAAGTTACTGGTGCGTAACCTTATTAGTGGTTTACGCCAGTAGTCTTCAATAAACTTGTTACGCCGTAGTTGATGGAATACTTACGGCGAAGTTATCATTGGCGCGTGGAACCTCATTTGACCTAATATAGTTATGTCAGTAGCCTTTGGGAAGAGTTACGCCAGAACCTTCGATGAGTTGGTTTTCTCGAGTCACGCAATAGTTACAGTAATGTGAGAGATGAGTTACGCCGAATCTTCTTCAAAATCGAGATACTATGATAAATCTTTAGATAATTCTCCACCGTCTCTTTAGCTCCAATACTCGTAATTTACCTGAAAGTAGAAAACAATGGAAAACAAGCGTAAATCCATATAAATGATATAAATTACAAGCATTATCGGGGGAAATTGACACTTAATATTCAGGACTATTTGATGTTATCAGCGATCCCAAAAATCTTCCCCCAATGGGATGACATAAGGGATTACTTACAACATTTCCTACAAGTACAAAAACAAATAAAGAAAAGTCTTCATAAGCTCTTCAAATGCTGAGGATGACGACAATTGACGCTCTTTGTCTTCATCTTGTACCTCGACTTGAGAACTTTTTTCTTCACTCGTAGGCAAATAATGTAATATGCATGAACTGGATTAACTTCCCCTCAATTCATGCTGCATGTCTTTAGCAGCTTCTCCGTACACTTCTTTTTGGGGAAGTTTGTAACACCCCCAAATTTGGTTTAGCGGAAGCATACGTGTTATTTGGGAGCGTTACAGGATCGGTGAATCATGACACAAGTAATAAAGAACGGAATACACACTCCGTTTAATTCCATACAATATTTTAAAACATTATCTTACAATATTGTTTTAGATAAATGGGCACATCCCATTAGTTTTAGTGGTCCCAATGTAAAACATCAAGCTTATCGTGTAAAAACACTTTTTTTAATACTACTACGACCATTTACCCGCTTCTTGCCTTGCCTTCATGATCATAACTTAAACACCTGAGAAAATATGCTAAAAAGGTCACTAAAAGTCTGGTGAGTTCATAGGTATAAGTTAAAATAGTAAGTTTGGACCATAAGCAAAGTCATATAATCATTACAACGAATATAATGATATATGGAGGAAAGTCTATTACGTTAGCTCTAAGTTCATGCAACCGATACTACGACAGTTTCTTTATGCTAAAAGATGTCATACAATATAGGGGCCCATAGCGAGTGTTTTGTCCCTCTACATTCGGTTCCGACATGGTATACGCTTTGGCCTAAGCATGGCCAATCGAATCCGGAGAGTCACCCTCAATAGATCTATTTATAACATTCTGCGTTTCCCAATGGGTAATTGACGGTTCATGAAAAAGGGCATTCTCTAGGGACATAAGGGCTTAGGCTAAACCACGTAATAGTAATCATGTAATAGTTTTGGTCCATAAAAGGTTTTGCATATTTCTCACCCCAAAATGTATAAAACAATTTATCACGTAAAAGAGGGGCTATGAAAACTCACCTTGGCAAATGTGCAATCCAAATGTGGGATTAGTGATGATTGTGGAGCGGCACCACACTTAATCCTAGATAAGGAGGGTAATATTTTAGTTCATTGTTTTAAGTATTTGCTTACTCAAAATAGTTTAAGTGTATTAAAGCTAAACTTTAGTTTGTAAAATTTATAAAAATGATCTTACTAGTAAGTATATGAAATATATATACTCTTCATGTTGACATTAATATGGTTTTAATATCCAAAGTTTGATATGAAAAATAATTATAACATTCCACTAGTAAGTATATAAATGTGTATATACTTATTTAAGTTGACACAAAATGGTATTGTCAAACTTGTATATATATATATAATTGATTTATTTTCTAATTGTATTTAGAAAATATTCAAGTTACATTTGAAGACTTTCGAATTTAATCTATGATAAAATGATATAGCGGTCTTTATTTGTTTGTCAAAATTGCCCCGAGATACATGATTTTCTTCTAATAGATCCCTTGACATATATATGTGTTTACTTCGGTCAAGCGCTTAGACGTTAACTTTGACGTAAAATTTATTATGTAGACTATGCCGAAAACATTTGTTTCATTGTATCATCACATTTCCCTTTTGTTTATTTGACGTTGCATATGAGTGTAAGTCTAAGCTAGAAGACTTGAATATGTAGTAGACGAGTTATATTTATAACAATTTTCCTCGTTTACGTTAAGTGTTTCATTTTTGTTGTTGACTTGGCTAAGCTACTCAACGCACCCCGTATAGTATGGAACGAGGCCGATGCTCAAAGTGATAGGATAGTCGGATTGGGCCTAGGCCGGTGGTTTATACACAAGGAAGGTTTCGCCCATAGTGGTCTAGGAAATTCTTTTGAGGAAAAGCAATCGTGACCCAATATGGTTTTCAAACAGGAAATACCTAACTATTGGTAACATAACACTACTCAAAGATTTAGTGCTAAGGATGTTCTTTTGCCGCTGGGTCCGAAACAACATTTAGACTCATGATACCAATCGTAACAAGTACACACGCTGCGTAATTAAGCCTATTACCACCATTTTTGTTAACTTAAAAGGCTATACCAACGGGTTCATATTGTGGAGTGACAATACTAATACTAATCGTTAAGGAAGTTTTGAGCTCTCACCAAGACATGTATCAAGTTTCTCCTTTGGAGCAAAGGTGATAAAACCCATTCCCATGCCCATAATCAGGTCGATAACTCGAGGATGATTTAAATGACTCGAGTTGACTAGGACTAACTTCCTACTTAACCATTTTAGCAATGCTCAATGGGTGATCTCGACTTCACACAAGACTCGATATGACCTATCTAACTCTCGCAGCCAAGTTGTTACTTCGACAAGAAAAAATGTCCAAATCAGATTTTGAGTGACACTTTCATTTAACATAATCGTAGGTTTGACAATGGTTTAGGAGCTATTTAGCATATCATCTTTCATTACGAGTTCGACAATAATAGGTTGAGACAACGATCAAAAGTTAACAACAAGTCTCGTGTTCTATATCAATGAGACTCAATTCTTATAACCCTTAACTTCTAGTTTCCTTGTTTCCCCCTACATTTCACGACAGAAAACTTAATCAAGCCAGATTTGCAAATGACCACTCAAGCCTAAGGTAACATAGATTGTTTATCAAGCATCAAGTATCACTAGTTCTTAGTCTAAGTTTTACAAAACTCAACTTTGTTTTCTTTGATTCATAACTCGACAAGACCAAAACAAAAGAACCCAACAACACACCAAGTTTACATGAAAGTTTATTATTCACCAACAAACATAAACATCAAAACACTAAGTTTCATAATCAAATAACCATTTTCATTCAACTCAAATAGAAATTTTAACAAGATGAGATTTAGTAAATTTCTTACAACAAACTTAAGGACAATGAACCGAACCAACCAAGAGTTTACCACTGCCACAACTTCCAATCGACCTAGAGCAAAACACAAATGATGTTTCTTCACCCTTAGAGCTTTCTTATCTTTTTGTGGTGGGACTTGAAGTGTGGCACTCTTGGGGGTCTCATGAAATAAAAAGGAAACACAAGAGGAGTTTTTGGCCAAGCTTTATCATCTTGTAACTTGGTTTGAAGCCAAATTTAGTTAACTTCCAAAACTAAACGAATCTTGGACATAGGCTCAAGATAGATTGGTGTGAAGATTTGTTTCTCTTAGGTGGTTTATCTTGATTTTCCTTGGATTCCATCGAAGGGTAGTGGCGCATCAAGAGGGAATTTGGGAAGTAAAACTTTCATGGATTTGGTATGAGAGAGGAAAGGTAGGATGGATGAATATGTTGGGTTATCTCCTTTGGGGAGATTCACCTAGATGGGGCGGCAGACTTAGAGGAGAAGAAGATATGATATCTTGATATCCTGCTTTTGGGTTTGGCTTTGTCGTGTGTGGTATAAGAAGACAAGAGAGTGATTATTTCACTTTATAAATGAAAAGTTTATTTTTATGTATGATAAGTATGTATGTATGTATTATACTTATAGTATAAATTGTGAAAATGTATGTATATACATTACACTTAGGTATTAATTGTATTTGAGTCTTACAAGAGTTATTGTTTAAGTTATAGTGTGTTAAATATTTTGTGCCCCGTGAAGTCATATTGTGACCAAAGTATCATTGTTTGATAACTTTTAGATGTAATATCTTATGGTTACACATCGGCTGATATCATTATTTTGTGATATTTTTCATTACGGTAGTTTGTCATTTGTTTTATCAAGTCCTTATCATAGTAATGTATGCGCAAGTTCGGTCACTGAGGAAAACGAGATAACCTCTCGTCTTACAATTTAAATCATAAGACAAAATGAAATATTCATAAAATAATATGAATGCAAGAGTGGTGAAATTTTTATTGTATGCGAGTTATCTACTCAAATGATCAGGCAAAGCTTATGCATGCTTCATGACTCATGCTTAGAAATAATAAATTACTAATTTTCGGTTAAATTTTAGTGAAAATTTACCGTGTGTCACAAAGTTTCTGAATCATCTTCCCCCCAAACTGACAACCGTCTTCAGCAGATTCGAAACTTTATGTAGTAGACATGTCTTCTAACTTTTGAAGTTTTCAGTGCGCAGCGGAATTTGTAGATGAGCAATAAACCATACCAAGCAAATCTGTCTTGTCACATAATCACAGTTGTACACAATGCGGAAAATCCGTTCGGGGGTAACATGCATGAAATCAACAATATATTCTCACGTATGTAGACGCTTCACACCAAACAAACCACGAAAGATGAAGTAATACAACTTCCCCATGATTGTTGCGGTCTATCAAAATAATAATCACATGTGAATATGCAAATACTCGATAAAATGACATCATAACATCATATGTAGGTAACTTCACACAAAATAACCCCGTGAAAGTTGAGACGATAACACCGAAGTAAGACGTTTGAACCACAGATCATCTCATTTCTTCCCTCTGATTGCAGAAAATCGTGAAGGGAAAGGGTTTTCGCAAAAAAGGCAAAGAAAGCACATGGCATATACTCTCTATTCCCCCCGATGTTTTTAATGAATCGGAAACATACACCGCGTATGTTGATGATGAAATTGAAGACAACGTAACTGTATATGTCCAATTAACCGAACAAGTGTGAAGTACCATAAATATCCCATGAGAATCAACTGCTGATAAAACTTCTTTGCTCATTTATACTCCTCTCAGCCAACTCTTTACCGACCGCATTATCATTCTGACGGCTCTTTGTAGTGACTATTGATGGATAAAACTCAATATGATGAACTTGAGACTGAAGTAAAATAACCCGAACTTGTAACTTAAACTTGCACTATTATCATACTAAGAACCAATACAGAGAATTTCAATAAATGTAGAATCATATACCCATCCATCCATCCTTAATTGTATATGAAATTCTCTCGAATTATCCACAGCTTTTTGTGACACTTGAGCACTACAACGTAACTCCTTTAAAGTGATAGGTATACGTTGTGAGCACAACAACGTAACTCCTTACATCAGGTATAACTAGACAACTCAAGTCTTTGTTATTCGTAATGGTTAAAAGCTCGAACAAGGATCTCGAAGAATCATGCATCCAACCAACCCCGATATCTTCAGATACTAAGTACACGCACTCGTGAAATCCCACTTCAACCTAAAATAAATAATAAAGAATTAACGTCGTAGTCACATCTTGCGGTTACATTCCCAAAACTAGCCTTCGTTACTTTAAAATGAACTATGATAATGGTTTTCCCGATCTTGTCAAAAATGCATCCCCGCGAATATTTGCAATAACCAAAAATACCATTCTTTCGCCAACAATATACCAAAAATAACACATTGTTAAAAATACTATGAATATCAAAATTTTAGTCCAACACACGGAAGATTTGAGATCCAAAAAATAAGACATAAGCCTAGTCCATAATATGTTAGTCTGTCCAATAATATCACGTTTGATATTGTATTAAATCCATTCAGCTCAAGAAAGATTAGGATGATATAAGTGAGTCCAATAACCATTTAGACGAAATGTAAGCCCAATCCAACAACACCTTACCCTAATAATTCGTGTATAAAACTATTCTTACACACACTTTACCCAAACTTTCTAACCCTAATCCATCTTAAGACAAACGCAGTCACACTCCTGCATCTCTCACCCAACGTTATTTTTGTTTAATCTGTGCCACAAGGATACACGAAGTCCATTTGATTTCAGCTTCAAGGTATTTAATTTTCAATATCCGTCACCGAAACAAAGAATTGATATGAGCAAATATTGTTCTTGTCTTTCTTTTAATAGTTTCTAATACTGGAGAAGAAGTTTAGCTTCGAAAATGGTCTATGATGAGTTGTGTTAAGGTCTTTAAATCTTTTAAAGATTTGTTGCAAATAATATTCGAACACAAATCTGAGATCCTTTTAATTTTTTTTCTTTTTCGTTCTAACCGAATGAAAGACGACTAAAACACGATTTTTTTTTTATTTTCTTTTAAAGATTTGGATATTGAAAGAAGTTTATATTTCAAAAAGATCTATGATGAGGTTACTTCACACACTAGAAATCTTAAAGATTCGTATGAAGTGTGATTAAAACTGAGATCTAACTTATTCTCTTTTGTATCGATTCTTGGTTGGGTTAGATGTAGATCAAAGTTATATGTGAGTTGACTCGGTTAACGCCATCAAAAAGTCCACTCGGCTAACGCCATCAACACGGGTTCCAAACGATCCATCATGAGATACCAACAATCCGAGCCAATGATCCATCCAACTCTTGAGAGACCTATCAATCAAGAACCCAAACCCACTCTAGAAGATGAGTATAAGGAGCTCCACCAAGAAAAACCGGTTCTTGAAATCTTGACTCATGCTCTTTACTATAATGCTTTAAAAGATAAATATGAGCAAGAACTAAAATTAGGAGAACGTGGGTCCGCATTTTGTGAAAAATAAGTTACCTAAGAAGTTAGATGATCCCGGGCTATTCATTCTTCCGTGTAGCATTGGAAATTCCAAAACTTTCGACACATTAGCCGACTTAGGGTCAAGCATCAACCTTTTTCCATTGTCCCTCCATAAAAACCTTAACTTAGGAAAAATAGAACCAACGAAAACCATCTTAGGTTTAGCTGACGGTAGTATTGCATATCCGGTAGGGATAATAAAAGACATGGTAGTACACATAGGTCGATTAACTCTTTTGGTGGATTTCCATGTGCTAGACATGAATAAGGACCCAACATGCCCATTATTTGTTGGAAGAGGATTCTTAGCTACCGCTAGTGCCATAATTGATTGTAAGATGTTTAAGATAGTGGTAGGAGAAGGGAGTGCTAGGTCAATTTACGATGTCAAGAAGCACATCTACTACAAAGAGGATGAACAAATACCATATGAGATCATGTTGGATAGAAGACCATCTAGATATGGACCTTGGACCAATAGAGATTTTGTAGGCCCTCAACGACCTTTCTATCTAGAAGAAACCTTCGTGAGTAACGCAACTCTCAATGAACAACAATTGGCTAGTGACATTGAAGTGAACCCGTTCGAGGATACTTTAGTGTTTAGGAAGATGACCGAATTCCTAGGAACCTTGCCCATTAATCTTAACATGAATTGGTGGAAAGTTGAGAGTGAGAAGCGTAAGTATAATTGGAGTTGGGATAGACCACCTAGTGATGGGAATGGAGAATGGCACATTAGGATGACAATCTATGATCCCGATGGAGAGAAGTTTGAAAGGCATGCCGGACTAAGCGTACTAATAGGAAGTTAAAAGATAAGTTTGATCCCTATGACATTCTTGAGGATAAACTTACTTACATAGGTACGTAGGAGCACGACTTCGAGTCTAGTGATTCAGGGGGGACCAATTATAGTATAGGGAAACTTAAACGTATTAGGTTTGAGTCCACGGATATCGTTCCTAGCGAAGGATGAATGGAGTTTTAAACTCACGTAATTCGAGATTTGAATGGTTAAAAGTGATTTTAGTGATTTCTAAACTACGGGGCAAGGAATAATAATGAAAGGCAATTAAAATAACTAACTCTATTGTGCAAACAAGAAATTATGACTAATTATGCAAATTTTAACTAAAAACGCAAATTACGAAATTTCTAAAACGTATTCTAAAATGCAAACTAAAGTAAATTAACCTCTAAAAGTGAAATAATAATTTTATACAGCTAAAAATGTAATTTAAAAATTATCTAAAGTTTAAAACTAACTTTTTTGGTTTTCTTAATTTTATTTGACATGAAGACTATTTTTGTATTTTTAAAATTGATTTAAAAAGCAAGATAATATGAAAATTTGCAAGAAAATTACAAGAATATTTTTCAAAAATCTAAATAAACAAAAAATGATTTTTAAAACTGAAATTATATTTTTCTGACTTTTTCGCTAATTATTATGAATTAAAAACTGACTAAATCTAATTAAATGTCTAGAAAATACTAATTTAACTAGGAAAAATCTGTAAAAATACTTTTTATGATTTTATGATTTTTCGAAACCTAATAAAATTAAATTTATATTTTTGTGATCCTTTTCTGATTTATTTGAATTAAAATCTATTTAAAAGTGCTAAAAACTGATTTTTAATCTAGAAAAATAGCGAATGGTTTTGGAAAATTATGAAAATTTGCAGAAAAGTTCTAAATTATATTGAGAAGCTATGAAAATTATCAAAAACAACTAGTGACAATAGATTAAGCACTTTGATGATTGACTGATATGAAAAGCTATGTGAGAAATAAGCTACAAGCTCTAAAATGCTACCACAAGCTACCACAGGTTTACTTAAGCTAAATATGTCTAAAATATACTTAGTGCAACTGATTAAGGCCAAATAAGCACCAATTAAAAGCAAATAAGCACTTATCAAAATCCAAATCCAAACAACAACACAGCAGCCCTGTGGTACCAACTTTAAGCTGATCTACAGGCTTGTACACAAGAGCTTATTGAAAATTTCAAATTGGAGACTCAAGGCAACTTAGAAAAGACCTTATAAACCAAATTAGAGCTTTAGAAGAGCTGATTTGAACTTTTTAGAAGCTTTTGAAAAAGCTGAATGGGACTCAGTGTGTGCTGATAAGTTGTGCACAGGGCATAAATGTGAAAACAGACCAACTTCAAGCCCTGATTTAACTGATTCAGAAAATCACAAAAATATTCTAAAATTATCTTGTGAAACACCACCAACCAAAGTTCTAAAATCCAAATTTGTAACTGATTTGAGCTTGAAATGATGATTTTAAAAATGTAAAAGTGAAAGCATTTGGAAACTGAGGACAAAATTTTAACTATTTTGAAAAACTTTGTAAGTTGACTTATATGAATTTTGATCCTTCTAAACAAAATATAATTGATGTTTTAGGATGAAATAAGACCTAAATAAGCTATCCTAATTGATTCTTAACCTAAATGCAAGCTAATGCTATCCTAAAACTAACTGTTATGCAAATGAATAGGATCTAAAGATGATATTGACTTTTTAATGAATGCAACTGGTATTTTAAGTTCCAATTATTCTAAATGCACTTAAATGTAACTGTATCAACTACAAATGAACACTATACTAACCTCTAACTCAGAACAAACCACTGATCCAAACACTACTTACTAGGCTGTTTTGATTATTATCCACAACAAACTAATGATCCAAGCCTAAACAACATCAAACTCAGATTCTAACATCCAAATTAGACCTTATTGATGCAAAGTGACAGATCAAAACAGTCTTAAACTATAAGTTCCAAATTACGACAGTTTCAAACAGAAGTATATGCAGTTTTGAGAAATAAGCCAAATTATGATCTAGACTAACTCAATAAGCTACAAACAGATCCAAACAAGCTATTCAAACAATAATAAGCTAATCTAAACAGTACTACAACAATGAAACAATAATTATGCAATTTTAAGCTAAAAATTAAGAAATCTCACTTTAGGATCCTCGCTGAACAAGGATCACCTATTTAAAGGCAGCTACAAGCTCTCTAGCTTATAAATAAGCTAGAGTAAAAGTCCATCTTGCGCCTCCATTGCAGGCAACTTCCTAAGCTTTCCAAATTGCATAGGATTTTTTATTTTTTGACTGTTTTGTGGTGATCTAGTGTAATTCTGATTTTAAAACTAAATAAGACTTACAATAAGCTATAATGAGCTTATCAAAACTTATACTAACAGAAACTAGAGCTTGATGAAGCTTACAAACTGATTTGATCTTATTTTTTTATTTTTCAAGTATTTTTTATATCTTTTTTGTGATTTTTGAATTGAGACAAAAACAAAATGAGATTAAGGTGAATTAAGGTGAACAACTTAAATGAGAACTTATTAGAAGTTTTAGAATAATTAAAACAGGAAACTAAATCTTATGAAGAATTTAACCATAAAAGTACACTTTCATTTATAGAAAACAGTTTACAAAACTAAAAAGCAGAAATACAATGCTGATTAAAAACTTAAAAACATACTAAAAACTGAATTACACACTAAATATTACCTACTACAATCTACTATCTATGTGTGAAATCGAAGGGCTATTTATAGCTGAAATTGAGCCTTGGGAAGCTTCAAGAAGGTGAGAATTGTGCTTCTTTGAGTGATTCTGAGCCCTTGATCAACATCCCATCAATCATCCTTCAATCACGACCCTTAGATTACACTGATGACATCGAATTGACCAATCATTTCTCACCTTAGCACACGGATTGCCAATGTGGCATTCCCTTTGTCAGCACATGTCAGATGATTGTACTATTATGCCCTTAATTGTGGTGAATTTTGTACGGTTAATTTCTAGGGTTTATGTTACTTGGGGGTTAATTTGGCGGGTAAGGATTTGGGTGAATTTTTTATTGATGTTTGACTCGTTTGACCAAAGGTAAAAAGGGTAAAGGTTCAATTGGTTTGGCAAGGGTCAAGTGGTGTGAAAAGGGTCAAAATGGGTTAAGGTGTTGACTGGTCAGATTTAAATGAAATGGTAAAATGATTTTGGACCCTTTGGTTTATTTAAGGTTTTAAAATGTAATGTGTATTATTTTCAAAGGGTTTATGTTAGGATTTAGTAAATCCAGTTATTAAAGTGTCGGTCACCTCAAGTATATGTAATCATTAGAAAGCTCATAGTCGTAGTTATTTTATGTTAGATAGTATTTAGTTAAGTAACACCGTGGAGGACGGACGGGTCTTTACCCATCGTGATGGTCGATCCACGCCGTAGGTGGCTTATGTAAGAAACTATAAGTACCCTCTACCTCCCAAGGTAGAGGGTTGGAGCTCATAATAATATTTTTACTTTCTCTCACTAAGTTCCCAAACCTCTAACTATTTCTCTCTCTAAAACCCTGAGTTATACGCCTACTTGTAATCATGATTTGATGTGATTGTGAAATCCAATATGTTACAAATGGTATCAAGAGCCATGGTTTGATCATCTCTCTTACATATCCTTGGATTTCTAATGGTTTTATATGGTTTTTGGGTTTGAAAAAGTTTAGTGGTTTTTGCATCATTTGGATCATTTCTTGTGTTAAAGTTTGAATTTTGAGTGTACTTTTGTGTTTAGAATCATTGTAAGTGCTTGGGTTTTGATTTGGAAAGCTTGAATCACAGTGGTTGAGCTTGTTTTGGATTGAAAAAGGTTGTGTTTAAGTTTTTCTTCCTAGCGACTTGGTTCTCGGATAAATTTTCTTCATAGCGACTTGCTTTGTTAGTTGGTAGCGACTTGTAGTTGAAGTGGTAGCGATTTGAGCCCTAGCGACTTGTCTATTGAGACAAGACGACAAACAGTACAAAGTAGTGGAGACACCACTCGGCTAGCTTACTTTGGTTGATGTAGCGACTTGTCTTTATTATTTCTAGCGACTTTGTCTTTGTTGTTCTGGCGAGTTACTCTTTAGCGATTTGATCTCTCAGCGAGTTGTTCCTTAGCTTACTTGTCTACTTAGCGAGTTGTTCTTTAGCGACTTATCTCGCTTAGCGATTTGTCGCTTTAGCGACTTGTGTTTAGCAACTTGGTTCATAGCTTACTTGTGTCTAGCTTACTTGATTCACAAATGACTTGAGCCTTTAGCGAAGTTGCTACTTAGCGACTTTGGTGACTTAGCGAATTTGTCTTCAAGGGTTATAGCGACTTGGTTGATTTTGTTTCTAATACGGTTTTCTTGATTCAGAAAATCCGTGAAAGAATCTATTTTCCGGTTTAATCATAGAGTTTTAAAATCCCGTGAAAACTGTAATCATGTCTACCAACATACCTACAATCATCTCTTCCATTGCTCGATGCGTCAAGCAAATGGATCGATACTCGCCCACTTATGCTTGACAGAACTGATTATGACTCATGGGCTCAACGAATTAGGTTGTACTATTTGGGAAAAGAAAATGGAGTCAACATTCTCAAGTCAATTGATGAAGGACCATATCAAGTTGAGACAACCAGAGACATATTCGACATCAGCCGCCGATGGCACGATGATATTAGGACCGACAGAACTAAAATGTATGATGAACTGACCGATAAGGAGAAGAAGAGATACGATGCGCACATCGTGGCTTCTAACATCATACTTCAGGGTTTACCTAAGGACATTTACAAGATGATCAATCACAACACTGAAGCTAAGGCAGTTTGGGACAATGTCAAGATGCTTATCTCGGGTTCTGAACTAACCAAGGAAGACAGAGAATCACAACTGTATGATGAATTTGAGCATTTTAAGATGAAACCAGAAGAAAGTGTCTATGAATATTACGTGAGATTCCACAAGCTTGTAAATGACATGAGGAACATCAAAATGACCATGCCAAATATTCAACTGAACTCAAAGTTTGTGAACAACATGAATCCTGAATGGCACAAATTTGTCACCTCCGTGAAGCTAACCAAAGGATTGAATAACACCAACTATGAACAACTCAGATGCCTTCCTTCTTCAGAATGACAAAAAAGTTCATCAAATGATTCAACAGCCTTTTACACCAATGTTGGAATTACCACCAAAGCTTCTCAAGTCATACCCACGGTTAATGGTAATTACAAGCTCATTCATGATCCAAAGATATAAGCCTCCGGACTCAAACACACTCATGGAAAACTTCATCAATCAACCTGCTCTCATGGTTAGTCAAAATATGAATTCCACTCCACACACCAACAATAACCTCGCAATAGCATCCAATCCACACAATCAAGCTACCGCCGAGATAAGTAAGGTAGTGGTGCGTAATGTGCAAGGAAGGCGGTATGAACAAGGAATGATTGGAGCGGGTTATGGTAATACTGGAGTAGGTGGAGGATATGTGGCTAATCAGAATCGTGGAAGAAATGCCAATCAAGGGCAAGCAAAGCCAATCAAATGCTACAACTGTGGTGGTGAGGGACATATTGCGAGGAACTGCACATCTCCAAAACGCCCACGAATGCGTAATACTTCAGAGACAAGATGCTGCTTGTGCAAGCTCGTGATAATGGAGCAGCTTTGGATGAAGAGGAGTTGTTGTTTCTTGCGAAGGAATGCTAAGACATATGATGTCGATGTGGATGAGCAACCAATTCAGAAACAGTCACAATCATCAAAATGCCTTTCAAGTTGCAGACTGTGATGCATTTGATTCTAATGTCGATGATGAACCTATTGCCCGCACAATCTTCATGGCTAGCATCTCACCTATGGTCTCTCCAAAGGTCTCTTCACCACAACAAGTTGGTCCATCCAAAGAATCAATCATCTCAGAGGTATTAAAACTATATGATTAAGTTGATGAGCAAAAGATACATAACGAAGTACAATCTCTTGAAACTTATGAATTAGATATTGATAATGAGGGTAATAGTAACATTGTCCCATATGATCAATATGTGACACAAAGTGAAAGTGAGATTGTACCAAGTGATGTATCTTCTTCAATGATGACCATGTTTTTATGAATACACCGCATGTGCCCCTGATGATTCTGTTATCTCCGAATCAATGCCTATAAAGAACGAGTTGCTATTTATGAACAACGTGCTAAGTTTGAGTTAACTAGCCGTGAGGTGAAATGGATGACCAAATGCGTACAATTATTAGAAAAGTAATTTTAGAGAAGAAGTGTTAAAACAAGAGTTAAACTCCTTACAAGAAAAGCTTTCTAAAATCTGTAAGCAAAAGCAAGAGCTTAAAGATAATGTTAAAGTGCTTAAACAAGAATTCGATGCTAAGGAATCAAAATTTTTGAATGATTTTTCTAATCTAAAAACTTTGAAAAACAAGCTTGAAAATAAGTTGTACGCACAAGGGAACACCATTCAGATTGCTCACATGATCACTAAGCATAGAGTCTTAAGCGATAAGCACAGTATTCCCCTAGTAGAGGAACCAAATCCCGAGTATTGTAAAAGAGCTAAAGCTTTCCATAAGATTGTATATGATGGTAATGAGATCCTTAAGCCTAGGCAAACACCTTCATGTATTGGAAGCACGGAAGAGGATAGAAAATTAGAAGATGCCTCTAGGAAGAAAATGGATAAGAAATTAGAAGATCCTAAGTGTAAAAAGAATAACATAACGATCAAACCCCATGATTACACAAAAGAAAATTGGATCTCCCTGAACAAGTTTAAGCCTCAAACTCAATTAACCACGAACAAGTTTTTGGAAGAAAGACATGGATAAGCAAAAAGCAAACGTACTTGTTGAAACAAACACTCCCTTAGGAAAGTGCTCAGCTACCGTGTATCCTCCGAATACACCAATGCATTTAGTTCCTAGAACTATTGCCACTAATAGCAAGACCTTAATCAGCCTATATGTTGTTTATCAACTATTCATTGATTTTGAGAAGACATGTAAAAAGAGAATCACACCTACAGGATAACGAAGGGAAAGGGGTTTTATGCAAACTAAAGAATGCTATTTAACTGAGGTCATGCCTTTCTTTAAACAATTAAAAGGTCAATTTGAAAGTCTTCAAAATGGGATAAACTCAGATATTAAAGAAATGGAAAAGGAATTTGATGCAATGATTGTTGAAGTCAATAATTATGAACGGGAACTCAAATATAATGAAATTGAAAGGAAGAACTTGCATATCCTAAATGAGAACTTAGTATTAAGTTGTGTGGCTCAAGATGTGTTTATTACTATTACTAAGCATTCTATTACTGTTTCTCAATTTCATTAATTAACTGTTGCTTTGAAAGTCTCCCATGATCGTGTCACTGAGCTTGAAAACAAAAACTCAAAACTAAATGAGAAAATTGATCAGGATGATCACGATAATTTGGTAAAACACTTTTCTAGGCTAGAAGTTGAACATTTTAATTTGCAACTAAAATATCAACATCTCAAGGAAAATGTCAAAACCTCAAACATCAAGACATCCTCAAATGTTCCAGAGTTTGATGCACTTTTTGAAATAAACAAACGTGACGAACAGATTCAAGCTCATTGTTACACGATCAGAAAGTTGAAAGCCCAAATTTCACAATTAAAGGGTGAAAAGAACAACATGAATGGCTCCCAAATGCCTCCTCCTTTAGATTCTCAATGTTCTCAAACTTTTCATCTTCAAAACTTGGTTAATGTTTTACAAAAGGAAAATGAGAGTTTTCTAGAAGAAAATGAAAAAGTTAAACGACACTTTAAAGAGTTATATGATTCAATGAAAGTCACTCGTGACAAGAAAAACGGAAAAATAACGTCTTTACAAAAGGAAATTGAGAATCTGAAGAGTCAAGAAAAAGGGAAAATGCCACTTGTCTTTAATGAGAATGTTGCATCAAAGTCATCTGCAGACCAAATATACTGTGATCTGTAAATACATTCCTCCTCATCTTAGAAATAATGAACTTGTGTTTCATAACTATTTCTGCCACCTTAAGGATAGTCTAGAATGTCTCCGTGAGATTGTAGAAGAGGATTTCATAAATAAGCCACTTGATAGAGAAATTAGGTTTGCTTGTATTCAGGCCAAACGATCTCAGGAGTTGTTTGAATGTTTAATAGCAACATGTCCTAAATCCTTAGGTGCGAAAGTTAAAGCTGGGATGCCTTGTTCTATGCTTAGTTCCAAGTATGCAACCCATTCTATGCCCATTATTAAGAAAGTGAACTCTAAAGTGCCTTCAAGTAGTTCTGATCCATGCACGTCTAGGTCAGGAATGCAAAAAGTAGCCCAACCAACTAATGTTTCCATAATTCCCTCTACAGGAGTAATCAGTGACATAAAAGCAAGTGGTCAAAGCCTCCGCAATACAAAGCAAGAACCTCGCAAGCTAAGAATGTGCATTGGAAGAGAGTAGAAGACCACCCTAGGAACACTAAGTTTGAGTTGAATAAAATGAATCGTGTTGATTTTAGTATTAGCTATAAGCGCATCGTAATTAATTCAATTCGCTACTATCTCAAAACCATGTAATGATGACCGCTTGATTTCTGTTATCGATCATGAATGTGTGTGAATGATTTGCTTAATGTTGTTAAATGCCCGCTAAAATTGTTAATGTCAAAAATCAAGCTAAGAAGGCTAAAAGGCAAAGGCGAAAGAAAGTTAGAAAACATTGGAAACCCACAGAAGAAAATTTAGTAATATTGGTTATCAATGGATACCTACTGGCCGTAAGTTTAATCTTAATGAGTTTTGCCCTAAATTTTCTAAGTCAATGCCCATTAAAAAATGGATGCCTACTGGTAGAACTATTCCTTTAAGAAGTGAACATACTTTGAATAGGTCAAATACGGACACTAGCACTACATCTATTCCTGATGATTCCATTGTTTCTACTTCCAATGTGGGTGTTCCAATCACTATTACTAACCAAATGGAACCCATTCTTGCATGGGGATCCCAATTATCCGCTTATCCATTCTTGTCTGTGTTCAACTGCAGATCGTTCAAATCGTTATGTGGTACCGGACTCGGGCCGTTCCAAGCATATGACCGAGATCGCTAGCGGCTCATGAACTTCGTGAGTAAATTCATCGGGACTGTTAGATTCGGAACGACCATTTTGGAGCAATTATGGGTTATGGAGACTATGTTGTTGGCAATAGTGTAATCTCCATGGTATATTATGTTGAAGGTCTTGGTCATAACTTGTTTTCGTTGGTAAATTCGTGATTCCGATCTAGAAGTGGCATTTAGAAAACATACTTGTTTCGATAGAGAACTTGATGGTGTGGAACTGTTAAGAGGAACTCGTGGTTCAAATCTATACACCATCTCTATCGAAGACATGATGAAGTCTTCTCCAATCGGCTTGTTGTCAAAGGCTTCAAAACAAAATCATGGTTATGGCATCTCAATCACTTGAACTTCGGCACCATTAATAATCTTTCCGGAAAGGATCTTGTAAGAGGCTTACCCAGATTAAAGTATGAAAAAGATCATCTTTGTTCAAGATGCCAATTGGGAAAAGGCAAGAAATATGCCCACAAACCCAAACCCACAAACTCAGTAATGGAAGTTCTGCATACCCTTCATATGGATTTGTGCGGACCAATGAGAGTGCAAACGATTAATGGGAAGAAATATATTTTAGTCGTTGTTGATGACTACTCTCGATTTACTTGGGTAAAGTTTTTGAGGACAAATGATGAAACTCATGATGTCATCATCAAACTTATCAAGCAGCTTCAGGTTCGACTTAACAATACGGTTAGAATTTTTTGAACAGACAATGGCACAAAGTTCGTTAACAAAGACTTAAGTCAATTTTATGAAAGTGTTGGAATCAATCATCAAAGAAGTGTTCCACGAACTCCTCAACAGAACGGTGTAGTTGAAAGACGAAATCGAACTCTTGTGGAAGCCGCAAGAACAATGCTAATTTATTCAAAGGTTCCAATGTTTCTCTGGCTGAAGCCATTGCCACGCTGCTACACCCAAAATCGTTTCCTCATACACACATCTCATGGAAAAACTCCATACGAACTTGTCCATAAACGAAAACCCGATCTCTCCTACCTTCGTGTGTTTGGTGCGTTGTGCTATCCAACGAATGACGGTCAAGATTTAGGTAAATTAAGAGCTAAGGCGACATTGAGTTTTTGTAGGTTACGCACCAAACAAGAAGGGTTACCGAATCTACAACAAAAGAACTCGAGATATCATGGAAACTATTCACGCCACGTTCGATGAGCTTTCCGGCAAATGGCTCCAGGACAATCCAGCTCGAACCGCATCTCAACCTTCATCAAGTAGTCCCATCAGTTCTACTCGTACTAAATCCTCACCAGAACTCCTTATGTACCTCCTTCGGAAGATGATTTAAAGAAATTGTTTGATCCAATTTTTGATGAACACTATGAGCCAATTGCTAATGCTCTGTCAATTCCATCAACAGAGGTCGCTCCTATCCCTATCAATGAAGTTAACCCTTCGCTTTCTATGTCATTAAGTCAAGAAGCACCGATCACTCGTCTCATCAACAAATCATCAATCATCGAGTGTACATCATGGAATTATGTCCGCACCTATGATGGAGATAATCCCTTTGCTACTCCTGAAGATGCCCCTTTGAAAACATATTTGCTCCTGAATCATCAACCATCTTCATCGAGAAATCGACTCATCTCGCTACTTCGCCTCAACAACAACCACACGAGCACCTTAGAAAATTGACACATGATCATCCATTGGACAACATCATTGGAAATCCTCTCGCCCAAGATCCACTCGAAACAACTTGCAACGATGCCTTATGGTGCTTCTTCAACTCCGCACTATTCAAGGTCGAACCAAAAGATATTAAAACCGCCATGAATGAAGACAACTGGTTCAATGCCATGCAAGAAGAAATTCATGAGTTTGATCGACTAGATGTATGGGAATTAGTACCGCTCCCGACCGTATATGATCATTGCTCTACAGTGGATCTTCAAAGTAAAACTTGATGAGCATGGTGATGTATTAAAGAACAAGGCTCGCTTGATTGCAAAAGGATACCGTCAAGAGGAGGGTATTGACTTTGAAGAATCATTTGCTCCAGCTGCTCGTATCGAGGCAATCAGAATCTTCTTGGCTAATGCCGCAAGTAAGAACATGTTAGTCTATCAGATGGATGTAAAGACGGCTTTTCTTAACGGAGATCTTAAAGAAGTCGTATACATCAGCCAACCAGAAGGTTTTGTGAATACAGAGCATCCCACTCATGTATATCGCTTGAAGAAGGCTCTTTACGGTTTAAATCAAGCTCCAAGGGCATGGTATGATACGCTATCAAAGTTTCTTCTATTTACTGGATTCAGAAAGGAGCAGCTTGATCCGACATTGTTCACTAGAAAGTCACGCAAACATTTAATTCACGTTCAAATTTATGTTGATGATATTATTTTTGCCTCGACCGACCCCAATGAATGTGACCGTTTTTCTAAGGAGATGGGCTCCAAATTTCAAATGTCAATGATGGGACAAATGTCATTTTTCTTGGGATTACAAATTTCACAAAGTCCCTGAGGCATTTTTATAAATCAATCTAAATATGCAAATGAGATTTTAAAGAAATTTGGATTTGATTCTTGTGACCCTCTTGACACTCCCATGATAGAGCGCATTAAACTTGATGAGGATCACTCAGGGATCATGGTAGATCAAACGAAATATCGTAGTATGATTGGATCCCCGATGTACCTCACACCAAGAGACCGATATTTTGTTCGATGTATGCATGTGTGCTAGATACCGTGCTAAGCCTACCAAACAGCACCTTGAAGCAGTTAAACGGGTCTTTCGGTATCTCCAAGGAACCATCTATATGGGACTTTGGTACCCAAAGGACACCGGTATGTCACTAATGTACCTATGCAGATGCCGATCATGCAGATGTCAAGATACACGCCGAAGCACGGAGGTGCTCAGCTTTTGGATGATAAACTTATGAGTTGGTCTTCTAAGAAACAAATGAGTACTTCTATATCCTCTACAGAGGTTGAATACATAGCCATGTCATCTTGTTGTGCTCAAATCCTATGGATGAGATCCCAATTATCTGACTATGGCTTTGAATTCAACAAAATCCCTATGTATTGTGATAACAAAGTGCCATTGCTCTCTCATGCAACAACGTTTAACACTCGAGAGCAAAGCACATCGACATTCGACATCATTTCATCAGGGAGCAAGTGGAAAACGGTGTGGTGGAACTTTATTTTGTGAGGACTGAATACCAGTTAGCAGACATCTTAACCAAAGCTCTTCCTAGAGAACGTTTTGAGTTTATCCTCCCATGACTTGGTCTAAAGAGTCTACAACTGGAAACACTCAAACGTCTTCAAGAGGAAGAAGAGGAGTAAAATGTTTTCTTCATCCATCTCTTGTAAATAATTATTCAAAAAAAAATTACAAAACCAACAAAAAGCAAATAGAAAAATATAAAACTTTCAAAAATTTCTAAAATATTGTCATTTTGTCATGTTTTTCTTGATTCGATAATATCTACAGTCTTTGTGCTGTTATTCAAAGAGTGACACGGGTCTTTAGATGTTGTTCGAATGTACATATATATATATATATATATATATATATATATATATATATATATATATATATATAAAAGAAAAAAGAAAAAAAAAAGAAAGTGAAACAAAGGCTTATAGTCATTTCAGTCTATAACCGGTTTTTTAAAGAAAGAAAAGAGCCATGTTTTATCTTATCTTTCCCATCTCATGCTCTGATTCTAAAAACAAATGTTTGTCACTATAACGACAAATGTTTCCTTCACAAGTATTTTTCATTCGATAAATTCTTCTGAAAAATATTTGTTATCTAATTGAAAACTATTAAAAATAATTCGGTCTCAATTTTTGAAAATCATCTGGACTTGACATTGGTCAAAATATTTATCCCTCAATCAACAACTTATGTCATTGATTGAGGGGGAGAATGATTTCATTTAAATCAAAAGGTTATTTGTCATACAACTGGTTCAAACCAAGGTTTATGTCATGTTTTCAAAAGATACTCAAGCATGTTTTTGGAGTTTAAAGTCTCAGCTTTGATCCTTATCGGTTAAATGTTTTCATAAGCAACTCACAATTCTTCTCAAAAGCTTTCAAAATCAATTTACATCTCGAGAGATCACAAATCTCAAATGATTTGAAAATTGTGATCGGGGGAGAATTTGTGATTTAAATTGGATTTTAACTGATAATTTGATAAATAGTTTTATAATGATTTACAAGCTCTCCTCCCCACATGTGCCAAACGATTTCAATTTTTCCATGCACATGTTGAAGGGGAGCATCTATTTCAAACCAAAAAAGATTGAAAAGTGATTGATTTGTTTCAATGTGCAGACTTTCTCTAATATGTGTAAAACACTTTCAAATCTCTATGCACATATTGAGGGGGAGCAACTTCTTGAAAACCACATCCTTTCCAAAAATTATCCTTAACAAAGTATGAAAAATACTAACTTTGATCAGGAAAGTGATGTTGATATCTTTTAGAAAATGGTAATCAAAGAAGTGAATCCTTCCTCTTGCCTCCGTGTGCCAAAACGACTTCTAATACATGATGCACATGTTGAGGGGGAGCTCTTTTTCTAAAAATATCAAAAACAATTCAGGTACAAAATGCATTGATTATATATCACAAGTATCTGGATTGATTTTCAAATAGTTTTCAATTGATTCCAATGGCAGATGAACAATACCAAATAGACCGACCAAATTTACTTTATGTTTGGAGTTATAAGGATGGTTAGGTTAGGTATTCGTTCCCACGATCCCGCCAGAGCCGGAGGGATCTACCCAGGGACAATCCACTAGATAGTGTAGAGTCCTTAGGTATGATGAAAAAAGGAGAAAAGTGAGATATGGGAAGAGTGCGGACTGAGAAAGAGCTAGAACTGGAATAAACCCAACAAGGTTCTAGTTATGAAGTCTCGGTAAGCACTGAAGGGGTTGAAGAATGAAAAAGAATTGAATGAGAAAAAGGGTGAAAATAAATAGCCCTCCAATTATTCAACCTTAGGCGTAAACCGGGTTCAATACATATGCTACTGGTTGTTACTAAGGTAACAACGATATTGAAGACAAGACGTCATGGACCCAGTGACGCACTGCACTACAACTTCCCAAGCTACTCAAGTTTCTCTTAAAAGGGACTTGTTTCATTCTCACGGGGAACCTACATAATCTATCGACTTTCTCTTAGAGATTGTTGATATTGAAGAAGGAGACCCTCTCCCTAGTCTCCGGCATAGGAACCAAATGTGCACAATTGAGTCTAGAGCCACGAGATCATCAAATAAATCTCATTAGGACATTGTCAATGAAGACTCTCTGTTTCACACAATGTGGAAAGAGAGATTATATCTTAAGAGTCCTACGCATTATCCTTGTGGTATTGCCAGAACATCTGAGTGATATGCAAACATATTCACAATGAAGATGGAAAGCCTTCTAGATCCAACATCAAACAAGCTCTTGGTAGGTGGCATGTGAGATCTATCCAATAGATCAACCATGTGACAACTGAACAGAAACAATGGGGCGATTTAAACTTATGAATCAATCCTGGTTCAGGTTATGGATTGACGGATACCTTTGAAAAACCGGTCGTTGTGCTTAAAAATTATTTTCTTTAGCACATCGACTGTGTATTAATATTTCAAATATAAAATGTGTTTATGATTGATAATTGATTTTTCTCAAAAACCCTCGTTATATTGCAAAAACACTTTATTGAGCAGTACTCGATTGTTTTTCAAATCTCTTTCCATCAATCGCTGAATCTCAAATTCGCTGGTTCACTCACTCTATGTTCTCTTCTTTGAGACGTTCCGGTTTGAGAACACTATAGCAGCTGCGAAACCCTCAAGGAGATTCTTCGAATTATACCCGATCACAGGCAGTACTTGTACTGATCAACGGGGAACCGTGGGCCGTGTACCTCAATTCAACGAAAGTGTTCAAAGACACTTTCGTGCGCTTTATTGCTAACTATTGTATGCAGGTACGCCCGACGTTTGCAGCTGGTCAGAATGGAGAGGAAAATCCATAGCCGCATGCTCACACAACACATTCATTTCTAAAGAAATCATGATAAGTGCATCAACGACTCTGATATTTTCACTCCATGCTTCTGCTACGCTGCAGCAAATATCATGAATCAACTAAAGCTTCCGTTACTCTGATGAAAAGATTTCATGATCCAGAATGTGAGCAAGTCGGTCCAAAAGCCACAACTTCACATAATGTCAACACCATAATGGAAGAGTCTGAGATTTATGTTAGCTGATGATCTCAATGCTGGCTCAAAACTCATTATCACGTGGACCAGTTAAAGACCTCCACTTGGATTAACCAAACATGCAAAAATGAAGAATCAAAGACTACGGGCTGCATAGCAAAGAACATTAACAAGAATCCAAGAACAATCTTAATGTAATATCAGTTTGTATTCAATGTAATTTGAGGTGACATCCCTTAGGGGGAGATTGTTAGGATTTAGTAAATCCAGTTATTAAAGTGTCGGTCACCTCAAGTATATGTAATCGTTAGAAAGCTCGTAGTCGTAGTTATTTTATGTTAGATAGTATTTAGCTAAGTAACACCGTGGAGGACGGACGGGTCTTTACCCACTGTATGCCTGATCCACATCCCGTAGGTGGCGTTTATGTAAGAAACTATAAATACCCTCTACCTCCCAAGGTAGAGGGTTGGTGCTCATAATAATATTTTTACTTTCTCTCACTAAGTTCCCAAACCTCTAACTATTTCTCTCTCTAAAACCTTGAGTTATACGCCTACTTGTAATCATGATTTGATGTGATTGTAAACTCCAATATGTTACAGTTTAAATTGTAAATTGTTAAAAGTGAAAGGGTAATTTAGTATTAAGGGACACAAGGGTGTATTTTGAAATTGTAGGAAAGATGAGGGACTAATGTTGACATTTTTGAATTTTCAAAGGTAGATTTTGTCAACTTCACAAACTTGAGAGACTGAATCCGTAATTTCTTCAAAGTTGATCCAAACTTCCAAAAATCATCCCTTGAGCATCCAAATCTTCAAATTCAATCAATTTGATTTCCCGGCTTCAGCTTTTTGCACTCTCTTCCTTCTCGTGCTCGGTTTTTGTCTGATTTGTCTTTCTTTTGTTTGTTTTGTTATATTCGTACCTGCACATGCATAAACTCAAGAAACCAACAAATATTAGACATAAACGGCTCTTTTCTGGTTATTTTGGGACTGTTTTGGTAAAGAAATGGTATGTGTTTTTGCACATACCATCTAGCTACAAGACTTATAAATAAAGAAAAGCGCTTCCCCATGCTTAATTGTTTGCTTGTTTTGTTTTTCAATTTTTGTGTGTCTTATATCTTTTTTCGTTGTTGTTTATTCTCATGTTAGACTTTGTGAAAATGCTTTATTTTATCTTTAGCCTCGTCTTAATTACATATAAAGGTATTTTACAAAAAGATAAGTGTAGAGAAGATCACATACGTTTCTAAGAACACGAACATGAGAATTATAATTAGTGAAATTGATATATATATATATATATATGTGTGTGTGTGTGTGTGTGTGTGTTTGTTAGAGTCAAATGCTTGTATCGAGTCATAATGGATGTTTTGCAGGAATTTTTTCAGGTTTTAATGATGTATTTTTTCCAGAAAACGTAAGCACCACTTTCTGTCGGACAACCTGACGACGTCAGATTAAAGCTGACGACGTCCATGCTATGTAGAAACAGATTACTTTTTTTCGCTTTTTCGTGCAACTTAAAAATTTTTGGAAATTCCAGTGTCTTAATTTTCCGAAAAAACTCGCAAACATCCATTCCACAAGCATTATATCTTACTTGCTTTCTGGTGTAGTTGTGTGTGATATATAGTTTTATCGCCGATTTTACGCGAAGGTTTCGTTTGTTTTCTTATAAGTGTGCAGGTTATATTTGGCAAGAAGAAGAAACACTCATTGGATGAAGCTTATTACTCATGCGTCCTTCTTGGAAAAGAATTTAACCGCAACTTCACACATATCCTACCGAGCTAATCAGGGGAGTACTAGTTTCTTTTCCTTACTTACCTTCCTTTATCATAACTTTGATACTTTCGGGGAACATTGGGGACAATGTTCAGTTTAAGTGTAGGGAGGGAGAATAAAACGGGAACTTATAAACTATTCACTCACTTGATCATTTGTCTTATCCTTGGTAATTTGTGTAATAAAGTATGAGAAATTGTTAGATATTGGTTTTCATAAACACATAAACACACAATCACAAGGGGAGTATAATATGAGTTTTAGAGAGAGAAAGTGGAAGAGTTTTGGGAACTTAGTGAGACAAAGAAAAATGATATTGAAAGTTCCAACCCTTTGCCTTGCTAGGCAAAGGGTATTTATAGTTACAAGCTTAGACGCCCTCCTTAGGGATGTGGATCAGGCATACAGTAAGTAAAGACCCGTCCGTCCTCCACGGTGTTACTTAACAAACAACTTACTAAAACTTAAATGACTACAACTACGAGCTTTCTAATAATTACATATACTTGAGGTGACCGACTCTTTAACTACTGGATTTTCTAAATCCTAACAATCTCCCCCTAAGGGAGGTCACCTCAATTTACATTGAATACAAACAGATATTACATTTTGATTGTTCTTGGATTCTTGATTAAGTTCATTGCTCTGTAGCCCGTAGTATTGATTCTTCATGTTCCGCATGTTTTGTTAATTCAAGTGGAGGTCTTTAACTGATCCACGTGTTGGTGATTATTTGAGACAGTTTTGAGATCATCAGCCACAACAAATTTCTGACTCATCCTTTGTAGTGTTGCCATCATGTGAAGGTGTGACTTTTGGACCGACATGCTCACATTCTGGATCATGATATCATATCATCAGAGTTGCGGAAGCTGTTGTTGATTCATGACATTTGCAGCAGCGTAGCAGAAGCATAGAGTGGACATATCAGAGTCACTTGATGAAGATATTCACTTTATCATGATTTCTTTGATATGAACGTGATGTGTGAGCATGCGGCTATGGATTGACGCCTCAATTATGATCAGCTACAACCGTAGGGTGTACCTGCAGACAACAATTAGCAATAAAAGCGCACGAAAGTGTCTTTGATTACTTTCGTTGAGTTGAGGTGCACTGCCCACGGTTCCCCGTTGATCAGTACAAGTACTGCCTGTGATCAGGTATGATTCCGAAGAATCTCCTTGACAGGGTTTCGCAGCTGCTCTAACTGTTCTCAAACCAGAACGTCTCAAAGAAGACAACGCGGAGTGAGTGAACCAGCAAATTGAGATTTACTGATTGATCAAAAATGATTTGAAAACAATAGCGTATCGCATGCAGAAAGAGTTTTGCGATACGACGAAGGTTTTATAGGAAAAATCAATTTTCAATCATAAATACCCCTTTTAATTTTGAAAACATACTACTCAGTCGATGTGCTAGAGAAAATAATTTTTAAGCACAACGACCGGTTTTTCAAAGGTATCCGTCAATCCATTCCTGAACCAGGATTGATTCAAATTATGAATCACCCCATCATTTCTGTCCAGTTGTCACATGTTTGATCTATTGGATAGATCTCACATGCCACCCACCTAGAGCTTGTTTGATGTTGGCTCTAGAAGGTTTTCCATCTTCATTATGAATATGATAGCATATCACTCAGATGTTCTGGCAATTACCACAAGGATAATGCGTAGGACTCTTAAGATATATTCTCACTTTCCACATTGTGTGAAACAGTGAGTCTTCATAGATTGTGTCCTAATAAGATTTACTGATGATCTCTTGGCTCTAGACACAATAGTGCATATTTGGTTTCCTATGTCGGAGACTAGGCAGAGGGTCTCCTTCTTCAATATCAACAATCTCTAAGAGAAAGTAGATAGATTATGTAGGTTCCCCGTGAGAATGAAACAAGCCCTTTTAAGAGGAACTTGAGTAGCATGGGAAGTTTAGGTGCAATGCGTCACTGGGTCCATGACGTCTTGTCATCAATACTGACGTTACCTTAGTAACAACCAGTAGCATATGAATTGAACCCGGTTTCTGCCTTAAGGTTAAATTAATGGAGGGCTATTTCTTTTCACTCTTTTCTCATTCAATTCTTTTTCATTCTTCAACCCCTTCAGTGCTTACCGAGACTTTATTACTAGAACTTTGTTGGGTTTATTCCAGTTCTAGCTCAATCTCAGTCGGCACTCTTCCCATATTCCTCCTTTTTCCATCATACCTAAGGACTTCTACACTATCTAGTGGATTGTCCCTGGGTAGATCCCTCCGGCTCTGGCGGGATCGTGGGAACGAATACCTAACCTAACCATCCTTATATCTCCATGCATAAAATAAATTGGTCGGTCTTTTGGTATTGTTCATTCCGCCTTGAAACCATTTGAAAACCATTTAAAAATCAATCAAAGTACTTGTGATATAAAATCAAAGCATTTTATACCTTAATTGTTTTTGATATTTTATAAAAGCTCCCCCTCAACATGTGCTTCACGTATTAGAAGTTGTTTTAGCACATGGAGGCAAGAGGACTTTGAAATCTTAGATTAAGAATGAAAGATCCAATATTTTGATTAACATTTTCTAAAATGATCATCATCACTTCCCGATCAAATCTAGTATTTTAAGTACTTTGAATGAAATATTTTGGGAAGGATGAGGTTTTCTTTTGATTGCTCCCCCTCAATATGTGCATCGAGATTCAAAAGTGTTTTGCACATATTAGAGAGACCTTGCACTTAGAGACAAATCAATCACGTTTTAATTATTTTTGGTTTAAGATAAATGCTCCCCCTTAATCACGTGCATAAAAAATTTGAAATCGTTTGGCACATGTAGGGAGGAGAGCTTGTTATTATATTTCTAAACCACTTATCGAATTATTAGTTTATATCCAATTTAAATAACAAATTCTCCCCCGATCACAATTTTCAAATCCTTTGAAATTTCTGATCTCTATTGATTTAAATTATTTTTGAAAACTTTTGAGGAGAATTGTGACTTGCTTTTGAAAAACATTTTAACTGATAAGGATCAGATTCTGAAACTTTAAACTCCATTGTCCAAACGTGCATAAATTTCTTTTGAAAACATAGCCTTAGCCAAGGTCTGGGTCCAATTGTACAAAACAAATTTCTTTTTGATTATCCAAAACTAGACCTTGCTCGTTTACGTGCCAATTGTTTGAAAAATAACCTTTTTGATTTGATTGAAATCATTCTCCCCCTCAATCAATGACATAAGTTGTTGAGTGAGTGTTAGAGATTTTGACAAATGATAACTCCAGATGATTTTCAAAAAATAGAGTCCGAGTTATTTTCATAGCAATTTTGTTTTCATTAGATGACACATATTTTTTCAGAAGAATATTTAGAAGGAAAAATATTTGTGAAGGAAACATTTGTCTTTTTGGCGACAAACATTTGTTTTTTGAATCAGAGCATGAGGTTTTTTAAAAATAAGATTAAGTATGGCTCTGTTCTTTCTTTTAAAATGGGTTACTGCCTGAAATGACAATAAACCATCATTTTTCTCCATTTGTCTTTTACAATTGGTTTATCTACATTCGAACTTCATCTAAAGACCCGTGCCATTCTTTGAGTGACAAATCAAAGTTCGTAGATGTTATCGAAAAACAGAAATTTGATTAAAAGGAAAATAATATTTTTTGGCTTTTTCAAAGATTTTCTGATTTTTATGGATTTTAAAATTTTATATTTTTCTATTTTCTTTTTGTGGGTTTTATAATTTTATATTTTGCTTTTTGATAAAATATGTACAAGTAAAATAATTTAGTTTAAGAGGATGATGAAATAAGTACCAGGATAAGGATATCGTTCAGCACGTTGTAGAAGAAAGAAATCAACATCTCTTAAACTTTCACCACCAAAACATTCGAGGCTTCTAAGAAAATCGTCTGAACATGAGCCTTCTAAATGTGAATATTTGGTAGCTTCCCCCCCCCCCCAAACTGACAAACTTCGTAAGAAGACTATTTCCCCCAAGAAGAAGTGAAGCAAACAATCTCATTGTATGAAGCTCAAGAGCCCAAAGAAGACGAAAACACCAGAGTAACAAGTTAAAACATTGATCATCTCTGCGGTTATCAAACCCAGAATAATTGATTAAGCCCGATCATATGAACTTGTTGTGCGTCCCCGATGTACACATTACTTTTCAAGTTTGAGCAGTTGTCTATTCAGGGGAACAATATATCAACATCTTCATTTTACCAGGTGCATTCCAGTTACCTTCCATATAACCAATCAGCCCATAATGTACACAAGTACCCATCCAGAGTAGAAACAACGACATCACAATAACTGGTTGAATCACTGATCTTCTTTGCGGATGACAACTCCGGAATAACTGATTAAGCTCGATCTTGTGAATATGTTGTGCGACCCTGATGTACACATATCTCTCCCCTGATGGTTGCGATCTCATCGAAATGATCATTACATTGTGTACATGAAGCACTAACTGGAAGCACTTTATCATAAATCATATAGAAGATGTCGAAGATGTTTATAAGCAATATCATCTCACGATCCAAATATTCTTCTCATATTTCTTCCTACTGAAGGCTGAGATAACACATACCAAAAGTGTCAAGAGACCACTTACCCCAAATAGTTGGAATAATACATCCTTCCCCCAAATAGTTGGAATGATACATCCTTCCACCAAATAGTTGTAATAATAACACCAAACGCCATGAATTAAGACACTGATTTTCTCTACGGTTATGACATTTGTCTTCCCGGAATGACTTCAATTAAGAAGAAGTATTAAGTTCATCACGTGTAATCGTTGTATGTTTAGATGTATGTCTCCTTCCCCCTTGCTGGTTTTGATACCTCAGAATCAGCAACACATTATACATACCAAATATTCTTGAAATAGAGAAGAACAAAAATTAGCTCAAATGAATCCTGTGAGAGTCCACTGCTACAGAAACTCTCTCTGACTATCGTTATCAACCCATAAGTAGACAATTTGAATTGACTACTGATGAAGAAAACCCGATATACCAAACTTGAAACTGAAGTAGAGTTAACCGCATTTATGTCTTAATCTTGCACTAATGATGGAAGAACGGTGTCGAGAATTTATGCTCCAAGCAAGTCTCTAAGTACTCAATACTCAACCAAAGTATGAGACATTAACACATCTTGCAATTATCCACAACGACATTTGCGTGTGTCACTGAGTAAAACAACGTAACTCCTTAAAGTGATAGTTAACCAGGTCTTCAACCATCCAAACCGACTGCTGGTAACTAGATAAACCAAGTCTTCAACTCAAATTGTTAAGCCCGAGCAAGTTATCTAATAAGAACACGCCTTTGTGAAAGTCAACTTCAATCTCAAATAAGTGATAAATGATTAACTCTGAAGTAATCAACTTGTGTCAAATGCCCACCACGTGAATAAATATACAATCGGATGTACATTGACCCACTGAATGAACCGGAACAAATGATTCCTCAACATCAATGCATTCTTCCTAAAGGTATACATGTAGACTGATCTGGAAGATTCACCAATAATGTTTTCGAGCAGATGAGGTAGTCATTTTCCTTAATGTTCATGTGGTTGATTTATAGCGTACACATTGAGAGGAGCAATAATCCGTGAAGATTTGGCAAAGGAATACCAAAGAGCGGATCATTATTCAATAGTGCAACTGCAATATTACGATAGTCATTATCAATGCCTCCAGGAATTACTGGAGATTGGGTTTCTCGAGTAGTCTGAGTTGTACTTCTTAGATGGAGAACCAGTTGAGTCAGCAGGAACCGAAGCAGGAGCTTCAGGAACTGGATGAACAACATTCGTTGGAGGTTGGAAGTACTCATCAAACATATCTTAAAACAATGAATCCCAAATAATAAATCCAAGTTATCCATAGTAAGTGAAACATTAGGCATTGGAGAGTCGTATGACCATAATTCAAGCATCCATCAACATGTAGTATATTCACTCTTTTCCCCCTCAAAAATTGCATCCGAAGTTGCCATTTTTGATTCGAACAAGTGAATACGAATATACACCAATGAACGTAGATCCACTTGAGGATTGAATGAGCATAGGAAAAACATGAAGCTTGTTGATGAAGAATGTAGATGAGAATGGTCATAAACATGAAGATTTCTCTTTTTCTGAAGATAAAGCGCACTGAAGCGTACACCTTTCTTTTCTTTGAGGAATGGGGCCTGAATAGTTATCTGCACAAGCCCCATATGATGAAGTACAAGGCCTGAACTGATGTGAACAGACTTCATAGTCATTTCCCCTCATCTGTTTAGAGCAGCCTTAATCCAAGTACCAACGGATGATTTGTACGACCTGCATTGGAACACGGACAAAGGTGGAAATTTGAAAACATTAGATCCCCATGTGAAAATGGGTTCCTTTTGGTTAGCGCAAAAAATCTTTGAATCAACAGAAACCCTAGTTGCTATGGCATTATCACTAGGAGCTAAACTAGTAGAATCATCAGACTTAGTTAAAGGGCCTTGTGAGCCTAATGGGATTATTCTACCAGTTGGCCTCCAAACCCTAACAGGCACTACTCTAGGCATAGTGGATGTAGTTAAGGAGCAAGGTTTGCCATGCGTGAATATTCTACATGTGGGCTTCCACTGAAATCCTGTATTGGTAAAAACCTTCCCTGTAGGTTTCCAGGATTTCTTAATCTGTTTCGCTTTCCAAACTTTCTTAACTTGGTTATGATTCTTAGACCTCAGAAATAACACACCACATTTATCATGATTGCCATAAAATAGACATTCTTTACATGTTTTGCAGACAGCATAAGACTTTGAATTAATTTCAGTAAGCTTAGAGCTAATACTAGAACCAACACGATTCATTTTGTTCAAGTCAAAATTATTGTCCCTATGCTGTTCTATCACTTCCTTTTCATGATCACTTTTAGTTTGCGTAATCCTATCCTTCTTTGCATTGCTTCTAGGTTTTGACCCGCTAACTTTAGTGTCAATCTTAACATCTATAGAAGTGATTACGGGAGCCTTAGTTTGTTTTACTGCCATTTGATTTTCTGGTCTAGAAGTGCTGGGTTCTGATGCTTTCAGAGGCACATCAAAGGTCACATGCTTGACTTTAGGCATAGAACAAGGCATAACTTCTCTATCTTTCCTAGTACCAGATTTAGGACATGTTGCAATCACACATTCTAAGAGTTCCTGAGATCGTTTGGCATATAAGCATGCATGCCCAACAACATTATCAAGTGGTTTCTCTATCTTATCATCTTCAACAATCTCACGGAGGCACTCTAGACTATCCTTGAGGTACGAAAGATATGTTTGATATGCAAATTCATTGTTTCAAAGATGAGGGGGATATATTTCACAAGCTACAAAGATATTTAGAACAAGCAAGCACCTTTGGTGCAACATTTTCACCACTAGTGATTGGCATTTTCCCTTTACCACACGCTTTCAGATTCTCAATTTCGTTAAGCAAAGAAGTTACATTTTCACTGTTATTATGATTAACCTTGATTGAATCACATAACTCTTCATTCTGAGCATTAACTTTTGAAATTTCAGCTTGAAAACATTCATTTTCATTTTGCAGTTTATCAATTATGTGTTGAAGTTGGAAATTCTGAGAATCTAAAGGCGGAGGCATACGGGAGCCAGTCACTTCATTCTTTTCACCCTTCAATTGGGAAATTTGGGCTTTCAACCTTTTGATCGTGTTACAATGAGCTCGGATCAGTTCATCACATTTGTTGATTTCAAAAACTGCATCAAAATCAGGAGCATCCGAAGATGTCTTGGCATTTGAGGTTTTAACATTTTCTTTCAGATGTTGATATTTTAATTGTAAACCAAGATAATCAAATTCCAATTTAGAAAAATGCTTGACCATGTTATCATGATCGTCTTTTTCGATTTTATAATACAATTTTGAATTTTTGGTCTCAAGCTCAATGACACGATCCAAGGAGACTTTCAATGCAATTAACAATTCATGAAATTGAGAAGCAGTAATGGAATAATTCGTAACAGTATAGAATACATCTTGAGCAATACATTTAGAAATCAAATTATCGTTAAAGATGTGAAGGTTCTTCCTCTCAATCTCATTTCTCTTAAGCTCACATTCATTTATTCTAACCTCATTTTCCATTTCATTAAACACCTTTTTCATTTCTTTAATCTCTGTATCTATGCCCTTTTGAAGACTCTCAAATTGTTCTTTTAGTTGTTTAAAGAAAGGCATGACCTCAGTTAAATAACATTCTTTAGTTTGCTCAAAACCCCTTTCCCCTTCAGTTATCCCCGTAGGTGTGATTCTCTTCTTACACGTTTTCTCAAAATCAATGAATAGTTTGTAAACTACATATAGGCTGATTAAGGTCTTGCTTTGAGTGGGAAGAGTTCTAGGCACTAAATGCATTGGTGTATTGGGTGGATACACAGTAGCTGGAGGCAATTTCCTAAGGGGAGGATTCTTTTCAACAAGCTCATTAGATTTTTTGTTTTTCATATCTAACTTCCAAAACACTTGTTCAGGGGTTATTTGAGTTTGAGGTCTAAACTTGTTTAAGGCAATCCAATTATCCTTAAAGTAATTGGGAGTTTTGAACGTTATATTATGATCTATACACCAAGGATCTTTTAGTTTCTTTTCCATTTTCTCTCTAGAGGCATCTTCTAACTCTCTATCTTCTTCAGTGCACTCTAAACAAGTAGGCTTTTGTCTAGGCTTAAGGATTTCATTACCATCATAGATTACTTTTTGAGCAGCTTTTGCTTTCTTACCATACTCAGGATTGGGTTCTTCTACAAGGCCAGTACTATGCTTATCGCTTAATACTCTATGCTTAGTGATCATGTGAGCAGTCTGAATGGTGTTGCCTTGTACATAAAACTTGTTTTCAAGTTTGTTCTTCAAAGTTTTAAGGTTGAAAAAATCATTTAAAAGTTTTGATTCCTATTGTTTGAACTCCTGCTTAAGCACTTTTATATTTTCTTGAAGTTCTTGCTTTTGCTTAACAGTTTTATTAAGTTTCTCTTGTAAGGAATTTAACTCTTGTTTTAATGTTTCTTCCCTTAAGTTACTTTTCTTGATTAATGTATGCATTTGGCAATCCATTTCCTGCTCACGTGTGGTCAGCTCAAATTTAGCACGCTTTTCATAGATGGCAACTTGATCCTTATATATGTTAAGCTTAGTGGTAAGGGAGTCATCAGGGATAAATACAGAGTACTCATGCAACTCATAATCATCATTTTGAGTAGAAGATGCACAGCTAGGTATAACAGAAACTTCCATGCAGCTTTCCTCTGCATTAACATGCACAGGTTGTGGTTGGTGCATCTCTCTCTTGGGTACATCCGAAGCTTCCATGGAGCATTTCTTTGCATTAACTTGCACAGGTTGTGGCTGGTGCTCCTCTCTTTCTTGTGACTTTGAGCACGAAGATTCCATATTAGCATTATCCGACTCAAACACGATAGTCTGTTGTACATTGTTGGGTATCTTCTGGTAATTGATCATGTCGTATAAACTGAGTATCTTAGATACAACTGAATCTGAATCGTTAGGCATGATGTTGACGTGCACGATAGTTTACAAATCTATGATTTAAACCAAGAAATAGAATCTTTCGTGGGATTTTACAAAATCAAGAAGAAACCGTTAAGCAATGACCAATAGAACGTGTTAAGATGACTGATGGCTCGACACAATGATAGACGATTGTGTGTTAGGACTTATGATAGTTTGTAGGATTAGCTGTGATGTTGTTCGGTTGAGATTTGGATTGCTTGATGCACGTTTTTACGGTGAATTTTAGGTCTAAAAACTTAAAACCTCAATAACTTCCTTTCGGAGGGGATTTGGGCCTCGAAAAATTCGTTTCACAACTTCGTAGTAAAAATTCACAATACTCGGGCTGTTCCGGTCGTTTTGACAGGTATTTCGCTGAAAACGGAGTTACGGTTCAAAAGTTATGGCCGTTTGAAGTTTTGACGTAAAAGTTAACTTTGAGCAACCGCAAGTGATCAAATCGCAAGTAGTCATTGATGCACTTATCATGATTTCTTTTGAAATGAATGTATTGTGTGAGCATGCGGCTATGGATTGACCGCATCATTCTGATCAGCTGCAAACGTCGGGCGTACCTGCATACAACAGTTAGCAATAAAGCGCACGAAAGTGTCTTTGATCACTTTCGTTGAATTGAGGTACACGGCCCATGGTTCCCCGTTGATCAGTACAAGTATTGCTTGTGAAGAGGTAAAATTCTGAAGAATTTTATTGACAGGGTTTCGCAGCTGCTCTAGTTGTTCTCAAACCGGAACGTCTCAAAGAAGACAACACATAGTGAGTGAACCAGCGAATTGAGATTCACTGATTGATAAAAAGAGATTTGAAAAACAATCGAGTATTGCTCAATAGAAATTGTTTTTGCTATACAACGAAGGTTTTAATGAAAATTAATTATCAATCATAAACACCTTTTAATTTGAAATATCTGTACATGGTCGATGTGCTAAAGTAAAGAGTTTTTAAGCACAACGACTGGTTTTTCAAAGGTATCCGTCAATCCATAACCTGAACCAGGATTGATTCAAATGATTGAATCGCCCCATTGTTTCTGTTCAGTTGTCACATGGTTGATCTATTGGATAGATCTCACATGCCACCTACCAAGAGCTTGTTTGATGTTGGATCTAGAAGGCTTTCCATCTTCATTGTGAATATGTTTGCATATCACTCAGATGTTCTGGCAATACCACAAGGATAATGCGTAGGACTCTTAAGATATAATATCTCTTTCCACATTGTGTGAAACAGAGTCTTCATTGACAGTGTCCTAATGAGATTTATTTGATGATCTCGTGGCTCTAGACTCAATTGTGCACATTTGGTTCCTATGCCGGAGACTTGGGAGAGGGTCTCCTTCTTCAATATCAACAATCTCTAAGAGAAAGTCGATAGATTATGTAGGTTCCCCGTGAGAATGAAACAAGTCCTTTTTAAGAGAAACTTGAGTAGCTTGGGAAGTTGTAGTGCAGTGCGTCACTGGGTCCATGACGTCTTGTCTTCAATACCGATGTTACCTTGGTAACCATCAGTAGCATATGAATTGAACCCGGTTTCTGCCCTAAGGTTGAATAAATGGAGGGCTATTTCTTTTCACCCTTTTCTCATTTCATTTCTTTTTCATTCTTCAACCCCTTCAGTGCTTGCCAAGACTTCATAACCAGAACCTTGTTGGGTTTATTCCAGTTCTAGCTCAGTCTCAGTTCGCACTCTATCCACTTATCACTTTTCTCCTTTTTTCTCATCAAACCTAAGAACTTCTTACTATATAGTGGATTGTCCCTGGGTCCCTCCGGCTCTGGCGGATCATGGGAACTAATACCTAACCTTATCTTCCTTATATCACCATACATAACGTAAAGTTGGTCGGTCTATTTGGTATTGTTCATCTGCCATTGGTACCAATTGAAAACCATTTGAAAATCAATCCAGATACTTGTGATATATTATCAAAATATTTTGTACCTGAATTGTTTTTGATAATTTTAGAAACAGAGCTCCCCCTCAACATGTGCATCATGCATCATTTTGTAATAGAAATAATTTTCATCTTTGAGGGGTTGGCTTGCATCTAAGAGTAGTTATATGAAGAATGTGGTTTTCAAAATAGTTTCTCCCCCTCAATATGTGCATGGAAATATGAAAATGTTTTGCACATATTAGGAAAAGACTGCACATTGAAATAAATTGATCACGTTTCAAATCTTAGTGGTTTAAGATAGATGCTCCCCCTCAACATGTGCCTGGAAAATTTGAAATCGTTTGGCACATGTGGAAGGAGAGCTTGTACATCCTTATAAAACCATTTACCGAATTATCAGATTAAATCCAATTTAAATCACAAATTCTCCCCCGATCACAATTATCAAATCATTTGAGATTTGTGATCTCTGTAGATTTAAATTGATTTTGAAAGCTTTTAAGGAGAATTGTGACTTGATTATGAAAACGTTTTAACTGATAAGGATCGGATTTTGAGACTTTAAACTCCATTGATTAAACATGCATGATTATCTTTTGAAAAACAATTGTATAACAAATAACCTTTTGATTTAATTGAAATCATTCTCCCCCTCAATCAGTGACATAAGTTGTTGATTGAGAGATAGATATTTTTCAAAGCAATTAGTTTTCATAAGATAGTAAGTAATTGTTTATAGAATCAGAGCATGAGATTTGACAACCAAGATAAAGCATGGCTATGTTCTTTCTTCGAAAAACGGGTTACTGTCTGAAATGACAATAAACCATTGTTTCACTTTCTCCCAAAATTATTATTATTATTATTATTATTATTATTATTATTATTATTATTATTATTATTTTAAGAAACGATCTTATGTATATTCGAAGAACATCTAAAGACCCGTGACATTCTTTGAAAGTCAACACAAAGTCCGTAGATGATATCGAACAAGGAAAAACATGACAAAATAACAATATTTTTGGAATTTTTCAAGATTTTCTAATTTTTTTTTATGGGTTTTTTGAAAGTTTTATATTTTTCTCTTTGCTTTTTGAAGGTTTTGCAATTTTGTATTTTGATTTTTGAAAAGATATTTACAAGAGATAGATGAACGAAAAACTTTTACTCCTCTTCTTCCTCTTGAAGACGTTTGAGTGTTTCCGGTTGTAGGCTCTTAAGACCAAGTCGTGGAAGGATAAACTCAAAACGTTCTCTAGAAAGAGCTTTGGTGAAGATGTCTGCTAACTGGTATTCAGTCCTTACAAAATAAAGTTCCACCACACCGTTTTCTATTTGCTCCCTGATGAAATGATGTCGTATGTCGATGTGCTTTGCTCTTGAGTGTTGTACGTTGTTGCATGAGAGAGCAATAACACTTTTATTATCACAAAGATGAGGGATTTTGTTGAATTCAAAGCCATAGTCAGATAATTGGGATCTCATCTAAAGGATTTAAGCACAACAAGATGACATGGCTATGTATTCAGCCTCTGTAGAGGAAATAGAAGTACTCATTTGCTTCTTTGAAGACCAGCTCACAAGCTTATCACCCAAAACGAGCACCTCCGACGTTTCGACGAGTATCTTGACATCCTGCATGATCAGCATCTGCATAGGCTGTTAGTGACATATCGGTGTCCTTCGGGTACCAAAGTCCCATATTGATGGTTCCTTGGAGATACCGAAAGACCCGTTTAACCGCTTCAAGGTGCTTTTGGTAGGCTTAGCCTGATATCTAGCACACATGCAAACAAAGAACAAGATGTCTGGTCTACTAGCTGTGAGGTACATCAGGGATCCAATCATACTACGATATTTCATTTGGTCTACCATGATCCATGATCAGGGTCACTTGAATCCAATCCAAATTTCTTTAAAATCTCATTTGCATGTTTAGATTGATTTATAAAAATGCCTCCGGGACTTTGTGAAATTTGTAATCCTAAGAAAAATGACATTTGTCCCATCATTGACATTTGAAATTTAGAACCTATTTCAATAGAAAACGGTCACACTCATTGGGGTCAGTCGAGGAAAAGATAATATCATCAACATATATTTGAACGTGAATTAAATGTTTGCCTGACTTCCTGGTGAACAATGTCGGATCAACTGCTCCTTTGCTGAATCCAGTAGATAGAAGAAACTTTGATAGCGTATCATACCATTCCCTTGGAGCTTGCTTTAAATCGTAAAGAGCCTTCTTCAAACGATAGACGTGAGTAGGATGCTCTGGCTGACGTATACGACTTCTTTAAGATCTCCGTTAAGAAACGCCGTCTTTACATCCATTTGATAGACTACCATGTTCTTACTTGTAGCATTAGCCAAGAAGATTCTGATTGCCTCGATACGAGCAACAGGAGCAAATGATTCTTCAAAGTCAACACCCTCCTCTTGACGATATCCTTTTGCAACCAATCGAGCCTTATTCTTTAAAACATCACCATGCTCATCAAGTTTCACTTTGAAGATCCACTTTAGAGCAATGATCATAGCACACTCTGGAGCTGGTACTAATTCCCATACATCAAGTCAATCAAACTCATGAATTTCTTCTTGCATGGCATTGAACCAGCTGTCTTCATTCATGGTAGTTTTGACATCTTTTAGTTCGACCTTAGAGAGTACGGAGTTGAAGAAGCACCATAAGGCATTGGTTGCAAGTTGTTTCCATGTGGATACTGGACGAGAGAGGTTTCCAATGATGTTGTCCAATGGATGATCATGTGTCCATTTTCTGAGGTGTTCATGTGGCTGTTGTTAGGAACCGATGTAGCGAGTCGATATCTCCTAAAGAAGATGGTTCTGATGATGATTCAGGAGCAAATATGTTTTCAAATGGAGCATCTTCGAGTAGCAAAGGGATAAACTTCATCATTGATGCCAGAAACAATTCCATGATGTACATTCGATGATTGATGATTTGTTAATGAGACAGAGTGATCGACAAAGCGCTTCTTGACTTAATGATATTGAGACTGAAGGGTTGACTTCATTCACAGGGATAGGAGCAGCTTCTATTGATGAAATTGACATTTCATCAGCATTTGGTTCATAGTGTTCATCAAACATTGGATCAAACAATTTCTTTAAATCATCATCTGATGGAGGTACATAAGGAGTTGCTGGAGAGGGATTAGAAACAAGAGTAGAACCGATAGGACTACTTGGTGAAAATTGAGTTCGGGTCCAACTGGTTTGTCCCGGAGCCATTTGACCGATCAACTCATCGAACGTAACGTGAATTGTTTCCATGATATTTCGGGTTCTCTTGTTGTAGATTCGTTAACCCTTCTTGTTTGGTGCATAACCAACAAAAACTCCAATATTTGCCTTTGCTCTTAATTTACCTAAGTCTTGACCGTCATTCGTTGGATAGCACAAAGCACCAAACACACGAAGGTAGGAGAGATCAGGTTTTCGTTTATGAACAAGTTCATATGGAGTTTTTCCATGAGAGGTATGAATAAGGGAACGATTTTGGGTGTAGCAAGCAAAGGGCAATGGCTTCAGCCTATAAAAACATTGGAACCTTTGAATAAATTAGCATTGTTCTTGCGGCTTCCACAAGAGTTCAATTTCGTCTTTCAACTACACCGTTCTGTTGAGGAGTTCGTGGAACACTTCTTTGATGACTGATTCCAACACTTTCATAAAACTGAATTAAGTCTTTGTTAACAAACTCCGTGCCATTGTCTGTTCAACTATTCTAACAGATTGTTGAGTCGAACTTGTAGTTGTTGATAAGATTGATGATGACATCTGGAGTTTCATCCTTTGTCCTCAAAAACTTTACCTAAGTAAATCGAGAGTAGTCATCCACAACGACTAAAATGTATTTCTTCCCATTTATCGTTTGTACTCTCATTGGTCCGCATGCATCCATATGAAGGGTATGAAGAACTTCCATTACCGAGTTTGTGGGTTTTGGTTTGTGGGCATATTTCGTGCTTTTACCCAATTGGCAAGTGAACAAAGATGATCTTTTTCATATTTTAATCTGGGTAAGCCTCTGACAAGATCCTTTCTAGAGAGGTTATTAATGGTGCCGAAGTTCAAATGATTGAGACGACGATGCCATAACCATGACTTTGTTTTGAAGCCTTTGACACAAGCGATTGGAGAAGACTTCATCATGTCTTCGATAGAGATGGTGTATAGGTTAGAACCACGGGTACCTCTTAATAATTCCACACCATCAAGTTCTCTAACGAAGCAAGTATGTTTTCTAAAGGCCACTTCTAGATCGGAATCACGTAATTGACCAACAGAGAACAAATTATGACCAAGACCTTCCACATAATATACCCTGGAGATTACACTTTTGCCAAATACATAATCACCATAACCCATAATTGCTCCAAAATGGTAGTTCCCAAATCTAACAGTCCCGATGAATTTACTCACGAAGTTCATGAGCCGCGACCGGTCTCCAGTCATATGCTTGGAACAGCCTGAGTCCAAGTACCACAAAACGATTTGAACGATCTGCAGTTGAACACAGACAAGAATAGATAACTGGATAATTGGGATCCCCATACAAGAATGGGTTCCACTTGGTTAGTATCAGTGATTGGAACTCCCACATTCGAAGTAGAAACAATGGAATCATTAGAAATAGATGCAGTGCTAGTGTCCATATTTGACCTATTCAAAGTATGTTCATTTCTTAAGGGAATAGTTCTACCAGTAGGCATCCATTTTCTAGTGGGCATTGATTTAGCAACTTTAGGGCAAAGCTCATTAATCTTACGGCCATTAGGTATCCATTGATAACCTATATTACTAAATTTCCTTCCGGTGGGTTTCCACTGTTTTCTAACTTTCTTTTGCCTTTGCCTTTTAGTCTTCTTAGCTTGACTTTTAAAATTATCAGTTTTATCAGGGCGTTTAACAGCATTAGACAAATCATTCACACCTCATTCAAGATTAGTAACAGAAACCACGCAATCATCATTACATGTTTTGCCAAAAGTAGCAGAATTTGCATTAATTATAGTACGCTTAAAGCTAACACTAGAATCAACACGATTCGTTTTATTCAACTCAAACTTAATATTCCTAGGGTGATCTTGTACTCTCTTCCAATGCACATTCTTAGCTTGCGAGGTCCTATCTTGCTTGGTATTGCCAGGAGGCTTTGACCCGCTTGCTTTTATGTCACTGATTACTCCTGTAGAGGGAATTATGGGAACATTAGTTGATTGATCTACTTTTTGCATTCCTGAACTAGTTGTGCAGGGATCTGAACTACTTGAAGGTACATTAGTGTTCACTTTCTTAAAACTGGGCATAGAATGATTTGAATGCTTGGCACTAGGCATGGAATAAGGCATCACAGCTTTACCTTTCGCACCTAAGGATTTAGGACATGTTGCAATTAAACATTCTAGCAGCTCTTGAGATCGTTTGGCCTGAATGCAAGCAAACCTAATTTCTCTATCAAGAGGTTTGTTAATGAAATCCTCTTCTACAATCTCACGGAGACATTCTAGACTATCCTTAAGGTGAACACAATAGTCATGGAACACAGGTTCATTATTCCTAAGATGAGGAGGAATGTATTTAACAGTCACAGTGTATTTGCAGTCTGAGGATGACTTTGATGCAACATTCTCATTAAAAACAAGTGGCAGTTTCCCATTTTCCTGACTCATCAGATTCTCAATTTCTTTTTGTAAAGACGTTATTTTTTCGTTGTTTTGGTCACGAGTGACTTTCATTGAATCATATAACTCTTTAAAGTGTCGTTTAACTTTTTCATTTTCTTCTAGAAAACTCTCGTTTTCCTTTTGTAAGGCATTAACTAAGTTTTGAAGATGAAAAGTTTGAGAATACTGAGAATCTAAAGGAGGAGGCATTTGGGATCCAGTCACATTGTTCTTTTCACCCTTTAATTGAGAGATTTGGGCTTTCAACTTTCTGATCGTGTTACAATGAGCTCGAATCTGTTCATCACGTTTGCTAATTTCAAAAATTGCATCAAATTCAGGAACATCCAAGGATGTCTTGATATTTGAGGTTTTAACATTTTCTTTCAGATGTTGATATTTTAATTGCAAAGCAAGATGCTCAACTTCCAATTTAGAAAACTGTTTTACCAGATTATCATGATCATCCTGTTTAACTTTATCATGCAGTTTAGAGTTAGTTTTTTCAAGCTTAATGACACGATCATGGGAGACTTTCAGAGCAACAGATAATTCATGAAATTGAGAAGCATTAATGGAACAATTTGTAGCAAGTTCTTCCTCTCAATCTCATTATATTTTAATTCTCGCTCATAGTCACTAACCTCAACAATCATCGCATCAAATTCCTTTTCCATTTCTTTAATATCTAAGTCCATCCCCTTTTTAAGACTCTCAAATTGACCTTTTAATTGTTTAAAGAAAGGCATGATATCAGTTAAATAGCATTCTTTAGTTTGCTCAAAACCCCTTTCCCTTCAGTTATCCCAGTGGGTGTGATCCTTTTCTTACAAGTTTTCTCAAAATCAACAAATAATTGAAAGATAACATATTGACTGATTAAGGTCTTGCTTTTAGTGGCAATAATTCTAGGAACTAAATGCATTGGTGTATTTGGAGGATACACAGTCGCTGAAGGCATTTTCCTAAGGGGAGGGTTTGTTACAACAAGATTATCTGCTTTTTGCTTATCTAAATCCTTTTTCCAGAACACTTGTTCGGGTGTTAACAACGTTTGAGGCTTAAAATTGTTCAAGGAAATCCAATTGTCCTTTTTGTAATCATGGGGTTTGATCGTTATGTTATTCTTTTTACATTCAGGATCATCTAGCTTCTTATTCATTTTCTCCCTAGATGCATCATCTAATTTTCTATCTTCCTCTGTGCACTCAACGCAACTAGGTTTCTGTCTAGGTTTAAGAATCTCATTACCATCATAGATTACATTATGGGCAGCTCTAGCCTTTTTAACAACCTCGGGATTAGGTTCCACAACAAGGGGAATGCTATGCTTATCGCTTAAAACTCTATGCTTAGTGATCAAGTGAGCAGTCTGAATGGTATTCCCTTGTACGTACAACTTATTTTCAAGCTTGTTTTTTAATGTTTTTAGATTGGAAAAATCATTCAAAAGTTTTGATTCCTTAGCATTGAATTCTTGCTTAAGCATTTTAACATTTTCTTGAAGTTCTTGTTTTTGCTTAGCAGTTTTAGAAAGCTTTTCTTGTAAGGAGTTTAACTCTTGTTTTAAGACTTCTTCTCTAAAGATACTTTTTCTAATAACTGTACGCATTTGGTCATCCATTTCCTGCTCACAGGTGGTCAACTCAAACTTAGCACGTTGTTCATAAATAGCAACTTGTTCTTTATAGGCATTCAGTTCAGAGATAACAGAATCATCAGGGGCATATGCAGTGTATTCATCAAAGACATAGTCCTCATTGACTGCGGAAGATGCATTACTTGGTACAACCTCACTTTCACTTTGCTTCACATATTGATCATATGGGACAATATTGCTATTACCCTCATCATCAATATATGATTCATAAGTTTCAAGATTTTGTACTTTATTATGCATCTTTTGCTCATCAACATCATCATAGAGTTTTAATACCTCTGAAATGATTTTGTCTTTGGATGGATTAGCCTATTGTGGTGGAGAGACCTTTGGAGAGACCATAGGTGAGATGCTAGCCATGAAGATTGTTTGGGCTGTAGGTTCATCATCTACATCAGAGTCAAATGCATCACAGTCAGCTACTTGAAATGCATTTTGATGATTATTACCTATCATCTGAATTGGTTGTTCATCAACATCAGCATCATAGGTTCAGCCATTTCCCTCAGCAAGGAACAACAACTCCTCTTCATCCAAAGCTGCTCCATTATCCTGAGCTTGCACAAGCAGCATCTTATCTCTGAAGTATTCTGCATTCTGTGGACGTTTTGGAGATGTGCAGTTCCTAGCAATATGTCCCTCACCACCACAGTTGTAGCACTTAATTGGCTTTGCTTGACCTTGATTCCCATTCTTTCCCTGATTTACCCCATATCCTCTACCAACTCCTCCTCTTCCCTGTTCATACTGCCTTTCTTGAACTGGTTGCACCATAACCTTCCCATCTCTGACAGTTGCTTGATTGTGTGGATTGGATGATGTTCTAAGGTTATTGTTGGTGTGTGGAAGAGAATTCATGTTTTGACTGACCATGAGAGACAGTTGATTGTTGAAGTTTTCCATGAATGTTTTTGGGCCTGAAGGCTTATATGCTGGATCAGGGATGAGTTTGTAATTACCATCACCCATGGAATGACTTGAGAAGCTTTGGTAGTGATACCAACATTTGTGTAAAAGGTTGTTGAGTCATTTGAGGAACTTGTTTCTCCCTGGTTGGTTTTAAACTGTTCTAGAATCCTTTTCTCAAACATAGCATGTCTCTCATTCTGGAGAAGGAATGCATACATTTGCTCATAGTTGGTGTTCTTCAATCCTTTGGTTAGCTTCATAGAGGTGACAAACTCGTGCCATTCGGGATTCATGTTGTTCACAAACTTTGAGTTCAGCTGAATGTTTGGCATAGTCATTCTGATATTCCTCATATCATTTACAAGCTTGTGGAATCTCACGTAGTATTCATAGATACTCTCATCTAGTTTCATCTTGAAGTGCTCAAACTCATCATACAGTTGTGATTCTCTGTCTTCTTTGGTTAATTCAGAACCTGAGAGAAGCATCTTGACATTATCCCAAACTGCCTTGGCTTCAGTGTTGTGATCGATAAGCTTGTAGATATCTTTTGGAACACCCTGAAGTATAATGTTAGAAGCCCTGATATCAGCATCGAACCTCTTTTTCTCCTTATCATTGAGCTCATCATACGTCTTTGGTCTATCTATTCCATAGATCATTGTTCCATCTGCAGCTGTATCAATTAAGTCTCTTGTAGTCTCAATCTGATAAGGTCCTTCATTAATAGACTTGAAAATGTTGACTCCGTTTTCCTTTCCAAGACAGTACAATCTGATTCGTTGTGCCCAAGAGTCGTAGTCGGTTCTGTCAAGCATGGGTGGACGAGTATCAGAACCAGCTGCTTGAACATCTTCAGCAACAGTGGAGATAATTGTAGGTACGTTGGTAGACATGTTTAAAGATTACACGGGATTTTATAACTCAATGATTAAACCGGGAAATAGATTCTTTCACGGGATTTTACTAAATCAAGAGAAAACCGTATTACAAACAAAAAAATTCAACCAAGTCGCTAAAAAGCCTTGAACCAAGTCGCTAAGCACCAAGTTGCTAAGTATTATGTAATCAAGTCGCTATAATTCCAAGTCGCTAAGACACAGTCAAGTTGCTAAGCACCAAGTCGCTAAGTCGTCAAGTCGCTAAATAGCAACTCGCTAAGGTCCAAGTCGCTAACACCAAGTCGCTAAGAAACTTAAGTACAAGTCGCTAACAAAGTTGAAAGCAAGTCGCTACCTTCACCAAGTCGCTACCCGTAGTGGAGAATCCACTAAGTGTACTGTTTGTCGGCTTGTCTCAAAAGACAAGTCGCTAGGACCAAGTCGCTACCAAAAAGCACTACAACTCGCTACTTTTTACTGAAGCAAGTCGCTAAGATGAAATTCACTACGAGAACCAAGTCGCTACCAAGAAAAACTTCAAAAACACACTTTTCATTCCAAAACAAGCTCAACCACAGTGATTCAAGCTTACCAAATCAAAACCCAAGCACATACAATGATCCTAAACACAAAAGTACACCCAAAATTCAAACTTTAACATTAGAAATGAACCAAATGATGCACAAACCACTAAACCTTTTCAAACTCAAAAACCATCTAAAAACCACTAGAAATCCAAGGATATGTAAGAGATGATCAAACCATGGCTCTTGATACCATTTGTAATATATTGGATTTCACATACACATCAAACCATTAACACAAGAGGCGTACAAGATGAGTTTCTAGAGAGAGAAAGGGTTAGAGGTTTGGGAACTTTAGTGAGAGAAAGAAAAATCTTATTATGAGCTCCAACTCTCTACCTTGGAAGGTAGAGAGTATTTATAGTACTTACATAAATCGCCACCTACGGGCTGTGGATCAGGCATACAGTGGGTAAAGACCCGTCCGTCCTCCACGGTGTTACAAACTAAATACTACTTAACTTGTAATAATCTACGACTACGAGCTTTCTAACGATTACATATACTTGAGGTGACCGACTCTTTAATAACTGGATTTACTAAATCCTAACAGTCTCACCCCTCCATGGAAGTATGGAGGGGTATATATATCCTAACACAAACATAACTATTACAATATTACATAACTAGTCCATGTGTTTTGACTTAATAAGATAACTAATGTAAATTCGTAAATGTCGTTCCATTTTACGTGTTAGGAGCGATCCCAACACCACCACAAATCACCAAAATTCATAAGATTTTATCACAAATCAACTCAATTCATCACAACAAACACAATCACATCATTCAAATCAATTAAAACCATCAACATCAATCAAAGTCACAAATAACCGTTTTTTCCGCCAAAACTCAAATCAAAATTTTTCAACAAAAATACGCGCCAAAAGCTTCAATCACCATGTTGTTCAAACATCCAATGAAGACACTTCATCATCTACACAAAACACAACAAACACTGATGATGTTAACTCAATTCATCACTCATTGTATTTTCACCAATTCTTGATGGGGCTTGATGAAAGCTACACCAATGTCAGAGGTCAAATCTTGCTCATTCAGCCATTACCTTCAGTTTCAAAAGCATACAACATGCTCAGATAAGAAGAGTAGCAAAGGGACATTCCTAAACCATATATGAGCATTCCTATTGCACTCAATACTACCAGCAACTATAGGGCTAATGCAGAATCCGTTCAAGCCAAACACTCCTTCTCACCCAACTCAGTCACAAACTGTAACAAGAAGGAAAAAGGTAGTTATTGCACAAACTGCAACAAATAAGGTCATAGAGGTGAGGAATGCTACAAGATTGTTGGTTACGCACCTGGGCATCCACTGCATAACAAGTAAATTCCACCATCTCAGAGAACAAAACACTCCCAAACACACTACAATTCACATGGCAGTGGGAAGTGATGAACACTCAGAACCACACACTACTCCTTCTACTTATGTTGATCCCTTTGTGCACTCTATGATGGACACTCAGTGAGTCATCTTCAGGACACTTAGAACGAGACTAAGAAGAAAGTTTTTCCACTCAGTGACGCGGAACTCAAAAGGTGACGACTGAGTCAAGAAGAAGATGATGGGTTCAATGAGTGATGACAATAACTCACTGAATCCCATAACTCCTCATCAACTACAAACACTGAAGACAAAGACTGAAGAGTAAGAAGACTAAAGAATGGGCGGGACAAGGAGGGATAAGTTTGAACGCATAAGGAGGAGTCCTTACCAGCCATAAGTCAAACTTTCTCTGACAGGCTAACAACCAAGATCAGTGTCATCACAGATGATCAGAAAGCAACATTGTCTTTTATCCAATATAGCTTCTTGTAAACAGAGACAAAATGCATCAGTATTTTGTCCTTATAGCTTACGTCAATATTGTCTTCTATGATATAGTCAAATCCCATACTTGTATAAATAGACATAAGGAAGGAGTGGAAGTTAAGCTTGTGCATTAAATGTGTAAACATTCACAAGCAACTTTCACTCCTCCAAATACGACTATGTCCCTGAAATAGTTCACCGGTTCCTTATAGTTGTGCTAAGACTTAGCCTAAGCTTAGTGAGGAGTACACACCATACTTGTCATTCAATCCCAAGTGTTGTTCCGCAAACACTTGGGTAATATTTTCTTTTGATTCGTTTTAATAAGAATATAAACGTCGAAAAATCTGTTGTGCATTTAATTTACTTATCTTGTTTAACTGATTTTTCAAATACTTTGCTTAAGTCATGGATCACGATTAGCCTTAATTGCTATTATTGCTAGGAACAACAGATCCAAACACTCACTCTACTACAACCACAAAGTCAAAGACTGTGCAGAACATTTACAAAGTTACAAGTCCTCCCAAGATGAAAGTTCTTCACAATGGCTGCTTAATTAATTATAGAGTAAATTACATAAATGGTCACTGTGGTTTGTCCATTTTTTCACATTTAGTCACTGAACTTTTTTTCCGACAAAGTCAGTCACTAAGGTTTCAAATCGTTACAAATCTAGTCACTAAGGTTTCAATTTCGTTACATAAATGGTCACTGTGGTTTGAAACTTCAGTGACCATTTATGTAACAAAATGGACTGAATCTGTAACGATTTGAAACTTCAGTGACCATGTATATCAAAAAAAAAGTTCAGTGACTATATGTGAAAAAATGGACAAACCATAGTGACCATTTATGTAATTTACTCTTAATTATAACATAATGTAGTTTCAGTATCTTAATAGTTTGTATCGGTTGTATGAGTTAGCTAGCAAGTTAGACACTTTAGTTAACTTTTTCCAGTTTGACTTTATCATGTATATGTAGTTTACTATGTATCCATTTGTTATTTGAGTGAAATAATATAATTTTCATCTCATCTCAAGGTAATTTCATTTTTTTTCTTCCATATTCATCTTTTACATCTCATAACTCAATCCAAACACCAATAATTTCAATGAAAACCCAATTCCTGCCAAAAACAATAACACATACAAAAAATTTCAAAGTAGTAGTAAACTTTAACCTTTAAGTTTGGAGTAATAATTGGTAAAACAATAAGAAAACATAAAGATCATCACAATTTCAAGTAAATCACCCCAATCCATTTGAATTGAAAAGGAAAGCATAATAAGAGCATCCATAATGGTGGACCTTTTAAAAGGTCTAAAAATTTATTAAATCATTAAGTTATAAAGCTTTTGATTTTATAAACCTTGTTGCACTATGTATAAACCTTTTCAAGTTTATAAAATGCTTAACAATTACACATGCATTAAATTATGAAAAGGTTCAAGATTTCAAACCTCTTCATTCTACATGGACATGAAACATCAACTTACTATGGTTAAAACAAATTATAAAACTTTTCATGTGTTATAAACCTTTTCTTGAAATGACCATAGTGGATGCCCTAACATACATAACACTCGTAGTTTCGTGTTATGACTACCAAGAGTTGAAGTAGATATTAACTATTTTTTTCGTTTTAAAATGATAGTCCTCATTTTTATCTTTTGATGTCCCAAAATAATTGTCATCTACTTGCCTCAACTAATTAAAAGAGTATTTAGTGGATGTGGATGACATTTGGTTGGTTGAAAAGTGTAGTAGTCATATTTTTTTTAAGGGAGATGATTTGCACACTCTCATAATTGATTGGCACACTCAAGTTTTAAGTGTTTTAACATTTATACCCTTACAGGGTGAAAATAAGTAGAAGTGATGTAAAGATATAAATGTCAAAACACTCAAAATTTGAGTGTGCCAATCAATTATCGAAGTGTGCAAATTACATCATTTTTTTTAAACGGTGTGTTTTTTGTCTGGAACCAATAATTATGAGACAGAGATAACACTTAACTAGGAATGATTTAGTTTTTCAAAATGTCAAAACCTCTCAATAAGGGTTTTTTTTTTTTTTTTTTTTTTTTTTTTGGTACCAAATAATTTTTCTGTGTACAAACTATCGCGAAGACGACTATGTGTAGTTACAAAACATCTACTAGTATGGTTTTAAAGGAAACTCAATTTATCCTATCCGCTCGATTGACAATTCGGCTCGAGTAGTTACAAAACATAGTATATGAGAAAACGTTAAATAGACTCGTATAACTACAAAAACTGAACCCATACTCTTGTCCAAAACTTGGCCTTGGGAGGAAGTTTGGCAGGATATGTGGAGAAAGTAGGAGGTCTAATTCAAAGAGATGTACCATAAAGTAGGGCTGCTCTTTGTGAAGGGTAAGTGGTTTGGGCGGCCATGTATGATGAGTGGAATAGCGAGGAGTGAAAAATGATCCTGCTTGGTCCACTCAATACATTAGCATAGGAGGTAATGGTTGGCCATCATGGAGGGAGAGTGTTCCCAAGCAACTGAAGCCCTTCTATGAGAGGGAAATGTAGGTTGCTTTGGCAGAGCCCCCTTATGGATGGGTTATGGGTACCTAGTGATGCCATGCTTCATTTCCACCTAGACTACTGTGGTGGCAGGTTGAGTGGCTAAGAGGAATGAAGCATTGGAAATGTAACTAAATGGTAGGTGCATATAAGGTGAATTCACTGGCTGAGAATGGTTACATAGTAGAATGAGGCTGCTATGAATATGATCTACTCTGTTTGGCACTAGTGTCTGAGGACATTTATGGCAGATATGTTGTTAGTGTTATCTGATGAAATAGTATAGCATGTATCTGTTTTTCTTTGTATCTGATGTGGGTGTTGTCCATTATCAGTTTATGTTATTTCCATGATGTAAAGTGTTTGGTATTAATATAATTCACTTTTGCATCCAAAAAAAAAATACTGACCATCGTGTCATACTAAACAACCCATTTCACACTCCTAGAGGAGACGACAAGATGTGTAGACGTGTAAATCGTGTCCAAGTTTGGTTTTAACAAAGACGTTAACATATTTTGCTATAAGGTATTGGTTAGAGAATTGTCTCATCTCCACCCACCTACATATAGAACAAAATTACCGAATTTTATGATTCACACTAAGATATTTTTAATTGCACACTTTAATTTCCTTATTATATTGGTTGCTAACAGTTTCAGACCCGAGGCATACAATATTGATGATTTTCTTCACATAAGTAGAAAAAAGTAAGAAGATGTATCATTTCTTTATTGTAAAGAGGCCAAAAACGAAAACATGATACAATTTGCTAGGTCTTCTGTTTTATCTATAACAAAAATGAAATTCATTTCTCTAGAATTTTATTTTTTATTTATTTCTTTTTTATTTATTTTTTTTAAATGACAATTTTAACTATCTCACAATATTTATATCACAAATCTATATCATATATTTTAAGCAGGACTTGAAGTCACAACAACTTAGTTGGAGAGATTCTCTCACAACATAAGATAGAAAAGGTGTGGAACAGTGAGGACACCCTAACCTCATGCATCTTTTGATGCCAACCAGACCCTTCCCCAAAGACCTGGCCTCAGGCATCGGCACCTGTCCCAAGTTGCCAGCTAGAGTTTGGGTAGAACCCGGGTTGATTTCCAAAAAACCCTCCATGACTGGATAACTGAGTATTTGCGGTGAGTGAATGGTACTAAGTGAGTTAGGCCAAGAGTGAGACTCGAACTTGAGTCTATAGACTCAAGCCCAAGTACTCTCACACAACATGAGGTACAATTAAGATATAAACTTTTTAGTTCTTTTCTCTAGAGTTATTGAGCGACTCACCAACAAAAAAAAGTTTTAGTTTTAAGTCTTGATAAGAGCATATGTGAAAAGTTTAGTCGTATACAAATGTCTGAATAACTTAGAAAGTTAGGTGAAGGAAGAGACCAATAACTATCATTGGTATTTCATCTTAACGTCATCTCACCAATAACACCCAATAATTAAAACACCATCCTCAGCAATAACGCTCAATAACTTTTATTGACGGATGTAAGTCTCACAAAACACCTCACCAAAAATACTCCGCTCACTCTAAAAAAATATAAAAAATAAAATAAATAAATAAATAAATAATCCGCCGGTGAAGCAACGAAAAGACGAACGGCAAGTCAATGAAAAATGAAATAGTAACACTCACTCACTTACTCACTTAATGCATCCTTAACATGACAAAGAATATCATACTAGCTTAACTAGACTCCAGAAAGCTAGTTTATATATCATAATAATTAAACTCGATAACGTTACTTTAAATTCTTTAATACAAAATGAATACAAGGTTAGTCAGCAACTTTTGGACTTATCTTTAATTACAAAATGTATGTGTTTTTGTAATAATTTGACCATAACGACATCCAATTTCACTCACAGGTTAGCAAACAACTGATATAATGACGTTAAAAAAAGCTAAGCACGTGTTGTCATGTTTCTCAACAATTGTGAACTAATAATAGGTGTACTTATAAAAGTTGTATTAGAAAATCCACGCTAAAGTTATATTTTCGCTACCAAAATTTTCCGTTTAGAAATTTCACCACAATTTCTTTAGTTTGTTTGATATCAGAATTTACAAATGAAAAGAAAAGGCCTTCTGGACGTGGACAAAATGACGAGCAAAAGATAGTTATTACTTCATTCGTATAGACCATACTTTAATTGTAAATTTTGTTTTGAGCAACTATAATTGTAAACTGAAAAAATGTCAGGTCCGAAAACAACAAAAGAATATTTGATTAAGAATATATGGGAGTATTCAGTTTGTTTACGGAAATGGAATAAAATTTAGAATCGATATTGGTTTGAAAGAAACACGTGATAGTGAAATTAAGGGTCCGTTTGTTTTGTTTTAGTTTTGGGTTAGGATTAAGATTTGGTGTTGGGTTGAAAAAAATAAGTGGAGCAGATAAGAGATATGATTGGAGTTAAAAACTTGTTTGTTTTATAATTGGTTAAAAGGTTTGGAATTTGATCTATTATTACTTTTAAGCTAATAAAAGAATAAAATGTGGTGGTACATCATAAAAGATGGTTTAAAGTGATATATGAGGGTGGGTTTTGACAAAAGTATTATTCATGAGGTTGAGAACTCGATCCAAAAGCTACTCCCCCTACCTTCAATAATAACCTTCAACAACTCTTATTTTTCCTGTCAAATTAGTTTTCTATCTCCAGTAACTTTTTAGCCACAATAGGACGACCGATATTTTATTTTTTATTTTATTTTATTTATTTATTTATTTATTTATTTATTTATTTTACCTTTTTAACAACAAAATTAAAATTCATTAATAATAAAACACATTATATAATAATTCAAATAAAATTAAAACATTATAATAATAATTAAAAACTTAAACTAATTTTTTCTACTATTTATAAGGTAAAGAGTTTAAATTTTAAAAAGTTTTTGTTATTGCTTTTGTTTTTGTTTTTGTTTTTGTTTAATCAAACGTTACAATTTTTTCTAGTTATTGATGATGTGATATGATGTTAACATTTATTAAGGCTAATGATATGTATACTCATTTTTTTGATTCGTACACTCCACTTTATGCTATACAGAGTTGTACAGTTGTTATATGTTGCATCTCCAGTTTGTACACTGGAGTGTACGAATCAAAAAAATAAGTGTACGAATCAACACTCATTTATTAATGATAGTAGGTTTGGTACTCTATGAACTATTGACAAAAATAACATTTAATAATACTAGTTATATAAGGATCCTCTCATGTTCATTTGAACATGAGAGGTAATGTTGTGTTTGTTGAGATTGTACATTGCTATTAAAATAAAATAGATGTTTTATAATAACGACAATGTACAATCAGATAAAGCATAACATTACATCATGTTTAAATGAACATGAGAGGATCCTTATCCAATTATTAATGATAGTAGCTTAATGACAACAAAAGAAATGTATGTAACTGATTCTTTAAATCAGTTGAGAACTCAACCCAATTCTCATTTGACCTACACCAACCCCATCTCCACAACGAAGGCAACTCCCTCCAACGTACTCCAACCCTCACTCAACTTATGCTATTCGGGGTAGCCTCATTCCAAACTATTTTTTCGACTTTCATGCTATGCCAACGGTAGAAAACCCACGTAGCAAAACCCTATAAAATATTAATCTTATATAATAAAGTAAAGTTTTAAAATATATTTTTTTTTTACTCAAATTATGAGATGAAAATACACAAAAGTTAATTAGCTCACAATTTAATGTAGAAACCTATCAATTCTATAATAGCATCACTTTAACGGTGTCACACCCAAATCCAATTCACAAAGTAAGAGACAAACAGTTTTATTTACTTTGAATCAGTTACCTTTGCATTATTGACGAAGTCTTTTTTTTATTTAGAATAAATATATTCAGTGATAACCGACTAGCAACAACAACAATAAAAAGTTTTGTCGGAGCGAGAAATGAGAAGATAAAATGTAAAACTGCTTCCAAAAAGCTTCCAGCTAAGTGACAACCAAGCATATAGCTCAATTTCAAGAGATTTAAATCGTGACAAAAGAATATTTGCTAGTTAATTACAAGAAAAAAAAATTAAGCTGCTATATCATGTTGAATTCGTACGATAATTTCATCTAAATTAGTTGTAAAATTGCCACAAAGAAAATGAACATAAAATAAAATAAAATTTGCGATCTGAGTTATCCAGTGCTTTTTTATTTATCAAAATAACATAAGCTTAATTTTTAACAAATAGTAAACTTTTACCTAATTCTATTTAAATGGAGGAATTACATATATATCTTTTTAAAAGCTCAAAATCGCTAGTTAAAAAGAAGTGTAGACTGCACACACCATAATTTGCTAGTGTGTAATGTGAGATTTCATTTCACTTCATTACATCTGCCAAATTTCACTAAATGCAAACTGAGTTAAGTGGATTAAAAGTAAAAGCTAATGGGTAGAGAGGTAAAATTTTACCACCGGTCAAAATAACTGGAGCCATGTTAAATTGACCCATCAACATATTTTGTCCATTTTCTTTTTGCATTTACAAGTTAAAATTATAACTATAAAAACTACTGCGTACTAAATTATATACGCAAGCAACTCCATAGAACACCATTTGTGAACAACCATAACGAACAAATGACATGTACTCGAACCAATATGTGTCTGCTTATTGTACATATGAATCAAATCTACATTGTACATGTAAAACGCTTAAAATAGACCACTACCACTGCTAGCAGCAGAAAACACAATCACGACACGGAATTGATCATGCAGTCCAAAAAATATTACATACAATGGTAAAAAAATATATATATATATATTTTTTAACTAAAAAAAATGTGCACACCACACGCTTGTAAAATTTACCATCTATGCAACATCATGAACCACCATACTCCTGACTAGCTTTGAGGACAAGCTCTTCCGTTGTGGTGCCAATGATCTCATTTGCACGCTTTAAACCAACGCAGTAATACCTTCCAATTGAATCCTACATTCAAACATGAATAAACTATATGTAAAAGCGCAAAACTACCAAACAAGATCTACTTTATGCATCGGCAAAAGCAATTTCTAAACTAAGACCAAAATGAATGATATTTTATTTTTATGGAGTATCTATGCATCCAAAAAAGTAATCATTAAATTAAGACCATAATCTATGATAATCTAACTTTTTTGATACTCCGTAATATATAAACAACGTAAAAGGAAGACTATAAAAGAAATGCAATCATACCCTAGCAACAATGCCCATCTTTTCTAACTTGTGGACCGCATCATCCACATCAAAGTTGCAGCTTGCACCAAATTCTTCTTTAATTAATTCCTCACATTGTATATCAAGATCCTACAATATATCACACAAGGTCATATAGTCGGTCTATATTAATACAGAATAAGATATAACAATGTACAGATTAAAATTCATGTATGCCTACGGAGCAATACCTCTAGTGTCGCTTTGCCTTGTTCCATTAATATAAAGAAAGAAATTATCACCTCTTTTACCTACAAAAGGACAATGGATCAAACACCAACTTAAAGACAACAAATTAAAAAACAAACATTTAATGAAGAAATTGAAAAATCGTTAGCGCACTCACTTCTTGTTGAATGACGTCATCACATAGATGAAGAAGAGTGCCTTTTCCACTATCCAGTTGTTTATCATACATGGATTGTGTGATCAGGTTCTGATAAGCAACCATATTTGCCTGAAACCTACAACAATCATATAGACATCATTAACTAACACGACATAATAGGACAAGAATAAATATTAACCATATACTAAGTAAGAAAACTCACGTAAAGTATATTTTAGCACAGTAACCAACAACTGCAGAGAGAACAGCAAACATGACCCAAAAGTCAGCTTGCGGTGTCTCAACTGAGCCTATAACTGCCACCTGAAAAAAAGACGTATCAGTCGCCGCATCTGTACAAGTAAAATAATAGGTGTGGGATTATAAACAACTAACCAGCCCAACAACAGCAGAAATGAGAAATTTCACCCAATCCATAGGGGTTAAACTTGGATTTTTCTTCTCAGGCTGTCAATACCACATAGAATTAGAAATTTTTCCAGCTGGCAAAATATAACTTCGAGAGATGATAATACTAATGGCGGAAAACAAAAAACAAAAAAAACAAAAACGGGGTCGGGTAGTGGGTCAAAGCCAGCAATTTTGGTTCATGACAAAAGAGGCTATGTATGGCTTTTTGTCCAATTTTAATAAGAACAATCAGTGTAAGATTACAAGAGCTACAAATTTACAGTATAGATGTATAAATAGAAGATTTCAAATTAAGCGATTTAGAAGGTTGTATGCATCACTAATACGCTTGGGAATTTTTGACCCGTTTCCTTTTTAACTTAGTTTTTTTTTTTTTTTTTTTTTCCCATCTGACCCTTCAGAAATTTAACATAATCCAAATTGACCCATTAATTGACTAAATGGGTCTAAATTGCCATCTCCAGATTATACAAAAAAAAAACACAGAAAAAAGAAAACCCACCAAGACTAATTCCATATCTGCCATTGGAATGTTTCTAAAATGCTTAACATGGATTCCCCGATCCTTTTCTCCCTTGGTGGTGCTTGCCCTCCTGCAAATCAATGGTTACAGCATTGCGGTTTTACTATTATAGTATTATATAGATCTGCAAACTCTTACTGCCAGCAAATTGTGTATATGAAGTTACATTTTGACAGATATTAAAAGAAAAGAAGTCATACCTGTACACGACAATTATCCTATCAAATGTAGGTTCTTGGATCGTGATCTTACTCGCCAGTTTCCTGATACTGATGAAATGAAAATAAGCATGTAGTGAGCTAACAATGAAGTACCAAAATAATCTAACAGGACGAAAATGCGAACATAAAAACATAATTCATAGTTACTCTTTGGTACTTTAAAATGCATTAGAGTGAAACGATTAAGTGAAATTTTTAGATTAGGTCAGAACCTGATCTCCAAGTTCTCAATCCGGACCCGCTCAACATATAAATCATCTGAAAACTCTTCATTTGTAATTTCATCAATTTTCTTTGGATCTTTCTTGATTCGCACACTGGATTTTTTTGAAAAAAGTTTTCCTAACCTGCAAGTATCATAAAATATTGAAATTAACAACACCACCACCACCAACAACAACAGCAACAACAACCAATACGCCAGAGCGGAGTATGGGGAAATTGTAAGAAAACTTGCCTTGTTACTCTCATAATCCATGCCCAGAGGCGTGAAATAATCATGTCCAGCTTCTCCATGATAAATAAGTCAGTAGTCTGATCAATTCCAATGCCTCGCCGAAAGATTATATACTACAAAGAGATATTTAAATACAGTAAACAATAAAGCTTCTTGAATACTACAAACAAATATTTAAATACAGTAAACAATAAAGCATCATGAATATGCAGAAACTATATCTACACATCAGCTAGACCACATTAATACCTTATCAGCAAAGTCCGGAAGGTCATCATGATGATGGTCTGCAAAGTACCGCTTCAAAAGATCCTTGTCAATCTAGATTTTAAAGGGGGGTGCACCAAAAAGATAGAATGTTAGTAGACATGACAGATGACACCGATGATAATGACATCTAACACAATCATGAAGACAAACCTTTGATTCATCAACTGAGATAGGAAGATTTAAAAGATACTGCCCTGAATGTGCAACCTCAATTTCCTCATTGGAGCATATTTTAAAATTACTCTTCTCCATCACCTGCAGCCACAGAGATTCTACTCATAATAATTTTAAAACAGTAAACCAAATGGTGAATCTTATACTTATGGAGTTGACGTATGGTACATTAAACATATATGACAGGAAATTCTGTTCAAGGACATCAATCTCTTGTGATGATAGGTTTTGCTGCTCCAATTTCTTAGACCCGGAGACAGGATCAAAGAGTGAATACAGTTGCTGCAAGTATGAGAACCACATAAATAAGTAACAATACTTTCAAATACTCATAATGCTTGAGATCATAAAGAACAGATTATACCATGAGATCTTCAAACTGTAGAAGATACCATGCTCGAATTGTGTACTCCACTCTCTTGCAGAGCTTTAAGAACTCTGCCCGGTCAGAACTATGTTCTGCATAACCAAATCTTTCTTGTTTAAAAGCTTGAAAGTTGAGTGATTACATAGACGAAGTATAATACTCTGTTCATTTAAGAGAGACACTAACCATTTATAATAACAACCTAGGTGCACTTCAATTATAAACTTTCTATATAGGAAAAAAGATCAGATCCAACAAACTTTGCATTTGTGTAGTACTATGATTTAAAAAGTCGAAATGGATATCTATCTTGGAAAAAGGGAATATATAACAAGACTAATGGTTAAATATGTCAATAAAGAAACTCAATATATGCAGGTGACAACCACTGTGAATATACCTATCGGCGCTCTTAGCTTATCTTATATTCTTCTCTTAAAGCAGGACACGAATTTCAGAAATCATATTCAAGTCAAAGTAACATAACTTTTACAAGTTTATATATACATACAGCGACTTACATTGTGATGATCAACTGCATCAAATATAAGTAAATTAAGATATGCTAAGCAAGTAAGCGGTGGGTGACCTCTAGGACTTTATCATACATTTAAGCAATTCGGATAAATAAATATAATGCAACTCATGTTTGGTTTAAGTATAAACATGAGCAATGAGAATTAGACATTCCCTCATTTCACTATCGCTGTTTTCCTAAGCCACTAGTTCCATTCATAAACTATTAGAAAGATTACTACAAGTTAATCAACCCCCAAGTCATAATTTTTAAACCCTGAGTTCAAAAACTAGTTGCTAAAGTCTATAGGAATGCTTATAACCAATGCAGCCAATTGAGTAGCCCTAACTAATCAAACCAGTTGGGGAAACACTTACCATTTTCGAGTCTTGACTCTTACCCAATCCCATGGCTTCATTCATAGTTCATCTAGCTCTAAGTTAACTCTTCTATATTTAAATGGAAAATTATGGGGGTCTTTGGTTTGCTTATTTTTCAAGCAGATAAACATTTTTTAGTGTGTCTCTTAAATGAACAAAGTATTATTTCATATGGTCTAATGCCGATAATATTAAAACTGTTTTTTTTCTACTATCATAATTTTTCAAAAACCACCACAAAGTGACCTACTGGTTAGGCGTCCTGATGTCCTCACTAAAGATCACATATTCAAACCTCACTAGGTACACATCTTGGGGGTGGCTGGGGAAAGGGTTGGAAACGGTCACGGGGATAAACCGGTCAGGCTGCCTACATCTTAGTCAAAGACACTCCCTCCCCGGATAACCCAAACAAGAAAACTTCATCCACACCATTCAACTATTTAATCCTAAAACCGTTTATAGATAGATTTCATTGAGAAAACTTTCTAACAAATTATTACTTTTCCGAGTATTATTTCTTATTCATAAATTCTAATTCCTAAACATAAGCATAAGCAGAGGTAAAAAACAATCAAAAACACCTTCCAATTCCAACTATTTCATTCAAACACATTATCACCGAAACATCGCAATAATCTATCAAGACCCCAACCAAATCCTAACTTACTACTCCTATAAATAAAACCCTAAAAACATAAAAATTAACTTGACAAACACCATAACATAAATAAAAACATGAAACAACAATAATATTACCGATAAGATTAGCTAAAGTCATGACAAGCCTAGGTTTCAAAACAGGAATGACAGCTTCACGCTCCAATCTTATCACTTCCTTCTTAGTATTACTAGCCTTGCTCATCTTTTTTTCTATTTTTTTTTTTTTCTCTACTGATAATACCTAGGGTGATTTTGATAAAATAACTGTTGAATTGGGAAAGTTGTTATTATCGTTGGTGAATCATGGGTTTTGTGGGATTATCTGGTGGTACAGGAAAGGGATTGGAATAATGTAGAAAGCGTGATTGCTGATGTTTTGATTCGATGGTGACCTGGGGAAGGAACTATGAGGAGTCAAACTAACGGTTATAAGTTATAACTACTGTACTTAGCTAGGCTTGTTGTCAAACACTTTTTTCGCCTCTTACTGGATAATTTCTTTAAAAGGATAAAATTTTAACATTAGCTGCTTGATTCACGTTTTAGTTCATTGATGTTTTTTTAAAGACAATTTTTTTTTTCAATATCTTATACCGCATATCTTACATCTCACGAATATCTTTAGTGAGGTTTGAACCCGCAACTTTTAAGTTGGTGGACAACTTACGCATCACTAAATCAAAGGTCTTGAGTATCGATATAGAAGTAAAAGATTTATCTTTTACGAAAAACAGTTCGTTTCAGAGTTATTTGCATCAAACAAATTCGCAACTTATTCATCTTCAAGTGGTTTGTAACATGAATATGGTAAAATATTATAAATAACTAGAAACTAAGAAGTTGTTAAAAAAACTACAGTGATATCAATTAACAATTTCAATCAAGACCAAAAAAACAAACGTGAAAATCCAAACATCATTTAAACCTAAGAAAATGCATAAGTACTTAAAGAGACCAATCGATCATGTAAATTAGTAACAATCAACTGATCAAAATCATTACCAGTGACAATTGGGACACAAATTGTCGGAAGCTCCCAGTATTATATTGTAAAACACTCGACTTAATTGAGCCAATATCGAAGATGATAGAAAGTCTAGATCTATACGTATAAAAGTTATAGCATATGTCCATTTAAACTTTTAGATAGTGTTTCGAGTACCCACTACAACAAAATATAAACAAGTTTTAGACTCTTTTTTTGGGTGAAAGGTGAGCTATATATTAACTTCCAAACAAATTACAACAATAAGAGTTTGGATCTGGACATACCCAAACCAAAACAACATAGCAGAAACAGAACAATACATCAAGCTAATAACAAACATTATCAGACATCTAAACAAAGAAGTTATTTTCTCTGTTGAAGCAGCAACTCAGAAGATGAAGACTAACATTGTCCATTTGTCCATTCCATAGTTCACCAATTCACTACCATAACTCCATGACTAACCCCAACTAGATCTTTCAACCTAGAACATTCAACCCACATCCTCAATGCCCTAGGAATAAGAGACCAGAAGGAATTTTCATGTAAGTTATAGCACCCTGACTCACCAAAAGGGGCTATACTCAATCTCACTACATTTCCTAGCTCATTTCTCATAATAAGCCATACTAGCAGCAGCCACCTCACTAGTATAGACTCAATCTGAGAAACAAATCAGGCATCATCAGATGAGGAATACACACCCTTTTAATGACAACGAACCTTACCTCCTTTAGGCAATGCATATCAAGGACCAATTAGGATCATCTTTCACTCCTCACTATTCCAATAAATATACACTGCCTCACCATACTCACTTACCCTTCTCAGTTGGAAACTTACTTTATGGGATAAAAAGCAGACCATAAACTATGAAAAAGCTAAACATCCCCATAGCTACCTAACAAAGGCCTACTATAAGGATGAAAAGGATTATCACAGATATGATGCACCATTACCCCAAGATACAAAGCCATCAACTGAAGAGAGTCTACATCTTACAATTTCCAAAATTAGAAGGAAATTGAAGATCAGGTCAAAGCCTTTGAAGAATTCAACAGAAAACAAATCACCTCTGCTTGATGCCCCAAAACACAGGACATACTGATAATAATCCAGAAATGAGATCAGAAAATTACCACATTTTTATGACCAATGGCTACACAAGTTTTAGACTTATATTTAACTATACATAAACAAAATCACACGAAGATAACGATCACATCGTCTGTATATACTCTCTTTATTTTAAATAAGTGCTTATTTTGATAGTGTTACACAATTTTAATAAAAAATGTAAAAAGCTCATTGTTTACTAATTAAATGACCTTCATTTTTTTTATAGCATCATTTTAGTTGATTGTAAATCTGTAATCACCAAATAAAAATTATTTTTAGACAAATCAAAATAGTAAAATACTCCGTAAAGAATTTCTTTTTAACAACTAGTTTTGCTCTATTTCTTCTTTGGCACTTTAAGGATTTGGCCCCACTTACAAGTCGCATCCAGAAACATAACCGTGTTCTCTTGCGAAGTAGGCATGTCGGCATGAGTTGCTCCACACATACCAAATCAAACAAGTGCAATACCTGTGCGTTGCACGGGTTCACATGTTTATTGACGACGTTAGTAAAAGTTAAGAGTGTTTAAACATATAAGGTTTGATATCCTGAATAACTGACATCGAGTTGTCTTGAATAATGTAAATATAACACCATGCTATATTTCTTCTCTCACCATACGTAAAGTGAAGAACTAACCTCTCTTATCGCAATTTATTGTAAAACCCGTTATGGTATATACCGTGCATTGCTTAGGTTAATTACTAACCTTACTTATTTCCTTTTATTAATGGAAAAAAAAAAAATCATAATAATGAAATATTATAGTAGTAAGTTGTTAAATAACATTCAAATTTTATACGTAGTAATGATGCTCTTAAATAATTGATATGACACAAATATTCTGTTCTTCAATACATACATATATATTATGAGGCCAGGTTTATATACTATTTCTCAACCTTATATGCACATGAATTACATTAAACTGTGGCACCAATGAAGAGAAGAAAGCATGGCATGATGGATAATATCTCGTAACAATGTACTCGCACAATGACATGGCGAAAACAGAAAAGTGTCTCCCGCGTTCTACTTCCATATTGACATGGCTAAAACAGAAAAGCGTATCCCTCGTTCTGTCATCTCATAGATGTAGAGCGGATTGGTTAACATGTAAGAATCATTGTTTGAACACATGAAACTTTTGTTGTAAAGAGTTTTTAATAATGAATTAAATAGGAAGGATGTGAATTACTAATGAGGCAAAAACTAAACATGATAACGCTTTTAAACTCAAAAGGCATGAATATTTTAGAACCATATTCTATCTTGATATAATCAAGTTAACTAAGACAAATTAGTTTGTGTGAAACCATAGCCAAACCTACAAATAGTGAGATACAAAATCGTTTCAGATCTTTTGTCATGAGACATGACATAAATTAAATGCATAGCTCATTATCTATATTGTCCTCAAAAATAGAATGTGAGTTTTATATTAACAAATTTTTAGATATTTAGAGATAAGTCACCAAACTAAAATTTGCTGACTTTTTCAAACCTACACTTGATATTAGAAAACGTGTGTTAATTCAAAGAGTACCTAGCTGAAAATTAGGGAATAAGTTGTAGATAAGGATAAACTTGATTTTAAATGGTCAAGATTTATTGTTACTTCAATCCAACGGTAAGAAGGTGATGCCATGTCACAATTAATTATCTTAGCTCCGCGGGCAATAGAAAGGAAAATTAAACCCCATTTTAACATTCTTCTCAAATAATCTCACCACAGTAAAAAAAAAAAAAAGTTACTAAAACCTTGCAATTTTTCCTTTAAATTTTTTCTTCACATTTTCACTGGATCAAAAAAAGCTCAGTCCAAACTTTTTAGTCAATCCTGGATTAGTGTGCATCTAGGCAAATCACAAATCTGACACAACTTCACTCAACATACTACACTCAAAACCCCCGATCGATCTCAACCATTGATCCACCGTCGTAAACCGTCATGAGTCGACCTACAAAACCTTCATCAACAAGAAGGCCTACATTTATTCATCTCATATGTGCCGCAACTATTTTTTCACTACTTGTTTTCTTAATTCAATCTTATTTCTTCACTGGTAACTTTATTCCTTTCATTACTAGTTTTCACTGATTATATTTTTCAAATGTTAATTAGTTTTTATAATTTTATATTTTTTTTGTTAGGTAATCGAAGTAAATCACTTAATGTAGAAGATGTACGGATCTTATCTGATTTTCAATCCGATGTTCAGCAATGCGTGGTAAACTATTTCGTTAGTTTCGGCTATACGGCCTTATGAGATTATCTGTTTTCGGCTTATTTTGAAATTTGTTAGCTTATATAATAAACTTATGTAAGCCTATAACCCCATAAGTCCCAAAATAAGCCATTGGACTTGTAAAACATAAGCTGAAAACAGATAAACTCATAAGCCCATAAATAAGCTTAACCAAACACCCCCAGAGCTCATTTTGTGGCCGTTTTCAAACATAGTTAACCTCTGGCTGATTACATCCTTTTTCCATATGTATTTAAATTTTATGTAATGCACACATACCACTAAAACACAGTTTCGTTGCGAATGTATGCTGGTTGCCTTAAAATATACGGGGTTATAAGTGAAGTATAATGATGCTAATTGTTAGGGAAATTGTTTGACAATGTGAGTGTCGTGTAGGCAAACAGAGGATTTGGACTTACGGCACATACTGTTGATCATTGCAAGCTGGTTCTTAAGTTTCCTAAAGGGACTAATAGCACCTGGGTAGGTCTCTCTCGATATCTCTCTGTGTTTCATGTGTTTGTACATTGACCACTTAATTTGGCGTTCACTTGCAGTTGAACCCGCAGTTTAAGACTTATGAGCCGTTAGAGTATACGTATGATATATGTGAAGCAGTTCTACTGTGGGAACAGGTTAATCATATATTCTTATTAGCTCGCGTATTTTTTGCAGTGCATACTCTATCGGCTAACTATCTCTAGTGTCTGAAATGCAGTACCGCAACATGACAACAGTTTTGACCAGAGAGTATTTAGATGCACGGCCCGATGGCTGGATGGACTATGCAGCAAAAAGAATAGCACAATTGTATGCTCTTATCCAATAACCAAAGAAATTATATTGTTCATTTCAGCTCACTGTCATTAGTATTTCAGATTTGATGATTTGCATAATTGTTTTCTCACCTTATTATCATCTGTTATCGTAGAGGTGCAAAGGATTGCAGCAACCAGACACTTTGCGAGGAGCACCTTAATCCAATTTTGCCAGCCGGTCCACCATTTCACCCTCGCCAGTTTGAGAAATGTGCTGTTGTTGGGAACTCCGGTGATCTGCTGAAGACTGAATTTGGTGAAGAAATTGATAGTCATGATGCAGTTATAAGAGACAATGAGGCGCCTGTCAATGAGGTAAGCTATTCACCACAAAGGTCTCTGCAAGCTTTTATTGAGATATTTAGCTGATATTTTGAATTCCTTATATGGTTTATGTTGACGAGTTGACCCCCTGACTATTCATTTTCTCGCAGAAATATGCAAAACATGTTGGTCTGAAGAGGAATTTTCGGCTAGGAGTTAGGGGAACCGCTAAGAACATGGTCCCCATCCTCAGTGGATCAGGTACATATTATTTGCAAGACAAGTCTATCTTAGTGACACAATTACGGAATATAATTTATCTCTGAAAGTATGTTTTGGATATATGCGGTTACTGAACTTCTTATATGATGTAAAGTGCTTAAAGCGCTAAGTAGTATCCGACTAGTGTTGTGTTGGCTGGCTACCTATAGATTATTTTTAACAAGCCTTTTTAGTAAACTAGTATTATGTACTGTCTGTTAGATTTAACAAAGTTTGTTGTGTTAGTTTCCTTTCCGATCCTCTCTTAGTATGAAGTTGTGTCTCATGTTCTTATGTTCACCAAAAACCACAGCTTCTCACGAGACGTTAGATGAATAGTGCGGAGAGAAGGATAAAATTAAAAAGAGTAGTTTACAGACGTTTCTTTGTTAAAAGAGCCATTAACATGTGTTGCTGTTTCTGTTATCTTCTCCTGCAGATGATGAGGTGCTTGTTATCAAAAGTGTGACTCACAGAGACTTCAACAAGATGATCGATGTAAGTACAAATGTGTAGATGTATCCACATGTTTGCATCTTCTCGGTTCCTATTTCTTTGTACCTGTCTTGATTACAATAAAGCTGCTATCTGATGTTTGTTAGTTGATCCCTTGCATTAGTCCAGACCTCGTGGGATACAGTAGAGGTTAGGTACCATCTTCCTGGTCATATTTCTAAACTGATGTTTGCATGCTTCCAGTTAACACATTAACAATATGCCTTTAAATTTGTACATTATGTCTGCCCTGTTGGAATGTAATCTCTATAAATTTCTGATGATAACCTATTCACCAAGATCCGTAAATGCTCAAGGTGGATAAATATCTTACAACACCGAAAAGCAATAAAGGTGGGACAGTAATTTGAAAAGGGATTAAATCATGTTCTTAATAGACAAACGAACTTGGTCTTTTATATATGTGCAGCTAGAGGTAGAAAACCACAAAGCTCTCCGTACTTGCATGTTCATAGTTAGTTTTGTAGAATGCCTGATATATAATTTCTGGAGTCTTGGAGGCTCTCTTCGATATTAGATAGCAATTAAATGTTTGGTCAGGTTCTATGCAAGTACAATGCTTCTATTCCATTGCATCAAGTCAAGTTATAGAAGATCTTGCATGGACATCAATTAACATATTATTAGTATCAACTACGCATAATATACAGCTAACTAATTCGTATGGTGAAGTTGATGACTGGCGACTGGCCCTTATAAACACTGTTAACAGTACTCGCTTAGAGGAACTTTATTTAGGAAACGGTTCTGGTTCGGGATAATATTATTTTTAGTCTGGATTTATTTTATTAATGGCAAGCCTAACAAATTATTTCCTTCGTTTTTTTTTCAGACGATTCCAAATCCGGTCTATCTCTTCCAGGGTATTGTATTACGCAGAGGTGCCAAAGGAACTGGGATGAAATCAGTTGAGCTGGCACTTTCTATGTGTGATATTGTTGATATATATGGTTTCACTGTTGATCCTGGCTACACCGAATGGTTAGTTTACCCTTTCTTTCTCTGATTAATCTAATCATGACATGAGAGAACATGGTGTCACATGCAGAATCATATGACTACACACATCCATGCCATGTTTGCATTTCTGCTATAAAAATGAATGTAATCACCATTCTCACTTTCGGTTTTGTTCTGGTGAATCTTGATGCCTATAGGACCAGATACTTCTCTGAACCAAGAAAAGGTCACAATCCACTTCAAGGAAGGGCGTACTACCAACTCCTAGAATGCCTTGGTGTAAGTAAAGATTTCTCTTTTAACGTATTGTATTTGTTAAACTCCTTCCATCACAAAATACTTGCAACATTTCCTTATTGTCATAAATTCTGAGCTGAAACAACCTTAACTATTTGCATACACGTACTCAGCAAATATAAAAATAACTTTAGTGTCCACGTCTAACTCATCCTAAATCTGTAATTCTAAACATTTGAAAAGCATGAAAAACATTACTCCCTTCGCAGTGCTGTAATAGTGTAATGTACAAGCAAGGGCATAATAAATTTTAGTAGTGTGTATCTAGTACCTTAAGTTGGGGCGTGATCTTTGAAAGTAACTATGGAATATTGAATAACTAGATAATCAACTGTAATAAATGGACTATAGAATATAGTGTTTAGATGCTATTTTGCTATTTCAAGCTGTAACAGCAAGATACGCATCAGATGTTTGAGTGTTTGCTAAATTTGAGTTATTGAGTATCGATCAAGAGGTAAAAAGACGAAAGAAATCGTAAAATTTTGAAAAAAGGATGGAATTTTGTGAAATGGCTAAATGGGAGTCAAGGTTAACCAACTTAGGTTAATAGAAGGGGGTAATTTAGGTATTTTCCATTCTGCCCTCACATAAGCAGTTCTGCTTCGTCACAGTACGTATAAAAGTAAAAAAGTATCTGTTTATTCAAATGTCAAAAACTGATTATTATGTCAAGTTACAATTATCAAATCTATAATGTTCCATACTCCATGTTAATATGTGAAAAAAAGTATAGTATTGCACCTGGTGAATGGTGTGAAGAGTATATGTTTTACACGCATCTTGTATTTCAGGTAATTAGGATACACTCTCCTATGAGAGCAAAAAGAGCGCAAGACTGGTCTGATGTGCCAAGTCGCGAGAAGATAGGCAGCGCTCATGCAGCAGCCACACGACTGAAGAGAAGTCAAGAGGGTGAATATGATAAAGTAGGACAATTTGGCAACTGTAAGGTATGGGGAGATGCGGGTCCCTACGGTAGTGGGCCCGTATCCGGGGCTAGAGATATGAGTAGCAAAATGAGGAATTCAAATTACAGTAAATGGGAACTTATGCCTGTAAAGAGTCTCAGAAAAGAAGCACAGGAACACTATAAACAGATGGAAGGTGTGTCCTTGTATAAAATGGATGGCAACAAATTAGATGATATGGTGTGTGTGAGACATCCCTTAGATTCTGAAGCATAGGTGTGAAAAACCGTTTCTGCATATCCTTTGGCGTTGTAATTTTGTATGCGTACATTGGCCAACCTAACTTATTGGATGTAATCTCTGCTCTCCCACTTGTGCAAGTTTCAAGGTGAAGCGAAAATAGAATCTCTAGTTGGTCAAGCGGGTCTTAGTTTCAAGATGTGTGGAAAAACCAGCAGAGAAAGATGACGATTTCAAGAAATTGTTGTTCTATACACACTGTAACATTTCACTTTTGACATGTAACTTTAAGAATTATAGAAGCATATGTTAAATCATCTTCATTTTTTAATTCATATAGGTTGGATTGTGATTTGTCAATTAGCAATGGAATGTTGTTACTGTACCCAAAATTAGTTATACATCAACACAAATGAACCAAGCAAAGTTCTACGTCAACTCAACCACTAGCCTAGCTCAATCTCAATAACACATCATATTGCAACCTCGCTGCTTTCGTTTAGCTCTAGAATGATTCAAGTTCAAGTCAGAACTTAAAGTACCTAATCATAAAAGGTGTTGCTAGGTTAATCAAGTTAAATGAAGACCTCTACTTAGCTTGAACACTAAATAACCTAATATATTATCCCTGTATTTTGTTCCGAAGCTTAAAAGGGTGAAAACAAGCCGAGCCACTTTACATAAGCATACATTTATAATGCTTGTAGGCTTAAGCTCGTTTAAGCTGAGCTCACTTCCAGCTTTTAATGAATCGCTCCCAAGCAGTTGGGTGTTTGTTGCTTATAGGTGGGCTTATGAGCTTATTTGATTTCGGCTTATATTTCATACTCTGTAAAATCATTAGCTCTAATTTTCCAGCTTATTTTGAGACTTATGGAAATATAAGCCGAAAAACGAATAAGCTCGTAAGCCGCATATAAGTTTAAACAAACACCCTAACTTGATGAACCTTTACTATCTCAACGGAAACTCAAAAATAGAACTGATAACAAGATCAAAAAACTGATAAACAGTGAATTCATATCTAAATTCAGCTAAAAAACTACAAGTCTGTAACCAAAACTGATAACATTTTCCAATTCAATATCCGATAACTCGACATAATCAAATTAAACCAAAACAAACACATCTTAAACAACAAACTCATCATAATCATAATCATAAAAACTATTACTTCTTGGCCACAACACTATCTGGCACCATCTTCAACAGCTTCCGCTTCTTCGACTTCGCAATCTTCTTCAACGTCTTGGGATTACTTATAACCTGCAATTTCGTACCGGACTTCATCACATTCTCCTTCTTCCTCTTCTCCCTCTCCTCCTTCTTCTTCCTCTTCTCAATCTTATTACTCCTAATCTCCTCCTTCAGCTCCGTAATCCTCTCCTTATACGCCTTCTTAATCTCCTTACTCTTCGACCGCTCTTCGTGCGTCGATTTTTTCAAACTCACTCTCACGGCAGACGATCGCTGCGTTTTCGGTTGCTTCCATTTGCGACCTGAGATTTTTCCGGCGATTACTCCGTCGTAAGTCGGAGCGCCGAAGATCGGTTTGTTAGGTTGTTCGGTTGATGAGATGGCTTGGCGTTTGGATGAAGGTTGTTGGGGGATGACGTCATCGATGTCCATGGTGGGGTTCATGATGAGGTCTTGCTGGTGTTGGTGGTCGGCGCGTTTGCGTTTGAAGGTTTTGCCGCCGAAGCCTTCGTCTAAGTTGCGGAAATCGATTGTGCAGGCCATTGTGAGGGAGGGAGGCGGTGGAAGTGAAACCCTAGAAAATGTGAGTGATGAGGTATGGGTTTTTATAAGTTTTTATTTATATGATGTGGTGTTTGGTAATGTGGCATGAATGGTCCTTGTGTAAATATCAGTGAGGTTAAATTAGACTTTTCAAGTTTCGGGATATTATTATATATACTAAAAGGCATTTTGTGGGTTAACCAAAGCAAGCCATTTAGAATGCTAATCTTCTTTCCTATTGGTTGCCTGCGTGTCATTAGTAACAATTTGTCTATCTGGCAGCACATGAATGGCCATGTAAGTTATTACTGTAGGAGGCCATGAACAGTACACGCATGAACAGTACACTCTCATTTTCTTTGGTTGTCTTTGGTTTCTTCCTAGAAAATTCCAGAAAACCTACAAACCACAAACATAAAACACACACACACCTTCTATCTATGTCGGTAACCATCTTACCCACCCTCTATCTCTGTCGCTGTCTATCTAAAATTTACAACACCGATTGGGGTTTAACTAACTTCAAACATAATGGGTTTGGGTTTAACCGTATTTTCTTTTGTGGCTTTTCAAATCCCCAATTCATAGTTACTGTTATAAGAGATGAGGCAAGGGGTTTGCTTGATGGTGATGGTTAATTGCAGGTGTGTAATTTAGGTATGCGTGTTTGTGTTTAATCCTGGAACAAGTTTTTTTAATTTTAATTATAATTAAAATTTTTGCATAGTTAGCTAGGGCATGAGTGTTTAGTTTGGGATTTTGTGCTTATGATTTGTTTCGTTTGATTTTCCCAGGTCGGGTTATAATATTTGAAAGTTACAAGCGATGATGATACGACTACATTTGTATGTTTGTTATTGATCGTATTGGGTGAAAGTGACCCATATCTTGGCGAGGCAGCACCACGAGTGTGGTGTTTGCAGCCATGGTGGGTCCGATACCCTTTAATCCGGTTACAAATCATGATGATATTACTACATTTGTGTGGTTGATATTCATCGTATTGGGTGAAAGTAACCCGTATCTTGGCAGGGCAGCACCACGAGTGTGGTGTTTGCAGCCATGGCGGGTCCGAAACCCTTTAATCCGGTTACACATCGTGATGATATTACTACATTTGTGTGGTTCATATCGATCTTATTGGGTGAAAGTAACCCGTATCTTGGCAGGGCAGCACCACGAGTGTGGTGTTTCCAGCCATGTCGGGCCAGATACCCTTTAATCCGGTTCCACACTAGCAAATCTGACCCATTTCGTACTTGCAAATTTGAGCCACACTTTATCTTGAGGCTTATGTGAAGTCGCATTGACGCTTTTGAAAACGCGCTCTGCACGTTATTATGCGCTCTGCTGATATCATTAGATGGTTAAGTTTGTCGGGCCAATAACTTTGTTGATGTTTTGTTGTGTTGTTGCTTTTTTTTTTCTTTTTTTGAGATGATTAGGTGGTTAATGCAGTTTCCTATTGGTTGTTTGTTGCTAATTCTTATTAATGACTTTGGTAGTGGGACACATGGTGAAAAATGTACTATAGTGCATGGTATAGCAAAGGCAATGATGAGATCTGTCAGTATTTGCCGTTTTGATAAGTGTCGTTTGGCAAAACCTGTATGTTGGCATGGCGACCACATGGTTGCAGCCATGGTGGGTTTTTGGGTACCACTTACATGATCGCTGACCTGAGCCTTATTATACACATGACAGTCATGTACTATGGATACTCAATTTCGGAGTCGGGCATACACAGATGCCAACAATATGAGCTAATTATTTGGGTCTCTCACTTTATATACTTTAGATACAAATTATACGAACATGTAAAATTAAAAGGATGGGCAGATGATAAACAAAAGATTTAACATTTCTCAAAGAGAATTTATGCTTCAGAGTATCGGTATAAATTTGGTACATAAAAAATGTGTTACTTTTTGTTTAGAAAAATAATACAACACTTAGTTGGTGGGTTGTTATGGTGTGACGAAAAAAGTGACACATTGACAAGACTAGGTGCTGAATTGTGTACATGGAGATCATAAAGGTTCTTTGACCATGTTCGTTCCGATCTTGCTCTCCCTACTCTGCGTATAGTTCAGGTATCATCATTTAATCAATAATAGTAGCCGAATAAATAGAAATATATACGAGTACCAGCATTATCTTGAATATGAGTACTAGGTATCTTTTCTAATTACATGTGCCATTGGAACCTGTTGCAGGGACTTTCACACGCAGAGTAAGCATGGGTCAGTTAGGAATGTGGCAAACGAATTTATTGACAGTGGATGCCACGGGCTGTTGCTTGAACCAGATAGACTGCACCTAAAGATGTTGTCTTACAAGGTTAGACTTTGTTTTTCGGACCAACATAATCAAGTATACATGTATTTTCATCATATTTAAGCTTCAAGACATTTACTTTTTGGTACTTATAATAGCAACGTGTTTTAACAGTAAAAGCAGATGTTTAACAAAAATTCGATAATTAATTGAAGTCCTCGAAGAGACAGACACGGTTAGATTTTTTATGGAAAGTAACTTTGTGTTTGGTAATATCAGATTTTTGGTGCTTCTTAATGGGTGTTCGGAGCCACCGTGAAACAGCAGCATTAAAGGTGTGAATTGGGTCGTTTTTACCTAACATTTTATCGTTTTCTTATCAGTCATCGTTATGTCGCGCATAATATTCAGTTGATCCCACTGAATTGAATTCCATTGATGCTGCTGTTTCACGCCATTCCATTGAGCTTTTCGTTAATATTCAATTCAGAAAAATTCCATTGATGCTGTTGTTTCACGCATAATATGTCGCGCATAATATTCGATTACATGTTCTTAAAGGTCAGTTTGAACATAAGTTGGAAGAAAAGACCTTTTAAGTATAGCTATATATAAACTACAATCACCTACAGAAATAATCTTGAACAATGAAGTTAAGCGCTAGGACTCCGAGTAGCGTTAGGTAAGCAATATTATTGGTCTAAATTGGAGCGTTTAAATTGCTGTATTAAAGTAGAGTTAGACGCACGTATTATTGTTCGATGCTAGATTTATATTGCAAATTATGAGATTTTGTATCAAAGGACCCATTGTGATTGTTCATTTGCATCCTTCCCCCCATTTCTTTTGAGATTTTACAACTTTGGATAAATTCAGGAATATCTTATTTATCCAGAGATGGAGAGCCTGGTAGGACATCTCTAGATTCTACTGATTCAGTTAATCAGTTTCAGACCATATAAGATGCATCCAGCCATCAAACTGAATGGATATACTTCCCACCAACTAAGGTTGATTAAGTCGGTAATGTTTTTATTTATATATTTTTATTTGATTAACTATGTTTTATGGTAGAGTCAGTGAATTTGCTTAAGATGTACTGTCAGCTTTTGGTGACAGCAGTATGTATCATTTTATTGCTATTGGCGCTTACTTATATCGAGAAATACAGCGATGTTTAACACAAATTCAGAAGTTAATAGCCATATATTAGTGATAAGTCTAGGATAGGAGTATTCAGTTTGTTATATGGCCATTAGGAGTGTTGATTATATGCAATAAAATGGTTAGATATATTTCTTGGCACACTTTAAATCATTGCCCTTTTCTATACAGTACATTGAAACAGATATGAAGGTACTGCAGTTAAGAGGGTGTTTGGGAGTGCGCTATTAAAGTGATTATCTGATTGTTGCGTTTGCAAAACGCAAAAGAATCTGTTTTGGGTGTTTGCCAAAGCATATACAATAAGTGATTAATTGCGTTCTACCCCATCCAAAACATCGTTTTGTAAAATCAGGTGCTTTAAAAAACGAGGGCTTTAACCGGTTTAAGTCTACGTGACGGTAGATTCAAACCCGTGGATTTAGCGTAAAAAAGTTTAAAAATCGTTGTTACCCAACAACATACTGATATTTACCTATCAAGTGCATACAGTTGAGGATTTCTTTCTCTTTGGTCTTGACTTTTATGAAAATCAGGCTAAGTTAGATACTTATATATGGTATATGGCTTCATTTCATGTTCATGATTCAAACTGTGTACTAATCAAAATGTTTTCACGGCTAACAGATACCACTGCTTTGTGAGCTCTGGAAAGCGTCATTGTTACTGGAAAACAAAATGAGGGTTATCTGTAAAGTTGCTAAGGGTAAAAAGAAAGATGGACCTTTGTAATACGTTAAAGGTCAGGTGTTTCACACCTTTACCAAAAGCAGCAGTCCTGGAAGTGTCAACAGTAGGTGTGGTTAACCATGTAGGAATGGAAGAAACGACATGTGTCAGCTGGAGAAGAAAAACCTCAAGTTAGTTCCAGCAAAACGGTTCCCATGACAGAATATTACAACATTTCCTTTTCAAATTGGGTATAGCCATATGGATTGGCTCAAGTTACATGCACACATCCTGATCTGGCAGGTACTTTCAACCATTGGGGAAAAGTTTAACGTCGTATCCACCTTTCACCTTTTTGTTTTTCCCGTTTGGCTATATACGTAAATTTTACTTACTCGAGCTATCGCCTATAAAATATAATCCAAATTGGCCTATTTTTACAGAATCGATTGAAACTTATTCTAATTGGGCCATCTTTTTTTTTTCCAAGCTTACATGTGAATGACCAAATACAGTTGGCATGTTTGAGATCATACAGATTACAAGTTCTGATAATGAATTTATGTGAATATGAACACTATGCAACATATTTTTCCTTTCATAACCAAACCAACATTCTCAAATGTTCATGCTTTTTTGTATGTTCCCGCCATCTTCGTTGTTATAGTGGTTCACACCGTCCAGGTCATTTTTTCCAATGGTTAGCAGCCAACACAAAAATTAACATAACAATCCCGCAGCAACGCGCGGGCTACCCCGCTCGTTATGACTATTTGCAAAGGAAATAAAATGATTGGCTGTAAAAACATACACTTATGTATTCACTGTCCTTTTCTCTCCTCTCTAAAATAAAAATATACATACAATACCAACACCACAAGCTTACCACCACCACTAGTTTTTGTTGAAATTTACAACTCCCTCCCGGCTCAAAATTATTATCAGAACACGAAAATCACTAAGATTTAATAAAAGTGAGCTCATTTTAATTTTCATCAACTCAAATAGAATATTCATCAATTAATTTCTCTAATTTTTACTTAAAAAAAAAAAGTGAACAATTATTTTAAGACATCTCGAAAAGAAAATATGGACTATAATTTTGAGACGGACGGAGTAAATAATACAGAGTAACTAGCACAGTACTCGCCCGTTGTAGCGATAGGTACTATGTAATTAAATTTTAAGCACCAACAAAATAACAATGACGAGGGGATTAAACTGAGAAAAACAAGAAAAAAAATCGTTTCGCCTCGATTAATCAATTTTACCGGTTTCAACGGTTCTTTCAGGTTCGCTTTCGGACAGCTTTTATTGGCTAGCCGAACCGGTGATACCGATTTCCGGTTGAACCCGTTGGTCCGACCCGTTTTTTAAAACCATATGTACCATTAACTTGTTTTCATATAAATTGTATTAAACTTTATGTGTTTTATTAGTTTGTAGAGTATATATATAATAACATGTATTTTTCATTATAGATGAGTTTTAACAATCATATTTATTAGCTATTTATTAGAAGGCTGTTACAAGTCTACAAATTCAAGACATTTAATTTTTCAAATGTAACTTCATTTTCCATTATTAGTAAACGTGTTGCTTGAAAATTTAAGCCTTTCATTTTAAGAATGTCCCAAATACATTATAAAGTAATATATATAAATTTGATATATATTTCAATTTAGTCGCTAAAACTATATTTTGATTACGAAAATCACTCAAAATTTTAATAATGTTCCATTTTTGAGAAATTTTTATTTTAAAGTGATATGAACATAACACTTCTCAAACTTGATTATTATTTCGTGATTATTTTGCATGTTTAGTCGTGAATTAATTGCACATAAAGTTTGTTGAAATTAGTTATATTCAAAGGGTGGTTGTTATTACTAAGTTACAATAAGATAATGAATATAGGATAATTTAACAACAATTTTAAACATATCACAAGAATAACACAATTTAAAACTTGTTATGTATATTTATTATAATGATTGTACACATTAATCATCACATTCATATCCCCTCATTAGTAACCTTCATCTTTATGATTGGTCTTGTAACATCCAATATTATACTTAATACCATTTATGTTAAGGTCCTTATAAATAGAGGCACCTAATGTATTGTGATGACACACCAATAACAAGTTCTATCTTTCCTTTTCATATTCTCTTATATTTCCTTGCTTATTGTTCATATTGTGCTACTAGGCATGTTGTTATACAACACATTATCAGCACGCTCTATAATTCCCGACTTCCAAAAAGGTAGACGTTGGGCAGGCTAAGCCACCATCAAAATTGAGGTAACAATTTATAAACATATTTGTTGGGAATAAAGCTAACAGTTACCACTAATAAGCTGTGAAAGACATCAAGCTAAAGATTACACTAGTAGTGGAAACTCATTACCACTGCCAGTACATTATTACCACTGCTATTAGGATAATTGTTATGTTGTCGTATATTGATAAGTATAGAAAAGATCTTGTGTATATTCTAGATTGTTAGCATTATACTTATCTTGTAAAGGACTCCTTGTGTTATAAAAGGAGATCCTAGGTCATTGTTTAGAGTACGAAATACTCACGTATTATTCATATAAGCTTCAAGGTGTAACCCTAGTGATAAGCAAGATCACTCGTATTATTTCTTAATAATATTGGAGCTTTGTGTTAAACTGTTCACTTACATTACATCATACAATTCGTCTTCTAAGTATTACTAAGGGGGCGTTTGGTTGGGGCAATTTGGAGGATATTGGAGGCATTTGCATTTTAATTCCCTTCAAATGTCTTGTTTGGTAACTCAAATGGGTGCATTTGAAGTAATTTACAATTCCTCGAAATGCCAAAATGGAGAGAATCAGAATGCCTCCAAAAAGTGAGGAATTTAAATTTACTTGAAAAAATTTATAAACTTTTTCTTATTTTTATAAACTTTTAAATAGAATATTTATGATTTTTTTGTAAATTTTTATAAACTTTTTTATAGATTTTTAAAACTTTTTATAAATCTTTTATAAACTTTTTTATAGATTTTTTATAAACTTTTTTTATAAATTTTTTTTTTATAAATTTTTTATAAATTTCTTATAAATTTTTTATAAACTTTTTCATAAACTTTTATAAACTTTTTAAATTTTTTTTTTTTTTTAATAAATTTTTTATAAACTTTTTTAATAAATCTTTTATAAACTTTTTTCATAAATTATTTATAAACTTTTTTTATAAACTTTTTTATAAATTTTTTAGAACTTTTTTTATAATTTTTTTTATAAACTTTTAAATAAAATATTTATGAAATTTTTATTAAAAAAATAAAAAAAATATTTATAAATTTCTGTGAACCAAACATGCGAAGGTATTTAAAATTCCGGAATTTTAAATTCTCAAGAATTTAAATTTTCTAGAATTTAAAATTCCGGAATTTCAAATTACCTCAACCAAACGCCCCCTAAGTATATTCCGCGTGCTTATTAATATAATTCAAAATATCACTAACACAAGGTGTGTGTTTAGATCCATCAAGTGGTATCAGAGCGAAGGTTCTGATATTTTGATTTAGAAGATCAAGGAATAAGCTTAACCTACTCACTCAAATCAATGGAGATGGAAAACAACCAGTCCAACTCTGCTCCAAGGCTTCCTAAGCTCAAACTTAATGAGTTTGAGATGTGGAGGATAATGATTGAGCAATACTTTCTCATACAAGACTATGCTCTATGGGAGATCATCTTAACCGGTGATTCCTTCAAGTCTATTACGAAGACTGAGAAAGTTGGGGACACAGAAGTTGTAACAATTTCATACTGAGACTAATGATGCAAGAGCAAAGAAGAAGAATGACCTGAAGGCCAGAAGTTTGTTACTAATGACTCTTCTTAAAGACCAGATCATTGCTTTCAGCAAGTACAAGACAACAAAAGAACTTTTTGAAGAGATCTGCTCAGTGTTTGGTGGCAATGATGCTACAAAGAAGACACAAAAGACATTGTTGAAGCAAGGTTATGAAAACTTCTCTGCTTCAAGCAATGACTCACTTGACAGCATCTTCACCAAACTGTAGAAGATTGTCACACAACTGACTGTGTTTGGCATTGAGGTAGAAAAGGAATACCTCAATTTGAAGTTTCTAAGAAGTTTGCCTACTGAGTTTCATACAAATGTTACAGTCTGGGAAAATAAACCAGAGATTGAAACTATGAAGCTCAATGATCTTTACAATAACTTCAAACTCATTGAACAAAGATTGAAGAAGGCAGGGAAACTTGGTACAAGCTCTAACAGCTTGGCATTGTTGTCAACCTCTGTAGACAGTGATGATTCTGAAGATGACAATGATGATGATTTTGCCACTGCTGGTTCTACAGTTTCCACTGGTAATGCTAGTGTTACCACTGCAGGTTCCAAGAAAAAGGTTGTTGGTATTGGAGATCCTTCCTTTTATGCTTTTATCTCCACTCAAGTTAATGGCTCTGTTTTAACTCATGAATACATAGAGCAAATTGATGAAGATGACTTGGAGGAGATGGACATAAAATGGCAGATAGCTCTTTTTAGCATGAGGGCTAGAAAATTCTACAAGAAGACTGGCAAGCCAATTCACATCAATGGTAATGAAACTGCAGGGTTCGATAAAAAGAAAGTAGAGTGTTTCAACTGTCACAAGTTGAGGCATTTTGCTAGAGAATGCAGAAGACCAAGGAACCAGGAAAAAAGGTCTACTTGGTACAAGCAAAAGAAAGAACCAATTGTGGAAGAGCCAAAGGCAATGCTGGCAATTGATGGTGTGAGATATGATTGGAGTTTCATGGCTGATGAACAAGAGGAACAACCTTAAAATGTTGCTCTTGTGTCTACAGAACATGCTCTCATGGCTTTCTCTGACTCTGAGATACAAAACTTTGAAAGTTGTTCTAAAACATGTAGGGCTTCTAAAGAATGTGAAAGGCTTAATGAATTATTTGACAACCAAAGAACAGAGTTGTATGCTGCTTATTATACTGTGTCAAACCTTAGAAGAGGCATATATGTATTAGAGACACAACTAGTGCATTATAGATCAAATGAGTCAAAATACAATGATGATATGATTATTCTTAGGAGAGAATTAGATCATAAGACAACAGTGAATGAGGCATTAAAAGAAGAGTTGGAAAGACTTAAAAAGATAAATGAGAATGTCAATTTAACTGTTGACACCTGTTATTATCAGTCTAAGTCAATTGATAAAATTTGGAATGCTCAAATCACTAGTAAAGTTAAGTCTGGTATGGGTTCAAATACTGATCCTCCACCTCAAAGGGGTGTTCCATCACCTCCTGGCATAGATTTAGCTCATACAGGTCTAGAGGAATTTTAGGATCTGAATCTTGAATATGGTCCTCCCAAATTTGTGAAAAGTGGGGAAGAGGTTAAGCATGAAACTGATGTTTTTGAAAGTGCTAGTGACTCATCAGTTGTAGATGAGAATGTTAAAAAGAATGTAGAGGCTTCTATCCCAAAAGTTGTTAATACTATTACAGAGGAACCTAGGAAACAAGTTAACAAGCCTAGATTAACTGTAAGGTATGCTGAGATGTATAGAAACAAGTCATCAACTCCAAACGGTACCCAGAGGAGTTGGAATCATGTCAAATCTCAACAACTATGTAGTGATTTTGTGATGTACAATAAAGCATGTTATATATGTGGTAGCTTTAATCATTTACATGCTAATTGTGACTATCATGTTGGGAGAAGGGAAGTACATGGGAATAAAAGGGTGGAATCAAACATATTTCAAAATAATATACACCCAAATTCACACAGCAAAATGATCCCAAGAGCAGTTCAACTAAGAAGTAGTCTTAAAACTTTTGCCACTGCTAAAACTATTAACACTGCTCACCCTAAATCATCTGTTACAAGTGCAAAATCCAAAACAACTTTTGCAAAATCTGCACAAACAGGGAAAAATGTCTTTTTCTGATAAAAGGGTTAATTATAACAAACAGTGGGTACCAAAAACTAAACCAGCAGTTACCACTGCTCAACCAAAATTTCCCACTGCAAGGGTTGTAAACAAGACCAGGGGTAACATGGGAAATGTTGTGAAGGCCTCAGCACGTTGGGAATGGAAACCTAAAGGAATTACCTCATCAACCAATCCCAATGGTGTATCAATGACCTTTAATAGATTTAACTATATTGATACACGAGGCAGATCCAAGTCAATCATGGCTTGGGTCCCCAAAGGAAACTAACTCCTTTCTTATATGTGCAGGAACATCCAAGGACAAAAAGATCAGATCAAGGCTACACAGATAGTGGATGTTCAAGGCACATGACTGGCAACAAGTCATATCTCTCAAATTTTGAACATTATGATGGACAGTATGTCAGCTTTGGAGGTGGAGTTAATGGAAAAGTTGTTGGTAAAGGGGTCATCAAAACTAGTAACTTGGACTTTGAACCTGTGTACTATGTAAAAGAGCTTAAGTATAATCTTTTTAGTGTGTCACAAATGTGTGACAAGAAAAACAATGTTCTTTTTACTAAATATATGTGCTTTGTTCTCTAAGGATTTTAAAGGCGCTGATGAAAGTCGATTCTTCTTAAGATTCCTAGAAAAGGCAATTTATATAGCTTTGATATGAACAACATTGTTGCTAAAGATGATTATGCTTGCTTGCTTGCAAAGGCCACAGTGGATGAATCCATGCTATGGCATAGAAGACTTGGTCATGTTAACTTCAAAACTATTAATAAGATTGTCAAAGATGGTTTGGTAAGAGGCTTACCTCAGAAAAGATTTGAAAATGATCAAACCTGTGTGGCTTGTCTTAAAGGCAAACAACACAGAGCTTCTTGCTGGTCAAAGTTGGTTAACTCTATTGCTCACCCACTTCAAATGTTACATATGGACTTGTTTGGTCCTACATTTGTGAGCAGCTTAAATCTTAAGAAGTATTGTCGTGTTGTGACTGACGATTTTAGCAGGTTTACATGGGTTTTCTTTCTAAGGACTAAGGATGAAACAACTGGCATCCTTAAGATCTTCATCACAGAAGTTGAAAACCAATATGATATGAAAGTTAAAATCATTAGGTGTGACAATGGGACATAATTTAAGAATAGAGTTATGGATGATTTTTGTAGAGATAAATGTATTAAAAGATAATTTAGTATTGCTAGAACTCCTCAACAAAATGGTGTTGCTGAGAGGAGAAACAGGACACTTATAGAGGCTGCTAGAACCATGTTGGCAGATTCAAAATTACCAATCACTTTTTGGGCAGAAGCAGTTAACACTGCATGTTATGTGCAAAACAAGGTTTTAGTAGTGAAAGCAAAGAACAAGACACCTAATGAGTTATTTAGAGGCAGGCCTCCTATCCTAGACTTCATGAGACCATTTGGATGTCATGTATCTATTCTCAATACCATAGATTATCTGGGCAAATTTGAAGAAAAATCTGATGAAGGGTATTTTGTTGGGTATTCCATGGTTAGTAAAGCTTTCAGAGTATTCAACTTAAGAACCCAAAAGATTGAAGAGAATCGCATGTTGAGTTCCCGGAAAACAAAGTGAATATCAAAGGAACTGGTCCAGAAAGGTTGTTTGATCTTGATACTCTAACCCATACTATGAATTATGTACCTATCTCTATAGGTACATCTACTTATGATTTTGCGGATCGAAGAGTTTCTTGATGATGATGAACCATGCAAGGATCAAGTAGATGATCAAGATGAATTCAGTTTGCCACTTTGGGACTATGCAGATAATGATGATATTCCAAAGACTGGAGTTGCTCAACCTTCTAATGATTATGGAAAAGAAGGAGATAGCAACATGAACACTGAAAATCCAGAAAGCAGAGAAATTGATTCCATGCTAGGCCAGTTTCCACTACAACACCAGAAGTGGAAATTACAACTCCGGTTACAGAGGAAGCTCAAGCCAATGATGTTGAAATCTCAAATATGCCAAGTGAGATTGCAGTTCCTTAGACTCCCCATACTTCAATTCATAAATCACATCCTCTTGAAAATGTGATTGGGGATGTCCATTCACTAGTGAAGACTAGAAGACAAACAAAATTGCCTGATGTTCATGGGTTTATTAGTGAAATCTATGAATCTAAGAATCATGAAGGCAAGAATGAATGTTTGTTCATGTGTTTTCTGTCACAAATGGAGCCAAAGAATGTATACAAGGCATTTGAAGATGAAAGTTGGGTGGAAGCAATGCAAGAAGAGTTGCTCCAGTTCAAGCTTCAAAAGGTTTGGGTGCTTTGTGATTTACCTTCTAGCAAGAAAGTAATCGGTACTAAATGGGTGTTCAGAAACAAGAAGGATGAAAGAGGAATTATTATCAGGAACAAAGCTAGGCTTGTGGCTCAAGGATACACTCAGGAGGAGGGTATTGACTATGAAGAAGTGTTTTCCCCAGTTGCAAGAATTGAAGCAATTAGGCTGTTCTTAGCCTATGCATCTTTTATGGGCTTTAAAGTCTATCAAATGGATGTAAAAAGTGCTTTTCTATATGGGCAGATTGATGAGGAGGTATATGTTTCACAACCTCCAGGCTTTGAAGACCCTGACTATCCGAACAGAGTATACAGGGTGGTTAAAGCTTTGTATGGCTTGCATCAGGCACCAAGAAAATGGTATGAGACCTTGACTACTTATCTTCTTGATAATGGGTTTCATAGAGGCAGAGTGGATCAGAATTTGTTCATCAAGAAAGACAAGAATGATATCTTGTTAGTTCAAGTATATGTTGATGATATCATTTTTGGATCTACAAAGACAGAGATGTGCAAAGAATTTGAGAAGCTAATGAAGGAAGAATTCAAGATGAGTTCTATGGGTGAACTCACGTTCTTTTTAGGACTTCAAGTACAACAAAGGCCAGATGGTATTTTCATCAATCAAGATAAATATGTGGCTGAGATACTAAGGAAGTTCAAGTTCTCTGATGCAAAGTCATCCAAAGACCGCAGACAAGACAACATATCAACTCTTGAAGGAAAATAGTGGTGAAGCAGTTGATGTGCACATGTACAGGTCTATAATTGGTTCTTTGATGTATATTACATCATCTAGACCAAATATTATGTTTGCAGTGTGTGCTTGTGCAAGGTTCAGGTCACTCCCAGGTTCTCACACTTGACTGCTGTGAAGAAGATTTTCAGATATCTTAAAGCATTTCCCAATATGGGATTATGGTACCCTAGAGAATCACCTCTAGAACTGGTTACTTATTCAGATAGTGATTATGCTGGTGCTAGTTTGGACAGAAAATCTACTACAGGTGGATGCCAATTTCTTGGCAATAGATTGGTGTCATGGCAGTGCAAGAAACAAACAATGGTGGCAAATTCATCAACTGAGGCAGAGTATGTGGCTGCTGCAAGTTGTTGTGCTCAAGTTCTATGGCTTCAGAATCAACTTTTGGAGTATGGGTACAATTTCATGAATACCATCATCCATATTGACAATAGCAGTACCATTTGCATTATTAAGAATCCAGTTCAACACACAAAAACTAAACATATTGAAATTAGACACCATTTTATAAGAGATTGTTATGAGAAAAGGCTAATCCAAGTTGTCAAAATCCATACTGATGACAACTATGTTGATTTATTAACAAAAGGACTTGATGTGGGTAGATTTTAGTACTTGGTAACAGGTATTGGAATGCTAAATCCATAAACTTTTTGTGTCTAATGGTCTTTGGTGTTGAGTGGAGGTCTCTGGGTACTAACATTGTTGTATGTGTTTGTATATGTTTTAGTGCTTGTATTTTTGTTTGTTCAATAACTCTTATGCAGCAAAGATGGGAGTTGATCATAAATGGTGTGTAACTGAGACACACAACAAATGGTTATTGATTCACCATGTCTAAACCACATAAGAATCAACTAGTCCAGAGCAAACGGCTACTGGTAAAGACTTGACAAATCCGTTTATGGTTGATAGTTTACTAAAAACTATATGGGTATCAACTCACCATATTCTTTATGATTAAGAGTTGGCTAGTCCATAGCAAACGGCTCATGGTAAAGACATATCAAATCCGTTGATAGCTGGTAGTTTGCTAAAAACTATGATAAAGAGCATTTCAATTTTCATATGTTTTTCTCACCACTACTCTTTGAAAATATTTGTGAAAAATTACCACTGCTAGTTCACAGTTTCCACTGACAGTGTTATTTTTACCACTGTTGATCTAGCCATTACAACTGTTGTGTCAGTAACTAATTTTTTACTAGCCGTTGAAGAGAAATTGCTTTCCATATATATATAGGGTAAAATTTTTAAAGGATTATCTACTTTCCTTATTGTTACTTATCTTCTAAAGATAAATCTTTTCCTTAGATAATCTTTCTTGCGCAAAACTCTTAAACCCTACCACTATATATCTTTCTCTCTCAATTGGCGAGTTATTTATTCAATTCATACTGACATAATATACTTTTCATCAAAAGTTACTATGGCACCAATCACCTTTGCAGATGAGCACAACCAAGTGGCCTATTTGGAAAAGTCAAACGACAAGAGTGGCCCTGTTTTTCATCAGATTGTGGACTTTCTAAACACTACCCATATAAGGTATGCTTTACTTCTTAATCCCACAATCTATATCTCTCAAATCAAATAGTTTTGGACTTCTGTTCAGTCCATAACCATTGAAAATAGAGATACACATGAAACAGTGGATGCTCTTAGAGCCACTATGGACGGGGTAACTATTGATGTTACTGAGGCATCCTTGAGGAGAAATCTCCAATTGGATTATCTCAATGGTATCATCACATTACCCATGCCAGAAATTCATACACATCTTTCATCCATGGGGTATGATACCACTGACAAAAATGCTACTTTCAAAAAGAGTGGTTTCTGTCCTCATTGGAGATTTTTGATACATACTCTTTTACATTTTCTTAGTCCTAAGAAAACATCTTATGAGCAATTCAGTTCAACAATGGCTTACCCTTTGGTTTGTCTAGCCACTGATAGGATTTTTAATTGGTCTAAATATATTTTTACAATTATGCAAGGCAATGTAAAGAGTTCAACAAAATTTTTGATGTATCCAAGGTTTGTGCAAGCAGTGTTAAATGAATTTCAACTGCAACCCCATACAAGAGTTTATAAAATTCGTTGCCTTAAGCCTAAAGTTTTTAAAAACATGATCAAATATGGCAATAGGATTATTACACCTCTTTTTCTTCAAATGCTTGCAAAGATTTCACATGTACAAAACTCACCCATAATCACTGTTCCAAACATTGATTACACTCCACCAGTTTCTCACACCTATGAGAGGAGGCATAAACAACCAACTCCTCCTATTACAACACAACATGTCCCTGATCCTTTTGGTTTAGGAACAAGCAGTGGTGGTTCCAGGCTTCAACCTAGTCTAACTAGGAGGAATCGAGCCAATGCCCTATGATTCACCTCTCCCAACAAGTCACACAGTTGGAAGTGTTGAGAGCAGTGGGCAACAAATGAAATTGATGGAACTTTGTACAAAATTAGCAAAGCAGGTTGAATCTCTGGAACAAGACTTGGCACAAGTAAAGCAACAACATGCCAAGGATATTACACATTTGAAAGAAGAGATTCAGACCTTGAAGGAAGAGTTGCATGGGCTGAAACTAAAGAGGAAAACTGCAAAGATTGTGATATCATCTCCATCCTCTCTTGATAATGGTGATTCAGAAGATTTCAATAAAAATTTGGGAAATTCTCCCACACAGGGGAGGAAAACAGATGCTGAAACCAAGGGGAGGAGAATTGACTTTGGAGATGAAGGTGTTTCAAGTAAAGGTACTGAGGAAGCTGATACTCAAGAAGTTCCTCATCAGCAACTAGAGCAAGTACCTTCAGTACTGCAACCACTAATTTCATTCCCACTGCAGAAGAAGTTACCACTGCTGATCAAGCTATTACCACTGCAGAGGAAGAAATCAAGAAGAAGAAAGGTAAAGCAGTTGTGCAGAGTGAAGAGCAACAAAGAAGGAAGATTTCAAAGAAAGAACAAGTTTAAATTGCTCATGATGCAGAGGTTGCTAGAAAGATCAATGAAGATCAAGTTGCTAATAAGAAAAGACTAGAGGAGATAGAGATTGCAGACTTCATGGAGGCTAAAAGGCGAGAATGGACACCACGATCCAATGGATGTAAATCCAGTTTCCACTATTCCACCTACAATATTCAGAGAAAAGACTCTAGAGTTCAGCTATGTACCTACAGAAAAAGAGATTGAGTTCTTGATTACTAATGATCCAGTGATCAAGAAGAAGACAATTGACCTAGTTGCAGATAAGTCTTTAACTGAAGAACAAAGAACAACACAGTTAAAGGACTTCATTCAGATGAAGAATAATCAAGCACTTCAAGATGCTATTGTTTCAGTCAAAAAGGGTCAAAAGAAACCAAGACAACCAACCAAGGCACAGGTGATCTCAATGATGAAAGATTATTGTTGCAGTGTTGGTGGCTGGAAAAGACATCAATTCAAAGGAATGCCTAATGATAAAGTTGAAGGTATCTACTACAGAGTTAAAAGGGAAGACCAAGATTTTATTCCAATGGACTCTGAAGAAGAAAGAAGGTATCCTAAACTAAAGAGAAAGGCCAAAGATAGTGAACCTCAGACATTTAAGAAGACAAAATTTTCTGAAGAACAAGAAGTTCAAGCTGAGAAATTCACTGAAGAACAGACGACTGGAATGATATTGATAGAAGAAGAAGATTTTTATCTTGAACCACTGCAAGTCAGACATCCTATCATTGATTGTGAAGTGTTTACTGCTAGCAATTTTGCTCCAACATGGAAGATAACAAGGCTAGGTGGTAAAACTTCATCATTCATTCAATTTGAAGAACTCATCAAAGCATGTGACATACATGATCTGGATACTTTGTGGAGATTGGTTCAAGAAAGGTTTGATGCTGAAAATCTCAAAGATAAGAAGGAAATGCAGTTATGGGTTAATCTAAGAAGGCTCTATGAACCAGATATTTATGATGATTTCTGAAAATTCTCATGTTCGTGTCCTGGTACTAAATGGTTTTATTATGATTCATGTGAAGTTCATCATGTTTCTACATCAAATGGAGTGGATGCATTCATGTTTGCTGAGAAAGAATACCCACTCAGAGCTGGAACTCTCACTGTGATGCTGTGTACAACAATAAGAGTTCATGAAGATAATGAGAAGGTCATAGCATTGTTACTTAGGCTTCAAGATCAATGTTCAAGAGCTATTCAGGAATTAAGGAGAAAGAGAAGTGTTTGATAGAATTCCCCAAATCCTTACAGAAGATGCAGATTGAAGAAACTTATTGATTTGCAGAGAAATCATAAGTTTAGGGGAGGATTGTTGGGAATAAAGCTAACAGTTACCACTGATAAGCTGTGGAAGACACTGCTAAAGATTACAACCTGCAAAAAAACACACAAGCAGGAAAAACAGAAATCTCCGGAACTTCACCGGAAAAAATGGGTTTGCTCGTCTCCGGTTTGGCAAGAATTACTCGAAAAACACGACAGCAAAATGGAGCCGAGCTTAAAAGCTTTAGATCACCGGAAAAATAAAATTTTGGCGATGTGGTCGGTGGCGCGTGGCAGCGCGTCCGGGTTCTGGCAGCAAAAAAGAGAGTACCGTTTTGATCGGGGGGAGGTGAGCAAGATGATGGTGGTGTTTAATTAGATCAAATCTTGGTCGAAAATGTAAGAAAGGGAGATTGAAGGGAAGGGGGAAATAAAGAAAGAAGAGAGAGAAAAAGAAGAAGAAGAAGAGAGAGAGAATATCAGTTATTGCATACTATATGTTTGATTGTTGAATCGCATATCTTTTACACTGAATTGATGTTTATTACTAATAGAAGAAATATTGAGGAAATTTCACCAAATAAAGTTATTGATTTTTTTAATGCTGCATAAATTTACTCACAAGTTACGGAATGTTTAATTAAAATTTTCTTCTTAAGCCATCGATTTTTGACACTCACAAAATACCCTAAACATTTAGAAGGTAGTCATTTAAAAGATTTTTATTGCTTACTATTTCAATCAATGATTTGAATGAGATTGTTATGTGCCCTATAGCGATTGTTGAATTTCTATTCCCTAAATACTTCGAATAACTAAGGATAGCCAAGAGTGATTCAACCTAACCTTTTATGAGTTGTTCGCTGATTCACTATTCAAATAGCTTTCGTATGGTATGGTATGATCTATTTTATATGATATCAAACTTTAGAACTTGTACATTTGCTTTATGCCTTTTGATAACGCTACACGCGTCATTCGGGGTCAAAGGAACTTCCTTTTCTTCGAGCAAGTTTTATAACACCCTAGGCAGTGAACCTAATCATTGTAGTGTAGTATTAGGGTAAGCCACGGGTATTGATATCGTTCTCTAGGGGAATAGGAATGCTAGCGAGAAGTTACTACGCTAAGGTTGGGGTTGAGGAAGATTATTTTTTATCTTTTTATGTTTTTTAGAAAATGGAAAGGTACGAATCTCGGGGTTTGGATTTGGGGGTTGGTATTTCTACCGATTACTCAACTTGTCTAATTATCTAATCTAAGGTGTATGTAGTCTATGTCTAATTATTGTGTGCTCGTATGATAGTTTAAAGATGTGTTCACTTAGGTTTTATTACTCCTTAATTATCTCCTATTGATGGTTGAATTATCACGTCCTTATTCTTAATCGCATTGTGTGTCTAAAGTCGTAGGGTATGCATTTATCCCTAACTCTTTGAACTTACCAAAGGTTCTCGTCTACAAAAACCTCTAGGAATTATAAACTCTAACTCTAAGGCACTCTTTGGATGATTTAGCCTACAACCACTCTAAGTGTTATAGTCCAAGGTTCACAAAGATTAATCAAGCATTAATTACACAACGAATGACCTATCGCATTACTAGATCATTAACAATTAAGATAAGAGACAACCAATCAATATTCAATAATTAAGTTTCATATTCCCTAAGCAAACACACAAATAAATTAGCCGGACATGTAAAACATGCAAGCATACACACAAATAATTGAAGACATAATTGAATTAATGAAGTAAAACACTTATCTTGATGTAAGATAGGGTTTGAAACCCTAAAATACTGTACAAGACAGCCTTGGTTCGGTTTAGGTTTTTTACTCCAAAAGACTACACACTAAAACTGAAAAATTCGGATTCTATATATAATATTACAATAGCGACGGCGTCACCTTATGATTTGTGACGCCGTCGGGTCGCTGTCATTAGGGTTTCGTCTTGGCCACGTTAGTCTTGCGACGGCGTCACCTTGTGCTTGTGACGCCGTCCCCTTCATCTCGGCGCCGTCGGATCAAATCTAGGCCGTCTGAGTTGCGACGGCCTACTCTTTTAAAGCCCGACACCGTCACTTGAAAATAAGCAATTTGGCTACTTGTCGTCCGCGAAGTGCTCACGGCGTCGCATTATAACACCTGACGCCGTCACTTGTAGAACCTGACGCCGTCTCCTTCAGTTCCAGTAGCCTGAGTGTCTCGATTCTTGACTTTGGCAATTTTCTTCGTATATTCACGCCTTTTCGTTCCAATAAGTGCCATTCCAGCAATTTGCCTTCAAGAGACCTTAAAAGTGAAAAGTAACGATATTAAGTAATAACGGATACAAAAATGATCAAATAAGGGCTTAAACGACCCCTCAAAAAGGTACATTTTAAAACCTTATCACCTTTATATGTCCTATAATGTAGAAAGGAAGATGTGTCAGTCGTAAAAGGTAATAAAAATATGGATATGGATAGATTATATATAAAAAAAATATGATGTTCTAGTTGATCTTAGTTGTGCCATTAAGTTCCCTATATATGTGCCCATTACTTACGATGTGGTTTTATATTCATACGTGACATCTTTAATTAATTGATGGTATATATGTGTTTACCAAATATTTCTAGCTTATTGGTATAGAAGATTTGTTTCTTGTTTAATGTTATACTATAGGCTAATGTTAAACTATTTATGAGTAAAGATTGTTGTATTAATTGGCATGACCGGTTGGACCATCACGAGTCAATAATGATGCAAATTATATAAAAGAACCATGGGTTCTTCAAGGTTGATTTTTGTTTGTTCTTATTGTTCTTAGTGGAAGTTAATTGTTCATCTGTCACCACCAAACTAAAGAAAGGACTTTATATAAAGTTTTGAAAATAATATAGAGTGGATGTATGTAGGCCTATACATCTGCTATGTGGACCATTTTGAGTTTTAAAATTGATGCATCGTCAAAATGATTATCAAAGACGCAACTTAAGGTTAGCGTGAATGGCTCGTCTTATAAAATGCGAGCATGGTTTTTCAAATTGTATCTTTGGAAATAGTGGTGAATACTTCCATATGTTGGGCAATAATTGGAATAAGTGTTGAACTTTATATAGCCCATGTTCATACGCGAATTGCTTTTATTGAAACGTTTTCAGTTGATTGCAAAGCCAATAATATTAGAACAAAACATTTAGTTTATGGGGAATATTATAACATATGAATTCGCATCTTGCCATAATCTATAATGAATCCTCCCCAGTAGAATGGTTTTTGGTCACAAACCATATTTCCCATGTGTGATTTTGTAATTGTGCGAAATAGGATGTTCAAATTGATAATTCATTAAGGGGGAGAGAATGCGCAGCGAGAAAAATGAAATGAATTATGATATAAAAATGTTGATCCTCACACTAATGAAAATGAACTTAAAGTTCAAGGGACAATTTACATTCCAGATCTAGTAGTTGCCAGACAAGTTTTGTGACCTAAATAAAGTGACTAGATCACACATACGCTGCTAATGCTCCAATTAAAATGTGTGTCCCAACATTAAAATTAGTGATTGATGGTAAGTCTATGGCACAACGTGATAAACTAATCGATTCCAAATAAAAGTCCTCGAATGAAGAGATAAAATGGAGCAATAAAATTAAGATGGTTAAATCGAGGTAATAAAGACCCCATAATAGTCTCTTAAAGAGAAACTAGACATGAAGGTTATTGAAAACCCCGGGTACGTGAAAAACTTTAAGATCTCAACATATGATAGAATATAATGTCGAGTAAAGTGTGGAATCAAAAAGAACTGAATCGACGTCGATAATACTATTGTATATTATAATGCGCATGATAAATATAAGTCGAGGGTCTTGGATACCTGCAAGAAGTGCAGTTACATAAATGAATGGCCACAAGATGTAAAGACGCAAAAAACTAATGAAAGATTGAAGTCTCTTGTGATGAGACATGGATACTGGGACTTGTAATTCATACATATAAATGTGTAAAGTTATTGTACATGCATTGGTATTTATGAGAAAACGAAATTAAAGTATTGAAACATTTGTATTTAAGGCATAACTAATGGCACGCAATATTTTCGTAAATACATGGAAATGATCATAAGGAGAAATGTTCTCAAGTGGTGGATCCAAGAATGTATTTAAGTCTGGCAATATAATAATAATTGATATGCGTCTAAAAGTTAATGAATAGAGCTCATGTGATTTTGAGATTTCATTACAACATATAAAATGAAATGCATGGAGCATGCTAGTGAATTTTTTTATGCTTAAAGCATATAAGAAAAGTTCTCAAGAATAGTATTTGATTGTATTGAACTAATCATGTTAGTATTGTGCCATGTTTGCGCATGACACTTTATAAAGAAATATAGATTTGAATATGGTTTAAGTTTCATACAATATGATTTTGATTATAAAGGTGATTGTATGCATAGAAAATTAGAAATTGAATTTGAAACAAAAGACAAAGTTTGTCTTAATTTACGAATTAAACATCTTAATTATAAACTTTGTGCATCATGAAAACTAAAGAAACATGCTAACTCTCCTTATATGGATAAAATACACTCATGTTTATGAGGTCACATGATGTAGAAAAGACTCCCTTGATTTATAAAGATGATGATCACAATATCGATTTAACATTGTCATACTAAAATGTGTATGAAATATTTATGATTATCGCCAATGGTCAAACATGATATAATACATCATTTGAATTAATTATGTTTGCAATGAATAACTTGTGAAGTACGATGGTGTATTTGAATGAGATGTATGACGTATGATAATCCTTGAATTGGATATGCGAACAACATGTAGAGAATATTTATTCATGTGATTCTATTAAGACACTTTAATGTGCATTTCACTGACTCAATGAGCTTAAGTGATGTGATCATCATAGGGAGAGAAGATACGCATTGCACTCTTTTTCCCTTGACCATGGTTTTTGTCCCCACAGGGTTTTGCGACAAGGTCTTTAATAATTGATCAAATTGAACCACAGTAAAGCAAATATTTCGATATCTTCAAGGTCGGTCTCAAACTGGTTATTTATTCACACATGGCGGTACTGCAATTTCATGGCGTTTTGTAAAGCAAACAATCGTATCCACTTCATCTAATCATGCAGAAATTTTGGCGATCCATGAAGCAAGCCGAGAATGTGTTTGGCTAAGAAATGTTATACTACATATTGGTGAATCTTGTGGTATTTATGAGGGAAATAAGAGACCAACAATTTTGCACGAGGACAACGCAACATGCATTGCTCAACTGAAGAAAGGATTTATTAAAGGTGATAGAACCAAGCACATTTCACCGAAGTTCTTTTTTACTCATGACTTATAAAAGAATGGCGATAGTATTGTTCAAAAGATTCATTCAAGCGACAATCCAGCAGATTTATTTACCAAGGCACTCCCTACCTTAACATTTAAGAAATTGGTATATGGCATCGGAATAAGGCATTTTAGTGAGCTCAAGTAAAGTGATTATGAGGGGGGATGATACGCATTGCACTCTTTTTCTCTTAGCTATGGTTTTTCTCCCACTGAGTTTTTTCCTAGCAAGGTTTTTAATGAGGCAGTATCCAAAACGTGTTTTGAATGATGTACAATCAAGAGGGAATGTTATGAATATTTATTATAATGATTGTACACATTAATCATCACATTCATATCCCCTCATTAGAGCATCCACAATGGGTAAAACAATCAAAAGCTTTTTACTATTCTACCAAGTCTTTATAAGAGCTTTTTTGCATTGTGGGATAAGGTTTTACAATAGCTTTTCAAGAATTTTGAAAGAAGACTTGGCCAACTCCAAGCTATTGCTAAAAACTACGAGTCATTAAATGAGTATGCATTAAATGCATCAAGTCTTTAAAGACTTAATGCATTGTAGATGCTCTTAGTAACCTCCACATTTATGATTGGTCTTGTAACATCCAATATTGTACTTCATGTTAAGGTCCCTATAAATAGAGTCACCTAATGTATTGTGATGATACACCAATAACAAGTTCTATCTTTCCTTTTCATATTCTCTTATATTTCCTTGCTTATTGTTCATATTGTGCTACTAGGCTTGTTGTTATACAACAAAACCATCATTTATGGTAAATATAAAATTTGAGTAACCAAATTGTAACACTCATAATATTGTATTCCCATTTTTATTTGATAGAGTTAAAGTCACCTATTATGACAAACATCAAAAGTTATTTCACATTAAGCTATGCTACATCCACAAAAGAATAACAAATAAAAAATCACAACGTTAAATTGATAGGACACACATATACCATCAAAGCAAATGCATTTGATTAATCGTTTAGGTATTTTTTTTTTATATGTTTTTTTTGTCGTATCTATAATATATGTATGCGGTATAAGAGGTGGATCTGAATTTTCAATAAATAAAAAGTGGCAATTAGACATAAAATAAAAAAAAATCTTCAAAAGGTGAAGTGAAAAAAAGTCGGTTTTGCCTCTTATGTCTTATGTTTGAAAAGAAACAAACTAACTTCTGTAAAAGAAAACAACAAAGGCATCTTTTTAATTTCATCTTCTCGCATAAAAAAAAAAAAAAAAAAAAACCGCTTTTAATGAAGAAAAAAAAAATCAATGCCTTAGTCTAATTAACAGTTAGACCAAAAAATCATTTCGCGGTTTGTTTTATTTGATACTCCTTATTCATTCATGTTAGAAAGTACTAGTTTAAAACCAGTGGGCACGAGGTTTAGGTATAGAGGTAATATTTCATTATTTTTGTTTTCACAGTTAAATATGTGACAATTCATAAACCCGTAGTTTTGTAACATCTAATGTTTTTCTATAAAATTATATTAAACCTTTTATACTTATATTGTTATAATACCCGTGCACGCACGGGTTTTACATAATTTTTTCTTCATGTATTAATATCAATTTATTTATGTATAGATTTTTGTTGCACGAGGGATTTGACTTTGTTTAACTGTCATAATGTTTAAATTGATCCTGTTTAAATTTAACTATTGATATCATGTTTTAGAAATTAAATTTTTAGAGTTTACTCTTAACAAAATTAGAAGATGGTTATAGAATAGCCCATATTTATCAAAATCTAGAAACCTTTTAAGAGTTTAGAAGTGCATACAACTAGAAATAAAGAACATTGTCTCTAGATAAATTGCAAACACAGCCTTCCAATGGACTCGCATGCTAAAGGATTTAGGTTTGTGACAAATCACCTCTATAATGGAAATACCACATATCTAAATCATTTAGAAATGAAGAAACCAACTATTATTGATTCTTAAACAAACTATATTCTCCATGCTTAATCAGGAGAAAATAGATTATCCATCCCTAAGCAACCTTGGTTTTCTTGGTGTTTAGGCTTTAGCTTCCAGTGGTGGTGAACCATTCACGTACACTAGGTCGGCTAGATCACGCTCAAAGAAAGCCTCATGTAGAGCCTTAACACATTTTTCTGATTCGTTTTCGTTAACTATCAACGATATATTCACCTGCATTAATCTGGAATCATAAACACTTGATCCCCTGCCTGCCAAGACCATAACTAGACGTGGCAAAATTCAATCTATTACTTGTGGACGGGTCGGTGTTGATTACCGTAACGCGTCAAGCGCAAAAAAAAAAAAAAAAAACTTGTATAAAACTCTCATAAGGGTCGAGAGTCTACCAAAGTAAGTATATATTTGTTCAGAAAGTTAGATTAACACTAAACAAATATCATTCTTCTAATTATATTTGACACACTACTTGGTTATAAATTTTTTTGGACGATAAGTGTTTCGGCTGCCTGGACCTCTTTTGAACAACAATATGTACGCTTTTAACCCAATCTACCAAATCTGCTCGTTTTGCCACCTCTACGGCATATATGAAAGCAATCATAGAACATAATCAGATGGGTGAATTACCTTAGAAGCTCCTTGGGATATCATCTGAACATTGACCCCATTTGTTCGAAGAACATGAAATACCTACATTACAGATAAAAAAGACCAAACACAAGTAAATCACACACAAAAGGAAAATGCAAGTTATACCTTGGAAACCGGAGACGGTATTTCCACTGGCACACTTAAATTGTAAAACAAATATTCTCAAAGTCAAATAGACGAGGCAAAATGGTACCTTTTCCAATATGAGTGACGATTTCTGAACATTACCAATCAGTGAAATAATTGAGCGGTGTTGTAGGAGATTTACTTTAGCAATTTTTTCAAGTTCTTCCACGACATTATCAAGTTCCTGTTAGGCAAACACGAACACCATAAAAAACCTACTACTTGGGACACTTGCAGATATGTGAATTTTTGGGAGTACAAAGAATACATTTCTGGTTTGGCGTACATTTGTCATTTGATGATTACAAAAACCATAAATGAAGTACCACATAATAGCATTTCATTTAGTTATTACTAAAAGAAAACAAAACAAGACTTCAATATCTCTAGGAAACTGCATCTCAACATGATAATGTTGTTCAGATACCAATCCGTGACATATGAGTTGATAATTTGAACATGTGACAGCTAATGAGGAACTTTATCTATCAAATGACTGCATTATACTTGCCTGCTGAATTAACTCCCTGCTCCAAAGTTTTGAAGGATCCAGTGTCAAGGAAAGACTAACTTCACTAGTAGCTACAACATCAACCGAAATACCCAAATCTTCAAAAGTGGCGAAAACCTATAGCATGTAAAAAAACAATATAAAAAACTACTAGAAAAAGATGGATAGCAGCATTCTCCATTTACCTTTGCCAAAAATCCAAATTGCCCAAGCATGCGAGTGCTAACAATATCCAACATGGTTACATTACGTTTCAAAACAATGCTAGTCAGTATTGCCTGAAATTAAAGTTGCAGGTGTTTAGGGTTTCAGAATTGTGACCATAACTTTCTGATTATAATGAGTTTTGTGCTTCTGACCTTTGACATATCCCTTGTTTTAGTTATTAGGGTACCTGGAGCGTTACGGTTGTAGGAATTTTTAACTCTTACAGGAATATCAGCCTCTCTTGCAGGCCTCATGGCCTGTGGATGCAGAACCTACAGAAAGAGTAAAAATGGGTATGAACACTTAACAGGCAGAGCAAAGTGTCCAGGTTATCACAAATTTGTCTTCCAGTTATACTGAAACAATATTCGCAAATAAAAAATAACTATTTCGTCTCTAAGATGACTATTCAAACTAAGGGGCTGAAGCTAAGCACAGGTGGAGATTTCAATCTATTTGGTTATGAATCGGCAATGTTTAACAGATGAAAAGAGGACAACTGGATTGAATGAATCAAAAGGGCCAAAAGTCACCCAAAGTGTACTTGTAATGCATATAACCTACTAATCTCTTTACTCAAGAACAAAATATTATATAAAATATATATTATCAATAATCGTTTTTTAATACAAATTGAATCAACCTAAGAAAACTGGACAAAAGGGCGTTGGAGTTTGCTTTTTGACCTATAGAGTTTATAATTATTCGGTTGTCAAGATAATTATTACCAGTTAACAACTAGTTTGAGAAATTAGGGTATATCCAGGGATTAGATAGCCACTCAACTTGGGTTCCTGTGTCTACCAAAATACAAGCTTTGAGCATTAATAAATAAAGGGTACAAAAAGTATCTTTTCTGATTTCTCACAAAGTCTTTAGGGTCAACCAGATACGGCTTGCATAAAAACTACATGTTTCACCAAACCTCGTCTTGTCCCGTTACCCAACCGCTCATTTTGCCAACTCTAAGGGGACAACAAAATTCCACTTCAAAAAAGGACATTATTAAAAGGCACTCTTCAAGAGAAAGGACATTTAAGACGTATAAAGCAAGCGGACAGCAATATTCAAGCATGGAGCATTATAACTAAACATGGAGATATCTTAATGCCATATAAATGAGCATAGAGACAGAAGTAAATACCTGGGCACCGAAATATGCAAGTTCAGCAGCTTCATCATATGTTAAATATGGCACAGGTTCAGCACCTGGATATATGTTAGGGTCACATGTCAAAACACCATCCACGTCTTTCCAAACCTGTATAAGACAAAAAGACTAAATTAGAACTTCTGTTTAAGCCGTACTTGACTTGAACATATAATGAATGACTTATGTTCAACAACACTCAATATTTTCTGCATACAAACTCATTTAATATTTTCATATCCCTGAGTACACAATTACATTTGAGTTTTCAGATCTTTACCAACCTGAACTTCTCGCAAGCCCAATGCTTTACCAATGGTTGTGGCAGTCAAATCACTACCACCTCTGCCCAATGTAGTCACTGCACAAGTTTTCCAACCCTGTAAATCGACATATGGATTTAAGGAGTCAACTTTCAAAATCTACTTTTATATAAGTTTTAAAGGATGCAAAAAGTAGGAGACCTTCCCAAGGAAGCCAGTAACAATAGGGATTGCTGGATCACTAATCCAGTCACCATGAATTCTTTCTGCTACAGCTGGATAAGTTGCCTCCATAATATCCGCATTAGTAAAGTCATCCGTTGTTATAAAACCAATATCAAATGCATCATACTGCACAAAGGAACAAAAAAGAGAAAGCTATCAGCAAAGAATAATGCATAAAATATCACTCATGTGTTTAATTTTTAAGTCATTGTTTATTTTGTTTCTCCAAGTCTTTCACCAAAATACAATAATAAGAATCAATAACTTTGTTTACACCCTTGAGTCGTGAAATTTAAACGGCACTACCACACAAAATTTCTGCTTTTCACCTAAAGATGTAGGACAATATAATACTTCTTGCTCAACTATTTCATCATTTTTATAAGTAAATGAAGCTTATTTGCACTGCATATGTAGCCTTACTAAGTTAGCTTTTGTCTAACGTGGCAATAATGGTTTTGTCACAACAACGTAATTCATTGTCATTCTTCAAAATCGAGATTCTATCATGAGCTCTTTCTTCAGTTACATAAAAAATGATTTATAGATCTCTGGTAGTCGATCGCTCAATGGTTAAGCTACCATGCAGGAAACCATCCATTCTCTTACTATATGATGAACCTATTGAGTTTGAGAGAGCATTCACTTAAGAAGTTCTGGTAGCGGACAGGCTCCCCCTTCGAGAGAACTTTTAAAGAAACACACACCTTCTATTTTTACTCTTTTTTTAACCATCAGTCTTGTAGTTTTAGTTGTCCATTTACACTCAGTGTTTTTCCCTGAAAAGCTTCGAATAAATAACATTATCCCACGTGCCGAGACCCCTAGGTGAAATGGTTACTTTTTCATTAAAAGAACTTTTTGTTTCGTTTTTCAATTTTCCTGAAATTTATTAAACGATGGATAACATATGAAATCTAGATACTTTCAGGAAGATGGTGGGCAATATCACCTAATACATCACATGTCATTTGATACTCATCTTTTAAGCTCATGTTTAACAAAAATCTGAGGCAACCACGCCTCAAGGTTTTAATTAGGTATTTAGGTACATTGAAAGAGGCTAGTGAACAAGACCTCATGATCTATATGCATAATGCTCTACAACCTAAACATCATGATAGTGGTTAGCACATTTCTTGCTTAGTTTATTTTTTGTAAGAATCTATTTCGGGGTTATCAGGTCTTGTTGGCTAAATCCTATCTTGAGGTCTCAGCTAATCCCATGCTTCATAATTAGTTCTACTCCAGGTGTGTCTTGTATATGATATCAATGTCCCTACTTTATTCAGTCTTTCTCATTGTAACAATCTTTTAGCTATCTCAATCTCAGCTAATCCCATATTAAACAAGCACACAAAATTAGATTGTAGTTTCATTTAGGACATGGGTAATTGAGGACAGCTCAAACCCGTTTATACTCCAACATCTCAATGTCTAAGAAGTTGGTGAAAGACACTCTGACCAGAGGTCTTTTGAAGTTCTGCATATAGCAAGTTGTCCAAGTAGGTAGTGGTTGTTAAAAATTATATGTCAAGTATGCAAAGAAGTTTATATAGGATCGCCTGAAGAGTAACATAAGTGGAGATAGTCAGAATAAGTTTTGTTAGGACTTGTATATATGACTAGCAGGGTACCCGCGCGTTGCGACGGCAGATACCATGAAACTAAATTTTTTGGCGTGCAATGTTTTTCGATTATACTAAAAGTTTTGGCAGAGAAGGCCACCTAGACCATGTCAAGGGGTGGTGATGCCGACACATGCCGTTAGCGGTGGTGGCAGATTTAGTTGGTGGCGCCGGTTGCTATTTAGCACAAGAGTGGCAATTTACGTTTTTGAGAAAGAGTGTGAGATATGATTGGTCTTTTGTGTGTGTTTATTTGTGGGTTTTTATATCTATTTTGTACTAATCAATACATTTAATGGGCGGTTAAAGTGGGCTACAAGAATGGGGTTGTTACAATACATGGCTTTTAAAGTCATAAAAGTGGGCTTTAAAAATATTGGAGGGACTTTAAATTTTGTATTCAATGACTACTAATGTTACAAGTATTGGCTTAACTTTTAAGCTAGCATGTGTATGTATTAATTTAGCAAGAGAAATTATGTTTCCATAATAAGTAAGTTACAGAGTCTGAATTTTAAGCCTTGCTATTTAAGGAATGTCCTAAATGCATTATAAGGTAGTAAAGATAAAGATAAAGATAAAGATAGGTAGTTAAGAATTTATTAGAAGTAGCTTTGGAGGGAGCTCTAGTAGTTCAAAATCAGCATAAAGAAGGCTGTAATTTTGAATTTCCATATTGTCTATTTCTTATTCACAATCGTGACATCCTTTATTCTCTTCGTGAAAAGTAGATAACAAAAAGTTCATTCTTAAGCCAACCTTGTGGCAATATTTATGAAGAGTTGCTATGTGCCTAAAGCTTTCATTTTTTTTTCCAACAACGTCTACAGTTTTCATTTGGGGTACTAAATCCAATCATACTGAATTTGAGACAGAAAATTATGGCAAGTTGATACATCTATCACCGGGTAGGATAATTCAGTCATTATTTTTACTAACGTAATTAAGAAATTACATACTTGGCGGGCTTTGACACCGATTTTATTCAAGTAGGCTGCAAAAATTCTTGTCGACATGCACTCTCCAAAGGAGACTATGTAATCCCTTTGACGTGGAGTCAACTCTTTCATTACAGCCAGCCCCTTCAAAAGTTGTTCTAATATGTTTAGGTGGTCTGCAATACATCTCGCACAAGATACGAAACTATACATCAGTATGAGCAGAAAAAACAAATAATAGCCTAAATGAGCAAGCAATCAGAATAAACTGAAGTATCACAAATGATTAGTGAGTAAATGATTGTTAGCATTGAATGTGTACCTGTAATGAGTGATTTCTCTAATCCAAGCTCATCGATTGTCCTGAGTATATACACCAACGCTCAATCAGTATACACGAAAGTCTAAAACCTTTTACAGTATTATAAATACCAATGATCGAGTTTTTCACCTGTAATGAAGTTCTTTGATGAAGCTCAACTCTTCAATTTCAGAAACTTTGGCACAAGAGCTTGAAGCCAGTTCTCCAGCCTATATACACAACACACATATGACGTTAAACCTTCTTAAACAAAAAAACTAAAATATCAATTGATAGAAAAGTAACATTTTCACGTACTAATATCAGCTTGTTAGTTGTTTTGCCCATTGCAGATAAAACAATAACAGGATGCTCTTCCGGAAAACTAAGTATAAGCTCAGCCACTTCCTTCATCCTGTCAGCCGAAGCCACCGACGATCCACCAAACTTCATCACACACGATAGCTCTTTACTCGTTCCTTCTAACTGTCCACTTTGTCCCGCAACATCATTCTTTCTCGCGTCACAAACAACCCTCACGCTTCTCTCCTTACTAGAACCTCGAACCCTCAACACTCCACACAAGTCAACTAGCGGGTCAAAACTAATTCGTGACCGCAAGCTGCACAAAGATTGAACGCGCAAAGCTCTCTTTGAGAAACTATAAGGAGTCTTGACTCCAGTTAAGTGTGTAGCTGTTGCCATTATACACGATAGATTATTTATTGACAACAGCTAACTACACAACAAATTGTTTTTTAAAACTATTCGATAACGAGCCGAGCTAAGCTTCGTTATCGAATAACCTGCAATTATTAAAATACATATGGTTAAATTAGCAGCTGATTATTGTAACATAAATAAATAATTAGTAATCATAAAGCAAATGTACAGATCGGCGTTATTAAATAGAATTACCTAAAATGTACAGTAATATTTTAGCATGTTATTACAGGAAACTAAAACAATAATGAAATGAAATGAAAAAAAAAAAATGTTATAAAGGACGTACAGAAGTAGAAGAAGGTTAGGGTTTGATGATGAGGCGGAGATGAGAAGCGTAAACTCGGGCAATGGCGGGGACACCGGGAGGACCAGTTATGGTAGCGCTGATGTTATGTTTTTTCGCTATAACTTTGTCATTTTTCTTTTTGAGTAAATTGCAAAAACAGTCCCCTGTGGTTTAGCCAAGTTGCAAACACCGTCGATACAACTTTGAAAAATGTAGGTTGGTTCGGTTCGTCGGTCTGGTCTGGTCTGACGAAACATAATGGCTGGTTTTGCGAAAGACCAAACCGAACCGAGGACAAAATACGAGGAAAATGGTTGACCGATGACTGGACCAAAATATGTTCGGGCATGTTTCTCGTTCGGTTCGATCCACGGTCTATCATTCTCAGCCCTAGTGGAGTCGAGGTGAGAACTTTGGTGTTTAATTATCGTCTTTGACATGAAAATATATAAACAAGTGCTTGCACTTTAGAAATTTGAAGGACTACATATGTAACTTGATCAAATCAAAAACAGTTTTTGCAATCTTTCTTTTATCTGAGCAAACCAACAATACATATGCGATAACTAAATAAGGTGTGGGGTAAGTGGTGCTACTAGTGTACAATAATGTTGTGTTTTTAATGTGGAGAAGTTAGAGATGATCGTGATAGGAGAAAAAGTAGGGACTATAGTCCGAGTGGTGCTTGGCAACTCTTGTTCTAAATATTATTATAACCACATTAAGTGTAGATTGGCAGGGACACCTTAACCCTGTGTACCATAATGGTACCCATCAACCCTACTCAGCAAAAGTTTGATGCCTGTAAAATACCTCCACCCAATACCCAAACCATGCTGCGGAACGGATTCGAACTCGCGTCCTTTGTTGGATCAAGACATCACATGGCTGGGCCAGGCTTCTAAAGTAGCTGGTGGCCAACTGCGGCAGATTGGTTTTATTATAACAACATGATTATAATAAAACGTAAGGATATCTGCAACTCGTGGTATAGTAAACATATGCGACTTTAGCTTTAAGTAAACTACAAATATCGTGACAATGTGTTTGTTTACCTTAATACATGTTGTATGACTACAAATATATAATCCTATAAACTTAACGAAGTATTCACTATGAAGCTTATTATAACCTAGAGGTATTTAACTACTCAAATACAAAAAAGATAGAAGTATCTCTCTTTCACTCTAGCTGTCTTCATGTACAGTTTTAATGGTTTACCTCATTTTGTTTTAAGGTGTTTGTGAAGTTCATTAAGGTGTTGGATTCATGTACCACGGGGTTGCATATAATTAAGTGATGAAGTTTGTGGTTTACTATTTCGTTTTATATCATCACGGCTTGTCAGTTGTCACACGTCAACGTGAGAGAGGTAAATCATGTAACGTCGTGATTAAAGGGTCACAAAGACGTGATTTGAACTCATGACCTTTGTTTTGCATTGCACGTCCCCAGTTTTGGGCTACTAATGCAGGGACGCTTGCTGCTATCACAGTAATGTGAGACATGACAATAAGATATTTAGCAACTTAAGAGCACAAGGTATGGGGTGCCATTGGTGTGCCAAATGCATGCCATTCGTGTGCCAACCATACCGGAGCATCGTGCCATTCGTGAGCCAAACGTTTTGAGCCAATGCAATGGCTCAAGCCATTTGCATTCTTGTGTGTTTTTTTTCTTTTCTTTTTTGCGTAATGTGAGTGAGTGGGTATTTTTAGTGGTGTATTTTGTGGGACCCAATAACATGTTAGTGGTGTGTTATGAGGGAGGGTGTTTTAGTTATTGGTGTGTTATTGGGAAGTGTATGATGTGGCGCTGATGTGGCATACTAATAACGTGTTAATGGTTCCACCCATACCTTGTGCTCTAAGACTATTTTTATTGGCAAGATTGCCAACCAACAACATACATGCCAAAATAATAGTTTTATATTATTTGTATACAATCTATCTAGCAATCCGGTCACATGGCAAACCAGATTGCCAACCCATCATTTGCTACATGGCACTATTTAAGTGGCTATCGCTTTTTTGTTTTTCTTCTTTTTTTATCTGTATGTATGTATTGATTGTGTGTTAGGTTGGGTTGTTGATAAATGATAAAAAATTATAGATTGGTTGTATGTATTGGTTGTGTAGGTGAAAGAAAGAAAATAATATTTTATTAAGAGATTGTGTTGTAATAGATTGATGATAAAGATAGTCTAATGTGTTGCAACGGCATCATGCACGCAGAGAGGAGATATACAACATAAGAAATAGGACGACTTTGTGGGTTCCAAACATCTAACATACCTTTAGTTATGTCAAAACAAAGAATCAAGATCAAAATTGACATCATCTTATAAAACTCACATATATTTATTAAAAAAAAAAAGTCTGATCGAACATTTACCTTTTGGTAAAAAACAGCTAAGAATGTGTATGAAAAACTTGCAAACAAAAGGACCCAAATCCATATGATTTAGCAGCTCAATGCAAGAATTTGACACTCCATGAGTTTAGTTTATATATGAATACCATGAACTACGAGATCTCCAAATGAGTAAACATGTAAGTATTGCCCCTCATAACAATGCTCTTAACAAATAAGTAAACAGCAGCTTAAAATACATATCTCAAGCCACGTCTTTCTTTCTCTTTTTTTTCTTCTCAACAGAATGTTCTGAACCATGGTCTGAGTCCTTAGTCGACCTGCTGGGCTTTAATTTCTTAGTTCGTGTCTTTTCTTCAGTTAAAGAACTTTTACGCCCACTGGTATGAGTAGAAGTTCGACCACTTCCTGGTTTTGTTGACTTTGTAGGAGTTGCAAAATTATAAGCAGAATTAGTCAAAGAAGTTGCAGATGATCTTTCATTAAACAGTTTTAGCTTCTTGGTATCATCCTTCGGAACTTCACTAGCCTCCAGATAATTTACAAAGGAAACTCGTCTTGAAATCTTACCAGCTGTCAACAGAATAAAGAAACATCATGTAAATTTACAAAGGAAACTCGTCTTGCGTACAACTAAGGGCTAATTGCATAAAAAAGTAACAAACTCCGGTCTCCATTTTAGGTACCTATTAACTTATTTAGACCAAAGATCATCAGAATTTCAAAAGAAATTTCGTAAGGTAACCAACTTTCAGAAATTTTGATTTATGGTAATCTGATATAAGTCTATGGCAAATCTAGAGTTAACTAAAGTTCATTGCATACCAATTCTTGAATCTGTAGCAGAGGTTAAAAACACTGTTGCTGGTTCCTGTGATGCAAGGCTGACTACATCATACGACTTTCCTGTGAAGATGAAAATATGAACAGTAAAGAACAGCTATATTATTGCTACATCCAAATAAAAGAAAATTATATCCAAACGGCATTTGATTGACAGCATATATTAATACAGTCACCCAACTGCAAATTGTTAAATGTGGACAATAAGCATATGCTCTCGTATTATATTTAATACTATAAGTTGATAGACCAAAGTAGGAAAATCAAACATTATATGTAGTCACGTACCAAACCTAACACTTCCACAGTTGTGAAAATGCATGGTCATTTAAAAAAGTTTTGTTCCCACAACATATATGCATAAACATTCCTTCATATCAAGTACATTTGTTTTACAATGCATAAACAACATACGTTTCAGAAAGAAACCTTAAACTTATGCTCACCAGATGGAACCTCAAAAGTGCCCAATTGCCCACCATCCTTACGAAGATCCAACGACAGTTCTTGCCCATCAAAATCAGGAATCTGTGGTACCAACCAACAAACTCTTAGCTCAAACGACAATTACAGAAAAACCTATGACCGGATATGATTTAAAGCATGACACCATGACCAATTTATTGATACTCACTATATTTCCTTTTGGAACTTAAGGAGTGTTTGGGAATGAACTGTGAACGAGATTATGGGATATGAATAAACAGTTGCAATAAAACAGGATGCAAATGATAGTGTTTCGAAGCCATGATAGTTAGACACTCAGTTGTTCAAGTGTTTGTAAGAGTAACTATCTAAGGATTTACAATTAAAAGTTGAACCCCAAATAATCACATTCATTAAGGGTGTTTGGGATTGAGTGTTATAAAAAGCTTATATCACTCACAAAAATAATAGATAAACGGTCCGTGCGAAGCACTCTCAAAGTTGCCCACCCCGCTCCCAATTAAAAAGAGCATGCAGGACTTAGAAGGGACATTCAAACGTGAATTCGTGAGAAACTGCAGACATTGTGAAAAGGGGCAAGGGCGGTTGTCCATGCACTTTCCGGAAATGACGGAAATATAGTCAAGTGCCATAGTAATAATTATCTTTTTTCTTAGATTGCGTGCTTTTGTTAGGAGAAAATTAGTTTGGGACGGAGGGAGTAATAAGCGGGTGTTTGTCTAAGCTTATTTGATGGGCTTATGAGCTTATTGGCAAATTGATAAGCTCATTTTATAGGCTTAAATGGCTTTTCATGGAACCCGGTTAGCAAGTTAATAGAGGCAGAAGACGAGGTCTGGGAAAACCTTATTGAGGTATGATGTATATATTTTTGACAACCATGTGGTCGATTTCTTTTGTCAAATCTGGTCAAAGTATGTATTGCAGAAGCATTAATGCTTAAGTTTGTTTAGTTTGTTGTTTGGTTGTGCAGTAGCTTTTTTGTTGCTACTGTCTTGTATCTTGGATGTACTCTTTTTCTTGTTTGGCTCTCATTTGGAGCTTTGTTTTATATTATTTCCAGCCTTCCTGTTAATCTTATTATTTGTATTGTTTATATATAGGCAAAGCCTGAAGCTGCAAAGTGGAGGACAAAACCGATTAATCATTACAATGAGATGCATCAGTTGTTTGGTAGAGATAGGGCTATGTGATGGCAATGTGGATGCACCAACTCTAGAACAGTTAGTTCACTTTTTTGCTGATTATATTTGCGTTGGTGATGTATTTTGAAGCTAAAAGATAAACGTGAAAAGCAATCATTTCTGTTTACAATCTTGTTATTATATTATTTTCCCTGTTCGTGATATGTGACTAGCTTGCTATGGATGAAAGCTTATTCCTTATGGCGAAAATCAACAGTTAACTGCAATTTACTCGGTTTGCCTAGTGCATATCGTAGGCTTACCAATAGAAACAGTTAGCTGAAATTTACTCTACCTCAGTTTAGTTTCATGTCTCCTTATAGCAATTTATCAAGGAAGGGCAGACATGTAAATGTGACATTTTCTTTTCCATCTCATCAGACTTGAGAACATGAATCTGTTTTTGATTTCTTTTCTTTTCTGCCTATCTCAAGAACACACATAAGTTAACTTTACTTCCTTTCTTTTCTTTTTTTCTAGTTTCACTTATTTCCTGTTCTTTTCTTTTCCACTTATTTGAAACTCAAGAACATAGTGATAAAGTCATAAGCTCAAGTGGATAACCTCATAAGCCTATAAAATGAGCTTATAAAATTTTCAATAAGCTCGTAAGCCCTTCGAATAAGCTTAGACAAACACCCCTTAAGCAGTATCAATAAAGAATCCCAAACACCATTTATATAATCCAGTTACCCGCGCAATAATCATATAAAACCCAATCCCAAACACCCCCAAAAGTAGACATTTTCTTTAACATAAACAACAAATTAAGAACAACATGTAATCCTAAACAAAGATGAATACATCTTACATGATCTTTAGGCCATTGAATAAGCCAAAACTCAGTAGAATCAGTCGTATTCGGGTCGATTAAAGGAGCCCGTAAATCCTCTTGAAATTCTTCCACAGCTTTCACTCCTGACTGACTAACCTCACCCATCACACCTTTACTTCTGAAGAAAACAAAATTTAAATTAAATACAAATACTAATGATAATAATAAGGTCATATATGTTAGAGAAAGCTACCTGAGATGAATAATAGAAGTGGGTTTTTGTTGGTGGTTCTGTATCAGTATTTGTGTTAAAACCGAGAAAAAGGAGAAGGGTTTTAGGGTTTGGGGAAAGTGAAGTTGCAGTAAGGTATGATTTTTTTTGTGAGATTATTTTATTTTTTCAAAAAAAAATAAGTTATTTAAAAAGTAGTTTTTGTTTGGCCGACAAAATTTATAAAAGATTATTAAAAAAATAGTCTTTTATAATTTTCGAAAATAAAGTATTATTTCATTTAACTTATAAAGATAATCTTTTTATAATTTTTTAAACAATACTAGCATCAAAGATCAACAACAAAAAAGCCAAAGACAATCAATTTTTGCCAAACATACCTAAGTAGATAAAAAAAAATACCTTGTGTAAATTAAAACGTGGAAACAAATTAGAGGGCGTTTGGTTTGTAAAGGGAATAACTATGGTTATAGGAATAGGTATGGGTTTTAGAAACCTTTCATTTTTTTGGTTTTAGAATTTAACTAGTTTTGAGGGTTTAATACCTACTTCAAAAGTAAAACTCACTAACCAAATAATTGTGTTGAAAACGAAAGTCATTCTTTCATTTTCATACACTTAAACCAAATACCCCTTTAAGTTATAACATTCGAGCTTTAGAGGGATGATTGGCTTAAAGTCATACCGAAAAGCAGTGGTAGACCGAGGATTAGTCATCAAGTGCATTTCATAATACTAAAAAATATTTAAAACACAATTTTGTTTGGACCAAGTTCATTTTCGAAAACTCATTTTTTTAACACGTTTTTATACAATGCGAGATGAATCCCTGAGGCTCCCGTACACTTTTGGGATCCCCTTGGTCCGCCCTTGTCGAAAAGTGGTAACACCTTAAAAAGAGGGTTTGGGTAAGAAGGACCACTGCCTTTTGTTTCAAGGTGAAGTTGTTACTATTTTGTAGTTTTGTACGATATTTTCTATATCGATGAGACTTGCAGATTTTTTTGTCGCATTTTAACGGTGATCGTAAACCGCGATGTCGTTATTGTAAAGTGAAATACTACTTATGGAGTATCGATCTAGTCCATGTCCCATGAAGGATTAGCCTATGATTTACAGGAGTATTGGTCTTGTGTCATTTGTGAGACTTTGTGTATGTATGTAGAATTTGATATGATGTATTAAGTGAAAGAAGTTTTGGTGTATGTGACGTTATAGAAGTTGCATATTCTGGTGGATGATAGATTTATATGATTTTAAAGATTGTTAAGCATGTTATTCACTCAATCAAAATTTTGCTTATTCATTTTTGTTAAATAGTTAGTAAAATATTGTTGGTTGTATTTACGTTGTAAATGTAAGTCTATAATAAATGATAGGATTAAATTTTATTTATAGCATTTTGAAAGGGGAAAAAGAAAAGCTAAACGATTAGTTTAGGGAAAATTAGGTAAAACATTAATTTTTGTTGACAATCGAAAGGAGTTGATCTTGGTACAACGGAAGACTTAAACAAGTTTTTGGGGCGTTACTGGATTGGCACGTCACACAAGTATAGTAAACAAGATAGTCATATTATAGTTCAAAAACCATTCGAATTTCTAGGGTTTTCACGTAATCTTGTAGATCGAGTTTGGAAAAGGTAAAAGGAACATGGTTGTGACTCGTTTGAGACATGTTGAGCCTCGTACGAGACCTATGGCTCGTACATGGGCGACATCTAGTGGGTTTTGATGAACACCGCTAAAACGAATTTAAAACTAATTAAAACATGTAACTAGTGTTTGGTATCGTGTTGTGTCATTTTATTGTGTTTTTGCATTTTATCATTGTTTCATGTTCTTGGTCATGACTAGTTGATGGGTTTGATGATTGGATGTTGTTTGATATTGTTTGATTGTTTTGCGTTGACAGCCGCATTTGGGAGCGTTTGGATGGAGATGATAGGTTGTATCAGAAGCCTAGCCCCGTCGTGGAGTTTGGAGGCGTTCGAGAATCGAAGTCGGGTAGGGTCGTTGTGGTAACTTGTTGGTAGTTGTTGTTGGGTTGGATGAGGCGTGGACGAAAAGCTTAGAGCTTGTTTGGTTCACGTTGTCGGGCGTCAGACCATTAGGGTCGTGACATTGGTTACAGGTATATTTGATAGTTGGTTTGAATGGCGAGATTGATATGGGTTGATTGGAGATTGATTTAAGATTTGTGATTATTTACTTTGGACTTATTTTATAAATTGTCAACTTTGGCGTTGTCGGGGTCAACTATGACTAAAAAGTCAAAGTAACACCGACGTTGCGCAAAGTTGACAATTTATAATATAAGTCCAAGGTAAATAATCACAATATCTCAAATCAATCTCCTATCAACCTATATTAATCTCGCCATCCAAACCAACTACCAAATATACCCGTAACCAATGTCATGACCCTAATGGTCTTGACACGGTCCCGGTTAAGACCACGTGAACCAAACAAGCTCTAGAAGCTTTTCGGCTCCACGCGTCTCATCCAAACACCAACAACAACTACCAACAAGTTACCACAACGACCCGACCCGGACCCTTGGTCCTTTTGGGTCTCGTGCGCCTCTCCAAACCCACGCACGGGCCCTGGGCTCGCATAACCTATCATCTCCATCCAAACGCTCCCCAAATGGCTTCTCCAACACCCAAACACAATCAAACAATATCCAAACAACATCCAATCATCAAACCCATCAACTAATCATGACCAAGAACATGAAACAATTATAAAAATGCAAAAACACAATAAAATGACACAACACACGATACCAAAACACTAGTTACATGTTTTAATTAGTTTTAAATTCGTTTTAGACCCGTGTTCATCAAAACCCACTAGATGTCGCCCCATGTACGAGCCATATAGGTCTCGTACGAGGCTCAACATGTCTCAAACGAGTCACAACCATGTTCCTTTTACCTTTTTCAAACTCGATCTACAAGATTACGTGAAAACCCTAGAAATTCGAATGGTTTTTTAGGGATTTGAGGGTGTTAACGAAGGCTTCTAGGTGCATGCCATATATGGATGGAAAGAGGAAATAAAGATCTATCTAATGGTAGTAGAGGTGTATGTTCACTCGCCGGAAAATGGCCGGAATCTGGCCGGAGGTAGGCGGCGGTGGTGGTTGGTGTTTAGGATCAGGGTTTTGGCTGGTGGAAAGAGAGAGTAGAGAGAGAAAGTGAAAGTGAGTGTTTTTTTAGTGAGAGAAAGTAAATAGAGATATGAGAGGGGAGGGGGATATTTATACTTGGGACTAGGGACCTAAAAAATAATTAAAATGGGAGGAGGGGGCCGGCCATGGTAAACTTGGGGGGCCAAACCCGTAATTTTTGTAAAACTAACCCGTTACCCTTTCCCGAGCTCATATTTTGTCCTACGAGTGTCCCAAGACTTTCCTACGACTTTCTATTGCTTTTATTTATGTTTTTCTACGAATTTTGATTATTTATGTGTCAAGTTTCGTGTTACGGTTTAAAAGTTACGTTATCTCTCGTTATAGGATTTTATTGTGTCGAATCGCATAGTGCTTAACGAAAAGGGCTAAAACTCATACGATAATAAAATAATTCATAAAACCAATAAACGCTATCAAAACAAGTTATGGTTAATCGAAATAGTTCTAAAAGCAATTACTCGATTTAACTTAGCGTAATGCGGTTACCTAAAATAGGTTCCTTAATTGCCAGTTGTCACACATAGTGATGGTGTCAGACCTTTAGGCGAATAAGGTATCATGGCGCAACTCTATAGAAAGCAAAATAGTCGCTATAAACACGCGTCAAAGAATAAAAATCGTTAAGTAATTCAAGTCATTTTAAAATATTTGAATATAAAAAGATAAAAAAGTAAAAAAAAAAAAAAAAAGTCTGTAAAGTAATGCATTGCTTGAAAATGCACGTTTACAACTCACATATCCTACGGAAAAGATGATGTTAGTTAGAAGTTATACAAATATGAAAGCAATAAAGAGATGAGGCTAATATGATTTTTTTTAATATTGACTAACAACCATAGTCATACAATTATATTATCAAAATACAAGTCTACGCCTATAAAAGCATAAATTAATATGCACTTGATCAATAACCCTAATTTGCATGACTCCACTTTCTATCTACCGTCAAAAAGTCACTTACCAAATTTCACCAAAAGTAAATAAAAAAACCCTCTTAATCAATTTGTACTTTTGTCATTACAAAAATAGCTAAAAACCCAATCAAACCTTTCTCACTTTCTTTTTTCTCCATCATTTAAAACCTCCAAATTCATTGTTATCCCAAAACAGTAAAAAAAACATTGTAATAAACCAAACACCTAACATGTTTGCAAAGTGAAAAAACTAAACTCACCATGTGAAACACAGAACATACCACTTGCTGTCTCTCTTTTTCAACTCCTCCTACTTCAGATCTACTTCATTTCCCACCTTTATTTTCCCCTTAACCCAATATGTTGATTTCATATTTTCATTAGCCATCTAGAAAACATATCCAAATTTTTGTTCTTAAAGTTACATAGTAAGTTTTAATGGGAGCAAATGAATCTACACAAGTTGCTGATGATGAAGATGAAGAAACAGAACAAGAAGATATTCTCATAAACAACTTAAATAACAGCAACCATGTTCTTCATGACAATTTGATGAAAAAAGTGGTTGAACAAGAACCTGAGCTCTTACCTTGTCATGCTTCAGCATCACCTTTGTCCCCACAGCCTTCATCTTTTGGTACTCCAAGGTTGCCTCCATCAATTAAGGTGTGGGACCCATGTAATGTTTTGTCTCCCCAGCCCGGTTTCGGCCGAAGCTATTCGGATATTGGGGAGGATGATAGGGGTGTGGTTGAGGTTTATTTTGTGTGTCAAGGGGAGTGTCATGTGGGTTTAAGGCCTGATTTGGTTGGAGGTAGGTGTCCTGAGGCAGAATTGACTGCGAATGGGAAACGACAAGCGAGGGCGTTGGCGGTGTTTTTGAAATCGCAGGGGGTCAGGTTTAATGCTGTTTATACTTCGCCTTTGGATCGGGCGAGATCCACTGCTCTTCCCATATGTCAGGTAGTTTGATCAATGCATATATTATGTTTGTTTAATACGGAGTAGATTGCAAGAATTAGGTACTGATCTATAACTAGTAGTCCTTAGAACCTTGTGAATTTTGTGATATCTTTATTGCTTTTTGTAGACATTATAGTTGTGCTTTGTGTTAGCAACTTAGCTTTGTTATTGATTCAAGTTTGGATATTGTGTGTCTAGAACTAAGGTATTGAAAAGGGATTAGTTTAACTTGTGTTCGGGTGATGGATTTCCATAATCATGTTGCTAGAAAAGAAACAGTTTGTTCACAACTGCTTTATTACCATTTGTATGCTACGAGATCTAATAATCGGTGTGGTATGCATGTTGTCCTTTGTGCTGAGATCTCGAATTTGGAGAGAAAGTAATAGAAAGAAGGAAAGAGGTGAAAGAAGTACGGGAAATAAAGCAGACTAGTTTACATCATACCCTTCACGTGTAATTTAGTTTGTTTGGTTGGGGTAATTTGGCAGTTAAAAAGTTATAAAGCCTTTGCTTTCCTTCTATCTGTATGTTTCTATATTTGGGCATGTTGTTTCGGAGAAAAATTCACCCCTAGCTTTTCCCTCTCTTTATTTTATCCTTTATCAAACCCTTTTCATTCCAAAGCACTTCCTTTCTTTTCAAATATGAGACTCCTGAAATCGTGTAAGGATATCGAGCCAATAATGGAGTTACATGTGCACCTTCAAACATTTTATTGTTTGCCTTTTAGCTTATTTATATGCAACCCTGATTTACTTGTTGTCTTTATGGGAACTTGGGAAGAAAATAAATGTTTTTACGTTTTACTTTTTGATGCATCCACTTTTATCTTGAATGCTCCCCTTGGAACCCTTCCAATATGACTTGTCCTAATAATTTGGGAGTTCAATAAATAGTTTCTTGAGTTTAAGGAGAAACAGTTGACCTCTTGAAAGTAATAACTTTCACTAGGAAATGTTTAAAAGGTGATAACTTTCACCAGGACATGTTTAAGCTCAGAAGATGGGTGGGTTGGCCAATGGGTCAAAATGGGTAAATTTAGGTAATCTGTTTCATTACTACTGTATTATATTTTGGAATGTTTATGCATTAGAATACACATTGGGAAATTTTCAACCCATTCAACCAGTTTGACATGTTTTCTGTAGCTAGCTTTAAATGGGTTGAAATGACCACCTCTAGATATGTAAAATCAATAGATCAAGAGAAAGGGTTGCTTGATTTTCCCACAAATTACTTATTGCTTCTGTTAGACGACAATCAATATGATTTTGTTACTTATATTTAATTGTTAATATTGTTTTCTGTTTCCATCTTAGTTATAGTGGTTCATTTGCAGGAGATGAATTTCTCAGAACACCTGATACAGTCATCAGATGCACTGCAAGAAATGAGTCACGGACTATGGGAAGGCTGCCTGCGTTCCGATGTATACACCCCAGAGATATTAACCTTAACAGAAAGACTCCAACCTGATTTTTGTCCACCTTCTGGAGAATCACTCCGCCAGGTGGAATTCCGCATGCTCCAATTCCTAAACGGAACACTCGTGTGTTTACCAGATAAACTTCAATCTGGTTTTTCACCCACAATTGATGGGCATCTGTCATGGGATTTAATGCAAAAACCCAAACCAATATTCGCAAGAAGAAAATCTGGCAAAAGCCGATTACAAATGGTGACAACCAACGGAGATCATGAAGCAGATGATGAAATGTCTCCACGGGACCCCCCTAACCATCATGTTAGGCTTAATGGTGGAACCCATAGTAGCCATAGTTATATGCCATCTTCTTGTATAGGTGTGTTTAGCCACTCGATACCTATCAAGTGTTTGCTGACGGGGATCCTTGGTTGTAGCCCGGTGATGGCAAACAAGATGTGCATAGAAGATTCGTCGGTGACAGTGCTCCAACATTCTTGGAAAACGGGCTGGCAGATTAAACGAACCAATGATACTTCCCATCTTAGGCTGTTGTAGTAGGTGATTCTTTCAATTGTGTAGTATGACATGAAACATTAATTTATGATGATGGTTGGTTTGTTTGTGTTGATTCTATACTTGTACTTTTTTATTTGGAGGACACTATATAATACTACGTAACATTATTTGGTTACCGCAAATGTTCAGTAAGTGTTTGGCATTGTATCATAGAAGAGATTATGTGATATTTGATACAATTAAAATAAGATAACCAATAGTAACAATTAACAAACGAGCTCATTTGATACTTCTAAACTGAAAATTTGATCTTCATTAATCATCACAACAAGATTTAGTTCTGTGCTCTATCCGTGAACTTCTTGGTACTCCTAACTTGAATATTTGGTTCAGATTCATTGTTAAATGTACGCGGCTTATCCAGGATATTCATGTAACCGTTTTTGAACCACTCCTAAAATGTTTTATTTATGGAGGGTCAAAGTCTCAGAAGACGTATATATTTTGTGAGGACTTCTTTATGGGAAAAGACATACGTCTAATAATTAGATAATTGTTTTTCAAACAAAGTGACGGTTCAATTTTGTTTATACTGCGCCCTTATTAGCTTATTGAGATTGAGAAATCTTTATAAGCTCATTGTCAAAGCTTATTAGCTTATCAACTCGAGCAAATGACTTAATTATAACTCACGCTGATAAACCCATATACATGGGTGGCAATTATTGACCTGACATGAAATCAACACGAAAATAAACATATACTGTACTTAATATGGGACGGAGATAGTATAGTTTCACTTTTTACGACGACTTTGTCGTTGCTAAAGATAAATTTAAATTTTTTTAGTATTTTCTGGCTTTAACAAATTTACAATAAAATAATACTTTTTACTTTTAGCCACAACTTGTGTCGTGGCTAATGATTTTAACATTTTTTTTATTTATTTCTATAATAAAATAATGATTTTATACTTTTAACGAAGACCGTCTTTTCATGATTGTAGTGTTTGATTGACACGGGCGATCTTGTCCTTACTTAAAGGTCAAGTTGCCACTTGTTTATCGAAGCGGGATATTACTCCCTTCGTTTCATATTAATTGTTCAGTTTGACTTTTTACATTCTTTTTTCTTCAACTTTCACCTTAAATATTTTTGTTTCTATTATATAATACTTGATGCAAAATATATGAATGAATTGTGTTTTAAATGTAGTTTCATTGATATAATTTTCATCAAATATTATATAACACAAACAAAAATATTTAAATGAAAAGTTGAAGAAAAAAGACTACAAAAAGTCAAACTGGACAGTTAATAATATTTATCCTGTTTTTTACCCAAACATGTTTATCCTCAACCCAAACCCGTTTAACTTCGTGTCATTTATCGTGTCGTGTCGAGAATTGCCGCCCCTAACATATAGTGGTTGAGTCTAAACAAGTATCGGGTCGTGTTTGGGTTAACCTATCTAACCCGTTTATTAAACAAGTCAAATTCAGGTTAGGAATGAGTTAAATGGGTTGGCGGGTAGGCCCGCCAACCCGTTTAAGATTTTTTTCATAAATTAAAAACTAAATATATTTGATTATACTGGTAAATGGGTACCCGCCAACCCGTTTAAGATTTTTTTCATAAATTAAAAACTAAATATATTTGATTATACGGGTAAATGGGTTAAAAGGGTCGACCCACAAACCCGTTTAACCTGTTTAACACGTGTATTGTGACAACTTGTTTCGATAATCAGGTTAAATGGGACAACCCGAAACCCGTTTAACCTATTTAGCCCGTGTAACCTATTTAATCCGTTAACTAATTTATATATACGGCCCTACGGTTTTGTTTGGTCGTGTTCGGGTTGTATGTAAACTGGTTTGGTCGTGTTCGGGTTATATCTAAACGGGTTTGATCGTGTTCGGGTTAGGGTCGGGGTTTTCTGACCCGCCAACCCGAACCCGTCCCGAATTGTCACCCCCATTAATAAACATTATTCGAAAAGGAAACCGGGAAATGAATGAAGACCACCAAAGCATCACTACTCGCTGCAACTTCTTCACATCTCACCACTTTCTTCAACAAATACGTAAACACAACTAATGTCTACTCATGGAACACTGTCATCGCGGACCTCGCACGCGCAGGCGACTCCCTCGAATCCCTTCTCGCTTTCGCCGCAATGCGAAAACTATCCTTAACCCCAAACAGGTCCACTTTTCCATGTACTATCAAATCATGTACCGCATTGTACGATCTTACCTCAGGCAAGCAAACGCATACACAAGCATTTGTTTTCGGGTTTCATAACGATGTTTTCGTCTCATCTGCACTTATTGACATGTATGCTAAATGTGGTAGTTTAGCTGATGCACATAAAGTGTTTGATGAAACGCTTGTTAAGAACGTTGTTTCGTGGACTTCTATGATTATTGGGTATGTTCAGAATAAGCGTCCCTATGAGGCGTTGTGTTTTTTTAAGGATTTTTTGAGGGCGGAGAGTTTGAGTGGGGATGGGGATGATGAAGTGTGTGTTGATGCGGTTAATATGCGTTCGGTTCTAGTGGCGTGTTCTAGTGCTGCGAATAAGAATGTTACGCAAGGGGTTCATGGGGTAGTTGTGAAAAAGGGGTTTGGGGAAAATACGGCGATTGGGAATACTTTGGTGGATGCTTATTCTAAATGTGGAATGGTTGGTTTTTCAAAGAAGGTGTTTGATGAGATAGGTGATAAGGATGTGATAAGCTGGAATACAATGATTGCGGTTTGTGCTCAACATGGGATGTCTGCACAAGCGTTGGAACTTTTTTATGCTATGGTGCGAGATGGGGGTGTTAGATATAATGCGGTGACGTTGTCTTCTGTTCTGTTGGCATGTGCTCATTCCGGTGCTTTACAAACTGGAAAGTGTATACATGATCAGGTAATTTAAATTGTTTTCGGATCATTTTGAACAGTATTTAGAGCAATACAACATGATTTTGAAATGAAATTGATAACTTATATTAGCTTTGACGTTTCATATGTTTGCAATAGTTATTGCATCACAAGGTAACAAACTTTGTTCCGGTCTATTTTAGGCATAGCACTTTATATTTATCTATAAAAGGGCTCAGACTCATATAAAATGTTGAATAAGATAGCTCAAACTATAAGAAAAATGTTGAAGAAAGGAATAAAACTTTCGAAAAATTGGGTCAAAATATTAGACTGTTTGTTGACTTTATATTGCAAGATAACCTCGAATGAAAACTTTTTGAAATTTGACCTTTCTTATAAGTGTAACCAAAGTGTGTTACCGAAATAGAAATTAGACCGAAGTTGGTTACTTATGAAATAACTTGTATAGTTCATAAAGCAGTTGAGAGTGGACTACATGTTAAAACAATTGCACATTCTTTTCTTCTATAGGTTATAAAGATGGGTTTGGAAGAAGAAGTAATTGTGGGTACATCAATTGTGGACATGTACTGCAAGTGTGGGAGAGTAGGAACCGCAAGAAAAACTTTTGATCGAATAAAGAAAAAAAATGTGCTGTCTTGGACTGCCATGGTTGCTGGTTATGGCATGCATGGTTATGCTCGAGAAGCTCTTAATGTCTTCTATGAGATGGTTCAGGCCAAAATAGTGCCAAATTACATCACATTTGTATCAGTTCTTTCAGCTTGTAGCCATGCTGGTCTAGTCGATGAAGGATGGCACTGGTTCCAAACCATGAGACATAAATATTTAATAGAGCCAGGGGTGGAACACTATAGTTGCATGGTTGATCTTTTAGGGCGGGCAGGGTTCCTCAACAGGGCTTATGATTTGATCAAGAAAATGAAGGTGAGGCCTGATTTTGTTGTTTGGGGCTCACTTCTTGCTGCTTGTAGAATGCACAAGAACGTGGAGCTTGCGGAGATATCTGCGAGACAACTTTTTGAGCTAGACCCGAAAAATTGTGGATATTATGTTCTACTTGCAAACATATATGCTGATGCTGGAAGGTGGGAAGACGTTCAAAAGATGCGAGTATATATGAAAAATCATGGTTTAAGTAAAACACCAGGGTTTAGTTTAGTTGAATTAAAAGGTCGGGTACATGTGTTTCTTGTTGGGGATAAGGAGCATCCTGATCATGAGAAAATATATTCATATTTGGAAGAATTATGTATGAAGGTGCAAGAGGCTGGATATGTACCGAATATGACATCAGTTTTACATGACATTGATAAAGAAGAGAAGGAGATGACATTAAGGATTCATAGTGAGAAGCTGGCAGTTGCATATGCAATTATGAACTCAGTTCCTGGTTCGACTATTCATGTAATCAAGAATCTAAGGATTTGTGGCGATTGTCATGAAACCATTAAGTTAATAGCTAAGATTGTTGGTCGGCAAATTGTGGTTAGAGATTCAAAGCGGTTTCACCATTTTAGTGATGGTTCGTGTTCTTGTGGAGATTATTGGTGACCTTTAATGACTCATATATCATATACACTTTATCGTTGATACATTGGCTTGTGCTAGTAGGATGGAATTGTACTGTACGAAGCACTGATAGCAGGTATTAGCTTTATTCATATGAAAGAAACCGAGTTCATTTTAAAGTTTCTCATATTTTCTAGAGTTTATAAGAAAAATGTGATGTTCCTTAACTAGGTATCAGTTCCTTTTTGAAGTTCAGAACTTCAGATGACATTACGCCATTATCTAGTGTCCTGTTAGTTTACTAGGATATATAAGACTATAAAATTTTAGCGATAACGTTGGTTGCTTAAAGGGTGAGTAATGTAATTAGCTTTGCAAATCAATTATCACTGAGATTATGTCTCATCAAGTAATAAATAGGAGCCATATCTCTTTCTTTGAGACACTGAAACCATACCAAAAACTAGACTATCTCAGTCTCTCTTACTCCGTATCATTTACTATTTTCTTTTGATTCTCTCGTGTTACTGTTTTGCTTATAAAGAAGGCGCGTTTATGCTTGACGGAACACTCCAGTTATGCTGATCTGATTTTCTGTAGTTGTTAATCTCCGGTATTGGACAGAGGACGAATCTACCTAAAAAACTGTGATCGTTACATACCTCTACATTTTCCATGTTTCTGATTAATGAGTTCAGTAATTGAAAGGATATTGTTTTCTATTTTCTGAGTCTGTTTTTTTATTGCTCGTATTATCGAATTTGTCTGTCTCTTGTAGCAGTACTACTTCTAACAATTTTGTTGCCATATCATTTTGCTTAAACATCAAAATAGGTAAAAGAATAGAAAAGACAGAGAAAAATGGATCAGAGAATGACATCATTCTCATTGCTATCATCTTTCTTTCACAAGGGGCCCATTGAAGCTAAATGATCAGAGAATGACATCAATGTATCTATATTAACAATCTCAAAATGTATCTGTTCTAACAATCTCAAAAGTCATCTATTTTTAAGAGACGACGTTTATTTTTAGTGTAAAAATCGTCGGTTATATTTTGTTTTAGTTTAATATACATCGATTTAGCTACAACTAGCCGGGTACCCGCGCGTTGCAGTGGCGGGTACCCGTGTGATTATACTTTTTGGCGATAGCAAGGTTTTTCGATGCATTACTTTTAAGCCAAAAGTTCAATATAAATCTCAAATTTACCATAACTCCAATTAACCGATCATAGCAATTCATTTTTTTAATGAAAATAAAATAAAATAAACTTTCACATTTTTTTTTAAAATTAAATATCTCGCAAACCGTTAATCGTTACGCGAAAAAAATTATACCATCGTGACGAGAATTAAATTAACTTTCTATAGATATGCACTTCTATATATTTTTAACGATTTTTTTTTTCAAAATTATGGCACAGAAAAATCATATATGATTTGTGAAAATCATATATGATTCGATTTTTACAAATCATGTATGATTTTTGCAAATCATATATGATTTGTAAAATTCATATATGATTTGAAAAAATCACTTATGATTTGATTTTTACAAATCACATGTGATTTTTGAAAATCATATATGATTTTTCTGGGCGGAATTTTTGAAAAAAAAATTTGTCGAAAATATAAAGAAGTGCATATCTATAGAAATATAATTTAATTCTCGTCACGGTGGTGTATTTTTTGTAGTTTGAAGATTTACCGTTTGCAAGATATATTGTTTTTAAAAAAAATGGTGAAAATTGTTTATTTATTAATTTTGATAAAAAATGAATGGCTAAGATTGATTTATCTTTTATATAATAAAATAATTACATCATTTTGGAGTGTTTTTGCAAAACCCTTCTTATTTAAAAAAAGATAAATCAATATGAGAGCTTGAATTTGCCACGTAGGCAAAATCGAGCAATATGATTGGTCAATAGAAAGTCAAAATTAAAATAGTTTTGGCCAAACTTAATAATTTTTGTGGAGAAATTTGGTTAAGAAAAAAAATGCATAAAAATATAGGTGTCAAATTTATGAAAACATAAACTTAAAAAAAGAGGGAGTAATTAATAAAACTTTAGTGGTTGAATTTTAAATAAATTATATAGAGCTAAGTGTAAAAAAAAAAAAAAAAAAAAAAAAAAAAAAAAAAAACAAATAACCCCTATACTTTATATTATCAGTAACGGGAATATAAATATCAAATGGTAAGCACGAGTTACTGTGATATGAAAATAAATATACGCAATTCTACTTATAACAACGACTCGTGAATAATTATTTAAAAATTTATATATGGATATCCATAAAAACATTTTAAAAACTTTACGGAGCATATTTTAACTTCATCAACGCTCATTATGTGCTGCTAAACTCGCACATTTTGTACAACATGATATCAATAGTTAAAGTTAAACATCTACATCAACCTCAACCTCAACATGTCTGTCAGTTAAAAACGTTTTACAAAGCTAATTATTAAAAAAAAAACAAACAAACACATGGGTTAGATAGTCATATATTGGTTAATTTAGAAGGCGTTTTTCTTAAATTATAAAAAAATGCACGCATCACAATCCTTATTTCATAACAATCACCTTCTAAAAAAAAATATGTACATGAGAATTATTAAGCAAGAATATATAGTTTTTAATCAGGTTATTACGTTACTATACTGCGATAATGTTATTGAGTTGGTAATCACGGATGTGAGATACAACTATTTTTCTATAATTATGATTTATGTGTTAACCTCTTTTTGCTTCTGAATAGAACCCGAAATAGACTTCAACAGAACTTTGGCTTATGCCATATCTAGCTGATACTTTTTAGTAATTTTTTTATGGTTTAATTTTTTTGTTATACACACCAACTTTTAGTAATTTTTTTTTTAAATATTTTATTGAAAAGTTCTACGCTTAATATTTGTGTTTTTACTATAAACACACTAAGCTATAATAGAATTAGTTGTGAGTTCGGGGTTTTTTTACTAAGCTTTTCAAAAAAGCTTATAGCTTTATCATAAACTTATTGTGTTATGGTAATTGAATAAGCCAATAAGCACATTTAATAAGCATACCAAACACCTCTTTTGTTCTAATCTGAAGTTTTCTTATTTGATGTTATGACTAACTTTGTTGTTATCCTCACTATAATGCAACATGTTAGTGGTTTTTTGCAGTTTTATGATCTTATCGCACATACTAAAGTGTAATGCAATTTTTTGTGTACGTTTTTTAGAAGAGGATTAAATATCAACACATGATTGTCGTGGAAGGATTTTCTACGCCTGCTCAAGGTATGAATGTATAATTAAGTTGAGTTGCTGATTTAGATAATACATGAATGTATTTTAATGTACCAAAGATGTGTTTTAGTGCCTATATAGGGAATTTTATGGTAGGAATGTTCGAATATGTGAGTCGGATACGCATGTTATACGGGTAGAAATACGTGAGCCTTTTGGGGCACACACGTAAGCAAAATCGTGAGATGTGATTGGTTAATAAAAGTCAAAATTAAATTGATTTTGGTCAACCTTTAAAGCTGGACACAGTCGTGACGTCACGGGTGCCACATCAGCTTTCTTGACAAAATAACTTTGAAATGACCAATGTGGGGTGTAGGTCGAGGATCGGTCGAGGCAACCCAAAAACGAAAATCGGTTGTTTTTTCAACCGATGATTACACACACTTTCTTTTCAATTTTCAATATATATATATATATATATATATATATATATATATATATATATATATATATATATATATATATATATATATATATATATATATATATATATATATATATATATATATATATATATATATATATATATATATATAGAGGAAAGCATGCCACATAAAATGCCACTTGGCATCCCATAATGCCAAGTCATATTTCCATATCATCATTATATTTATGTGGCATTTTTTTTATTTTTTTAAATGACATGTGACATTTTAATTAATATATGTACAATTTTTTTTTAATAAATTTTAAAATTCGTTTTTGTTTTTGTTATTTTTGAATTTTAAAATTTTTTTATTAAAAAGAAGACATTTGTTGGAGTTTAACTTGGGTCATTCATGTGTTTTGTAAACAACTTACCACTAGAGTAAATTGTTTTTTTATTTATATCTTTCAAATCAATATAAATAAGGAGATTATAAAAAAATTCTGGAATTTGTATTTTAGGTATGTATTTTTTGAAGATAACAATTAAAATAAATTATGATATATATTAATTAAAAGATAAATATACCATATATATTTTTAACCTATTTTTTTTGTGTATAAATACACCCTAATATCTTATTCCTAAACATAATTATCCCTAAAAAGTATAATCGACTTTTTAGTTTTACAGGTGAAGAATCCCTAATTTTTTTTATCGAGTTTCAGTTTAACATATTTTTTTTTCCAACTTATAAGTGTAACAAGTTTTGCAGTTTTTTTAGTGTTATAGAGTTATCAGATATCATATATTGTTTTTACTTTGTTAACAGATATCTGATACAAGGATGGAGGCCCAAAAAGAGCAAGGCAGGTTATTGTGTTATGATAACGTCTTTGATCTAAAACTTTACGAGTTGGGTTTACGTTGTTTTAGAGAACAAGGACAAAGTCAGAAAGCTAAAACAAGAAGAGATATTGTCATCGTTGATGAAAAGTAAAATTGTCTTTATATTTATGTATACCACTTATGTGTTAATTACGAGCTAGGCCATATTTTAAAAGCACCTGTTTTAGTTAAAAAGCAACCTAAAACCGTCCTTGCATAAACAGATGGTTAAAAAAATTTATGATGATGATTTCAGCATCAATGGGCGGCCCCAGAAGTCCTTCGAGGGGAACTTGTAGATGAAAAATCGATCACATGCAATTTGGTTGTGATTATTGCAGAAGCATATTTGGATTTTCTTTGCGAAATTGATAACAGCTGCACAAAAAAGGTTCCACAGGTTTGCCGATGGATTATGGTAATATAAACAATAAATGGAGATTGGGTTGTGTTTGTCGCATTTCGCGCAGGTTCGGGATGTGAATATTGGTTGGAAATCTTTACCAAAAAGGATGAGTAAGGGGATAACAAATGGCATAGAGTATCAGATTTTCTGACGCTAAGGTAAGAAAAAAAGATTATTCTTTTATAAACATTAAAGTCCTTATACGGTATAACATTGCCTTTATATGATGTTGTTATGTAGATGGAACTAAAAAAGCGTGATCGAGAGTTAAAATGATGTTGTTGCAACCATATAGAAAGATGACATATCAGAAATCAAATGAAGTAGGTTTTTGATTTTCATACAACTAATTTGCCAAAATGACGCGCTTGACATCTAATAAACCTTATTATTATTCATTTTTTGCAGCTTTGGCTTAAATGGTGTTGTTCATCTGGAAAAGAGTCTTAGCCCTCTTTGACGCGTATGACCATCACCAGCGTCAGCTGTGCATTGAAGATTGATGAGTTTTTCTATATTATCTGAGGTATGTTCAAAATGTTGTTGTCGTCAGCCTTATGTGGAACGTGTTGTCAACGAAGAAGATACAACTGAAAAGTCGACAGAAAATTTATAGATTGCTGTAATGGTTAGAGGTCAAATGAATAGACTGGATCCGTATTTCAGTGTGACGCACAATGAGCCACTTAAACAACTTATGACCAGCTGGTGTGTGTTCTTTATACTTATAACGTTTGCTTATAGTTTCGAAACAGTTATACTCGCCTACATTAATGTTGGGTAAGATTAGATGTATTAAGCCTCAATTATTTAGTTGCTTATAGTCTTTGAATACATAATTTTCCATTCATTTTATCACTTATAAGTCTTGCAATTAAGAATCCAATGAAGGGAAATTGTTACAATACTGCATATTAGCATTTTGAGAAATGGCTTTGGTTATAACTTTTAAGTAGTACTGCATATTAGCATGTCGAGAAATAGCTTTGGTGAATAACAATGTATCAACTTAAAAAAATACTTTGCCTGATAACTCTAAAGATATACTTTTGAAAACATTTGGGCAGATGACAAAAAAATGCATTGAACTTGACACTTTTTATAATTGTGTGTGGCCAACTATTTTTTTTCTTATTGTGTGTACTGAACTTTTAAAATTCGATTATTGTGTGTATTTTGTGACCATTTTACCCTTAATGTTTTCAAATTTTGAAGGGTAAAATGGTCATTTTACATGACAGAATAGTCACAAAATACACATAATGATCGAAATTTGAAAGTTTAGTACATACAATAAGCAAAAAAATAGTTGACTACACACAATCACATATAGTGTCAAGTTCGATGCATTTTCTTGTCATTTGCCCAAAACATTTCGTATTACCTATATATACACAAAAATGTCTAAAGAAAAAAGCCGTTTTTTATCATTTGCCTTCAGAGATACATCTGGAATTTTTCTAAATTGTGAATACGTTTGATTTTCTTGCAGTTGCCACTCCTAAGTAGATAAGAGAGGTTATGCGAATCGATGGCCTTACAAGTTACAGATGCTGAAGTGAAAAGCAATCTGCAGGTGAGTGTTAATGTTTTAATCACAAAAAGGTCACTACCTTTTTAAGATATTTGTAATCCATTCGGACCAAAGGGCTTGTGTCCCAATGGTACCCCAGGTTATGTGAGAAGCTCCCCAGCCAAATGGTTGTGGGTTCAAGTCCTGCTTAGGACATGTGAGATAGATTTGTGGTGTAAACATCGTGAGATAGTTAAACTTGCCGTTCACTTGATCCATTCAGACCGATTACCAGACTTTCCTGAGCCAGTTATGAATAGGATCAAGTGGAGCCTCACATAACCACCTTTAGCAGAGAGCAATCCACATCTAATGCCCAGACTAAATCTAAGTTTCTCATTTCACACCCTTAGTTATAATGGATAATAATGCTGAATAGTTCTGACTTTATTCGCCATTTGCAACTGCAGAAACAATGATTAGAGGCTTGACTAAAATAAGTTGGCAAAGAGTTGATGTTAGGTTTAAAGGAAGTAAGCATAGATACTTTGCCCACAACACAATCCATGCATGTTTCATATCCCATATTGAATTTCAATAAGTTGTACATGAGCATGGCGGTCAGATCATTAGTATTTTTTAGCTCAGGTCGGATCAGGTAAAAGCAGGATTCTGCTAGCTTTTTACATGACTAACATTTTTTTCTTACATGTGGTTACAGGTAAACACTCCATGGATGAATTCTGACGGTGCCGACATTATACAGCATATTGTTGACAATTTTCATATATAACATCAACACATATATAACATAGAAGAGGTAACTCTCGGCTATATGTTGTTTTGAGATTAGAAAAATAAACTCCATTTATAAAGTTATTGGACTATTGTATATATGAGCAGCCATATTTTGTAATATTCACAATATGTTATAGCAAAGTGTTAGTGAGTTGTATTCAAGCATGTAACTTCTTTGTTTAGAACCTTATATTTTTCATCCATTGGGATTGACTTATTTCATTTTATATATAATTTAGTAGGTGTTGAAATTAGAATAGGGACCAATGATCTTTATAACCGAGGCTACAGATTGCAGTGCTTCTGATGGTGCCTGCTTTGTGGTAAGGGGTATGAATCAGGTTTTCAGAAGAGTGTAAAATTTGCCTCAATTATATGCTTTTATTTGAGTGGTAGGGGCTGCAATTGCATTATGAATAAAAACAGAGAATTTGTAATATAAGACAAGATCTTTAAATAATTTTTGTTCGTCTATTAGAGGGTCAGAATTGTATAATTTATGTTTTTAGACTTTGCGGTTCGTAGTCGTTTTTGTTAAACTATTTGGGCGGCGTACATAATTACAACTAAATTGTCAATCCTAATTTTTTCCCAAACACAATGTTTGTACTTTGTAAGATATACTTATTAGTTTGGCCATTAGAACATGTAGCCTGAAAATCATTAATAGATTCTATACACCAAAGGGGTGTTTGGGATTGCTTATTAGAATTATGTATGTGAGTGAATAACATAAACTATTAAATGCCGCTTCAGAAAAATATCCATTTTATGTGACTTATCCTCTCGAAATGACTATTTGCAGCTTTTCTATAGTATATGTTGTTCAATTCTTAATGAAAATGGACATCCAATCATCGATACTAAATCCCTTGAGGTAAACCACTACCCGACCTATTTAATAACGAGGTTGTTTCTTACTTTTATTGAATAAAATCATGGAACTTCATTATCTTCAATTTTGAATATGCAGGGGACTAAGGAAGTTGCTGTTAATGTTGATTCTCAAAAAGTTGTCTACACAATCTCTCATATTTGTATATCTATAGCTCATTATTTTCAAATGTCAGGATTTAAAATAGTTGCGATTCAATAAGTAAACCATTGTTGGAAGTAAAAGTCATGTAACTGATATCCATTTATTATCGCCAACTAAATAACAGTGCATTATATTACTTGGGTATTGCATTCCACTTTTGACATCATGAATGAAGTATGCACTTTCTGGGAAAAAAAAAAGATCTAGAAAACCCGCCGCGTTCACCTTGATTTGTGACTTTTTTATATTATGTTTTATGAGAAATGAAATGGGTTTTAAGACAATAACATTAAAAATGAATTGATGGTCTAAGACAAAAATAGTGAGAGATGAGAATGGTGGTTGGTTTCTCCATTTGGTAGAACAAATAAATTGTGTTGTGGGTTGTGTGTGGTTACATTCTTACAAATGCAGTCATGAAAAGGAAAGATTAAAGGATAAGGGTATTATAGTCAATGTAAGATTAATCATGTTTTAATTATGTAAAATTTAATTACTTCAATGTATATGACATGGGGAAATCATGCCTACATTATAATGTAGGTAATTACCTACATTTTCTTTGAAAAAAAGGGTAGGGACAGGGGGAAAATATGTATCAGGGACTTACTGCAGGGACTGAACTGTACATTTTTTAAAGTTTTTACAAAGAAAATGTAGGTAATTGCCTACATTAAAATGTAGGCATGATTTCCCCTAATATATGAAGTTTAAGAAAGTTTAATCCCGATGTAAAGTACGGACATTTTAAATCCTTGTTGTATTTTATTCGGTCTTTTTAAAAATATTTTCTGTGCAGCTGGATATGAGCAGCCCTTTTAGGCCCATGTTCCGCCCATTTTTGGGTTAAACTTATCCGCTTCATACAGTTTGGAGTCTGGAAGTATGTGGAGTCACAAACACTAAATCTCACTGCTTCTCTCTCTCTCTCTCTCTCTCTCTCTCTCTCTCTCTCTCTCTCTCTCTCTCTCTCTCTCTACCCGTCTCTCATTACTATCAAAAAACGAATATGGTCTTTTGACCGGCTTGCACACACATTCACACTTCCAGAGCTTTCCACACATACATACAGTGATTCAAATCATACATGTAGAAAAGAGGGCCAAATCAATCTCAAAGTGTTTGATGGGAAGATGATACATCGCGTCATCTTCACCAATTATTCTTATCAAAACACCAGACGATAAACACTTATACAGATTCTATCCGAGGATTACAGGTGGTCCGATTTGAAGATTGGAAGTTTGGAACTAAAGGTTTTCGAGTTAAAGGTATGTGTTTAAAAAAAGTTTTACACAAGTTTATATATATATATATATATATATATATATATATATATATATATATATATATATATATATATATATATATATATATATATATATATATACCTATATTTTTTGATTTCGGATATTGTTTTTGTTTAGAGGGGTATCGAAGTTTGGGTTTAATCAAGTTGTATCTGATGGTTTTAGGTTTGATTGGTGACGCTTTATAACTTTTTGTGGTTAAGCAACCTGAAAAGGCCACTTACTGCCTTCTTTGTGTTTATGTGCGCATAAATTTAATACAAGGTTATAGTGTGTTTTAATTTAATATAACTGACTGGAATAAATTGTTGTGGTACAAGGATAATTTTAGGAAGGAGTTAAAGAAAGCACACCCTGATAAAAATATGCCTTGGTAATTTTATTTGCAAATTTAACAATTTGCCCTATTATGTTGAGATTTGGTTATCTGGTGGTTGATCTTTTGTTTAAATAGAAATTGTAGGCTGTGAAAGAAGGTGAGTGAGGTGCCGATGTTATGATGCTGGAAAAGTTGATGAAATTGTCGGTTTGTTATTTTTCGATTAGGTAATCAAAGTTTGGTGCTTTTTGTCTCTAGAAGTTTGTTGTTTTTTTATGTTATTTTTCAGTTACGTAATTGGTATTTGTTAATTTTTTGTTGAATATTTTCATTGTCTTTATTTAGGTTAATGCACAATTTAATTGGTAAAAAGTAAATAATTTTTAAAGTTCTCAAAGGTTCGCTCAAAATAATGTTACTGACCGTTTACTATTCCCCATGTCTTTAGGTTCAGGTTGATACCAAGGTCACAAGTACAAGAGTCCCGACCAAGCTGCCAAGAAAAACGCTACGCTACTTTTTGCTTTCCCTATTTTCCTGTCTAAGTTAGTAAATCACAAAAACCATGCCACGTAAGTGTCAAGTTAATTAAATGGTTATTTTAACAAGCATTACAAACCCTTTCTTTATCATAAATCATAAACATCATTGAATTACCAGGGAACTCAACAAGCTATATATGAGATGATGAACTTAATTGGGCGCAAAACTCTTGCAGGGGTGAACCCTATTAGCTTAGAGAAACTGAAGGTATGTTCCTAAAAATAAAAACCAAAAATCAAAAAACTTACCTACTTTTAGCCGTTTTATGGATTATGGTAACATCAATTATATATCTTAACCGTTTCATTTAACTTTAATTACTTTTTACTATATATTTGTTCTACTAAATCCTAAAAATAAAAACCACAAATCAAAAAACTTACCTGCTTTTAGCCGTTTTATTGATTATGATAACATCAATTATAGATATTAACCGTTTCATTTAACTTTTAATTACTTTTTAGTATATATATATTTGTTCTACTAAATCATAAAAATAAAAACCACAAGTCATACCCGTCCATCGGACGGGTTTTGACACTAGTATATATATATATATATTAACTTGGTCATCGACTGTGGCAATTTGGTCGTGTCTGGTCATCGGAGATAATTCATTCTTATTGAAAAAATAATTGGGCCAATAGGAGAGCTCGATTTCGCCACGTAAGCAAAATCGTGTGATGTGATTGGTTAATAAAAGTCAAAATTAAATTGATTTTTGTCAAACTTTAATAAATTTTGTGAAAAATTTTGGTTGATAGAAAAAACATATAAAAATATAGGTGTCAAATTTGTGAAAACAAAAACTTAAAAAAAGATGAGGTAATTAATAAAACTTTAGTGGTTGAATTTTTAAAAATTATATAGAGTTAAGTGTAATATTATAAGCCTCCATATTTTTTAATAACTTTGGATTATAAACAAATACCCCCTTATACTTTATACTCTTTATACTTTATATCTAAAAAAATACAATATATATGTTGTTTTAAAATAACAACATATAAACTTGCATAAGATTATAAGTATCAATTTTTTTTTACTTTTTACGTTCAATAAGGACCCCACTTATTTCATTTTTAAAAGTTTAACTTGTGTGGACACGAGTTTACATTTTAAATACGGCTAAATTACTGAAAACGAGAATATAATTATCAAATTGTAAGCACGGGTTACTTTAATATAAAAATAAATATACGCGATTATACTTGTAACAATATTTGTAAAAACAAAAACTTAAAAAAATATTAGGTAATTAATAAAACTTTAGTGGTTGAATTTTTAAAAATTATATAAGGTTAAGTGTAATATTATAAGTTTTCATGTTTTATAATAACTTTAGAAATTAAACAAATTCACCTTTATACTTTATACCCCATATACTTTATATATTAAAAATACAATATATATGTTGTTTTAAAATTACAACATATAAATATGCATAAGATTATAAATATCAAAATATTTCTTTTACTATATAAGTTCAGTAAGGACTTATTTATTTTATTTTAAAAGTATGATTATGTGGACACGAATTTGAATATTAAATATGGCTAAATTTTTGAAAACGAAAATATAATTATCAAATTGTAAGTACGGGTTACTGTCAATGTTGCAAAAATCGTGAATCGGTAGTCGGGCGGTCGACCACCCTGCAGCGAGTAATCGGTCAAGTCGGGATTAATCGGTGATTAATCGGATTGGCATTTCCTGCAATTTTTTGGTATTTCTGGAGACCAAACTAAAAATCTTAACCGATTTCAAACCTGCTATGTTTCCAAACCTCAATAAAAGGCTCCAATTCTGATTATGATGCCCATTGTGCGTTATAAGTGAAATATACGATCCCCAAATTAAGTATAATGCCTAAATTATTATTATTTTTAAAATGACCGATTTGCCCGATTTTTTGACTGCTTAGTGTCGATTTTTATCCTAGGCCAATTTTTCGACCGATTTTCAAAAATCGACAAGGTACTCGGCCGATTAACGATTAATTAATCGGCCGAGTTGACCGATTTTTGCAACATTTACTGTAATATGAAAAAAAATATATACGTGATTGTACTTATAACAACGAATCATGTAATTCTTATTTATTTATATAAGGATATGTAGAAAAACATTTTTTAAAAACTTTAAGGAATATATTTTAACTTCATCGACGCTAATTATGTGTTACTAAACTCGCATCTTGTGTACAACATAATATCAATATTGAAATTTAAATAGCAACATCAACATATATGTTTGCTAAATATAGTTAAATCTTGAGTTATCTAAGAGAAATTTTTACAAAATTTTATTTTAACAAATTCTAATGGATATTAATATATAATGGAAAACTCGTGCAAAAATATATAATTATATGTAATTACCTTTAAATACAAAATATTCAGTATTAATACAAAATAATTTTTTTTTTGTCAAAACCCCGTGTGCGTGCACGGGTATTATAACTAGTTAGATATATGGCAAATATGAGATCTATATTGATCTCAACTCTTACTTTTAAAGAAGGAAAAAAAAAAGAATGTCCAAGAGAAGTTATTAATTGAAAATTAGTTTGTTTTCTTACTTACGCATTTATAACACAATAAAAAGCTTTTATAGCAAGGTGCCTACGAGATTATATGTTTTTCATGATGCTAACTTAACACATGGCGATAACTTAATGGAACAACTTTACCGCACAATGTTACTTTAAAAAATGGCAGACTTGCATCACGATGCAACGACGATACGAAAATGATGGTCAACGATATAACCATTCTTTTAGGACGTGTAATATTATATATCGTTTAAACATACAAGGTGTTTTCAAAAAACGGTTTTAGCACCATATAGTGGTGTCTATGTTGCTAAGTTGTGGTGGTAAATGGTGGTCCGTTGCGTGGTCGAAAAAGGTGGTGTCAGAAATTCTGACTACATAAAAGATTGGTTTCTATGATTCGCTTTAATGATTTGTAAATTTTATTTAGTGGGTGTTTTAAAGAAGAAATATAAAATAAGATGATTTATGCGTTATTATTTTATATCATGTGATATATTAAGTGTACTTTTGAGTGACGAGTATTTTAATAATATCATTATTTAGTTGTTGTTTGAAATATATAAATGATAAAATGATTTATGCATTATTGTTTTGTATCATTCGATATATTAATTGTACTTTTGAGTGATGGGTATTTTAATTATAATATTAATGAGTTATAAATTTCATTAGTGAATGTTTTAATGAAAAAGAAAAATTAGATTATTTATGTATTATTGTTTTGGACCAAGTGCTATATTAATTGTACTTTTGAGTAAAAGTATTTTAATGATTTCATTTATTATGACATTAATATACATGAATGTTACAAGTTAAATGATTTATACATTATTATCTTCTATCAAATGCTATATTAATTGTACTTTTAGTTACAAGTTTAGTGGGTTATTTTTATTAAAAATGTTTTGGTCTTAAAAATTTTAAGACTTCTATATTTATAATGTCCTAAACACTTTATATACTAACTAGCAGGGTACCCGCGCGTTAAATTTTTTTGATGAATAATGTATTTTAGTTTATTATGTTCTTTTTAACAATAAATTTACAGATATCAAGAATTTCGTATAGCCCGTGCCCGTTCGGGCTCGAACCCGTTTGGTCCGCGCCCGTTCGGGCTCAAGCTCATTTGGCCCGTTGCACGTTCGGGCTTGAATATTTGTATAATGTGCTTTATTATTTGTAGTAGTGAAATTTAATGCAGGAATTGTGTTTAATTTGGTTGTACAATATGTTTGACAATTTGTATTTCTTATGTAAGGGGTGTTTTAATAACTGTATTAATTGTATTTATAGACCAGTTAAATAAATGATTACATTAAATAGCATTAATGTGGTGTTTTGTTGTACATTATGCTTCTTGTCTTGTACGTCTGAAAATTATGTGCATTAAAGTGTTGTACACTATGTTTCTTTTCTTGTAAGTAGTAGTCATTATAGTCATTAATAACATTGACCACTTTAATAGCATTAATGTTGTAAGTCCGAAAATAAGTCTGAAAATTACATCATGCTTACTTTGTTGTACATTATGCTTATTTTGTTGTAAATCTGAAAATTGGTTGCAGCTATTGTACATTGTGCTTAAATGGTTGTAATTTTTGGTGAAGAGATGTTTTTAATAGCATTAATGTTGTTTGATAGAATTTTGGTCTTAAAATGACATCACGCTTTATTTTGTTGTATAATATGCTTACTTTGTTGTAACTCTGAAAATTAGGTGCATTAAAGTGTTGTAAACCATGCTTAATTTCTTGTACGTCTTAAAATTAAGAGTGAGGTGCCTTCATGCATTATATGTAGGATAGATATATATATATATAACATATTGTTTTGTATTTTTAAGAGATGACAGTTTATTTTTAACTTCTCGTTTTCACTAACAATTATCAATCATCCTTAGCTCTTATCTTCTGTCACCAAAAACCACCGTGATTTCTCTGTCTAATGTCGCCGCATTATGCGGGTTTCCGCTCTAATAATGTGACATGTTATTAGCGTCTCATGATCATCTCATATTGAATTGTAGGTTATATCTATACTACTTATAACAGAGGAATGCACTTATCTCATATTAATTATTTTAAGATTTTCATATATAAAATTTTAAGCAAATACAATATTGGAAGCATTATTTACAAGTATCTAAAGCACATATAAAACTAAAAACACACTACTCATATATTACAATTAATACGCTATTAAAAACACCCCTTCATTCAAAAATACATGTGAAAAAACATAATTTACAAGTAGTTGAAACACAAATAAAACAAAAAAACACTATTCAACACATACAATTAATACACAATTTAATTCAGCCTTCACCAAAATATACAACTATTTAACCACAATGTACAATCTAATTAAACTTTCAAAACATAAATCTGAATCCAACAGCCCAAAAGAAAATAACATATGTTCGCCGAAAAATTTAGTCAAAGAGTACCCGCCGCCGCATCACGCGGGTACACTGCTAGTATACTTAAATGTATACTCATTGTGTAAGAAAATAAATTTAATATAATTATGAGTGCTCCTAATGGTACTTTAAGTCTTGACCGTTTTATTTGTTAGTATTGATGGACATTCTAATGTTTAAGTACTTATATACACGGGCGGAGCCAGAAAGTTTTTGTCGAAGGGACGAAATATGATAATTTTTAGAAATTATACTAAAAATTGGTTCGTTGAGGGAGCAAATTACAAAAATAGTCAAAATTTTTAAAAATTCACACAACAAGTTTTTTCGCCGGGGGTTCACATGACCCTCCGGACCTCTATTTATCTCCGCCTCTGCATACATGTCTAGTACTCTCTCTACCCAAGAGACACATAAAAGTAGAATCATTATAGTTATCCATCAAGCTCTCTACACACTCAAATGACTCAAAAAAGATAAACTAGTTGCGTTCAAAGTGCCTTTTATATCATGTCAATATCCGTTTTGGCTTCCAGTATGTTATTCTGTTTATGTTACGTACTTACGTATGTGATTATCATCATATTCTAAATCTTTGTGACATCTATACTATATTATAAAGCATTTGGGACATTCCTAAAAAGGAAGGCTTAAAAATTTAAGATTCAACACTTGCTAATAATGGCAAATTTTAATAAGTACATATATAATAGCATTTGTTGCAACATTTTAAAGCACTTTTTTAGACATGTTTTAAAAAAATAATAAAAAAATACAAAGTAATTTAATATAAGAAAAAAACGTCCGTAACAATAAATACCTAATAAATGTTATTTTTAAAACACTCATAACATGAAAAATACTTGTTATTATACGTATAGTACAAACTAATAAAACACACAAATCTTCATACAGTTTATATGTAAACAAGTTGATAGTCCACACAGTTTTTAAAAACGGACCGGACCAACGGGTTCAACCGGGAACCGGAGTCACCACCCGTCCCATAAAAGTCGTCCGAAAACGATATTGTTAAATCAATAGATTTTAAAAATGCATACTAGATTACAATGTTTAAAAATATTATTAAATCGCAAGAGTGCCTCGAGAATCAACATATGCGCCTTTTTTATTTTTTTGAATAAAACTTATCGTAAAAACTAAAAACTTTGTTTTATAAAAATCGAACGATTTTTTCACAACAAATGATGCAAAGGTGTTAAGTCCCAATTATATGCTTATACACATTTACACATATCTATACTATATTATAAAGCATTTGGGACATTCTTAAAAAGGAAGGCTTAAAAAATTAAGATTGAACACTTGCTAATAATGGCAAATTTTAATAAGTACATCTATAATAGCATTTGTTGCAACATTTTAAAGCACTTTTTTAGACATGTTTTTAAAAAAATAATAAAAAAATAGAAAGTAATTTAACGTAAGAAAAAAACGTCCGTAACAATAAATACCTAATAAATGTTATTTTTAAAACACCCCTAACATGAAAAATACTTGTTATTATACATATAGTACAAACTAATAAAACACACAAATTTTCATACAATTTATATGTAAACAAGTTGATGGTACACATGGTTTTTAAAAACGGACCGGACCAACGGGTTCAACCGGGTACCGGAGTCACCACCCGTTCCCATAAAAGTCGTCCGAAAACGATATTGTTAAATCAATTGATTTTAAAAATGCATACTACTCCGTAGATTACAATGTTTAAAAATATTATTAAATCGCAAGAGTGCTTCGAGAATCAACATATGCGCCTTTTTGATTTTTTTTAATAAAACTTATCGTAAAAACTAAAAACTTTGTTTTATAAAAATCGAACGATTTTTTCACAACAAAGGATGCAAAGGTGTTAAGTCCCAATTATATGCTTATACACATTTACACATATCTATACTATATTATAAAGCATTTCAGACATTCCTAAAAAAGAAGGCTTAAAAAATTAAGATTCAACACTTGCTAATAATGACAAATTTTAATAAGTACATCTATAATAGCATTTGTTGCAACATTTTAAAGCACTTTTTTAGACATGTTTTAAAAATAATAATAAAAAAAATACAAAGTAATTTAATATAAGAAAAAAATGTCCGTAACAATAAATACCTAATAAATGTTATTTTTAAAACACCCATAACATGAAAAATACTTGTTATTATACATATAGTACAAACTAATAAAACACACAAATTTTCATACAATTTATATGTAAACAAGTTGATGGTACACATGGTTTTTAAAAACGGACCGGACCAACGGGTTCAACCGCGAACCGGAGTCACCACCCGTCCCATAAAAGTCGTCCGAAAACGATATTGTTAAATCAATAGATTTTAAAAATGCATACTAGATTACAATGTTTAAAAATATTATTAAATCGCAAGAGTGCCTCGAGAATCAACATATGCGCCTTTTTGATTTTTTTTAATAAAACTTATCGTAAAACTAAAAACTTTGTTTTATAAAAATCGAACGATTTTTTCACAACAAAGGATGCAAAGGTGTTAAGTCCCAATTATATGCTTATACACATTTACACATATCTATACTATATTATAAAGCATTTGAGACATTTCTAAAAAGTAAGGCTTAAAAAATTAAGATTCAACACTTGCTAATAATAACAAATTTTAATAAGTACATCTATAATAGCATTTGTTGCAACATTTTAAAGCACTTTTTTAGACATGTTTTTAAAAAAATAATAAAAATAAAATACAAAGTAATTTAAACCCTCATGCCTTTACAATATACCCTCATGCCTTTAAAATTTTTGAGGATTAAATTTTCTTTGTATAATGTAAGTGATTTTTAAAATTCGCTATTATGTTATTATTTAATGATAACTTACGATTACGAGTCACTGTCAACTACTTTTACCTCATGCCTTTACAATATACCTACTACCAACCAAGTATTGTCACCACATCATGTGAATAATATACAAATTTTATATGAAATTTTTTGTTATTGCATAACATTATTCAAAACTAAAATTGTCGTCATCTGTATATCTATTGTATTGTGAAATATATAATTAAAAAAAAATTTGTTGAATATTTTAATTTTATGGCGCCCTGCCGCTGCAACGCGCGGGTACCCTGCTATACTCCGTAATAGATTAATATATTCATAATGTTTATTGATGCTAATGTCTGCATTAAATTGCTTACATCCGCTTCTCTGGTTTATAAAATACGGAGTAAGTGAGAAAAAGCAATTGAAAAAATAAACTTAAACAAACGACTCCTGAAAATATTCTTGTGGTCCATATATAAAACTGAATTCTAACAACATCCTTCACACTCCCACGAATTACCATTGTACCCTTTAGGAAGTTGCAAGGAAGTTTCCTAATTAATACTCCGTTTTATTGTGCAAGTTAACTACAATTATTTCAGCACATATTTTCTCAAAACACATTTATCTTTCATTTCTTTACAAATTAGCCCACATTATTCTCATCATACTTTAGGCAATACACTTGATTTCAGAAAATTTCATAACCCAACATCCTAGCTTATGTCGAAATTTATATAATACTTGCATAAAACTTTGACTCAAATATTTTTCTATACTAGATACTCTCTCCGTCTCAAAATAATTGTTCATATTTTCTTTTTTCATGCACAAAAGCATCAACTATAGTTCATCAACCAAACCAATGTTTTTCATATTGAGTAGTGCACTTAATTATTTTCAACTACAAACTGACTACTTCTAATCCATATGGCTCTATCATGGCCATTTTAGTACATATGACTTTATCATTGCCTTGAAACATTTTTCTCTCCAAATATTCCTCTTAGCTACATATGTATATTAACAACCGGAAAAAAAATGCAAAAATGATTGGCGTGCATACGAATTGAATATACATATGATATAACGGAATTAAATAGTGTCATTTATATATGATTTTATGGGGTAACATACAATAGCTCGAGATTACACCTTTATATATTTATTGTAAATATTTAAATGATTTAATTATGCGTAAACACATTAGGATGGGGTAACATACAATAGCTCGAGATTACACCTTTATATATTTATTGTAAATATTTAAATGATTTAATTATGCGTAAACACATTAGGCTTAATTAGTTTGACTAATTAAAAGAGATTAGGATTTGACCAAAATCAAAAGGGGCGAACGCATTTTGGGCCTTGGGTTCGGCCAACCACTCTAAGAGGGTTTCGGGCTAGGTTTGGTTCAATATCTTGTTTAAGAAGGTAATGATATTATTAGATAATATCAAATCTTTTAACCTTGGTAATTATCCTCTTTTTATTTATAGCGATTATCTTGTTTTTAAACTTGGTAATTATCCTGTAAGTAGCCTATATATAAGATGATAATTAGGGTTTCATAAGGATTCTAGAATTCACCAAAATACCTAACCAACTCCTCCTTGTGTGTTCGCCCGAAGCAACCCAAACATCAAACACATTCGTGTGTTTGGTTTTACACAATTAGATTGATCGTAGTTGTTGATTGGATCAACCGCTAGCACGCTGTTCATTCGTGTGTTTGGTTTTACACAATTAGTATTCAATAATCATGAAAAGGCTATAAGGTCTTTATATCTTCCGTTGCTTTATTTTGTTCATTGTTAAAGAAAAAAATAATTTTACCTTTACATTTTCCATCATTTACCTCTAGCGGATGTCGATGCGAACGAGTTTCTTTCATTCAGAAACGACTACACCCAATTCTATCGAAGCAAAGTATGAAGATGTAGACAATCACACACTCACACCCCACTCCAACATAAAATAACCACACAAATTAGTCCAAAAAGACCCAATTGAAACATCATAAACTTTGAGGGCCAAACTAAAACAAAAAAGACATCCCAATTTCTTTCCCCTATTTGCATTACATTGCATTCGCTTCTCTTGCAAAACATGCACAGATATAGCAAAAGCTGGCTTAAACAAAACACACACACACACTCACTGCTCGAATTCTAATAATCCATTACATAATTCACCAAATCAACAATCCAATAGCTTTCATTTTCACACCTCTGTTTCATAATCTGTTTATTCCTCTGTCATAAACCCTTAAAAAAACCCTCACTTTTTTAGTTACACATTTTGCTAAATTCAGCTGTTATCTGGTGATTTTTTGACTGTTCGTTGCGAAAGGAGCTCGAAAGGCGAAAACTTGATCATTTTTAGAGGTCGAATCAACTGTCTCGAAAATTAGGGTATTTGACTTATTATGCTAATGTGATATTTTAGCTTTGTGTTTTTAGATTATAAATATTTATAATCATCAATATTAGTATCGGTACGAGATTCTGGTATGCTGTATTGTTTAGGGTTTAATAAATGTGTTTGTATGTAAATGTGACGCGATTTATGCTTATTGAGTTATTGTATCTGATGTATAAGTTTATGATTCACTTTATTGTGCTTTTGTGATTGCAACATTTGTATTTAGGTGATAGCCGATAGGGCTAATGGTGTAGAATAGCAACTTATTTATGTCGTGGTTCGACACATGTAAATGTACAGTTTTCATGCCGAATTAGTTGTTAACTGTAGTGAAATTGTTCAGTTTTTGTTGTTTGATGACTGATTTGACATGAAATTTTGTATAGTGAGTAATGTTATAGCATAGCGACTTACTAATGTCGTGGTTCCACACTTGTAATTGTACCTTTTTTTTTTTTGGTAAGATAGTTATTAACTGTAGTGAAATTGTTCGGTTTTTGTCGTTTGATGACTAAGTTAACATGACGTTGAGTAATGTTATAGCATAGCGACTTACTAATGCCGTGGTTCCACACTTGTAATTGTACATTTTTCATGGTAAGATAGTTATTAACTGTAGTGAAATTGTTCTGTTTTTGTCGTTTGATGACTAAATTAACATGACGTTTTGATAGCGAGTAATGTTATAGCATAGCATACTAATGTCGTGGTTCCACACTTGTAATTGTACATTTTTTCATGGTAAGATAGTTATTAACTGTAGTGAAATTGTTCTGTTTTTGTCGTTTGATGACTAAATTAACATGACGTTTGTATATTGAGTAATGTTATAGCATAGCGACTTACTAATGCTGTGGTTCCACACTTATAATTGTACTTTTTCATGGTAAGATAGTTATTAACTGTTGATGAAAGTGTTCTGTTTTTGCCGTTTAATGAGTTTGATGACTAATTTGACAGAGAAAATGTGTAAAGTGACTAACGTTACAGCATGGCATCTTACTTATGTCGTGGTTCCACCCTTGTGATTGTACAGTTTTTCATGCTAAGATAGTTATTAACCGGAGTGAAATTGTTTTATTTTCGTCATTTAATGAAGTTAAGTGACTAAATTTGACATGAGTCCATGACAATTTGTATAGTTACGAATGTGGAACATTGAGATAAGCATGTTGTTATTTTTGACATTAGCGTTTATGTATTAGCTAAACTTGCTTTGTTTTAGTCTACTTTTAACTGTCTTAAAGTTAAAGTAATGTTTTGGACTAAGATGCTGATTTGGCGTTTTACAGATTGAGTCAACATTATGGCACCTAGTAAAAAAGATTCAAAAACATCGGATCCAAGACCTCTAAATCTAAATGGTCCCAAAATTAAAAAGGCTATTAGTGCGATGGAAGAATTAGGACTTTCTGAGGATGTGGTCAAACCAGTCCTGAACCATCTTTGGAAATTATTTAATGGGGAATGGAAGCTGATCGAGGATGATAATTATCGAACTCTTGCAGATGCTATATTTGAATTCATAGATGAAAAGGTATATCTTCTTATTCTTTGGCTTACATGTTTTCCATCTTATGAAGCAATACTGTGTAATAAATGCGTATAAATTGATGTTATTACAGTATAACAACCGATTATAGTTACAAATATTGTAGAAATACTAGCAATTTGAAAACTGGATTGATTGGCATTATGTAACAGTGACTGATACTAATTTGAAGCTTCTTCTTGGGTGGAGGTTATATCTGTTGGTATCACTGTTTTTTACTGGTTTTTGTGGCTTGGACCAAACTTAATAAATCTAAGAACTTACCTTAACTGCATTCTTTTGCTATGTTTTTACTTCTTATGAGGTGATAATGTGTAATAATTGCATTAAATGCTTGAGTCATATGAGTATAATTATTAATTCAAACTCAAGCATCTTAAAAACTAAAAATAATGACACTATAGCACAGTTATACTAATATGAAGCTCTTTTTTTGGCTGCTGATATACATGTAAAAGCAAAGATTACTGAAATTTAAGAACTTACCCTGATCGCATTTCATGTTATGCAATTTAAGCAGATTCAGTTATGTGATAAATAACTTCCCACATGGTATATACTCTCAACAAGTACATGGTTTTTGGTATGCTACAAATTACTGACTTTGATGTTTTCTTTCTGAACTTTATTACGGAAGGGTAAAGCTATCACAGTGCAAGATAAGCAAGAACCTCCATCCAAAAGATCCCATTCAAGTACATATCATGCTTCATCTACACAAAAGAAGAGACGGCAATATCGCCAATTAGTAGATGATGATGATGATACGGATCATTCTAGTTCTGTAAATCAATCTGCCAGTGATAAAAAGTCTAAAATCAGTGACATAACAAAAGGTCAAGAGAAAATCAAGATAGCATTAGTGAACGAAATTGGCATAGAACTCCCTAAGTTTGTCTACATAACTCAAAACACGACCTTTCAAAACGCACATGTCCCCTTCTCATTGGCTCGGATTTCTGATGAAGATTGTTGTAAGAAGTGTAGCGGCGATTGTCTTTCTTCAAGAGTGCCTTGTGCTTGTTCTCGAGAAACAGGGGGGGAGTTTGCCTATACACCAAAAGGGCTGCTGAAGGATAAGTTCTTAGATGCGTGTATTCCCAATTACAGGGAACCACAAAACCAAAACCTTTTTTATTGCCAAGATTGCTGCCCTATGGAGAAGGCTAAAAATGCTCATCATCCTGAACCATGTAACGGTCACCCACTGAAGAAATTTATAAAAGAATGTTGGCGGAAATGTGGATGTACAATGGCATGTGGAAATCGTGTTGTACAAAGAGGCCCTACTTGCAAGTTAGAGGTAAGTGTGTATCTTCTTACTTTAAAGAATAGCAAGCAGCTTTGAGTCTTTAGCGAAACTGCTTATATGCTTAATTTATATAAGTAGTATATAAGCAGATTGTAACCTGCTCGTTTCTTGACAGATATATAAGCTGTTTTTAAGTAAGCAATCCCAAATTCCCAACCACCTCACTAGTATAACTCTTTTAGCAGCTACTCCTAAACTAATTTTTGATGCCTGATAAATTTTAGTACCCAAACACCGGAAACTAATTAGCTACAACTTGATAACACAATAATTTGATAATCAATTTCAAAATGCAATGCCAAAAACCACCTTATTTATGTGAGAACTCGCCATTCTAAATTGCTTATATATAATTGTGTTCCTTGTCTTAACACTGCTGTATGATAAATGTCTGCTTTGTATATTGGAAGTTCATTTTGCATATGCTAAATTCCCAGGTGTTTGCTACAAAGGGTAAAGGTTGGGCTATTCGAACCCTTGAATATTTGCCAAAAGGCTCCTTCGTATGTGAATATATTGGCGAAATCTTGACAAATACGGAATTATATGAACGGAACGAGCAAAGAAAGAAAAAAAATGAACGGCATACGTATCCGGTACTCCTGGATAACGATTGGGGCTCTGAGCAAGTGCTAAAGGATGAAGAAGCTTTATGCTTGGATGCAACCCATTATGGGAATGTTGCAAGGTTTATAAACCACAGGTATGTAAATATATATGTATCTCTTCTGTGCTGAAAAGGACATATAATTGGTGCATCCTACAATTGACATCACAGAAGTTGAATCAGCTGACTTTCAAATTTTTAGTGTAGTATATTCTTGGAGATAATACGATGTTTCTTCAGCTTCTTGACATTAACTTGTTATATTGTCTTTATGTGAATATAGATGCTTTGATTCAAATTTAATTGATATTCCCGTTGAAGTAGAAACACCTGATCATCACTACTATCATGTAAGTAATTACTTTTTTTTTTATCAATTCTTTTAATATTTATACTGTGAAACACTCGATTCAGATATCTCCGTTGGTTTTATGCAGATTGCTTTTTTCACCAAGAGGAATATTGAGGCAAATGAAGAGCTCACTTGGGTACGTAATCATAGGACATATATGTGTGTGTCTGTGTGAATGTAACTATTTCAACAACTTGTCTAATGGGTTTGTAAACAATTTTAGGACTATGGGATTGACTTTGAGGACAAAGAGCACCCTATAAAGGCATTTAGATGTCATTGTGGATCTCCGTATTGCCGAGATGTGAGATGACTAGGCTGGTGCAATGCTCTAGAGTTTTGGTTTTCTTTTTTGTTATTTCACTAGGAAAAGCCAATATTGCAGCAACTGACGGGCGGAAAACCAGTGCACTGAATTTTTAAGGGGATCCAAGTATATGTTTTGCTGGCTTGTTATCTGTAAGAAGTTTGAACATCAAGCGGCCATAATTACGGCTATTTATAGGTTCCCATTTCCTTTTCTTTATTGTTTAAAATCACCGTAGTTCATGTTATATTACAGTATAACGTTACTTGTAAATTCTTGGCTAGCATGGCTATATCAGCCTATTGGTTGGGTAGGTCCAAACATGGTCATCATGATGATATTGTTACTGCTATTGGATTGATATCAGACTGTCATATTTGAATTAGAAGTTTTTTTTCTTATTATTATAAATCTCTAATTATCTTAATAAGTATAACCTCAAACCATGCAACTAAGTACTTCTGGAAGCATGACTTGCTGAAGTTACAACTAATGCCCATAAGCATATAGTAAATGCCACAAGTAGTGTGACTAAACAATTGGTGCTGCTCATTTATGATGTGGCTCGCTATGCGTAATAGGCTTAAAACTCATGAGACTAAGGGGTTGTGGGAAAGGAAAGATGACATGCTATGTGTTTTCTGCAAGTCTGTCCCTGATAGCTTGTGTCATCTATTTTTTGAGTGTAAATACTCAAATAAAGTTTGGAATGAGCTTAAGTGTCTTGCCAGAATGGATCTTGTTCCTGATAGTTGGGATGCCATAATTTGTTTTATGCTTAATAGGCCAATTAACAAGTCTGTTTGGAGTATATTTCAAAGATTGATTTTAGGGGTTTCTGTGTATTATGTGTTGAGAAAAGTGACGCCGGACTAAAGCAAACCCACAACTAAAATATGAAAGATAATAAAAGATGACACACGGATATAACGTGGAAAAACCCCAATAGGGTAAAAACCACGGGCAAGGAAAGATACGTTTCACTATGATGAAAACTAGGAGTTACACATTCTCTCTAATTACAAGGAAAAACACATTTATATCTCTTGTAATTAGGAGATATCACACAAACTCTCTAATTATCTCAAATAGTACTAGAGAAAGAAAGAGATACAAAGACACTACTATGTGTTGCTTTGAGATGGGATGCCAATTGAGGTTGTGAATGCCACTATTTATAGTAGTAGTCCATGGCACTGGTTCATGTGTTTGGTACATACTAACCATTTGCCAACTTGTCCACTTGCAAGATTCTCTAAATGAGATACATTGTATCTATTTTAACAATCTCCCACTTGAAATTCTGATTGAAGCTAAATCGGTCTTCACACCGTTATCCTTCCTTGCACTTCCATGTTGCTTACGTTTCCGCTAGGCCGCATGAGGATCGGCACCATATAAACTTCTCACAGTTGATTGCTTTTGTCAGATAATCTGCCACGTTATCATCAGTATGAATTTTCTGCATATCCACGGTTCCTTCTTTCACTTTCTCACGAACGAAGTGATACTGAACTCGTATAAGCTTTGTCTTTGAATGAAATGTTGGATTCCTTGCAAGATACAAGGCACTCTGGTTGTCACAAAATAGAGTAATTTTCTCTTGTTTGTGCCCGAATTCTTCCAACAATATCTTCAACCATACTGCTTCTTTCTTTGGCTTGAGCAGCAACATATTCTGCTTCCGTCGTTGACATAGCCACAACTGACTGCAGTTTTGAAACCCAGCTTACTGTTCCGCCAGAAAGTGTAAACATATACCCGGTGGTTGATTTACTTCCGTCAAGATCACTTGCGTAATCAGAATCAACATATCCCTTGACTGTTAAATCCAATTCCCCAAAACATGCAACATCTGAGGTTCCTTTAATGTATCAAAGGATCCTCTTCACAGCTTCCCAATGCTCTCTACCAGGTTCCGCCATGTACCGACTCACTACTCCCACTGCATGTGCAATGTCTGGTCTTGTACAAATCATCGCGAACATTAAACTTCCCACTGTTGATGCATACGGTACTCGAGACATCTCCATCCTCTCTTCTTCCTTTGCTAGGACTCTTCTTCACTGCTAGGACTCATCTTGGAGGATAACTTGACATTAGTATGAAATGGGGTTGATATTGGCTTACAATCTTGCATATTGAACCTTTGCAAGATTATCTTCACATAACTTTTCTGTGAAAGCCAAATTTTCCTACTAACTCTATCTCGGTGAATTTGCATCCCTAGAATCTTGTTTGCGGGTCCAAGGTCTTTCATCTCAAATTCCCTAGCGAGTTGTGCCTTCATTCTTGTCGATCTTTGTTGGGGCATGCAACCAACATGTCGTCAACATATAACAGCAAGATGACAAAATCATTGTCTCCAAACCTCTTGTAATATGCACAAGGGTCTGCGTGTAGTCTGCTATATCCAAGGCCAATGATGAAGAATCAAATCTCTTGTACCAACACCGCGGCGCCTGCTTTAAACCGTACAAAGATTTGTTTAACCTGCAAGCCAAGTTCTCTTTTCCTTTTTGTTTAAAACCTTCTAGTTGGAGCATGTAAATTTCCTCCTCAAGATTTCCATGAAGAAATGTAGTTTTCACATCTAGCTGCTCTAGATTTAAATCATACGTAGCACACATTGCCAGAACCACTCGAACAGTTGTCATTCGAACCACAGGAGAAAATATTTCATTGAAGTCGACTCCATCTTTCTAAGCATATCCTTTGACTACCAATCTTGCACGATACCTCTCCACCTGGTCATCACCGTTCCTCTTGATCTTATACACCCATTTGTTTCCAATAGGTTTCTACTGCTGGTAGTGGCATCAGTTCCGCACGTTTTATTCTTATGAAGAGCTTCAATTTCTTCTTTCCTTTGCTTCCATCGAGCGAAGCATCTGAATTATTTAGTGCTTCTTGAAGAGTTGATGGCTCTCCTTCCTCTGTAAGAAGACAGTATGCAACATCGCCCTCCATAACATAATCCGAGTGCCACACCGGGCGTTTTCTTTCATGATTAAGAGCACGAGTCGTTGGAGCTTGAGACTCAGTCGTCTCATTCACCTCGTGATGTGGTACGGCTTCAGAAGATTCATTCGACTGAAATTTCCTTTCCATCTGTATTGATGTAGTTTCTCTTGTAGTGCTATCACCTTCTTCAATCTCTTGACTTTTGTCTTCCATAAAGACAACATCTCTGATGACGACTACTTTGTGGGCAGTGGGGTCCCACAAGCGATACCCCTTTACTTCGTCAGAATACCCCAAGAACAAACATTTCCTGGTTTTCGGATCCAGCTTTGTAGTTTCTTGAGTATTGTACATCACGTACACAGGACTTCGAATATATGAAGATCGAATAGTTGACCGGCTTTCCGTCCACATCTCCATCGGTGTCTTCAACTTCAGTACTGCGTTGAAGGTGACGATTTATCACATAACGGTATTGATACGCCCCCATAACGATTTTTCCAAGATTGCAGTTGCCAACATTGCTCTTGCTCTTTCCAACAAGGTTCTGTTCATCCGCTCTGCTACTCCATTCTGATGAGGAGTGTATCTTTGTAGTGAACTGCCTTTTGATTCCTTCTTGCCTGTAAAAGGTATCAAATTCATCACCAGTGTATTCACCTCCATTATATGTCCTCAAACACTTGATCTTCTTTCTAGAATCAAGTTCAACCCGCGCTTTGTAAACCTTGAAAACTTCAAACACATCAGACTTCTTCTTGATTGGGTACACCCAACATCTCCTAGAATAGTCATCAGTGAAGGATATAAAATACTTTGCTCCTCCCAGGGATAGAACCGGTGCCTGCCACACATCAGAGTGAACCAATTCTAGAACATAGACACTTTTAGAATTTGATGTCTTGAATTTTAGGCGATGTTGCTTGCTGATAACACAATGCTCACAGAAAGGTATAGATACCTTTGTGAGGCCAGGAATTAACTTCCTTTCAACAAGAATCTTAATTCCTTGTTCTGACATATGTCCAAGCTTCCGATGCCATGTTACTGCATCTCTATGACTTGAACTATGTGAAGCAACAGATGCTTCCGCCTCCTCCATTACCTCTCCTTTCAGTTGGTAAAAGTTTGCAGCCACCTTTTCACCTTTCATAAGTACAAGCGTGCCTTTTATAACTTTCATGACCTTGTTTTGTATTTCAACCTTACAACCAAGATCATCCAATTGTCCCAGAGACAATAGATTCTTTCTCAGGCCCTCCACGTGTCACACATCCCGAATAGTACGAATTGTACCATCATGCACCTTCACCATGATATTTCCAATTCCAATGATCTTTAGTTCATGATCATTGCAACTGTACACAGATCCGCCTCCAAAGATAGGTTTATATTGATGAAACCATTCTCTTCATGCAGTCATATGAAAAGTAGCTCCCGTATCAAACAACCATACATCTGCAAATCTTTTCCTGCCTTCACTTGCAACCGCTGCTTCACAACACATAGCGTTACCATCTTCTAAAGTGCTTGCGAAATTTTCCTGAGGATTAGAGGTATTTAAACCCCGACAATCTTTCTTAAAGTGACCCGGCTTGCCACATTTGTAGCATTTAAAACTCTTCTTCCTTCCTGTTCTAGATTTACCATGATTGTGACTCCCACTGGAGCCAGGTTCCATTGACCTCCCTCTTGTCACCACCAAAGCCTCCACCTGTCTTGAACTGGTATGTCTGTCATCCCTATTGTTACGCCTGTTTTCTTCTTCCAGAATATCGGCCGCAACATCATCGAAGACAAGATAGTCAGAAATACCATTACTGGTTAAGTTGATTATGAGTTGGTCATATGAGTCAGGTAAACTTTGAAGTAGAATTTCAGAACGTTCTTGTGGCTCTATTTTACAACTCAAAGGCGTGAGTGAGAAAATAAAGTATTAGGTTATTAACGTGCTCGATTCTTGAAGTAGATTCCGTCATGCGTAGAGCATAAAGTTTCCTTTTAAGGAAAATTTTTTTGTGGAGCGATCTTGCCTCATACAGTCGAGCAAGATGATCCCAAATATCCTTTGCAGTCTTCTTCTCCTCTATGCTTGATAAAACTCCATCTGCCAATGCCAGATGAAGATTCGCAATAGCATTTCCATCCATCTCGTCCCATTTACTATTATCCGTGATCTCAGCTGGCCTTTCGTCAATGGCCGCCAAACATTTATCCTTTCTAAGGATAGCCTTCATCTTTAATTTCCACAACGAGAAATTATTCCCATTGAATTTTTTGATTTCAAATTTCGCCGCCATTGTTACAATCACAATCTACTTTTTGACAAAACTATTATTTATTAATAATAGTAACGAACACCTTTTGAGTGAGTATAATCTTATTTATCTTTTGATATGGAGGGTCCACTAATTAGTGGCAACCATAGAGCATACGATAAATAATTATACACACACCCAACCTTAGCTCTTGACACCACTTGTTGAGAAAAGTGACACCGGACTGAAGCAAACCCACAACTAAAATATGAAAGATAATAAAAGATGACACACGGATATAACGTGGAAAAACCCCAATAGGGTAAAAACCACGGGCAATGAAAGATACGTTTCACTATCATGAAAACTAGGAGTTACACATTCTCTCTAATTACAAGGATAAACACATTTATATCTCTTGTAATTAGGAGATATCATACAAAATCTCTAATTATCTCAAAGAGTACTAGAGAAAGAAATAGATACAAAGACACTACTATGTGTTGCTTTGAGATGGGATGCCAATTTAGGTTGTGAATGCCTCTATTTATAGTAGTAGTCCATATCACTGGTTCATGCATTTGGTACATACTAACCATTTGCCAACTTGTCCACTTGCAAGATTCTCTTAATGAGATACATTGTATCTATTTTAACATTATGTGTGGCATGAGAGAAACCTTAGATTGTTTGAGGGAAATCTAGACCTTCCACTGATCTAATCAAACTTATTATAGATTTGGTTAGATTAAGAGCAATGAGTTTAAGGTTGAATTCGTCTAGGCAGGTTTTTGAAGCTGCTGACTTGTGGGGTTTTCATGTTATTCAGGGTCATGTGGGTGATGCGTGCCAAAACAGTCAAGTTTTATCACACAAACCGACCACTTGTGAATGGCCGACCGTAAGAACCTTAAAACGGTTCAGGAACGAACTCAATGAAGATCAGGGGAGTATAGTGTTTCCCCGGGTCGTTATGTCCCAGCGAGCTATGCAATGGATTATCAAACGTAAAGTGATCGAGAGATTTGAACGGGAAAGAGGATTTGGAATGATTATTATAACTACAGAAAAAGCCAACAAATTACAACGGCTTAAATGCAAATTAAAGGAGATTAAAAAGATAAAAAAAATATTAAATAAACGCTATCACTATTTGCAAAATGATGTTTTTGTTTTTATGTTTTTATAAAACTGAATTAAAATCTACGCGACGTACAAATGAAAACGTGAAACTTACACAATATTAACCCTAAAAATATGAAAATGATATTTTTACAATCCTAATGATAAAAGAAAATTTATAGAAAAAGAAAATTATTTTTATAACTAATTATCTAATTAAAAACTATTTTTTTACTATTAATTAATAACCTAAAATACAAGAAAATATGAAATAAGGCTAGAAAAATAAAATTATGAATTGGAAAAGTCTAAAATATCAAAATAGAATTTTCAAAACTATTTTTATATTTTTCTGATTATTTTTGTATTTTTTTTGAATTTTAAACTATTAAAAACTAATTAAATTACTAAAAATTACAAAATAAACTATGAAAAATCTGGAAAATTACTTTTTTTACTTTTTATATTTATCTAAACCTAAGAAAAATGAAAAATTATTTTTTTGAACCTTTTCTGAATTTTTTTGTATTAAAAGCTAATTAAAAATGCTTAAAAACTAATTTAAATTAAGAAAAATAGCAAATCAACTTAGAAAAATCTGAAAATTTCAGGAAAACTCTAAAATGATATTAGGAAGCTAGGAAAAATAGAAAAACAGGTGCTTATGTGCAAGAATATGAAACTGATGTGCCAAGTGCTTATAATTAAGCACTTGAATAAGCTAAATGAACACCAACAAGCACCAACTGTTAACAGAAGGTATAAACTGCTAAAAGAGCTAAAATGCAACAAAAAACAACAGGCCTACACTACTGAAATACAAGATGTACAGATTTTGCTATTTGAGTGAAATGCTTAAAAACAGTTATGAGGGGCCATTTTTGAGCAGAAAAATAAGCACTAGAATAAGCTGGAAACTGAAAACCAACAAATGGAACCTAGACTAGACCTGGGTGAGAGCTAATGGACCAAAGCTGACCATGAGATGAGCTCAAATGAGCTTTAGACAAGCTCTGCAAGTTCTTGTCAAAACTGGTTATTCAGTTACAGGGCATTGAAGTGATTTGACAAGCTTCTTTGAAGCTTGTGGAGCTGTTGTAAAATTTTGCAAAAATTAGTTTAAAACACTAGCCCATCTCAACTTGTAAACACCAAAGTACCAAATCCTCTTAACCAAAGATAATCAAATGACACATCTACAAAGTTTTGCACAAACCTACTTTTTGGCTTTTGACTTTTTATAACAGAACTGAAAACTTGACTTTTATGAGTTTTGATTACAAATGCTTGGCTGATTTTGATGTTAAATGATGAAACAACACTGATGCAAGCTAACTTAATGACTTTTAAACCTATATGCAGTTTTATAACTAGTGAATCCCACAGAAATTAACATAGAAGCAGTTAGAGTATAGTTTTGACTTTCACGGTACTAATGCCCAAGTTTATGACAGATATTGACTTAATGAGGCCAAATAAGGTTAAGGGAACTGATTTTAACGACCAAGCAAAACTCTAGCTCAGTTTTAAGGACTAATCCAAACACTCCTTATGTAACTAAAACACAAACCTTAACTCTCAATGTGCTTGACTAGTGGGAATCTCTGCTAAATCTAACTATGTCTAACCAAAATGCATCTACTTGCAGTAACCAGAGCCAACAATTAACACTAATTCAATTATAACAATATAATACAGATTTGAGCAAAAAAAGTGACATAAGGGTAATAAAAGCTTACAGCAGTCCAGCTGCTAAGGTTTGCACCAAATGGTTGAATACCACTCCAGATGAGCTTAATCCAACACCACTTCTGGTCCAAGTCAAAGATTGAATCCTCCCCTGCTCCAGTTGACTTTTGTTGGCCGAATTTGCATTTGATTGAATATCACTGATTTGAGTGAAACAGACTCACCAATAGCTATAAGAAGCTAGTCGAGTGCGCAAAAGCTAAAATCAAGCTTATAGAAGCTTATGAAACTATATTGCACTTATTTTTTATTTTTCAAGAATTTTTCTTATTTTTACTTTTGGAATTAAGAACAACAAACAATAATCCTAATGTAATAATCTCTTGAGGAGACTATTTAAGAAGCTGAAAAGTCTGAATAAGCATATACAAGCTTATTCAGATTTGTATAAGGTCCAAATTGAAATTAGAATACCAACTAGTAACAATGAGATTAAAGAGTGATAACAGATTCTATTAAGATAAAACTTTGAATACACCACATCAGAGTTACAAAATGGAAATTAAACTTTTAGAACTAATTTAAGGTCATTGATATTAAAACGACATACATTGTAAAAATTAAAAACTAACTACCCTCCTTCTTGTTGCTTCCTCTTGCCTTTTATACACCCAATCGTTTCTCTCTCCTTCTGAATAGTTCCCAGCATAAATATCAACCATTGGATGTCTTTGGTGGATCTTAGCCGTTTAAAGGTTTTGGCCCAAAAGTGGTTTTAACCATTTGGGGTTGAGTGGGATTGGTAGAAGGCATTTAATGCACCCCTTGGAGTGTTGTGTTTGGAGGGGGATAGGGGTGATGATGGTGGAGTGTTTGCAGAGGTTGCAGGGGGGGAATGATGGTGAAAATGGTAACCCGTGAGTTTTGGAGGGAAGGGATGAGTCAAATGGTTTGATGGGTTATTAATAATAGAGGGGTTCAATTGGCGGGGTCACTTGGGTAGGCAGGGGTCCAAAATGGTTTGTGACAAGGGTCTAAGGTGCAAAAGGGTTTAATATATCAAGGGCCTTGTTTGCCAATTTTGAAAATAGGAGGACCATAACTGCCAAATCTGCAAAGATGTTTCAGGGGCTGAAATTGACAAATGTTAATAGTACAAGGACCAAAGTTGCCATTTTCAAATTTTCCAAGGGCCATTTTTGCCAATTTTCAAAGTTGGAGGACCAAACTTGTAATTTTCTCAAACTTTTAACATTTTTCACCAAAGGACTAAATTTGACAAGTTATGATTTAAAAAGGACCTTTGGTGATTTTTCTTTTGAAATTATGGCTCAGGGACTAGTTTTGACAAATTTTGAAAATTGAGGGATGAAACGCCAATTATGCAAACTTTGCTCATTTTCATCTGATTTTAAACATTTTGCATCTGAAACATATAAAATGCAATTTTGGAATATTTTCAGTATTTTGATGCATTTATGAGCATTTTTAAACGTTTTTGCAGTCAGATTTGATTAAAAATGATGAGTATTTACACACTCATCAGTGGGACACAAAATTAAATTCAAGTCATGAAGTGTGTTGTTTCAGTGAAGTTTAGGGTGGAAGGGTGGCGTTATAGTATTATTGCAAGTTATGGTTTGATTAGAGTTCGTTGCATAAGTGGTGTTTGGTTCTGGTATTTTTCTGCTAGATATGAGGTTGGGAGGTATAAGGATGTTATTGTTTTTAGTGGTTTTCGGTAAGATATGAAGGTGGGATTCATATTTTGAGGAGCTGTATTTTGGTTAGTTGTTATGTTATTTCTTTTGCTTATTTCTATTTTGTAAACTTGAATTGCATTACTCTGTATGTGCATAGCTCAGATGGAGAGTGGTATTTTTATGTATATGAACCAGATTTATTAGAAGTGATCGTCAGTTCGCTTTTGCACAGGGGAGGCATAAGGATGGTTATGATCTTTATTTTGGTTTTAGTTCTGGTATTGGAAGATATAAGGAAGGTATTGGTTTGTTTGGCAATATTTCTAGTTGTATGTGGTGTCGGTTTATTATTCTTGCTGGGATGAGAGAGTTTTGGCTAGATTATTTCACGCTTTGGAATATCCTGGTTTTAGATTTGTCATGTTTCATATTATTCATGAGTGATGGGTGGGTCCATAAAATGGGGTGTGAATGTGAGGTTTCTTGGGATTCGTTATCCTGTTGCTTTTCTGAGTGATGTGTGTAGTTTGTTTGAGGATAGTTTGTTTTTTGCTAATGTTTTCTATTTTGCAGGTTTTTAGCATGGCTATGGCGCTTCTTTGTGGTGCGGTTTCTTTGATCATTGTGGTGCTGCATGTTCTGATTGCATTTTGGAGTTTTGTATGTTTCAGTGCTACAATATTGATGATGTTTGCTGTATAGTGTATGCTTATGGCTGGGTTATGGGTTTCGGTCTATTTCGATGGTTTGAGAGTTCTATGGTTGCTTGGGTTATGATCTTCGTTTTTTGTTATTCTTTTAGAACCATTAGCCTTGCGTTTGTTTTTTACTTGTTGGTCCTATGTGGTGTAACCGTAGCTTATATGACATGTGGATTAGATTTTGTGCTAATGGTTCATGGTAGAGGGGCCTATTGTTTGACTTATTATTCTATACTGTGTGCCTAACACAGATGGTATTTGGATGATATTTTTCTTGTTTTGGCCTTTCAATATTGGTAATGGTTGGATTAATATGGGAAATTGGAAGAACTTATTCTATAGTTTATCTCCTCTATTGTTGCATGTTGCTGCTGGTATGTTTTTTTGTATCAAGGGGAATAATAATACTGACTTACTGATAAGGATTTAAAAGGTACACTTTTGAGGGGTCGTTTAAGCCCTTAATCGACCACTTTTATATCCGTTACTGCTTAATTTCGTTCCTTTTCACTTTTTAGGTCTCTTGAAGGCAAATTGCTGGAATGACACTTATTTGGACGAAAAGGCGTGAATATATGAAGAAAATGGCCAAAGTCAAGATCGAGACACTCAAGCAGCTGGAATTGAAGGTGACAGCATCACAGTCAAAGGGCGACGTCGTCGCAACATGCTCCAAAATTATGACGGCTCAATAGCGAATTTGCTATTTTGTACCTGACGGCGTCAGGCTTTAAAGAGTAGGGCGTCACATCTCAGAAGGCCTAGATTCAGATTCCGACGGCGTCAGAAGATGAAGCCGACGGCGTCACAACCACAAGGTGACGCCGTCACAAGGTTGACGTGGTCAAGACGAAACCCTAATGGCGGCGATCCGACGGTGTCACAATTAAAGAGTGACGACGTCGCAGTTGTAACTCTATATATAGAATTCGAATTTTCAGACTTTTAAGGAGGTAGTTTTGTGGAGTAAAACTTAATAACGATTTTTGGCTGTCTTGGGCAGTATCTTAGGGTTCTCATACCCTATTTTACAACAAGATAAGTAATTTACTTCATTGATTCAATTATGTCTTCAATTGTATGTGTGTATGCTTGCATGTTCACCATGTCCGGCTAATTTACTTGTGTGTTTGCTTAGATCTATGAAACCTAGGTATTGAATATTGATTGGTTGTCTCTTATCTTAATTGTAATTGGTCTAAGATTGCAATAGGCCATCGCTGTGTTTTTAATGGTTGAGCAATCTTTGTGAACATTAGTTTATAATCGCCTAGAGTTGTTATAGGCTAAAAATCCAAAGATAACCTTAGAGTTAGTTTATGAATCCTAGAGATTTTGTAGGCAATAACCTTAAGGTAGTCTCAAAGAGTTAGGGAAGGAAGCATACCCTACGACATTAGAAGACACAACGCGTTAAGAATAAGGACGTGTCAATTCAACCATCAATAGGAGATAACTAGGGAGTAATAGCATCTAGGTAAACACATCTTTAATCATCATACGAGCACACATCAATTAGACATAGACTACCCCTTAGCTTAGTTAATTAGACTAGATAATATTAGAGTAATCGGTAGAAATACCACCCCCCAAATCCAATACCCCGAGATTCGTACCTTTCAATTTTCTAAAAAAATATATAAAAAGATAAAAAATAATCTTCCTCAACCCCAACCTTAGCGTAGTAATTTCTCACTAGCATTCCTATTCCACTAGAGAGCGATATCAATCCGAGGCTTACCTAATACTACACTACAACGATTAGGTTCTGCCTAGGTGGTTGAAAAACTTGCTCGAAGAAAAGGAAGTTTCCTTTGACCCCGAACACGCGTTGTACGCGTATCAAGTTTTTGGCGCCGCTGCCGGGGAATAGAATAGCTAGTTAGATTTCTATCGCGTTTAGGTTCCCTTGCTTGATTCCTATCAATTAAGATTTTTTCTCATTTTTAGCTTCCTTGTAGTCTATCCCCCTTCTTTGTGTTTGTGTTCGTAAAACCCTTTTCATTTGTCGCTATGGCAAGTATGGTTGCATTTGAATCATTAACAAATGAGGAACAATTGAATTTCACAGATTGGATTGCTTTTTATTGTTCTAATAAATTTGTGAGTGATCTTAAATATATCCAAAAGGAAACGGGTGTAACGTTAGATGGATTTGATAACTTTTGTGCTTGTGTGGCTTCTATTCAACAATCATTGTTAGGATCAACTCCTTTTAGTGAGACCCTTTGGAAAAATTTTGAGAAAAGCCTCCTAATCATAAACCATCAGTTGTTGCAACTTGAGGAAATAGATAAGGAAGAGTTATCCAACCTTAAAGCACCATGAACAAAAAGACCTAGATCTTAAGAACATGGAACCGAAATCCGAACAAGATTGTGAGATGGTTATAGTTGAACTACCTTGTTGCATGCGTGGGATAGATTTCACCAAAACATATGACACACGTAAGGAATCCTTTAGGCAAATAGAACATAGTACTCAAGTTTTTTAGAACAATTCTTATAAATCAGACCAAGAATTTGAAATGGCTAAAGAAGAATTTGAGATGCTTAGGAGTATATTTGGGTTAGATCAAACTAAAACACATGATGAACATATAAGAGATCTAGATATAATGGAGAATGAGGTGGAAACTCCAAGCCCACAAGCCCTACCATCACTTGAGGAACACACATCGCCTATAACTTACCAGGAAGATGTAGAAGAGACTATAGGAATCCCGATTGATATAGAACCTTTGGACCAAACGCCACTAGATAATGTAGGTTTAGATGCTTGTTGTCATGACCTCTCTCTTAGTCCTAGGGAAGTTCCTAATTTTGATGAACCGGAGCCTCAACCAAAAACCTTACCTAATTTTTCGTCTTTAGATGTGAATCTTGGAATTGAATTAGGCCCCAATCCACCCATCAAAATAAATAGTCCGGGTAGTTGCTTGATAAAGGTGGTAGAATCTAGGCCATGTAGAGTGGAAGCTAATATAGGAGTAACCCATGACCTTACACACTTATATCACCCATTCATGGTTGATAACAAGAAACATTATGGGTTTAAACCGGGTTTATTAGGTCAGGATGGATCCTTAACTAAGAATCTTTTGAAGTTGATAGAAGATGATCCATTTTTAGGAGAGAGATTTGATTCACCCGCTACACAAATAGAATTAGGTAAGGTTATAATGAATGGAGCACACTCCTTTGAGCATATAAATCACCCATCACCCTCTTCTTACGTAGAAAATTTCCACCCTAAGGGTGTGTATCGCTACTATCATCCGCACTTAAGCTTAAGTGTAGGAAAAACTTCCCCTTTATCCGTTAAATTAGGGTAGAGTCAAGCTCTTGACTCGAACAAAAACAAGCGCTTCTTGGGAGGCAACCCATGTGTATTTGTTTTTCATTTTTATTTGTGTGTCATATATCTTTTCATTATTGTATGTTCTCATGTTTGAATTTGTGAAAATGCTTTATTTTGTCTTTAACCTCGTCTTAATTACATATAAAGGTATTTTACAAAAGAGATAAGTGTAGGGAAGATTACACACGTTTTTAAAAAGAACATGAACATGAGAATTACGATTATTGAAAAGATATACATGTGTGTTTGTTAGAGTCAAATGCTTGTATCGAGTCATAATGAATGTTTTGCATAAATTTTTCCAGATTCTAAAGATATAAATTTTCCAGAATTTTTCCAGAAAATCGCAGACCAGTTTTTGTCAGGATAACCTGACGGCGTCAGGATCGCAACCTGACGGCGTCAAGAGGAGCAGAAACAACTTATCTTTTTCTCTCGTTTTCTGTGCTACTTATAAATTATTGGAATTTTCCAGGTCTTAATTTTCTAGAAAATCTGTAAACATCCATTCCACAAGCATTATATCTTAGTTTAGTAGAGTAATATATAGTTTTACCGCTGATTTTACGCGAATGTTTCGTCTACTTTCTTAAAGTGTGCAGGTTTTATTTATCAAGAAGAAGCTACATAAGATTGGATGGAGCTTTTCACGCATACATTCTTCTTGAAGAAGAATTTAACCACTACTTCACACCGATCCTACCGAGCTAATCAGGGGAGTATTAGTTTCTTTCGTTTTTAATTACCTTCCATTATCACAACTTTGATACTTTCGGGGAACATTAGGGACAATGTTCAATTTAAGTGTAGGGAGGAAAAATAAAACGGGAACTTTGAAACTATGCTTATCCTTGACTATTTGCCATGTCCAATTTTATTTGTGTAATAAACCATGATAAATATCAGTTAGGGTAATTTTGGCATCAAATTTAAAATTTTTCATGACAGGTAGGAGTGGGCCATTAGTCTTAATAAAGCGCATCATGGATAGGAAGTTATATGACTAGCACAAAACCCTTTACCACTTAAATTCCACCCAAAAAATGTAAGGTTCACCCTTAGATTTGTAGGAATTAAAGCATTTGCCTTTAATGCTTCGAGAATGTACCGGTAGTATAATAGATTCTAGAACTTGTTTTGTGATGCATCCCAAGATCGCTAGTGAGACTACACTTGTGTAGTTAGGAATAACTAAATGATAAGAGGCATTATGATAACCCTTGTTTGATACCCGTATAATAATTACTTCTTCCACATCAGTTGAGTAATTCCCCCACACCCTTGCGTTGTACTCATCTTTAGTACACGATACCCCTAGTTAACCCCTCAGAGTCTATCCTTTTCGCGGTTCTCGTGATTTTTTGGTTTTCCGGAATATCAATGAAGAGCATTGTTTACAATCCACCCCCAAATGTACACCTAAATCGCCTTAGCCTACCTTGTATGCACTAAATTTTAGTGCATTGTTGTTATCATACTAAACCCTTAGTTCAATTATCTAGTTACTTGCATAAGTTGCTAAGTCGAGTCATATCCTTTGTACACAGTTTTTGGACGATTGGGACTCATGGGAAAAGTTAAATTTTATGAAGTGACGGGAAGGAACGTTAAATTCAAACTCCCTTTATTTACGTAATAATGTACTCCAAGTGTTTTGATCTTTTCAATTCGGGTCAAATTAGTGTTAGAGTAATAAAAACTCAAGTGTAGGGATGTACCTATAAATCCCTATTATTTTGATGTTATCGTAGATGATGGTAGAGTAAAAGTGTATGAAAAAAAAAATCGAAAAAAAAGAGTGTTTAAAAAAAATGAAAAAACATACGGGCTACCATCCTACATCTATCTTTAAATTCATGTTTGTTTGTTTCAAAGTTATCTAGAGTTTAGAGTGTCGAGTCTTGGCTTAGCAACGCCATTCTTCTCATGCTTGTAACATAAAGATTTTTGACTTGCCACCACTAAATCGCCTATCCAACCAAACCCTTTGTTTCCCTACAGTAAGCCTAACGTTACAACCCTTTAAAAGACCTCTTGGATAGCGATGGAGGTTTGATCTAGTCTCAAGCCTATGATAATCTATGTACTAGGACCGGTTAATGAGTGTTTATCTTCCATTTCGAATTTGATATATTTCATATACACCCGAGAGATGAGAGTATCCAAACA
>OU343218.1:158020124-158100773 GCA_910596185.1 Chrysanthemum makinoi
GGAAAACTAGAAGGGGGTTGAATAGTTTACCAATTAAAAACTTTGTTTTGAAACTTATTGTAAAGATCAATTGATATTGATCTTAGATATATTAATGAAATATGCAAGCAATATGTAAGGAGTAAATAAGGAAAGAAATGATCAAACCACAACAAGTTGTTTATAGTTGTTTGGTCTACAAGGACTCTTTTTCCTTGCCCTACTCCACCCTCGAGTCTCACACTCGAGAGTTTAACTTCACTAGTCAACAAGCTCCTTTCACCGGCCGAGAAAACCTTTACACTTCAGCACACTATTTTCGACACTAAGCTAGATGTCAAGTTCTTTCCAAGGGTACAACTACTCCCACACACAATGTATTTTGAGGACTAAAATACTAACCACTCACACTCACAAGATTATGATGGTTTAATACAACAATGAAGTATGAATCAACACTAGATCATACAACACTAAACAAACAAGACTTCCAACTTCTCGTTCGAAGCTTGAATGTGACTTGATCTTCTTTGCTACAAAAGAGATCACTAATATGATATGAAACCGAGTTAGAAAGGTTAGAGAGAAGATATGTATGAGAGTATGTTAGAAAGGGATGGAAAACTACTTGGCTTGGCATTTCTATTTATAGCCAAAGTGATGAGCGTCGACGGACCGGAACCCTTAAAAGGGTTCCGCCTGTACCATTTGGTACCGCCGGCCTCGATACCAAGATATCAAATTTGCTAAAGTCAACTCTATCTAAGTGAGATTTTGTAAGATATGAAGAGTACAAATCCACACAAAATATCTAATGAAATCTTCCAATGATTTCCATGATGCATCACATGATGTCATATGTTGTATTTCTATTTTTAGAAATATGCAAGTACTTAAGTAGTGTTTGGTTTTAAGAACCTAACACATTCTAAAAACTATTATCATACATAATGATTAGAGTCATATCAAGATGTTACTAATCATAAATGTAAATGCTTGAATGATGAATATATTGTTTGAAAAGCTTGTTTTAATATCTATTAAACTTGACAAGCTTTAAGCTTTTATACAAATTAAATTTACTTGTGTCGTTAACAAAACTTAGGTAAAGATCAAAAATATAAATAACGTTTAATGACGATATTTGTATTAACAATCTCCCTCTTTTTGTTGAGGACAAAATATAAATTTTATTTTTATAAAAGATACAAAGTTTGTGCAAGAGTTATAAAAATATTAGTTTTAGAACTTGAAAAGAGAAAGATAATGAAAGTGTATTGATTTTTTGACTATTTATGAAAGTCAAAGTGTTCACTTTTGATGTAAGTATTTGTTGACTTTTTCGAAAGTCAAAGTATGCAGTTTGACTTTTAAAAGTCAAAATATAATCAAGTTCTATATTTTTCCCCCTTTTGTCTCAACAAAAGAAGAGGCTATCGGAATGTAATGAGCCGAGCCATTATCTCCTTGATCAAAGCTCCCTAAATTGGGTGCTTAATGGGAAGATACATGGATTGTGAAAATAAAGCTATAAAAAATGTTAGTAATAATGATCATTCACAAGCATTTCCAAACACTATGTAAAAGGACCAAGACTATAATAAAAACACCATTCATTAGTTAAAAATTTTCATGAATAAAGATCATGAAATGGGAACACAATGATGTGTTTGAGTACAAGAAAAAGAAAAGAAAATAATCCTAAGAAGAGAAAACTAGAAATGCTAAACTAAGACCATCCTAATTTGATGGTGGATGAGAAAGAGGCGAGACGCTCAAGGATATGTTGAGGATGAACCTCATTTCTTCTTGAAAGTCAAGGACCATAACCCGGGTCCTATCAACGGTTTGGCCCGTTTGCTCACAAGTTGAGCAACCATGCCTTGGAGGGTAGTATGTTTGGGGAGGTTGTGGTGGTGGAATGGTAGATGTGTTGGTGTTTGTGGAAATGTTTGGGGTGGTCATGATGGAAGCAAGCAAAGCACTTTGCATTTGCATTGTCTCACCTAAGTGAGAGTCCACCATGCCTTTGAATTGGTGGAGGTTGTGGAGTTGAATCTCTCTCTGGGATTGCATCCCACATACACTCAATGTCCTCAAGATGAGGGGACATTGATGTGGGGAGTGAATGATCCCATACAAAGGACCATGAATGTCTTTTGTAATGGGGTGGAAGAGAAGAGGTTTAGGCCCTAATGGGGCGTTTGGGTCAAAGGATGACCGAGGTGACTCATGAGCCATCCGCTCAATGGAGCCAAAGGATGGCAATGGTGGATGATTTGGCCTAGGAGGCAAGTCATCCAAGTCCTCCAAGAAAGGATTTGGTGAAGTTGGTGGAGTGGAAATAACTCCATAGGAATGAGAGTGGAGACCTTGGTGAAGTGGTGAGGGTGTTTTGGATGTTTGGATGGGTGCCGGTGGAGGTGAAGTTGGTGTTTTTGTTGGTGGTGGAGTGGTGATCACAATGTGTGATTGAGTAGGTGTGGCTAAGGAGAGGTTTGTATCATCTCTATGGGAGATGAGATTGTGAGTGTGAGAAGACTGATGATGGAGCTAAGATTAATGAAGCAACAAGGCCTCACACTAATTCTAGCGGTCTTCTTGCAAGGTTTTGGAGATGATTTTGTCATTTTGACTTTGTTTGTTTGCTAGATGATAGTAAGAATGAAGAAGGTGTGAGGATGATCATGGTAAAACCTCTCAATTTATAGAAGTGAAAAATCATGGAGAAATGTGTTTGATTTGATGTTAAACCATTGAAGAGATGAGGTTCCTAATGATTTGGAAGTGGGTTGAATGCTAGTCATATCACCCAAGTCAAGCCATTCAAGAGAGATGGAGTGAAGAAGAAAAGATTTGCAATAAATGTGTTCTAGTGAGTGGAATTTCCTAATATTCAGATCACCCACGGATTTGAAGGTACCAAAATTTGGTTCCTTCCTTTATGCAAAAGGGCTCCTTGGGTGGATTTTTCAAATTTTTGAATTTTGGTGGGAAATGGATTTCTTATATACCTAAGTGAATTATACTAGTTCTAATAAGAGTATAAGCAATTTAGGATTTGATTTATAAGCATGGATGGTAATTTGGAATCACGAAATAGTCGAAATTCAGAAAGTTACCTGAAGGATCCACGGCACCAAAACTTACACGCCGAACCCTAAAAGGGTGCCGCCTGGTCCACCAGAGCTCTGCAGTACGCACGGCGTACCAATTTCATAACGGACGGTACCAAATTTATGGTGCCGTCGATCCGTGAAGTGCGAAAATGGACAGAGTTCGTTTTTAGGTGTGGGGACTTTTCCGAAACCGAAATTTTCTCAAAACATGTTATACTAAACATTTCTAGTTAGGAAAAGTAGATAACATATATATAAACATAGTGGAGCATGTATTTTGAGCAAGGCTTATTGATTTTCACATTATAGTGAAAATGGGTAAAATTTGATAGCATACTTGTGCTATCCCCCTGCATGAAATTGTTAGCATTCACCATTGTTTCAAGTTATATTATCATCCTACATAATAAAAACAACTAAATTGTATCAAACATTAATGATAATGTATTGTTCCAAACACTCCTTAAAAGTACCCTTATTTGTCCAACTTCTTGTAAATCTTGTTCATCATCCTACCAAGGCACTTGAACATTCCCTTAGTTTGCTTGAACTTCGCTGATTCATTCTCTATTTCGGGAAGAGACGCATAATACTCATGAGGCGGAAGACGAGAGCTTGGAAGACCATCCTCTGAGCTATTTGATGATGATGATGATGGAGTTGGAGGTTTTGCTCTCTTGCCTTTTGTCTTAGCAACTCGTGCATCACTCAAAGGTACAAAGATGTGAGGATGAGCTCATAGTGAAGGTGCATCCCTTTTGGTGTTGGTGGAATTGGTGCAATGTTTCTATAGAGACGGGTGAGAAGCATCCGTATGGAAGAGCAACCGATCCTTGAGTTGGAATATCAATCATTCTCCTAGCTATGTAGTAAGCTAAATTGAATGGTTGACGGGTGGACAAGTTGTAGAGCATATGACAAAGGCAAGCGGTAATGTGATCCCTATTTCCTATGGTGCTAATGACGTTGGCTCTAAGTAGCTCCTCCCATTTCTTAAATTCGCGCTTAAGTTCATTTAGCTCCATTCCATATGGATCTCGGTTTACCTCCTTTCCCTTTCGGGTAACTCGGGTTGGATCACCCTTTGGGTTAAAAGGTGTTCACGGATGACATCCTTATCGGCCAAACGGGTTTGGTAGGGTAGAGAGCGGTCATTGATAGCATCAAGAGCGGTGAGTGACCATTTATCCGAGTAGAGACAAGTTCCTCGGTTGGGAATTCCTAGCACTTGAGCAAAGTTGGCTAAGGTGATGGTGTAGTCGTTTTGATTGATTCTAAACCTAAGACAAAATTCATCATCGTCTTCATCACTAAAGCCGGTCACACTAGCATAGAATTCTAACACAAACCTAGGACAAATTGGTTCATCGATGTCAAGAAGACAATCGAATTGAATGGTGGCTAGTTCTTCACCGAGATTGGTATTTTCAAGGAAGGATGAGTGAATGGTTCTACCCTCATGGAAATACCTTGATTCTAGACCCCTAAATATTTCTACTTGTTCCTTGGTAAGTCCTTTGGTTTTGTGGTGTTTGGGAATGTAGTTAAGGGTGTCTTTGTGATCATAGAATCTTGCGGCTACCATGGTTATTCCTAAGGACAAGAGTTAATATGTTAAAAATGAGAATAAGTTTTAACGTTTTTGGTTCTAGTGTGTGCCTATATGAAAACAATTTGGAGTTGCGGTTATCTCGACTCATTTTATGCACAAAAATGGTTTTAGTGGGTGTTTGGCAAATACCATGAGATAACCCAAATGCTCCTAATTCAATGTGGCTTCATTTGAATATACCCGCGAATGCATATTAGTTATGCAATACCTTTAGTATTCAAGAGCATGCAAGTGATGAAAATTTAACGTTTCTATTTGTATTAGCAATGAAAAAATTGTTTTCCTACAAGTGAGAAGCTTTTCAAAACTTTTGACATGGGGTGTTTGGTTGTTTGAATAAGGCCTTATATTCATTATCTATCAATTAGTGGAAGCATGATTTGTTTATGCAATATGATAATGTAGTACCTAATTTCAATGACTAGTTATGCAATTTGCCAATTGAATTCATATTTGGTATAAAAGCATACATAAAACCCCATGTAATGATTTGTGATAGTTTTGTGCATAAATAAGAATCCTAGACTCCGAATTAAGAGATGAAATGTAGTTAGGATACTTACAATGATGTTATCTTCAGTGATTAGTGAGTTGGAAGATGACAATAATGAGCTTGGTTTAAGTTTTACACGTTTTGGTAAAGTGGGTTTTGAGGAAGAGGATGATTTATATAGCGTTTGCTTCTCAGACACGACGGACAGACGGCACCAAAAATTTGGTTCCGCCTTTGTTGTCGCTTGTGCCGTGGCTGCGCAGCGTACAGAAACAAGACAAATTTGTTTAGTTTTGACTATTCTAATGTTTTGGGCTATGTTTATCCTACATGTTTGGTTCCATTAACCCTAAACCAAGTCTAAGAAGATTAAAAGGTTCTCGTTTAAGAGGCTTAGTTAAGATGTCGGCAATGTTGTCTTCGGAGGATACTTTCTCGATTGAAATGTTTCCTTTTGAACATTGTCGCGAAGAAAGTGATGGCGGATTTCAATATGCTTTGTACGAGCATGTTGAACGGGATTCTTGCTGAGATCGATGGCTCCTTTGTTGTCGCAATGTATCACAATGTCGTTGAGATGAATTGAATCTACGAGCTTGCTTCATCCAAAGAGCTTGTTGACATGCTTTTCCTACTGAGACGCACTTTCAAGAGTTGAGATGGCTAAAGCCGTTTCTTTTGCAAACCATGAGGTGAGACAATGTCCAACAAAAGTGCAAATACCACTTGTACTTTTTCTATCGACATAGTCACCCGCATGATCCGAGTCGGCATACACTATGGTTTCTATACCGTTCCTTTGGGATACCATAATCCTAAACACGTTGTTCCCTTAATGTATCTAAAAATCCTTTTTAAGGCTTCTAAGTGTGATGCCTTTGGGTTTGATTGAAAGCGAGCACATAGACAAACACTAAACATAATGTCGGGTCTACTAGCCGTAAGATAGAGTAGGCTACCAATCATTCCTCTATATTTAGTGTTATCTACGGATTCACCTTCCTCATCCTTGGTTAGTTTAGTGTCCGAGGACATGGGTGTCTTAGTTGGTTTGGAATCTTCAAGACCAAATTTCCTAAGCATGTCTTTTATATATTTAGATTGGTTAAAGAATATGCCATCTTCTAGTTGTTTTATTTGAAGTCCTAGAAAGAAATTTAACTCACCCATCATATTCATTTCAAACTCGTCTGCATGATTTTAGAGAAATCATCACATAATTCTTGACAAGTTGATCCGAATATAATGTCATCAACGGATATTTGAACAATGATAATATGTGATTCCTTTTTCTTGGTAAAAAGAGTATTATCTACTAATCCCATAGTATATTTGTTATCAATAAGAAAAGTCTTAAGTCGGTCGTACCAAGCTTTTGGTGCTTGCTTAAGACCATACAATGCTTTCTTGAGTTTGAAGACATGATGTGGTTTCTCAAAGTCGGTGAAACCTGGAGGTTGAGCAACATACACTTCTTCGTTAATAAACCCATTAAGAAAGGCACTTTTAACATCCATTTGAAATAATTTAAAATCATAGGCACATGCATAAGCAAGCAATATTCTAATAGACTCAAGCCTAGCTACCGGTGCATAAGTTTCATCATAATCAATTCCCTCTTGTTGATTATAACCTTGCACTACAAGCCTAGCTTTGTTTCTAGATACTATCCCATTTTCATCCATTTTATTTCGAAAACCCATTTTGTTCCAATTATAGTTTGATCTTTAGGTTTTGGAACTAATTTCCAAACATCATTTCTAACTAATTGGTTTAATTCTTCTTGCATGGCAATAACCCATGATTCATCTTTTATTGCTTCATTTATGGTTTTCGGTTCAATGGTGGATACAAAACAAAAATAATTACTTTGATTTTGGGCTTGTGACCTTAAGGTTCTTTGATTAAGTTGTCCTATGACTTTTAGATTCTTTGATGTTGACAATTTCTTTATTTAATGGTTCATCTTCCTTATTATTATTAATTATTTCTTGACCTTCTATCATTTGACTTTCAACTAAGTCATCATCTACCAAAGGTGATGTCTTAGAGGGAGGTGGACTTTCGTCGAATGTTATGTTCAACGATTCCTCGACTATCATTGTTTCTTTGTTTAGGACAATGTAAGCTTTACTAGTTTGAGAGTAACCAAGAAATACACCTTCATAAGACTTTGGGTCAAACTTGGTGAGATAATCCTTAGTATTAAGAATAAAGCATTTACAACCAAAGACTCTAAAATATCCTAACGTTGGCTTTTTACCTTTATAAAGTTCATATGGTGTTTTGTTTAAGAAAGGGCGTATTAAGACTCTATTCAAAATATATGTAGAAGTGTCAACGGCGTTACACCAAAACTTTTGAGGAATGTTTTGTTCATTAAGCATTGTTCTACTCATTTCTTGAATTGTTCTATTTTTACGTTCTACTACTCCATTAGATTGAGGTGTTCGTGGAGCGGAAAAGTTATGTGTTATACCATTTGTATCACAAAAGTTTCCAAATTGAGTTTCGTTGTCAAATTCACGACCATGATCCGGTCGGATCGACACAATTTTGACACCTAGAAGATTTTGAATTTTCTTGCTAAGTATTTCAAATTTATCAAAAGCTTCATTTTTGGTTTTCAAAAACAACGTCCAAGTAAACCTTGAGTAATCATCTACTATGACCAAAGTGTATAAGTTGCCTCCATAGCTTCTTATAGCGGATGGTCCAAACAAGTCCATATGTAATAATTCTAGACACTTAGATGTGGACACCATATTTTTAGATTTGTGACTACTATGTGTTTGTTTACCAATTTTGCAAGCTTCACAAAAGTGTTGGTCATATTTAAGTTTTGGTAAATTGCTTTTGAAGATAGGTTTTGTATAAGTCTCATATTAGCGTGACCTAAACGTCTATGCCAAAGAGATGAGCTATCATCTAATGTTGTTAGGCAAAGTTTGTCATTATATGTTTTATCTATTTTCATGACATAAATGTTATTTTTCCTAACTCCTTTAGCTATGGTGATACCATCTTTTAGTATTTTACTACCATTTTCATCAAATAGTACTTTATACTTTTTATCACATAGTTGGCTAATACTAAGTAGATTAAATCCTAACCTATCCACATGAGCAACATTTTCAATAGTTATAGAGTTATGAGCAATCGTACCTTTGCCAATGATTTTGCTTTTGAGATTGCTACCCAAAGTGACATTACCTCCGTCATACTCTTGGTATGATGAGAAGAGACTTTTGTTGCCCGTCATGTGTCGTGAGCAACCACTATCTTTTATCCATTCATCCGGTTCCAATCCAACTTTCAAGCATACCTAAGAAGCAAATAACTCAAGCATTTGGTCCCCAATATCTCATGGGTCCATTTGGGTTACACATACCATTTATTTGATTCATGTATGGAAACGATGGGTAAGAGTTCCATGGCATGTAATCTAGAGTTTGATATGGTCTAAGAAAGTTTTGATTCCAACCATTGTGTTGGTAGTTGGGTTGTACGTTGTGGTTGCTCTTAGGAAAGGGCGTTTGGCAAAAGGAGTTTTATATCGTTGTTGAGTAGTTTTTGATCTAAATTCATTTTGACAAGTCCTACTCCTGAAGTAACAACTGGTTTTAGTTTAATACTATTATTGGTTTTCTTTGTTATTTTAACAAATTCAAGACGGTCCGTATTATAAGAACATTTCGTTCTCACTGGTACCCACGGCACCATTTTGCACAACGGACGGAACCCTTATTTTGGTTCCGTCTCGTCCGTGGCTGATGCAGCAATTTTGATGAATGTTCGTCCTTTTCTGCCGTTTTATTTTGACTCTTTGGAATTAATACTTCATTAAAACCTAGCCCATTCATGTCCCCTGGTGTTTTATGAATTTTAACTATTTCATCGGCAAGAGCGATGTTCTTGTCAAACCTTTTAAATTTAGAATTGTTTTCGATTAAAACATCTTGTGTGAGCTTTAGTTTTTCTATTTCAAGTTTAAGCTCTTGACATGATTTACAATCATCGTCATTTGCTTTTCCTTTTTCTAGTCGTTTTGCTTTTCTTTTAACTCATAAACTTCATTTTCCAAAAATTCCTTTTTGGTTTTTAAAAATTTATTTTTAGTTATGATTTTTAGACTTAGCTCACACAATTGATTATATTGTTTTTGCAAAGTGTCATCATCAATAGAAGAGTAAGAAGAGTCGAAAGTACCTCATTTGACTCATGTGCCATTAGAGCGATCTCTTCCTTGCTTGATTCTTCATCGTCTTCACTATCACCCCAAGCACCACTTACAAAAGCTCGTTGAGTTTTGCTTTTAGGTGGCTTGGGACATTCTCCTATGAGGTGACTTGCATCACCACATCTAAAACATTTTCTTTCACCTTTACCCTTCTTGTCATCCCGATCTTTTCGAATGGCTTCTTTTCTTCTCGAGGTTGTCTTACAAACTTTCCTCTTCTTCTAAAGAACTTCTTAAAATCTCTAACGGCCATGGCATATTCCTCATCTTCACTACCTGAGCAAGATTCGTCATCATCACTTGATTCCGCTTTTGCTTTTAGAGCAACGGATTTGATCTTCTCCCTTTTTCCTTTGATGATCTCCGAATCTTTCTCCATCACCATTTCGCGTACTTTGAGGTTACCGATCAACTCGTCTAGTGACATTATTGAGAGATCTTTTGATTCCTCAATGGCGGTCACTTTAGCTCTCCATTTGGGATGGAGTGCTCTAAGAAATTTCCCGACAAAGTTCTTACTACGAAAAGATTCATCAAGTGCTTTAAGTGATGTAATAATAGTGTTAAAGCGAGCAAAGCCACAATCAATGGTTTCATCTTCAGGAATAACAAATTGTTCATATTGTTGAACAAGAAGATCAATTTTGTTATCCTTGACTTGTGAATTACCTTGATGTGTAACAATTAAAGATTCCCAAATATCTTTGGCGGTTTCACACATAAAAATTCTTTCATATTCTTTTCTAGGTAAAGCATTATAAAGCATCATTTTAGCTTCATTATTTTTAGCAACTAGTTTCTTTTGTTCATCAACGGAAATATCCTTTGTTGTAGAACTAAAATCCCCTTTAACAATAATAAACCAAAGATCTATATCTTTTGATTTTACATATGTTTCAAAACGATTTTTCCAATAGATAAATCCATTGGTTTCAAAGAGTGGTGGTCTTTGCATAGATTGCCCTTCTTTAAAGTTTTCAGAATCCATGGATCGTTTCAAGTTTATAAAATACAAGTTATTTTAGAAATTCTTGAGCAACGAGGCTCTGGTACCAATTGTAGAAAACTAGAAGGGGGGGTTGAATAGTTTACCAATTAAAAACTTTGTTTTGAAACTTATTGTAAAGATCAATTGATATTGATCTTAGATATGTTAATGAAATATGCAAGCAATATGTTAAGAGTAAATAAGGAAAGAAATGATCAAACCACAACAAGTTGTTTATAGTGGTTCGTCTACAAGGACTCTTTTTCCTTGCCCTACTCCACTCCTCGAGTCTCACACTCGCGAGTTTAACTTCACTAGTCAACAAGCTCCTTTCACCGGCGGAGAAAACCTTTACACTTCGCCTACACTATTTCCGACACTAAGCTAGATGTCGAGTTCTTTCCAAGGGTACAACCACTCCCACACACAATGTATTTTGAGGACTAAAATACTAACCACTCACACCCACAAGATTATGATGGTTTAATACAACAATGAAGTATGAATCAACACAAGATCATACAACACTAAACAAACAAGACTTCCAACTTCGCGTTTGAAGTTTGAATGTGACTTGATCTTGCTACAAAAGAGATCACTAATATGATATGAAACTGAGTTAGAAAGGTTAGAGAGAAGATATGTATAAGAGTATGTTAGAAAGGGATGAAAAACTACTTGGCTTGGCATTGCTATTTATAGCCAAAGTGGACAGTAGCGTCCACGGACCGCGGAACCCTTAAGGGTTCCGCCTGTACCATTTTGGTACCACGGCCTGACAATCAAGATATCAAATCTTTGCTAAAGTCAACTCTATCTAAGTGAGATTGTGCAAGATATGAAGAGTACAAATCCACACAAAATATCTAATGAAATCTTCCAATGATTTCCATGATGCATCACATGATGTCATATGTTGTATTTCTATTTTAGAAATATGCAAGTACTTAAGTAGTGTTTGGTTTTAAGAACCTAACACATTCTAAAAACTATTATCATACATAATGATTAGAGTTATATCAAGATGTTACTAATCATAAATGTAAATACTTGAATGATGAATATATTGTTTGAAAAAAGTTTGTTTTAATATCTATTAAACTTGACAAGCTTTAAGCTTTTATACAAATTAAATTTACTTTTGTCGTTAACAAAACTTAGGTAAAGATCAAAAATATAAATAACGTTTAATGACGATATTTGTATTAACACTCTCTTTTTCCGTTGTTTCAGACTATCGATCTATTCACGTACCGGGTTATTATATGATTATTGAATTTAATTATGCTTTTACATGTTTTTACATGACTATCGCTCTCGCTACTATATGATCAATATGTGATTGTTCCATTCACCTATTGTCATGCTAATAACTGACTAACCGCTTATCATAATCGTTATGTGACTTTTGATTTGTCTCAAGACCATGCTTGTTTGGAAGCGCTAAGTTATCTATTTATCATGTCTATTTTCGCTAGTTGTTCATGGACTATGATTATCCAATTAGTATTCTTGTCTCACGATTGTTGACTGCTATGTTACATCGCTTATACTCGCTTGATTTGGTAAATGGTTCATCGTGATGTGGTCTGGCTTGTTAACTTGTTTAGTTGCCTGACTAGGACCTTGTTTTAGATAATTCATTCAGCTTATAATGATCGCTCAGATTCCTACTTGATACATGGCTACCGTATATACCATCGTTAGTGCTTCCACTGTTATGATACCGTTGTTATTAACTGTGAATTATTTGACTTGTGTGATTGCCATACACACTTTTCTCGAACGCCCGCTAGCATTTGGACTCCGTGGCTTATTTGTACTCGACTTCCCGATTTAATGTATGCCCGGTTATTTAGATAAGCGCCATGCGATATGTCATCAATGTGTTATGTGCTTTGTCCTCTTCTGTTATCTGTTCCTCCCGGATATCTATGCAATTGTGTCTCTGCAGGATCCTCGTTGACTCAATGATTCCTTTCCGTTGCAACCTTGTTATTGTTCCTTGATTCGTTTCATATCTCTTATTCTGTTTAGCTTTCATTTTGTTATATCTGTTCATCGGGTTTTAAGCTCACCGCATTTCTTTTCCTCAAGCAAGAGTTTTAGGTTGAAGATGGGCTTTGATGGCCGAGTTGATTATCTGAAGGACCTAATCTAGTTACCTTTTTATTTGGGACTTATTTGTAAAGAGCGATACTTAGATATTTCATTTTTTCATTTAGACATATTGATTTGTATTTCTTTGTAAGTCATCCGTTTATATGACTTGGTAATTTATTTTTATAAGGCTTCCGCTGTAAAATTTTTATTTGTATGTTTTGATATGACACCGAATGTGACACTTCTACCCGCCGTCAGTGTTACAATTATGGTATCGAGCCGTGTTTAGTCTTGTTGACTTTAGATTGACCGTGAGAACCGGTAGACATTAGGCTCGCCCTGCTTTTGATCTCTTCTTTCATTCCTTTTGATTGTCGTTCAGATTTGACTTCGATATTCTTTTGTCTTCGCTGATTTGACCTTCTTCTGTTCGCATTTGAAATTTGTTTATTTTGTCTTCACACATCCGTTTGTCGATAGTTAGATGGAGACTACTCGTGGGATCGAAGATGATGGTGCCGACCCTCGCTGCCGCACGTTCCCCGAAGTTGGAGAGGTTCGTGAAGCCAGGTTTCCACTGCACTCTCATGCCGCCGAGACATCGTGATGCTGCCGAGTGGAGCCGACGATCAACCGAAGGCGCAAAAACGGAGACAAGATTCAACTGGTTGCTGAGAAGGTTCATATACTTCATATGATTGGGCGCGACTTGTGTTACTCCGATTTGTCTGTCACGTGTTCTGGGATGGTTTGATATTTTTGCTATATGATTTGATCAATATTGCTTTTCTTTGATTTATTCAGAACTCGGTTCGAATCGTGAAGTTTTATCATTTGGCATTTTGGTAATATCTCACTATATTTGGATCGGCCGATTAATGAGTCATGAGGACCGTTGAAGCTAATTGGTGGCCTTCTTCGCGGGTGATATGGTAAGTTGTTTGGGTGTGTTTATGCCGTATGAATGATCCGCCTGCTTTGGTATGTTGCTTGCTATCCGTATGATATCTTGGTTGTGATTTGGTTATGTGGTCTGTCATGACCCGAGGCGAATATGATGACAATAAGAACTTGTTATGTGATGCAAGTATTATGACGCCTGATCAACGTGATAATACCAAGATCATATAATTTGAACTTATTGAAATCATACGACGTCTTGGGAAATGCCCGGTTGGTACTGAATGGACTAAGACTTATATCCGTTAATTGTCTATCCTCATGTTCGTTTGAAATTCTGTACCTCCTTGTGAGATTCTCACCGACACTTGTTACGTATAAGTTTTGTACGCAATGGAACCGAAATTGTTTGACTGCATAACCTATGGATCATACGCTGCCATGAACTTGTATCGCCTCCTCAAGTAGACTTACGACTTCAATTTTCGAGACTAAAAATTTTCTTGTGAGGAAGAGTTATAAAACCCTAATTTTGGATTATTTACATTTTAAACCCTAAACCATGATAATTATTATTATTAGACTTAATTTTATTTAATTAGCAATTGTAACCTAAACTTATTAAAATACGAAGAGTTACTTTTGGAAAGTTACTAAATATGGAAACCTGCCTAAAATAGAAAGTTACTAAAATAGAAAAACTGCCAAAAATTGAAAGCCGTCTATAATGAGTAATTCGATCTTAATAAGCGTATCTAATTCATATAGGTTCCGGGCGGCGAGATTGATTCATCGTGTGACCTTACTTTCCTATTTTGCTTGCTTCGATGAGGTACAGATATTCTATCCTTTTTCAGTAGGGATTTCCCTGACTTTCTGATCCTTTGAATTTGTTCGCTTATGATATTTCTTTGCTATTGACTCTTTGATATTGACCCATTGATATTGAACCGTGGATATCGATCCTTTGCTATTGAACCTTTGCTATTGACCATTGCTATTGAATCTTTGCTTTATATTGAATCTCCGTTATTGAACCACTATTACCTAACTCAAGTATTGAACCCTTTGCTACTCTAACCGCTATTGACCCGTGTTATGAATATGTGCTATTGAACCTTGATATTGAAATATTGATAATCGACCTGGTATTGAACTATTGTTATAAACCTCTGATTGTGAACTATTGATATTGCACATTTCTATGAAGACATATACATTGCTACACTTTGAACTTTTGTCCGACTGTCCGTTTGATACCCAGCCATTACCTGGCATGGGGTTCCATTTCCGTCATTGATGCACCAATGGCATGACTCTAGTGTGGTTGAGTGATGTTCCACATCGGCCCCTATATTGTATTGATTTGCGCGCTTCATATGTATTTATGGCCACTTATTGTTCTAAGAGGCGTATGGATGCATCCTAGATTTGTATTGTATTGGATTGATATTGATATTGTATTGTGATGTGGGCGCTGTGCAATACACCCCCTCACAAGTCGAGAGCTAGCTACTCCATTGGTTACTGAGGTCTCCCCTCATATTGTATTGGTATTCCGAGGTCACTCCTCCTCAATACAATGGCTACTATTGGATATCAGTCGCTACCACTATTGATTGTATTGTATTGTATTGTTGGCTCGAGATGGATTTCTGACAAACCTTACACTATTGATATACTCATATTGTACCTTTTGTTTTTCCCCAACGCATCATATTCTGTATTGATTATCTTTTACCCAGTACCCTTATGTGACTCACTCTACTACTGAGATATATATTCCATTGCATTGATCTGTCATACTCTCTTTTTCCGTTGTTTCAGACTATCGATCCATTCATGTACCTCTTATTATATGATTATTGAATTTAATTATGCTTTTACATGTTTTTACGTGACTATCGCTTTCCTGCTACTATATGATCAATATGTGATTGTCTGATTCACCTATTTTCATGCTAATAACTGACCAACCGCTATCATAATTGTTATACTCTTGATTTGTCCGGTGACCATGCTTGTTTGGAAGCAGTTAAGTTATCTGTTTATCATGTCTATCTTCGCTTAGTTATGTTCATGGACTATGATTATCCGTTAGTATTCTTGTCACGATTGTTGACCGCTATGTTACATTTCTCGCTTATACTTTTGTTTGATTGGTAAATGGTTCATCGATGGTCCTGGGCTTGTTAACTTGTTTAGTTGTTGCACTAGGACCTGTTTAGATAATTCATTCAGCTATAATGATTGTTCTCAGATTCCTACTTGACATGTGGCTACTGTATTTCGCTTCTAATGTTAGCTGCTTCCGTTATGATATGGTTATGTTATTAATCAGAAATTATTTGACTTGTGTGATTGCCATGCACACTTTCTCGTTAATCGCTTCCACTAGTATTTGGACTTCCGTTTGGCTTATTTGTACTCTGACTTCCTGATTTAATGTATGCCTGGTTATTTAGATGTGCTTGTGTATATGTCATCAATGTGTTATGTGCTTTGTCCTCTTTTGTTATCTGTTACACCGGATATCTGTAATTGTGTCTCTGTAGGATCCTCGTTGACTCATTGATTCCTTCAAGTTAAACCTTGTTATTGTTCCTTGATTCGTTTCAGATCTCCATTCTGTTTAGCTTTCATTTTGTTATATCCGCTCATGGGCTTTTTAAGCTCAAATTCGCGATTTCTTTTTCTCAAGCGGCAGGGTTTTTAGGTGAAGATGGGCTTTGCTTTTTTGGCCGGAGTTGGATTATCTGAGTGGACCGACCCTAGTTACCTTTTTATCTTGGGACTTATTTTGAAGAGCGATTGTTTCGATATTTCATTTTTCATTTTAGACATATTGGATTTTGTATTTTCTTTGTAAGTTATCCGTTTATATGACTTGGTAATTTATTTTTATAAGGCTTCCGCGTGTAAAATTTTATTTGTATGTTATGATACTTATTACTGCCAGTAAGTTGGAACAACCACCCTTTTTAATACAAGGTCAAGGTTTATTGAAAAACAAACCCCCGTTGTTTTTCAAACCAAACAAGTCGATAAAAAGGTCAAATAATGTTTTTCCTAAAAGTAACCATAATCAAATGGGTCACAAAATGGTTTTCCATTCCAAAACTACGTACCTTGGAATACCTTTATGCCATTTTCATACATGCATCATATGAATGAATTGTATAACACCAATGGACCCATGAATAAATGGGGACCAAACTTTTGAGTTGTTTGTTGCTTGTGCCAAAGGTAGACTTGGATCTGGACGGATGGATCAAGGATAGCGGGTGCACAAGGCATATGCCCGGTAATAAAGCGTTGTTCTCCACATACAAATCCTTTAATGGAGGAAATGTGGTGTTCGACAATAGTAAAAGCGAAATTATCGAAAAAGGTACAATCTCTCACAATTCCCTAACCATTAATGACGTATGTCACGTAGAAAACCTAAATTTTAATCTACTAAGTATAGGTCGAATATGTGATAAAAAAGTGCAACGTTCTCTATAGCGAAACCGGTAGTAAAATCTTGAAAAATGGTATTAATATAGGAAGAGGTATTAGAAAACATGACGTCTACGTTATTAAAATTGGAAACGAACCAAAAGATAAACTTTGTCTCACCTCTATGGATGATACTTCGACCTTATGGCATCGAAGATTGGGTCACGCCAATATGATACTTCTTCAATCGCTATCATCCAAAGAGAGTGTAAGAAACCTACCTAAATTAAAATACAAACATCATTTTTGTGATGCTTGTAATGTCGGAAAACAAGTCCAGGCTAGTCATAAAGCTAAGAATATGGTTTCTACATCAAAATGTCTAGAACTTTTACACATGGATTTATTTGGTCCGTCGGCTATCCAAAGTTACGGAGGAAAATTTTATACCTTTGTTATAGTATACGATTACTCTATGTGTACATGGACTAGATTTTTGAAAAATAAAACTGAGACTTTTGATCACTTCGAAATCTTAAGTAGAAAAAACCAAAGACAACTAGGAAGTCCTATTGTGTCGATCCGAACGGATCATGGTCGGGAATTTGTTAATGAAGTACAATTCGGAGCCTTTTGTGATGCTAATGGTATTACTCACAATTTCTACCCTCGTACTCCACAATCAAATGGGGTAGTTGAACGGAAAATCGAACATTACAAGAAATGAGTCGCACCATGATTAATGAGCAATCTATTCCTCAAAAATTTTGGTGCAATGTCGTCGACACATCCACCTATATTCAAAATCGAGTCTTAATTAGACATTTCTTGGGAAAAACTCTATACGAGTTGTTACGAGGCAAAAAGCCTTCGTTAGAACACTTTCGAGTCTTTGGTAGTAGATGTTTTATACTTAAAACAAAAGACTACCTAACCAAATTCGACCCAAAATCAACAGAAGGTATTTTCTTGGGATATTCTCCTGATAGTAAAGCATACGTAATACTAAATAAAGAAACCATGAAATTTGAAGAGTCTTTAAATGTCAAATTCGACGAGATTCCACTCTAAAACTTCCTTACCTCTTGTCGACGACGAGTTAATCGAAAGTGAAGTCTTAGAAATAAAAGAAAAAGAAAGCAAGGAAGATCGACTACTAAACAATGAAATTATCAATGTTAAAAATTCTAAAGATCATCATGTAGAAAAGGTCATAGGAAAACTAAATGAAAGAACTCTAAGGTCTCGAGTTCAAAACCAAAGTAGTCTCTTTTGTTTCGTGTCAACTAACACTCAAGAAGTTATAAAAGATGAAAGTTGGGTTATGGCTATGCAAGAGGAATTAAATCAATTTGTTTCTAATAACGTTTGGATACTTGTCCCTCCACCTAAAAACCAAACAATAATTGGAACAAAATGGGTGTATAAAAACAAATTAGATGTAAACAGTGTCGTGTCTAGAAATAAAGCTAGACTTGTTTCTCAAGGATACAACCAACAAGAAGGTATAGACTTTGATGAGACCTATGCTCCCATAGCTAGATTAGAGTCTATAATAATCCTTCTTGCGTATGCTTGTGCCCATGATCTTAAACTCTTTCAAATGGACGTCGAAGGTTCTTTTCTTAATGGCTTTATAAATGAAGAAGTTTATGTATCTCAACCTCCGGATTTTGTCGATTTTGAAAAACCTAATCATGTATACAAATTAAAGAAAGCCCTCTATGGTCTTAAACAAGCTCCAAAGGTTTGGTATGATAGAATTAAAGCATTTTTAATTAAAACAATTATACCATGGGGTTAGTTGACAACACACTTTTTATAAAGAAAAAGGAGTCACAAATAATAATTGTTCAAATATAAGTGGACGATATTATATTCGGATCTACTTGTCAAGAAATGTGTGATGATTTCTCAAACATCATGCATGACGAGTTTGAGAATGAGTATGATGGGAGAATTAAGTTTCTTTCTAGGTCTACAAATCAAACAATTAGAAGATGATATCTTCTTCAACCAATCCAAATACATTAAAGAAATGTTAAAGATATTCGGATTAGAATATTCAAAACCAATTAGAACACCAATGTCCTATGATACCAAACTCACCAAAGATGAAGACGGTGAATCCATTGATAACACCAAATATCATGGCATGATTGGTAGTCTTCTCTACCTCACGGCTAACTGGCCGGATATCATGTTTAGCGTATGTCTTTGTGCTAGGTTCCAAGAAGACCCTAAAACTTTACACCTAGAAGTCGTCAAAAGAATCTTTAGATATATTAAGGGTACAACTCAATTAGGATTATAGTATCCTAAAGGGACGGGGGTAGAAACTATTGTATATGCTGATTCTGACCATGCAGGTGATTACGTTGATCGTAAAAGTACAAGTGGTGTTTGCACCTTTATGGGGTGTTGCTTAACATCTTGGTTTCAAAGAAGCAAACGACATTAGCCATCTCGACAACCGAAGCCGAATATGTCTCTGCTGGCAAAGCATGCCAACAATCACTATAGATGAAACAAGCGTTAGTTGACTACGACATCCATCCAAGTGACATTGCTATTCTCTGCGACAACAAGGGCGCTGGAGATCTTAGCAAAAATAGGGTGGTGCATTCTCGTACCAAACACATAGAGATTCGTCGTCACTTCTTAAGAGATAATGTTCAAAAAGGGAACACGTCTATTGAGAAAGTGTCATCCGAAGACAACATAGCCGACATCCTCACCAAACCATTGAAGCACGAGCAATTCAACTTACTCCGTCTAGGTCTTGGTCTTGTGGAACAATCGCCTTGAATCTTTTCATTCTCTACAAAGTACGTAAACTTGTGTTTTTCTTCTTCTCCTGAGTCTAGGAATTCTATTTCGCACGATTCACAAACAATATGGGGATTTATTTCTTATAATACTAAAAAGTATTTTTCTTCAAGAAATTCTTCAAAATATTTTTTTTCAAATATTTCTCCCCGTATCATTTTGTCTTAAAAGAACTCTCACATCTAGGATAAACATTTTTTTTCTTTTCATCGTTAATACAAAGTAAAAACTTTTTCATTGCATGTCATGTGTCTATTGAATGCTAAAGGGAATACATAATCAATATGTATTGCCGGGTACATTCAACCGAAGAAACAATGAATTAAGGAGTCTTTGGGTTATCTCACGTATACATATACATACGTATTTTTCACTTATGTGTTTCTCTTTTCTTTTAAAGAGTCGAGATAACCGCAACTCCACATGGTTTTCATGTAGGCACACACTAGGCACTATCGGTTCTACACGATTTTTTATGCCTAATAACACCAGATACCCGAATCCCAGCATTAACGCAGGACGAATCCCTTTTGGGATGGATCCGTGGGAACCGGTGAACAGAAGGTTGTTTTAAACCCTCTTTTTAATATTTTTGCTTGAAATTTCAAATTTAAACATTTTATTTTATCACATACTGAGTATTTAACTTAATGCTTGTGCTCTCATGATCACTTGCTTTAAATTCATATCTAATCATTAGATTATGGCTCATTTTTGTGGTTTTAGCATTCATTGCAATGCATCATTTCTCCTATAAATAAGGTTCTAAAATTCCTGCATCTCCATCACCTTCAACCTCACAAACACATCTCATCATAACTTCCAAAATATCTCAAAACAATGATGACCTTCCTAGTGAAAACAACCCTTTCCAAAATATCCTCAACTTTATCCTACCACCTTCCGTAATACCACCACCACCTAAAGCTAGAAAAACTTCTCGGATTAGTGTCCGACCATGTTGCTTTGTGAAACCTTTGTCAAACAACTAATCACCAACTACTCTCTCCCCACCAACCGACTACAATGTAGCTCCACCACCATATCCTCAAAACTCACCACCACATTCTCAAACCGAGTCTCAAATTGAGTCACAAACCACTCTAGCGGAACTACTTAGGACTCCAACAACCTCTCCACTACCTTTTTCTAGTCCACTACCCGCTCCAACTCAACCATCAAAGTCCATACCACCTCTAGTCTCAAATGTGAATCCAAAAAAGCTAGTTTTTCTCCACACCTCTTACATCTCTAAATACCCTTTTCAATGAACTTGAAAATCTACCACTTCAACCACCCATCACATTACAAGAACACCTAGGTTCTCTACCACCACCAATCACCGAGATCATGGACATAGATCCATATTTAACAACTTTCCCACCACCTAATCCGCAATCCAATAAACAAACTTGGTCGGATGGCATTCAACCACCTCTCCCTCACCATATCTTTTACGAACATTACCAATGTACTCGGGATCTCGCACTAGAAATTAGGGAAGAAATGCAATTTATTCTTAACCACATTTTTGATCGCATTGACATTATCGCTCACCAAAACTTTCATCATTAAACCCTATGCAAGCATGGAAAGACCGATAATAATGTTTTTCTTCTATTTTATTTTTCTTTTTGGGTCTTTATAGAGAACAAACCCTTGTTCTTATTTTTACACTTGTATGTGACATATATACTACTACATGTTGATGGTTTTATTACAAGGAATTGTTTACGTACCTTGGTATTATTTCTTTTCTCTCGTCTTCTACATGGTTCTATTATATGTTATCACTAACACTTTTTTTTAGGTATCTTTTTACATCTCACTTGACGCCCTATTCTAGGGGGAGATACCGTCAAGGGGGAGTTATAGCTTTGTGGAACATTTTTTTTCCACCATTTTTTTTCTTTCTCGACTCTCTTTTTGTTTCGACAAAAATGAGGAGAAGAGAGTAAAACTTACATACATTTTCAAAACCTACATCTAATCTTAAGTTTTACTCACTATAACTTTATGTTTTGTCATCAACAAAAAGGGGGAGATTGTTAATACAAATAAACCATGAAAATGTTTGTTTATATTTAGCGATCTCGTTAAGTTTTGTTGATAACAAATATAAAGTTATCATAAGTATAATTCTAAGAATATATGTTGTTTTTCAAAATATTAACATTTGGTTATTTACATATATGTTGTAATAAAAATGTGTTGTATTAAAACATGTAACAGATTGGGTAATAACCATGACCCATGACCCATACCCATGGAGCTTAAATCCATAACCCATGACCTATTGCATGACATCATGCATGAAATCATGTTGGGTATTATTCATGATCCATGACCCAAAGTCCATGACCCATGACCCATTGACTAGGTACAATGTATCTTGTTGGGTATCTATGATCCAAAGTCCATGACCCATGGTCCATAAACCATAACCCATAACCCGGTTTGGTATCCAAAATCCGGACTTGACTGACCCAGAGGCCGGATCCCTCAGTTTACACTGGATGGATCCTCGGGTGGGGATTACGGAATCCACAAATTTGACTAAGTATTGAATGTTTATAAATAGTGAGCCATTTCTCCATTATTTCTCACCCTTCTTCTTACAACTCTCTCATATATTATCTCACTCTTCTAACCACATATCACTTGATCATTCTTGTAGTTCTTCTCTCTTTTGTTGTGATTCTCTTTTAGGTCCTTTACGAAGGCGAGATCACGTTACTCATACAAGTCATCCAAGCAAAGGGTCCTTGAATTGATTTGTCCATCCAAAATATTTCAGTAGCTTATCTTGTATTCCTTATTTCACATATTTGTTGTGCAATAGTTGTGTAAAGGGTTGGTTCTACCTCGTGGAAGAACTCGGTATTTAGCTTTGTACCGGAAAAAGTGTAGGCGACGTTGTGAGGCTTCTCCGCCGATTTGAAGGAGGTTGTTGACATAGTGCTTGAACTCTCGAGTGGGGTACTCGGAGAGTGGAGTAGGGCAACGAAGGTGTCCTTGTAGCCGAACCACTATAAATCACTTGTGTCACTACTTTCTATCTCTTACTTTACTTGCATTCTTTACTTACTTTATTTATTGTTTGGTACTATCTATTCATCCACAGGATTTCACATAAGATTGAATCTAAACTTTTGAAATCGGCAAAACTATTCAACCCCCCCTTCTAGTTTTTCACAATTTTTTCTTCGCATGATTTATTTTTGTAACCAAAATCTGAAGATCTCTCAGAGAACAAATTGAGTTTTATTAAAAATATATAAATAGTTGTAATTGTATAAAGTGATATCTCTGCAAAGTCTACAAACGAAGTCAATATTTTTTATTTACTTTACCAAATCTACGAACACGATACGACATTATTTGAGATAAGGGCAGATTGACATTTTAAAGAAATCATAAACTAAGCGTATATCACAAATGTGAGTAAAGTTTGAGTCACATAAATGCATATTTCCCTCGATCACAAGCATCGATCAATAACGCGAGCCATAATTCACAAAATATAACTAGGGGTATCAGTCGGGTTTGTCGGATCGGGCCAATTCGAGTTGAGGCTAAAAAAACATACTCGGACTCGAGTTAGTCAAACATTTTCAACCTGATATCCGACTCTATTTAGTATTTAGATTACTCGGTTGTCCGAATAACCCAACCCAAATAAATTAAATTGGGATCATATCCGAGTCGGATGGGGGTTCTTGACACCCCTAATAACAAATTATCGTAGGCAAGTATTTATCACTGTAAGTTTGTGACATTACTAAATTTAGATTACCCTTTGACATTTTTTACACCTCACTGGTCACTAATTTATAATACAAATTTATATTACATTTTCTCTCTCTTACTTTTTTCTTAAACCCACACCAAATCAAAATCCAAATCATAATCTTAAACCCGCCTACAAACCAAACGGGCCCTAAGAGTTGTATGGTCTGTTTGGGTTAGGATGATGCACCAAATAATTTGTATCCTAGCTGTTAGCAATGTTTGGATTTGAGTCATAGAGATGGTTGGGCCTCTGATATTGTGGATGATATCTTGTGTAGATGGTTACTTAGGCGATTTATGTGATGATGGAAACTACATAATGGTCGTAAGTAGGTATTTACAAAATAAATGTAGTCTTCTATCAAAGGTAACAAGCTCTTTGCATTTGATGTTGTGAGGATGATGTTGTGGTGTATCCATAAGGCTGCCTTTATAATGGAAATGTAGTTAATGCAAGTGAGTTTTAACAATAATGCGGCCTGTTAATAATGCACTTCAAGTTGTTCTTCACTAGGATAGTTGTACGTATTGTTATGGGAAATGTAGTTCTTGTTAGTGAATAAGGTGAAGAATTTGTTGATAGATATGTTCAGATTGTATGTTGTTCTAGTTTGATCTTGAGGATGGCGAGTGCCCGATCGAATTGATCGGATGGGCATGTCCATGAATCTATCATTGAATCTTTGCCATTTATAAGTTTTGAGTTAATATACTCTTCATGTTTTCACAAAAAACTATATCCCATAATAACAAAATAAGCTTTTTTCACCCGTTGCAACACGCGAATAAAAAATATCTCGAAACATATCACAACTCACAAAAATATTATATCAAATTCAACACATATCTCTTTACCTACAAGCTATTGATAACCCAAGCCATGATTCACAAAATAAGATTCTTTCTATATATTACCCTACTCTGATGATTAATTTCATATATACTTAAAGTGCAAGTATTAAATGCATAATAATGTATAATCTTTACTACATAAAATGTAAAAATTGTCAAAGGTTAAAGTGAAAACTTGAAACTTGAATGTTGAAAGTCAATTGTTGAATATATCTTTAATGCATTGTTGAGACACTTTAATATATTACTTAATTTGATAATTATCAAATCACGTTTATTTACTGCATTAATTTATCTTGGTAACCTTTTAATTTTGAGGAGTTTGTAAAATTTTGAATTTGACAATTGGTGTATCGCAGAATTGATAACATTATGATCGAGAGTTGCGAAGCGCTAAGCGGCCAATAAACTTGTAAGTTATTAACGCAACACTAAAAAATTGTGTCAGATTGAACAATCATGGGTGTTTGAAATACCCATAAGAAGAAATGACTTATTTTCATTGTATTTATTTAGTTAATGAATTTGTTGATAATAAAATGAGCAAGGAAGGAACTTTAACATTTTATTGGGGCTTAATCAAGTTTATAACTAACCTTTATTTATGAAGAATAATCGATCAAAACCGCACAACCAAAGTCCAAACAATGCTTTTTGTCTATTATTTTTAGTTAGGTGTTCACGGATCGGTAATATCTACAAGAACAGAAAATCAAATCAAATCGAACAAAAAGTTAAACCGAATTGCAAATCAACCGAATTAGTCAAAACGAAATGAACCGAACTAATATTCTTAGCATCGTTAGATATGGTTTTGATAATGAAAACGAAACCGAACCAAAACCTAAATTATATAATAATATAATTCTTTCTATGTATTTATATGTAAAAAAAATCACTAAAACTCTTTCTTAATATAAATATAACAAGAAAAAAAATTGTGCTAAAAATACATATAATTAAATAAAAAAAAACTAATTAAAATTATGTAATTCGGGTTATTCGGTTTGATTTTTGGTATAGGGTTCGGTTTTCGATTAATCGATTCGCTTGAATCAAATTTGAATTCGTCTTCGGTTTGGTTTTGGTTATACCTAGAAAAAAAAATTAACCGAACTAACCGAACCAAATAAACCAAGTAACCCGATAACCGAACCGATGAACATCCCTATTTTTAGTAGATATCATTATATCTTTATCTTTACTACATAAAATGTAAAAAGGGTCAAAGAAAGTAAAACTTAAAACTTGAATGTTGAAAGTCAATTGTTGAATATATCATTAATGCATTATTGAAACACTTTAATATATCACTTAATTTGAATAAAATCATGCCTAGATGTATCAATTTTAAAACCACGGTTAATATATCATTGTTGAAGCGCTTTAGTTGAAAGTTAATTTTAATTAGTTAATGAGTTTATTGTAAAGATGGGAAGTCGGCATACAAACATAGAAAATATTGCAAGTTAATTGAGCTAATGAGTTAATGTTGTTTATTTCAAACATCTTCCCTAATGTTCGGCGGGAAAAATCAAATTGAGCATTGCCTATGCCTATATAAACAACCCCCAAGAGGTGCGATCTCACTACGAAGAAAAAATGGAAATGCAAAATAGTCATCCCATCAATCTTGGTCAAACGTTTATCAAAGTTGAATTATCGCATGTTACAACCATTTGCTATTACATTTTGATCTTTTCACATTCTATTTTGGATGATATACGAAACACTTGTCACAATATAGCATATCGTTAATTGTCTACCGTTAAGAACTACCGCCGCTGCGCTACGTATCAAAAGTGTTATTAGTTAATATTTTATAATGATGAATGTTTTATTTTAAGTTTCATTAAATATTTTTATATGTCGCTTTGATATACGTTAAAAATTTTGCTAAGTTGAATTATCACATGTTACTACCGTTTCTAATTATATTTTGATCGTTTCACGTTCTATTTCAGGCTATAATGAAACACTTACCACAATATCGCATATCGTTAATTGTCTGCCGCTAGAAACCGATGCCGCTAGGCATGGGTACTCGCCTAGTATTTACAATATGTGTATAAATATATATAAAATGTTCAACTAAAAGAGAAGATATGAAATTGCCTCACAAAATATAACAAATTATTGTAAGGCTTTATCACCATAAGATTGTGTTATTACTAAATTTAGATGACCCTTTGACATTTTTCACACCTGGTCACTAACAAATAACGGCAAAAGTTCAATATAGAACCAAAATTTACCATAGATCCAATCAACAAATAATAGCCATTCATTTTTTTATTATGATAAACTTTCACCCTTTTTTAAAAATTAAATATCTCGCAAACCGTTAATCGTTACGATAAAATTATACATCGCATGGAATTAAATTATCTTTCTATGATGCACTACTATATATTTTAACAACTTTTTTTTTTAATTTGATCAAAAAATCATATATGATTTGTGAAAATCATATATGATTCGATTTTTCCGAATCACATATGATTTTTGAGAATCATATATGATTGTAAAAATCATATATGATTCGTAAAATCGAATCATACATGATTTTTTAAAATCATATATGATTCGTAAAAATCATACATGATTTTTTCGACTAATTTTCAAAAAAATGTTTTAAAAATATGTAGTGTACATGTATGCTATAGAAAGATAATTTAACCTCGCACGATGATGTATTTTTTATATTTGAAGATTTACCGTTCAGAAGATATGTTGTTTTAAAAAAGGTGAAAATGATTTGTATTAATTTAGATAAAAAATGAAGGGTTATGATTGGTTCATTTGTTCTATGACAAATATGAGTTCTATATTGATCTCAACTCAACAAATAACAATCCCAAAATAGAGTTTGACTTTCAAAAAAATAAAAATAAAAGAAACGGTGCCAAGTAAACAAAAAGCATATAGACGTGTCATCTCCAAATTCTCTTAGTGGGTCCCATCAACAACTTACGTGGCATACGCCGCGCATCCAAACCGCGAAACCAAACACAAAACCACCGTCAACACCACCACACGCTTTACTTTTCCGACCAACCACTTATTTCTAACGTCATTACCTTAATACCATTGTTAATAAATCTTGATTAAGAAACACAATGCAAGCATCATCATTATCATGTACAAACCTCACCGTTTCATTCATACACCAGTCACTTTCTAAAAATAGTAATAACAGATTTAATACACCAACAACTTTTTATTTTTATTTTTCACAATGATGGTATTCATTTTTTCATAGCAGCATTTGTAAAAAAAATATAAAAAGGGGACGTACATTGTTATTAGATATAGAAAAATGGACCGAACCGAAATGCAGGTGAATTTTACGTCGAAAGTTGATGCTGCGGCCGAGGCTAGGCGAAGGAGGAAAATGGTGGTGAAAAAGGAGAAAGGGCTAATGCGGAAGAAACGAACGACGTTTTATCGTGGTTTTACCTTTGTTCCTCCTCCTTTGCCATCTTATGTATGGTTTTATTTTATATACGGAGTACTTTGATATATAATTGGTTTGTTTGTGTTAGATGTTATTTATGATAATGTTTATAAGTGTGGTTTATTTGTGATATGTAAAAAGGTGGTGTGTGATATTAGTTTTACCGAGCTTTTTTGGTTCAGAAAACTGTTTTGAATAAGCTGTTATCAGTTGTTTATTAAAACGGGTTACTTTACTCATGATGAATAATGTTGTTTTAATAAGCAACCTTAAACACCCTCTGAACCAAGATAACTATGTAAATTATAAGATCAATTTGACCAGGAAAGAGGACACCGATGGTTTGATTTTGTTGATTAAGTGTACTGTGTATTAGTTATGACAAGAAAGGACATTTTTGGTTAGATTTGAGGTTGACGTAAATGGGAAAGATCATAAGATCTGTATTGTATTGTTTCTAACATACAAAAACCAAATCTACATACTATAGTGTCGGATGTGTGTGTGTGTATAAGCGGATTTACTGTTTGCTAACGGTCATTATTTATACGCGCGAAAAAGGTCTGTGTGTGCATGATTAGTTTGTCTACCATGCAATATACATGACACGCTAGATGATTCTGTAAGGGGATGTTTCGATTTGTGTTTTGGATTGAATATGCTAAAAATGATGGTTGAATTAGTTTTTAGTGTTTGGATTTAGCGGAGTTTGCTTCAGATTATGCTTCTGCAAACACATACAAACATAATCTTTTACCATCACTTTATTGCGACTATCAAATCTTGATTACTCAATATCATAGTCATTTTCAGACCATACATCCAAATACCCCCATAACTTGTAACTTGTTCTTGTTAGTTAACTATTTATCCATCCTTTTCCTCCAATATCCGTGCGTTATGATCTATGTTTCTACATGCATAAATATGGCAGTTATCGTTAATTGGTGAATTGCTCAAAAAGGAAAACAAAAATTCTGTTACCGTCAATTGGCTGAATTGGTAGGACTCAAATCGGTTTTGTTCTGTCACATGTCGTCACTCATTTAAATTAGTAAATATATTGACACTTGTAGAAGCTTAATGAATAATTTGTCGTTACCCGGTCTCTTTGTTCCTACCATGAAGGCATGAACCGATAAAGGCTGTTTATCCCACGTCACGATCTTACTTTATTCAACCTAACCATATATAGCTTTCTTTTCTTATTATTAGATCACTGATCAGGAGAGGATGGTGTTTCTATTCCCCAAGAAGCTGCAGAAAAGTGACGTCAACAATGTCGGCAGAATTGTATTGCCAAAGGTTGGTTTTACTTAAATTGGTAATTAGTAAGATGAATAGATCTATAATTTTCTTTGTTATATGCATTCATTCCAGCAACCAGCAGAGACTCATCTACCCAGGCTCTTAGATGACGAAAGTATGATATTACCTGTGATTGACATGGACGGTGTGGATGTATGGTCATTAAAGTTCAGGTTGGTCTAACTTACTCCGTTACTCAGCTATGCTAAATCTTTTAAACCAAGAAACAGAATATGCAAAAATGGAATGTTACGTAGTTAACTATATTGGCTTTAGTTCTAGACTTTTATAGGCATCTTCTTAGTATGCTTTTTTGTACAGGTATTGGGCAAATAACCAGAGCCGCATGTATGTCTTTGAGGGCACAGGTTTGTCATTCTTACACCGATGCTTGGTCAATCGTTAAATGTTTATTTCGTGTAAAGCATTGATCTTTTTACAGGGGCGTTCACCAAGAAGCATAAACTGGAAACAGGTGACTATATGCTGATGTACATGGATATAATGACTCGGAACTATGTATGTATACTATGCTGAAACTTTTTAATCTTGATATGTTTTCACCTTAACTAATTGAATCAAAGAATCATGTTTTACTTTATAGGGTTAATAATGGTAAAACCACTAGAATTTCAAGTTTTTGCAGTTTAACCATTGATATCTTTGATATTATTTTGCAATTTGTTCGTGAGTACCAAACAATGTTTATGGGTTACGCCACTACAAAAAAAGGGTAAATGAACAAATCTGCAAAAAAGAAAAAATAAATAATAATAATAATAAAAAATAATAAAAAATAGCTGTTAAACAGACAAAAAGGAGGAAGTGTAGGGGTTATAACAACAATAACTTTGCTTTATAATCAGATGATTCGAGCTGTTAAAGCTTGTGAAGTTGAAGGATGTGCAAACAAGGAAGAGACTGCCATTAGTGAAAACAAGGCTGATCTCACGAGTCAGAATTGGTCAGTTTCTAGTAGCCTCGAGTTGGAGACATCTAATCTCCCTGAAGACTTTATCGACTTTTCTAGTGAGGACCCGTTGGCTATGATATCTATGAATGATGACAGTTACTTTGGTGATGTTCTGAACTCGTTTAGCTTGTGGGATGAATTCATGACTGATTACCATCCAGCAACTCAACCGAGTGCTTCCTTTGACAATCTGTCTAGTGAGGATCTATCGCAGGTGTAGGTGTGATTATGATGCATTTCACCTTGTAGCATTGTGTGTTGTCTATACTTAAAAGAATCTGCAACTGGAGATACAAAAATAAACGGCTTAAGAGTGTCATATGTTGTGTTGCATTTCCTAGAATATTGTAGAAATTTTGCTCTGGTTGTATACTTGAATGTGGATGTTCTTGGTTAAATGCTTATACATGTACTCAGTGATGTAGTGCATTCTATACATGTTTTGAATGGTTTTGATTTGTATATATACACTGGTGTTTTTGTGTAGTTTTCCAGGCAACCTTTATAGCAAAGTGTTGCTAGTATGATAACGCAGGCAACTAGCATCATATTAGTCATTCTGCGTAGCATTGATACTCTGCTCAATGATTTAGCAATCACCACCACAAGCGACTACTACTTTTAGCAGCAAGAATTGGAATGTTTGTCTCAATTGCCAACAGGCCACAGGGTTTACCCTATAGGTCTCAAGTCTCAACCTTCACTACCAATCTCCCCCTCTGGTCACTGTGTAAAACAACCAATACTTAGACCTTCTCAGTGACCCACAGGCCACAGGGTTTACCCTTTCTCAAGGTTCATTATTCCTTTTACACACCTACACCACACCATCAAACCCAAGAGACTAAGTGAACAGTGTTGCCCCGTTTCCTTTATGGGTAACCATGGTTTCCAACATTTCATCTGACTAATTCACGGGATCTTAGTCAACCACCACACGAGCATGGCCACTTTGGTTTGTTTGAACCAAACATCTTACTTCATGAACGATTGATATGTGTACTGGGTCACATTGTTTTCCAACTGTTTTCATCCCTTCACAAGTCTGAATTATATGCCTGCATATAAGAAAATCTTCTCTGCAATCTCAAGTTCAAATTAAATTACACCAGCACGCACAAGTTCTAAGACCCTTCATCATCAACATATGTTATGACTATATGTTGACTTGAAGCAAATTAAATATGAATCGAAAATCACCAACACGTTGCATTGCTTACAAAAAAACAATAGATGTAAAGTAATTAATCAAAAGATACTGCATTGACAAAGGGAAGGTCCAAAAGTAATCAATTGTCTGCCCCCATTATGTTTCAAGGGGAATATAATCCTGACTTTCAAAATAACAAAAACTTCTCAATTGAATAGGCGGTTGATAACTCAATCCTCTTCGATACCTAAAAATAGTCAGCCATAGGGTTGAAACAATACAGGTTAAACTGCACCCTTTCTAATGTACTGATAGAAAAAGAGTTAAAACTCTCCAAAACTAATGTCATGCCATGATGGAAGTAGAATGTAATCCTATATTTATTGCCTCGTTTCAAGAAAAGAAAACAGCCCAGGCACCATGCCCGATCAGAACAAACATCATTTGTCATCATTGTCGATCCTACTCCTTGGCAGCCTCAATAGCTGCAGGAGGTGCAGCACCACCTGTTGTTGGTCTGTTCATCAAAAAAATTAAAAGTTTAGCTTCAAAACCAAGGGGAATGGGTGAGAGACATGATGGTATAAGGATACTTACAGGCCAACGAACACTTTAAAAGCATCATAGATTCCCCATTGAGCTCCAGTGAGAGTTCCAATCATGACAATACGTAGGGGAAGCCCACGGGTGAACAGACCCCAAAGTCCAAGCTTCTTCACAGCCTGAGAATTAAAAAGAAAGGAAACAATATGATGAATATTGACTAACGCAGTCATGGGATGATAAACAGAACTCTTTGTCCCATCATATTACAATTCAGAAGCACTTACATCTCCAACACTAGCCCCCTTGGCATTGTTCAGGAAGGAAACAAGATTGTCAGCAGGATGAGATACAATAGCGCAGAGAACACCAGCAACGTATCCACCAGCAAAACTAACTCCAAGTTGTAGGGATTTGCTGCATTCGTTCTTAGGTGTGGGGATGGCATACTTGTACAGATTCTCCACAATGGTCTCAAACGAAGCAAACTTCATCATGGTATCTGTATCATATCAAACAGAGAGAGCAATCAGCAATCTAGATAAACTTAAATCTGTAACATAAAGTATTAGAGTTTGGCCTGTGAAGATACAAATAATGTTTGGGTTTTTAAAACAAGATTTTACAACTTTCCCACTACTGATCAGTCTCCCACAAAGTATTGTCATGATATCCTTAACCAAAAAACTTGTTAAGTTCACAATATACTAACAGTATTATTGTACTATCCCTTGCAATACATCCACAACTAGAGTCTGGTAAAACTAAATCTATATCACAGCCCATGCTTTGACCAAATTGCAAAGCCTATCCAGCCACTATCCAAAATATAATGAATCTCTTATTTGTGGAAGTGAGCAAACAAAAGCTAAGAAATATTCCTGATTCCGACAATTCAGATGGGATACGCATATATTTTCTTTTTACAGTAAATTGTCATTAGCATCTCAGATGCTTTGACTTACATGGTATCTGGCGTCCCCAAAGTGGTACCAATCCCTTGTACAGCCTGCAAAATGGCAAAACTCATGAGAAAACTCCCAGATACACTAATGCAGATGTCACTCAATAGAAATTAAAACTAATAAAAAATTGCCATACCCAAGTGCGCCTTCAGATTTGACAAACTTTGGAAGTCCATCACCCAAACCTCTGGCAAAACCAGGTTGTGTCTGGACACGGACCTTCACTGCTTCCATGGGACAAAGAGCCACATCAGCAATTAGCTCTGCAGATGCTGAACCAGCAAGGTAGATCAAAGTCTTATACTTAGCAGCATACTCTGGGCCAGCAATGTCAGAGTAGTATTTCTTGAAGAATTCATAAAAGCCAAACTTGCAGGCACCCTGTGCACTGTAACCAAGCAAGGTTGGGACCCATCCCCTAAAGAACCCCCTTACACCCTGTTCCTTCAGCAATATCCCAAAACCAGACGAGATGCTCTTGTATTTAACAGGGTCAATCTGAGTAATCAACAAAAACATGAGCTTACTAACATGGTCTCAAAAAAAATTGCAAAGATGTGATTTTAGTCATGTTACAAACACATAACAAAGGACCATGAGATGGTTATGGATGCAAGTAATATAATATGTAGCAGTATTTAATGGCCCAATAGCGACAACTTAAAACAAGACCAAGTAGAACTATGAATGCAAGGAATTTATGTTTAACGAGGATCTATATCTTAATTCATTTGTTACCCTTTAGGTAGGATTTTTGAAATATGACAAAAACTAGCAGGATTTTGTAGAAACTGAGAATTACTAAATAAAATCAGGATCGGAATATGCTTGTTTGAAGCATCATGTAAAAGAAAAATCTCCAATAAAGCGACCAAAACTCTTCATACTTGTATTGTCCATTATCCAATTTACAAACAAATAGAGTGCTACTGGATTCACTAGTACCACCAATCGACCATGCACTCTAAACATAGTTTATCAGGACCATGAATGTGTTTAGTACTTTAGTATATACTCAAGTTGAGTAGTTCACATCACATTGTCTCATGCTCACATAACGCCATGGTGTCAAAACTTTTTAATTGAATTTAAATGTATTTGAAGAATGATTATCAAAATTCATCCTTTATTTATTTTCACAATATAAACCATAAAATAGTAAGTGAAAAAAGTTGGTAAGTTGTAACTACTCAGTTTTTTACTTATCAATGAAGTACCCAGTATGTTTTCTTTTCTTTCTAAAAAGCACATTCTCACAACTATTTCATGCAGAATTGTAGATCAAAGTTATAATTGCACACTTTTCATCATTAAGTACCAAATATGTATGTCATATAGCACACTTGCACAGTATCTTCATGCACATGTGTATATCCAATTTGAGGTTGTAACTGTGCAGTTTTCACACATGTTATAGAGCACGCTTATCAACTATTTCATAAAGGCTTGGAGATCAAATTTGTGAACTACTCACAGGTTAGTTACTCCTAATATTACATATAGAGATATGAAAAATCACATGTAACGTACACTAATACGCCTTTATAGATAAAGCAACTAAAAAAAAAAGTAAACTTTCAACTAAGTTACATAAGCTCTACTTAATTAGACATTGAGCCTAACAGGATTATGGATCCCTGCTTGAAATCAAGCAATCACAAACATAGGAGAAAACAATTGAAGCAGAGGCCATATAAGAAACCTAGGCTTGAACAAGTTTGAGTTTATTTCAATGTCTAAATTTTGACCAAAATAAAGCTAGGTCCAAATCAGTACTTAGTACTTTTCTAAGAGAACTTTAACCAGAACAAGGCTAGGATCAGTGAACCTCTACAATTAGATATACACCAAAAATTTAGAAGAGGAACTTAACTTTAATAAGACAGATCGACATCTTTACTTCGTAAGTAGCAACACATTGCCAAAACTAACACATCTGAACTTCTTAAGTAGTAAATCAAAAAGTGGATATCAAGTACGAGTATCAGCTAAAAACTAACACGTGTTACCAGCCAGAGCCATTCTAAGTCAAATTTGAATGCAAATAAAGTAAGTAAATGATAATGGGACACATCAACATCTTACCGTCATGAACTAGAATGTGAATATCAGGTATTAGCTATAAAGTAACACATGTCTTCATAATAATTGGTGATATGTGTTAAGTTTTAGCGTATAGTCGATATTTAGATTTTGATTCATGATGATTAAAAAAAAAAGCAATTTGTCTTAATTTCATTTAAATGAATACTTTGCATCCGGTTATGACACAGATTTGTTCGGCTTGGGGATGTGCTAGTTCTTAGCTTAATAGTAGTTATTCGCATTTTGACACACCATTGTAAGCTATTTATCTGTCCTATTTAAATTTATTTGCATAGTTAACATCTAATTATATATTCTGATTGGAAGCCGTGTCAGCTGATACTTGATATTCACATTTATATTCATTCTATTTTCATTTTCTTCGTAGTTCGCATCCAACCGAATGCACAATGATCAAACATACTAACAAAGCACAGGTCTAGTCATAATCGCCTCTAGAATAACATCACAAATGACATAAACAAAACAATCTAATCAATCAAAACCGACTATAACTCACCGGATCCACATAAACCATCAACAACTTCTCAAACTAACATACAAAACACATCATAACATCACATAAGCAAAATAGACAGACAAAATCAGCTTAAAACACTCAATGATTACAAATCACAAAATCCACAAGCATAATTAACAAACACCAATAAACTCACCAAATCATAACAATACAGAAGCTTAATAAACAAACAAAAATAGCTGAAAATGATCATAAAATAGCATGAAATTAACCAGATCCATATAATTTATCAGTAAAACGTAAAACTGGCTTTAATAAAAGATGCAAATGTAAACTAACGTAATTTGCTAAATTAGTGGTAAAAAATACATCACATAACATCAGACGAGCATAATAAACAAACAAATACGCTCAAATTTCACCAGATCCACAGTCTAACAATAACATAACAAACTAACCACAAAACTAACATCAACAACACACGAGCATATTAAACGAACACAATTAACTTAAAATAACGTAAAATTCACCTGATCCACATAAACTATCAGTAACCTGTTAAATTAACCGAACAAAACACCTGATAACATCTCAGAATCATAATAAACAACAAATTAGCTAAAATTAACCACACATAAACATCATAACAGCTCTAAAGCATAACCAGTGTTGTAAAAATCGGCCTTGGCGGCCGCCTAGGCGGCGCCTAGGCGGTTGGCGGCGGTCCAACGCCGCGATTTTTGGCATATCGGTCTAATTTGGCGTTTTGGTCAATATCGGTCAATATCGGTCAACATCGGTCAACATCGGTCAACATCGGTCAACATCGGTCAACATCGGTCAACATCGGTCAACAAATTTGTTTGACTTATAAAAAAAATTAGGGTTACAGGTTTCATTTTTATTCTCAGCCTCCACTCCTCCACCTAACTACACCTTAAAAGAAAGATTACCAATCCAACAACTCCCCTCCGGCTGACTCTACTTCGGCTGACTCTAATCCGGCCACTCCTTATCAGGTAACTTTTCTAATTTAATTAATTTTTTTTTCTGATTTCATTAATTTAATTATTTACTAATTAATTTATATTTTTACATAACTGATTAATTGAATAATTGATAATCTGATAGGAACTTAGGAATAGAATAAATTATAAATTATCTATATCTAATTGATAATCTGATAATTGATAATCTGATATACTGATGCATAAACTGATAATTTATATGTTTACATAATTGAAAGGTGTTAACTTTTTTCTATTTTTGAATGTGTTTGCACAAAATGCACAACCACTGATATATATATTGCAACTTTCAGTTCATTGACACCTGAGGATGGCATCAGGATCTGCTAGTTTACCGTCCGTTCAGTCAACGGTTGCCGGTGCTAAAAGAAAATCAAATGATATTGGTTGGGAATATGCTGTTTTGGGATCAAACAACATGGATAAGTTAAATGCATGTTGTGTGAAAAAGTGATGAGTGGGGGGTTACAAGAATGAAACAACATATTGCACAAGTTCAAGGACAAGTAACGTCATGTCCAAGGGCTACCAAAGATGATCAGTTGAGATGCCGTGATGCTATTAACGAAGCGAAGTTGAAAAAGAAGGGTAAACAACAACACGATGAAGCCATAAGATCGGAAGTGAGACTTGATAGTAATGAAAGTGAGGATGAACTACATGGTTCTAGCATGAAGGAACCAAATTTTTTTGGCCCCATGGATAACTTTGCAAATAAAGTAAACCAGGAGTCTTTAAGGAAAGGGAAAGAAGAGGTAAAAATGTTGATCTTAGCAATGCTATTCGGAAAGAAAGAATATGGATGGCAAAGAAATACGTTGGTCAGTGGGCATATGAGGCGCGATTCCTTTCATGCCTTTGAAAGGGATAGCTTCAATTGTTGTTGGAAGTGGTTGGGTGGACCGGGCTGCTGCTCCACTAGATATGAGTGAACCACAATCCTAAAGAGCGGTTGAAAAAAACAAAACAAGGTGAAAAAATGAAGAATGGAAAGAGGATGGATGCCGATTATGACGATGCTTGGTTGATAGAAAGAGGAGAAGCATTATGAATTTATGTGTAAATTCAGGATGGGTACTTGTGTTTTTATCTTCGAAGAATGTTCAATTGAAGCGCATACTAACCAATACATATATGAGTATGTTGAAGCTTGCATTCAAAAGTTGGTGCCGAGAGCGTGTTGTTCAATTGTGACCGATAATGCCTCAAATAACATGGGAGCCGCTGCTTACAAGAAAACGAGACCACATATTTTTTGGACATCATGTGCGACGCATACCATTAACCTTATGCTTGAAGGTACTACTTATCTACTTATCTGATAAATAAATATGTTATTGTTATGTTATATCGTATCGATAAATGTTTTTGTTTTATGTTTTTCAAGGTATTGGTGCAATTCCAAGGTTTAAGAAAATCCTAGATCAAGCAAAGAAACTAACCATCTTTATTTATTCTCACCACAAAACGTTGGCTATGATGAGAAAGTTCACCAATAAAAGGGATATTGTTCGACCGGGTGTCACAAGATTTGCTTCCGCATTTCTAACTTTACAAAGTTTGAATGAAAAAAAGGAAAATTAAACACATGTTCTCTAGCAGAATGGGAAGAGTGTAGATTTTCCAATCCGATTAAAGGAAAGCCGCATTTGCAACGGTGCTAAGTATCACATTTTGGACGGGTGTGTCACTATGTTTGAAAGTGTTTAGCCTTTGGTCAAGATCCTTCGAATGGTTGATGCGGATTGGAAGCCTTCAATGGGTTTGTTTATGGGGAGTTGATAAGCGGTGGAAGAAATCAAAGAGGCTTTGGGTGGTAACAAAAAAGCTTACGAGGGTATCTTAAAAATCATAGAGACGAAGAAGAAGGGTAGACTAGATTTTGTTTTGCATTTGATGGCTTATCTCTTAAATCCTTATTATTTCTATAAGGATACTCAAATCAACATGATCACAATGTATACGTCGCGGTTCTTGAGTTTTTGAAACAATTTTTTAGGAGATTTAGAGATGCAAATGGAAGTGGTAAATGTTGAGTTGCCAGTACAAGAAAAAATGGATAGATTTGGTAAAGAGCTTGCAATTTCGTCATGTCAAGTGAATAATGATAAATATGATCCTGGTAATGCAACATTACTCAAGTTATTTCTTTCTTTTATGGTTTATGAAATTTCATTGTTATTTATTTCTTTTAGTTTATGAACTTCAAAATTGTAGCACATTGGTGGGGATCTTTTGGTGGTGCAACTCCTAATTTGAAAAAGATTGCAATGAGGATTCTTTCGTTAACTAGTAGTTCATCGGGGTGTGAAGGAATTGGAGCCGTTTGAAGGGTTAGTAGACTTCTACTTAAATTTTAATTATATATCATTATATTGTATATTTTATAACACTTTGTTGCTTTTAACTTTGTAGATACATACAAAGAAAGAAATAATTGGATGCAAGTAAATTGAACAATCTTGTTTGTTCAATTCAACGGATCGGATGAAAAAGAAAAGGAGAAAAGAAAGGAATGTTGAAATGCTATTATCAAACGATAGTAACATGGCTCAAGAATGGGTTGTTGATTGTGATGGAGATGGAAGTGGAAGTGGAATAAAAGCTTTGAGTTCAACCCGATTGAAGCACATTGGGAAGCGGTCGGTGAAGCTATAAGGCAGATAATTTCTACAACCGACAAAGTTCTAGAACACCAACAAAAACAACTCCAAGAGAACTTTTTGACGATGATTTCAAGTCCGGAAGTAAAGAGGAAGTATATGAAGAAGGTGACTACGAGTCGGATGGAGTTAACATCATAGAAGATTGCTGAGATGAAGCATGTTAAACTCTTTATGGTGTTTGTCCAGATTGTGTCATTTTTGATGTGTCTGTTTGAGTGTTTGACTGTTTGTCGAGATTCTGCTATAGTTTTCACTTTTAATATGAACTCAGTATTTTTCAGATTCTGTTTTGGTGTTTGTCCAGATTCTGTTATGGTGTTTGTCCAGGTTTGTATGGTGTTTGTCCAAGTTCTGCAATACCAGGTTCTGCGATTATATGGACTGCAGAATTGGAGCTGCTGAATTGGAGTACCAGACTACCAGGTTATGCAAATATCTGTTATAAATATAATTTATGTGTTATAATTTAGGTTGCCTTACATAGTTTCCTTTATAATTTATGCTCCCCGCCGAGAAACCGATATATCGCTGCGAGACGATATATAAACGAAGGTTCGACATACAATTACCGCTTCGGCGATTTTACAACCTTGAGCATAACAAACAAACTAAAATGAACCAGATCCACTTAACCTATCAATAACTTATCAAATTATCCACAAAAACACATCATTACAACAAATCATACTAAACTATCAAAATTCGCTTCAAATAGCACAAAATGAACCAGATCCACATAAACTATCAATAATATAACTAATTAACAGCATAAAACACATCATAACATCACAAAGACACAATAAACCAACAAAATTAGCTTAAAATAACAAAAAAATTCACAAGATCCACATAAACTATCAATAATGTATCAAGTTAACCGTGCAAAACACCTCATAACAACACAAAACCATAGCAAACTAACAAAATTAGCTTTAAATACATAAGCTAAAAAAAAAGCTTAAAACAGCATGAAATGATCCAGATCCACTTAATCTATCAATAACTTGTTGAATTGACCATATATAAACATCATAACCATAATAAATACAAAATTAGGTGAAAATATGTGTATACCTGCATGTTACATTTAACAAGATCAAGAGGAGTAACAGTCATATGCGTCAATCCACAGCTCAAAATACCTCCAACAGTACACGCTGCGTAAAACTGAGGCGAATACATCTCAATCTTACCTAACGGCTCACTCGGTGACTGAATCACTAAACTCTTATTATCATTTCTCATCTCTTTCACTGATGACGATGACGTCATCATTGACTTATTATTATTCTCATAGTTTGTTAAGAAACTGTTAGAAGGTGAAGAAAATGAAGATGTATAGAGGTAGTTAGGGATTAGTGATTGACGAGAGGTGGCCATCGGAGATATTTTGAGCTGAGTGAGTTGACTCGGTGTATCTCCGATTTACGCTCTCTCTGGATCTCGATGAAATGAAAGGGGGGTGAGTTAGTGGTGACTGGGTTTTATATAGTGGTGACGAATGTGAAATGGTTTAGTTTTAACCCTAGATGTTGACCAATGGGGTGGGGTGTTGTGAAACGGTGTCGTTTTGGGGGTGCGGGATTTGTTGCTAGTTGATCGGGGAAAGCTGGGTCTTGGGGTGTGAGCAAACCGGTTTAATTTTAGACCGGGTGCGGATTTGATAATTTGAAGTTATGAGCTTGTATTCGAACCGGGAGGTGATTTGTACGCACCGCAAAATGATTGAGACACTTTAAATTATGGTATTTGAACATTTATACCTTTATTGTAACTTTTATATTTTCACTCATGTGACGGTATAAATGTCCAAATATCATAATTTAAAGTGTCTCAATTATTTTTGTGGAGTGTGCAAATCATCTCCCATTAGAACCGGTGAGCTCGAGTTTGATTTGAGTTTGTTTGAGTTGAGGTATATCGACTTTTGATATCGATTTTAGAAAATACACTCGAAAGAGTTTGAGTTGATTGTTATAGATGAGAGTTTGGGAGATGATTCGTAACTTAGTCGTTGTGAATTTAATGCTCGCGAAAGACATGTTTTTGAATATTAAAAAAAAAAAAAACGTAATCTGCCGACATATGTCTAGTAGGCCCTGGTAGGACTGAGCAAAATCAATCGAAAACCGAATCGGACAGACAAATCAAGTCGAACCGAAGCAAACCAAACCGACCTTATTCGGTTCTGTTTTGGTTTTATATAATTATTTCAATTTTACTCGGTTTGGTTCGGTTCGATTCGGGGAAAATCCACCTATTCGGTTCGAAACTATCTAAACCGAGCCAAACCGACCTTATTCAGTTCGGTTTCGGCTTCAAGTTTACCGGTTAGTTTTGGATTCCGCGTTTTTCTTTAATCGGTTTTTGGTTCAGGTCGAGCTTGGTCGGTTCAGTTTGGGTTTGACATGTTGCTCAACCTAGGCCCTGGTATAAAAAAACATTCTCAATAAAAGAACTCCAAATAAACTTTCTATTGATGCATGGTGATTGTTGGGATATGAAAGTATTGAAGATATCAAAGTCGCGAAGATATCAAAATCTTAAGCTGCAGAAATCTTGGAAAAAGTCAAAGAGTCAACGTACTTTAAAGATAAAGTCAAAAATCGCCAATGAAGTCAAAAATCTTTGCAGAACAAAAAAACATTATATTTGTTTATAGAAAGTATGGTAACTCTAGAAATATTCGTATTAGATTACTTGTCATACAAGGTTATCAATTATGCAAACTAGGATATCCTTGAGCCTATAAAAGGACTCCTAGATTGGCATTAGACATATGACTTATAACTTACGATTTGAAATTAGAGTTTTAGAAAGTTGATTATCTTAGAGTTGTATTAGTTATATCCATAATAAGCGGATTTAGAGTTTATAATAAAAGGTTATTCTTCTTAGCTTTGTTAAGTAAATTCCGCGTACTTAATAAAGATTACTCAGTGTTTCTTTTTTAATAACTTAGGATTTATTCGAGGTTATTAAACCTTAACAAGCTAGTTAAGTTAGTTTGATTAAAGTATATCGATCCAACAAGTGGTATTAGAGCTTGTGTGGAAACTCTGACTAGGAAGAAACCTACTACAACATATTCAAGATGTCGATTTGGTGCATCAACTCCTATCACAGAGGTATGTTCTAAGTGTCATGATTTTTATCATAAATTACTTAGCAGTTATGTGATTGAGAGAGATAATTGTGTTAAGGCTAAATTTGAGGTAGCGGTTATCAAATAACCTTAGAATCTATGGAAGCCAATTTTAGCACATGAAACTAATGATAAGAGAATTTGAAAATATGCACAACAGTTACCAGGTTAAAGCTTAGTGAATGGAAATTAAAACTGTAAAATTCTTTGAAATTGAGAAATTAACAAAGAAAGAGATGATTTGTTAGCTAAGTTTGCCTTGGGGTGGCTGGTTTGTGCATGTTTCTTATGTTCAAAAACAGCAAAAAGCTTATCTTAAAACTGGATTAGGTTTTGGTATGGATTTTAGTAAGATAGAAGAAAACCAATCTAGTAATCGGGATGAAGGTGAGTATGAGGATATAACCACTAGTGATGAAGAACTCATTAATTATATAGATACATCTAGTAATGATGGTTCATTAAGTGACTCACCTCCTGCATATAAGAGAGCTAATGATTATCATCTTTTTCCACATCCTACGGCATTCATCAACCTTAGGCCGATGTTTCTCGTTTGGAATAGACATCTAGAGTTTAGGAAAAAGCTAGTTGCTAAATCTAGGTGCGAGACACCCAAAGCTGTTTGAAAACGATGTTCAAAATCAGCGGTACCTTTAAATCAAAATCTTGCTCACTTAAGCGATACCTTCTTCAAATCTTTTCAAAAAACGTCTGCTGCTAAACCTTTTTGGGATAATTTTGGTAAAAACAAGTTTAATCACTCACCAAGAAGGCAAAAATAATTTTGGGCATAGACATAGAAGAAATCACTTTGGTCATATGGGTCAAAAACTGTGGTTTGTGTGTTATAGTCCTACTCACTTAATCAAAGATTGTGACAAACACTCCGAATATCTAAGCAAGTTTCCAAGGAATAAGTCTACAAATCAGAAACCTAGAGAGCACAAACCAGTGTGGACTAATTCAAATAGGGTTAATCATAGAAACTTCACGGACCATAGATACCACACGGAAGATCTTGATGTCTGCTTGTGCTTTCAAATCTTGCTCGAATAAGGTAACGATATCTTTGCTTGGAATAGGTATTCTAGGAGATCTCACTATCAACCTAGAATGTATCACAATTCATATAAGGGATCTAGATCACGGACCCTTTAAAAGCGGAATGGGTAAAAGGGGAAGTCTGGTAAGGGACACAATACGTTCAACAAAAAGTGAATCGGATGTTTGTATGACACAAGAAAATGCTAATCAACTTGGTGAAAGAAATTTATGTTGAAAAACGAGAAAAGTTTTGAAAATCCACATGCTAAAACTTAAAAGATAATTTTGGATCATCACTGAAAGATAGTGGAATTACATTCAAAGAATTTGAGTTGTAACTCAAAGGGAACACAAATTGATAATGGCTGGTTCCTAAAGTTCTATCTTTTCTTTATGTGCGAGGGCAACCCGAGAAGAGGAGCTTAAAGATCATCTTATTATGGATAGTGGTTGCTCTGGAAGTATGACAGAGGAGACAAAATCTGCAATGCGATTTTAGGAAGATTAGTGGAGGAAAAGTTGCATTTGGGAATGATCCCAATGGAGGAAGGATTCTTGGGAAAGAACAATTAAAGCTGGAAGAATTGATTTTGAAAATGTCAGATATGTGAAGGAGCTTAAGTTCAACTTGTTGTCAGTCTCTTAAATTTGCGATAAAAAGCATCCTGTTATTCACTTTGACACGAATGTCTCATTCTTTTTCTCGACTTTAAACACATTGATGAAGACTTGGTAGTACTTAAAGTACCAAGGACAAATGATGTGTATAGTTTAGACATGAAGAGTCTACATTCATATGGTACTACATGTGTTTGGTGGCTAAAGACATCTGCATCAATGGCACAAAAATGGCAAGAAGATTGGGCCATGTTAATTTCAAGAATATCAACAAACTGGTCAAAGGCAATTTAGTTAGAGGTCTACCTTCAAAGACTTACAAGAATGATCAATCATGTTTTCAAGAGCAATAATATGTAGTTAAGGTTCACACGGATGACAATGTAGCTGATTTACTCACAAAAGGTTTTGATGTGTCACGATTCAATCACTTGGTCGTGAGCATTGGAATGATTAACTACTAAGCTATGTTTAAGGGGAGGACTATAAGGTGTTAGTATAGTCCTGTGTATTGCTTGAGGGGAGGATGCTTATCAACAAACTGGTCAAAGGCAATTTAGTTAGAGGTCTACCTTCAAAGACTTACAAGAATGATCAATCATGTTTTCAAGAGCAATAATATGTAGTTAAGGTTCACACGGATGACAATGTAGCTGATTTACTCACAAAAGGTTTTGATGTGTCACGATTCAATCACTTGGTCGTGAGCATTGGAATGATTAACTACTAAGCTTCGTTTAAGGGGAGGACTATAAGGTGTTAGTATAGTCCTATGTATTGCTTGAGGGGAGGATGCTTGTTGATACTTAGTTTATATGAAGAAATTTTGGAAAGTGTCTGCTTGGAGAATGCTTGAAAGTCTTGCTTGTGTGGAATGTCTTACTTTGTCATATTAAAGTCTGTTCCAACGGTAATATTGATGGGTAATTGATAATAACGGTAACTTTGTTATTATAGGCAGTGATTTTTCAAATCCTACCTATAAATAACTTCTTTCGAATTTCCCTCTCATATTATTACTTTACATCTTTTCCATACTTATCTCCCGATCACCATCTCTTTATTCTTTGATAAAATCTTTATTGTGCTCACTCATTCAACAATGGCGAATCGTTTAACTGTTTCAAAACACAATATGGTGGCTAATTTGGACAAAACAGAGGCGAATATAGCTTTTATGATAATATGTTGATTATCTTCTGGGTCGCCTATTAGTTATGCTCTTTAGTTGAGCGGATATTATTGAACCATGGATTCAATAATTTTGGGCTAATGCTAGAGATAATATGGAGGAGGATGAATACTATATTAGATCAACGATTCTTTGGACGGACAATCAAGATTCTGAAGCCTCTATGAAGACTTATATTTGGAGATGAAGATGGGGCTATTCGGTTTGACAAGCAAGCTGATTTGGGATACTTTAGGACTCTTGGTTATGAAGGGTCTCTAACAGAACAAACATTCAAGAAAGCATTATTATGTCCTCAATGGAAGTTTTGATTCATATGTTGCTTCATTGCATAAGTTCTAAAAGTACTTCTTGGGAGCAGTTTGGGTGAATATAGCATCTGAGTGGTTGGTTTAGCTCTGAATGAGTGTTTAATTTTTCAAAGCTTATTTTGGATGGGATGCTATCACATATTTCTTCCGGTCAAAATGGTTGATGTACCCAAGGTTTTATGAGTTTTCTTAAGCAATTGGTGATCTTCCAAAACCTCTGCTTTGTTACTGTTATTGTGCAACAAGCCAAAATCTTTATTCATGGCTAAGGCGATGTTTTGTTCAGAGGTGGAGATATTCCATTAACTTCTACAATGATGGAAGTTGTTGGTATGCGTAATGATCTTTGGAGAGGATGAAGAAAGTGAAGGTGTTGATTACGTACAAGGTGTTTTGCATAAAGTGTTGCTTACGCAAGTGCGCTGCTTGAAGTCTTGCATCATTCACGAGTCTTGTTCTCCAAGCCACGAGGTTCAAGCGATATTGAAAGAACACCTACTCCATCTCCACAACATTCATTCTGTTTCGAGGAACATTCACATCTCACGATCTTGATCATACAATACCGTGAAGGATTAACTTTGGATAACTATGCTTTCAAGCTGGAAATTGAAAAGGGGCTGAGTCTCAGTAGGCACTTAGGAAGTTGAGAGCGTAGGTATATTTGTTGAGGATTTATTAAACCCTATATTCATGGATTCAACTTATGGGTTAAAGAGGAAAATCAAGCGTTAAACAACTTCGAAAGGAATTAAAGCGAAAGAAGGTTCCTAGTCATCAAATGTACGTCGGGGGAGGAATTTAGCAAAAAAAATTTGAAAGAAGATGTTACAAAGAAGAAAGAATCGTAAATCTTCAGAAAAGATTATTTGATTAGAAGAAGTGCAAGTTCAAAGTCTTGAACATCAAGGTACATGTTCACAAGTACTGATGTTCAAGGTCTGATGTTCAAAGTAATCTTGATCATCAAAGTACGATTTTCATGATACATCTAGACAAGTAATAACTCAAAAGGGTATTGAATTTTGAAGAAGAAGCTGGTCCTTCTACATTTGTTATAGAAGAAGAGGAGAATCCATTCATACCTATTCATTACGCTAGTGATGATGAAGTAATTGCTACAATACTAGATTTATCACAACCAAGAGGAGGAGTTACTATTAGAGATGTACAAGAAGAAAAACAACCAAGAGCTTCTCACCCGGCCATTGATCCTAAAGACAAAGGGAAAGGTATTCAGTTTGAAACAAAGAAAAGAAACTCACTTTGAGAATCTTAGAGCAATTGAAGTTGCTAGGAATGAAGCTGCTGCTAGAAAAGTTCAAGAAGAGTTAGATGCTCAAGATAGAAAAGAACGGGAAGCTCAAGAAGCAATAATAAGCGACTCAAGAGGTGCAAGATGAATTAGATCTTTGAAACTTCTGAACCTTCAGATCCCCTACACGTTAGATTTATGCCAAGAAGACCTAATTTAGGGAAAGGGAATGCTATGATGGCTTATCCGAAAAGTCAAGGGTATAAAGGATTCACGAAGTTTAATTATCTTGAGATGAAAAGATTATATGATCTTTGCTAGGGAGGATTATAAGAAGAATGCTAGGAATCAAAGATTTTAGAGAAGAAACTACATGGTGGCGAAAAGGAAAAAAGTTTAAAGAAAAAAGCGAAATTCTGAATGTTGATTTCAAAAAGAAAAAAGGTAAATTAAGATCGAGACTAGTGATGAATTGAAGAATTATCTCAGAATGGTAGATTTTGATTATACAAAGGAAGATGATGATATGAAGATGAACAGATCAAAGATCAGTGTTTTCAAAGTTGAGAAATCAAAGAATGGAGATTACATGGTTTTATGGAAGATGAAAGTTTTAAAGTTTTCAAGAGGTTATGGGTTTCTTTGCGTATTTATTGATAGAGTAGATCTATTCTACTTATATCATGTTGTGAAGGCTTATTTTGAAAATAATCCATTGGAAGGGATTGGTTTGGTTTTACATGGTGATCTTATAACTATATGGGAAAGCTGATGAAGAGACACGATGATATCTGGAAGAATCAAGAAAGGCTGGAAATAGTTTCTTGGAGATTCTTTGAAGAATGCAGGTTCATGTTTGGAGCTAGAAAATGGAACAATGATACACATGTTTGCAGAAAGAAGATACCCTCTCGCAGTTGAGCTCATGAGAAGAATGCTAGAGCATGGATTGGAAGTAGAAGAGGATAGCTTGCATGGTTATCAACTTGTTTATAAACCTGGACTACCATTCTTGAGGATGATCAATAAGCGGTATGAATTTTATTTGAATAAATACTTTTGATATATCGGTACTTTTATTCAAAGTCTTCTGATCGAACAGATACTTTCATCAAAGTCTTGTTTCTCTGAACTAAACAGTTAAATAAATTTTAGAAGAAACCTTTTTGCTAAGTAATAAATATTTTGAACTAAAGGTTGAGTAAATGGTTTTGTGATGATAACATCAATAGGTTATCAATCCACCATGGTTACAAAAAGATTGACTAATCCATGAGCAAACGGCTCTGGTAAAGATATATCAAATCCGTTTTAGTTGACAACTTGCTAATAAGTTGGATGGTATTCAACTCACCATATCATTAATGTGAAGAGTTGGCTAGCCCACAATGGCTTGTGGTAAAGGCTGGAAAAACCATATTGGTAATTAGTTCACCATTAGATAAAAGAACTAATAGTCGAAGGGTACGGCTTTTGGTAAAGACAAAACAAATCTGTTGATAGTTGATGGTTTGCTAAAAATCATATGGTTATCAATGTACCATGGTCTTACACACCAAAACATTTGGCTACTCGGAGATAATGGCTTTGGTAAAGAGTTCTAAATCCATTATTTTTCAATGATTCACTTGAAAGTGATGAGAATAGTATGCAACTTAATTAAATGTACAAATTGTCATATGTTCTTGTGTTCTTTGAAAAGATGGAGCTTCTGGATCTGCTGTAAAGAGAACAATTCTAAGAGATACTTTGACAAGAAACGATGTTAAAAGAGATAAAAGCTTAAAGACTAAGAAACAATCCGTTTTAAAAGATGAAGTTTTTAAAGATATATTCACAAAAGAACTTGAAGTCAAGCAAGTAGAATTCAAGTTAGGGCAGGATTGTTGGGATATGAAAGTCTTGAAGATATCAAAATCTTGAAGATATCAAAGTACTTGTAAAGTCTGAAAGTCTTTGAAAAAGTCAAAAGTCAGCACGTCTTGCTAAAGATAAAGTCAAAGTCTTGCACAATGAAGTCAAAGTCTTGCAAGAACAAAGAACTGTTATATTTGTTTATAGAAAGTATGGTAACTCTAGAATATTCTGTATTAGATTACTTGTCATACAATGTTATCAATTGTAAACCGACTAGGATATCCTTGAGCCTATAAAAAGGACTCCTAGATTGGCATTAGATATATGACTTATAACTTACGATTTCAGAATTAGAGTTTTAGAGAAAGTTCGATTATCTTGAGTTTATGTAGTGTATCGCATAATAAGATTTAGAGTTTATAATAAAATGTTATTCTTAACTTTGTTAAGTAAATTCCGCGTACTTAATAAAGATTACTCGGTGTTTCTTTGTTAATAACTTAGGATTTATCCGGGGTTATTAAACCTTAACAAGCTAGTTAAGTTAGTTTGATTAAAGTATATCGATCCAGATGTTTATATCCTTTAGACTAAGAGTATCGTCATCGGACCCAACATTTTAACATCAACGACTCATCACAAACAAGTATAGTGGCGACCACCAAACCAAGCGTATAAAATACCCATTTTAAACAAATATACCCACAAACATAAAAGAGTTGGAAAGCCGTTTGGTGGTTTGCACTAACAAATAATGCACATCAGGATGGTGTGCGATTGGGAAGGATGGTAATGGGACACGGCGTGGTGCACCACCCACCATTACACGTTGCCTAGTAAAATTGAATGATGAATTATTCTTTTGCTACATAAGATATATGAGGAAGGAAAAAAAAGCATTTACTCAAACACAAAAACCCTTTCAATAAGTATAAAGTTTGAAAAAATAGATAAATAAATAGTATTTTCTCGAGTCATGTTACCCAAAGAGGGTAGTTTTTAGATGAACCCATCCTCAGGTTAGTCATAGTATCATTTCCAACCCATGGTCACCTCGAATATAAAAACCTAACGAGGTTTGAACCATTGACCTCATGTAAGAGGTGACAAAATTAGGAATAAAATTGACTAGGTAGAGAGAGAGAGAGAAGAAGAGAGAGAGGAGAGAGAGAAAACTATAGTATAAGACCAAAAATTTAACAAAGTTTAAATGATTGAGTTTAGTAGAAATAAAGTCTATTTTCTCCTCGACAGTTTACTAAAACACAATTCCCTTGAGGTGGATGCATTTACGAAAATTTCATATTTTTTATGAAAACTAGCATTACGAATTAGAATTTCATCAAGATACCGTGACACCTAAGCTCCCTGGTTTAGTTGTGTTTGTAAAGAACCAAGGACCTACCACAGACCATTCAAATGGTTACTTGTAATGTTACCGAATAAGCTTGCATTATAAAGTCTTAAAATATATATTCAAAATGGAGATGAACAAGTGTCGTGAAAACTTATCACATGTTTAGTTACACTATATGAATAAGTTTGCAATAATAGACCAACACTTGTTTATTTTATTTTATTTGGTAAAAGGGTGATACCCTATAAATATAATAAAAAATAATCAAAATAAAGACTTGACTCTTACATGAAAAACCGTGTAAGCATAAAAATGACATGCCTAAAACATACTTCAGGAACATGACAAGTAAAGAAACTAGCCTATAAGTCTTTACACGATAACAAGCCAAAAACTAAGACAATATAACCCATTACATTTCAAACATATGCGCAAGCACTATATGGTCAAAAAGGCTCATAAAGGCCTAAATAAAAGCGTGAGGCTTGGTCATGTCATACCTCCTTATGCCATCTTTTGTAAACTTCGATATATATGAAATATGATATAAATATATAAATATTTTCATATTTGTTGTCGCCTTATATACGTCATTATAAACACAAAGCTTAGCCTTGACCACAAGGCGTGAAGCTTGATCATGCCATCATGCCAAGCCTCACGCTATTTATAACCTTGAAACACCCATAGGTATCTTTAAGTTGGCCTAATAAACCCAGATCTTCAATTTAGCAATATCTATCTTTAGCCCATATTAAAAGTTATCAAACTCTCAAAGTAACCAAAATCAGTAACCGTTCCTTACACTTCTTAGAAAACATGGCTACAATACTCTGATGTAAGTGTCTGCGTACAGCTGGCGTTGAGGTCAAGAAACTTCCTTTTCTTGAGCAAGTTTTTCAACCACCTGACAGATAAACTAATCGTTGTAGTGTAGTATTAGGGTAAGCCTCGGGATTGATATCGTTCTCTAGGGGAATAGGAGTGCTAGTGAGAAATTACTACGCTAAGGTTGGGGTTGAGGAAGATTATTTTTATCTTTTTTATATTTTTTAGAAAATTGAAAGGTACGAAACTTGGGGTATTGGATTTGGGGGGTGGTATTTCTACCGATTACTCTACTATTATCTAGTCTAATTAACTAAGCTAAGGGGTAGTCTATGTCTAATTGATGTGTGCTCGTATGATGATTAAAGATGTGTTTGCCTAGATGCTATTACTCCATAGTTATCTCCTATTGATGGTTGAATTGACACGTCCTTATTCTTAACGCGTTGTGTCTTCTAAGGTCGTAGGGTATGCTTCCTTCCCTAACTCTTTGAGACTACCTTAACGTTATTGCCTACAAAATCTCTAAGATTCATAAACTAACTCTAAGGTTATATTTGGATTTTTAGCCTACAACAACTCTAGGCGATTATAAACTAATGTTCACAAATATTACTCAAGCATAAAAACCACCAATGATGACCATTACAATCCTAGACCAATTACAATTAAGATAAGAGACAACCAATCAATATTTAATACCTAGGTTTTATAGATCTAAGCACACAAAGTAAATTAATGGGACATGGTGAACATGCAAGCATACACACATACAATTGAAGACATAATTGAATCAATGAAGTAAATTACTTATCTTGTTGTAAAATAGGTTATGAGAACCCTAAGATCTTGCCCAGGAGCGACAAAAATCGTTATTAGGTTTTACTCCCACAAAACCCTCTTAAAAGTGCGAAAATTCGAATTCTATATATAGAGTTACAGCTGCGTGGCCGTCACTCTTTAATTGTGACACCATCGGATCGCCGTCATTAGGGTTTCGTCTTGACCATGTCAACCTTGTGACGGCGTCACCTTGTGGTTGTGGCAGCTGGAATCAATCTAGGCCGTGAGATGTGACGCTACTTGCAGTCAAGTACAAAATAGCAAATTAAGCTCTTGCGAGCCGTCACAATTTTGGAGCATGTTGCACGGCGTCATCCTTTGCTGTGGCGCGTCACCTTCAATTCAATTTGCTTGGTGTCTCGATCTTGACTGTTAATACAAATAAAATTAAGCGTTTATTTATATTTTCGATCTTCTAATGTTTTGTCGATAACAAAAGTAAAATCATTTTAACGAAACAAATAGAGTGCGTAAATAGTTTGAGTTAATAGTTTTCTAACACACTTAGCTTTCACATAAAACACTAAAACAAGTATAAGTGATTTTATGATTTAGATACATATGTGCAACAACTAGTGTTTACATATTGGGTTAAACATATACTTAAACTAAGTATACTAAAATGGGTAAAAACTAAGTGTATGCTAAAATGGGTAAATACAAATATATACTAAAATGGGTAAAAACTAAGTGTATGCTAAAATGGGTAAATACAAGTATATACTAAATGGGTAAAATACTAGCAAATGGTTTTGACCCATAACCCATGGTTTTATATACCACTTAACCAAGTTCATTGTATCTAGAAAGAAAACCATGGATCAACCCATAACCCATAACCCATGACCCATGACCCATAACCAAAAATACCCATGGGCAAGAGGAGCGACCACGGATCCTAGCTTTGTGCTAGCATTTGGATCCCTGTGGTAGGGATCGGGAACGATAGAGGTTTTTCCTCTATAAATAGTGAGTCATTTCTTCATTGTTTCTCACCCCTTTCAATATACTTTCTCCCCTGAGTTAAATCTCACTAACCTTAGATCCAAGAGATCTATGTTTGTAGTTTTGTTTTGTGTGATCTTTTAGGTTCCTCTTAAAGGCAAGATCACCACCTTTGAAGTCGAGCAAGCTCAAGTCCATGAGTTGCCATGCTTCCTCATCATCAAGGCTGTTGAAGTCTTCTTGTTGATGATCCTTTTCTTTCTTCAAAGTGTAGTGTTGAAGACATTAGTGAAAGATGTCTCAAGAGTCAAGACGAAGATATTGAGTGAAGGTATCTCGTCTATAGGATAAAGCACTTGTAGTACTTGGAAGTCAAACTAAGAGCATTAGTGAAAGGTGCTTAGAAGTCCAGACAAACAGTGAAAGGTTCTTAGAAGTGAAGACACAAGACATTAGTGAAATGTGTCTTGTAGATCTAGTCAAAGGCATTAGTGAAGGTGCCTTAGATGTACATTCGATATGGTGTGTTTCGATGTACAAAATAGTGTTGTTCCCCGTTCACTATCGTTAAAAACATTTTAAGTTTATAAAACAAGTTAATAGTGAACTATGACTAAAATTAACATAAGGAAAACACACTAAGTAATTTTCAACATCATATTCTTATTAGAAATAAATCAACAAAGAATACGTTACCCATGTACTTGCGGAATAGTACTTGGGATTGAAATGACAAAGTTGGTGACTCTAAGCTCAGGCTAAGTCAAAGCACAACTCTTAGAGCTCACTTGAGCTATCTCAGAACTAAGTTATTTGGAGGAGGTGAAAGATGAAGCTTAGCGTGTATGTGTGTTTTTACAATTCACAAGCTTAATCTTTTCACTCCATCTCCTATGCTATTTATACATGTATGAGTTTTAACTCTTTCCTAAGTGACAAATTGACATCTTACAGAAGACAAAATCTTGATGTATTTTGTCTCTGTTTAAAACTATTCTAAGTAAAGGAAAAGGCGCTTTCCATATTTCAGTGATGACACTGAGCTTGTAAGTTAGCCATTCAGGGAAAGTTTGACTTATGTTGATAAGGACTTCTTTATTTGATTCAAACTTCTCCCTCCTTGTCCCGCTCTTTCTTGATCTGTTTATCCTTGATCTTCTTCCTCGGTTTGTCTTCAGTGTAAGTAGTTGGAGAGGGTCTTAGGGATTGATAAGTTATTGTCGTCCATCATCTTCTTGACTCAGTCTTCACCCTTTAAGTTCCGCCTTATTGAGTGGAGAGACTTCTTCATGCCTCGTCTGAGTATCCTAAGATGACTCCTTTGGCGGCTATGCACTCAATGACGATTGTGTTTAACGGATGAGTACTTGGGCTATTTTTTATTCAAATCCTAGATTAAGGGGTTTGGGTATTTCGAACCCAACGGTCTCCCATTTGGATATACAAATAGCCTAAGTGGTTGATGTAATGAAGTGAGCAAATGGCTTCTTCCTACACTGAATGTACTAATGAATACAATAAGGAACACTGAGTAAATGGATAAAACATACATCGTTTATTGATCAGATTACATAGTTCCAATTACTAGTACAAAAGAGATAAATTAAGATGATCATCGGATGGATCCCAGTGCTTCAAGCTTGACTTTCTTTGTGATCAGTGTTTCCCTTCGAGGATGATCTTTTATCTTGGCATTTAAGTGGCACAAAAATCTGATTTTTGCAGGTGCGAATTTGAGAAGCTCTTGGTATATAGCTTATCATTGTAGCTACTCCTGCCTTATCAATATCGCTCCATCTTTGGAACGTTGGGTTTCCATACTCATCAATGAAAAATAGCCCTCTTTGGTACATTCAATCACCAAGCAGTTTACAAACTTAACACCTTGGTGGCTCCCTGTGCACTCGAAGCGGGCACTTTTATCTCAGGTTGGAACTCAACTCTTTTCCTTTTGCCGTGAAGTTTGTGGTTGAGATCCTTGAGGTGCAGTCAAGAAATTTGAATTCCTAGTTGGTTGGGCATCCCTCAGCCTTTCATATCTTTTGCTAAGCATCTTCATCAGTTCCTTGACCACCTTATTTTGCTTATTTCAATGATCGGACCAAGTTCATCAAGTTCAGTGATCCCAAAGTCACTGAATTTTAAAGGATCATGAACCTCAAAGTGTCTTTTGTCATCCCCTCTGTAAACATTCATAGCTAATGGTTTGGTGTTGGGAATAATCTTGACATCATGATTTTTGAAGCCTTCGGTTGCTCATTGTCGATTGTATTCCTCAATTCTGCTTTTCTTGAGAGCTTGAGTTTTCTTTCTCCTTTCTTTATCTTTGCTTTCTCATGCGACCATTTGAGCGGCTTGAGCATCCTTGAACTTTTTCACGACCCTTTGGGAGCTTGCTTGCATCTAATCCCATATTCTCGGCTTCTTGCGACAACCTTTGCGGTGCTTCTCTGTTCTTTTCTCTTCCTCAGCTAGTTTCAATCTTCTTTCTTCTTTAGCAAGATGTTTACTCATTTGTTGAGGTGTGGCGGTATATTCAGTGTCGCCGATTTTATAGGGAATCTTGATCTTTGAGGGGCAGGCTATTGACCCTTGAAGGCTTGATAAATTTCTTGATCATTGCCTTCATATGCGAGGTGTCAGTTTGAATACCGATGACTTTTGCTTCAAATTAGCTTGTGAAATTTCAAGGCGGTCATTCGGGCCCAAGATTCCAGGCCGAGAGATGAGGATGCCTGAGCCAATGTAGCCCTGCGTATTCAAAGAGTCGGTGTAGCTTGAAGAGACTGGATTGAGGATGGAAGACCCTGAACATTTGTAGACTTGAGCATATTGAGCAGTTCAATGAGGTTTGAGGATTGTTTCAGTACGCCTCAGTAGCTTCAAGACTTTAGAGTTGGTTCTTTGGGTCTTCTTTGACAAACTCCCTGATTTCATCTATCGTGGTACCTACACCACGAAGATGCGAGGAATTTAGCCATGTTTTCATCCGATCGGTGAATGTTGTCATACATCGAGATCTCTGTGCTCCTGAACATTTTCATCGAAGCCCTTACTTTGCCTTTAGATCGGCGTAGCTTGCAGACCTCGAGTATGTTGTTCCCACAATGTTTTAGTCACCCCGAGTATAGCTTCCTTGAAGCCCGGTGATCCACTGAGCCAACGCCTTTGATGAGGGAAGAACATTGTCAAACTCTTTGAATTCATCAGAGCTTGAGGAGGTTTCAGAAGTATGATCATCATATTGAATGGGATTCATAAGCTCCTTTGGATGGTGATGCTCTTGTTCCGCGAACCTCGGCGTCCATTTCTTCTCCGGTGATAAGATTTCATCATCAGTCTCGCGAGCTCATCTTGAGAATAATATCGGTGACATCAGCAATTGTGAGCAAGGGTTGGTTATGGGTTCCATATCGGTGGTTGGTTTATATCCTCGAGTCTTTGTCCCCGTTGACCCCTCGGACAGGTGGGCGTTTCCCGGTCTTCTGGAGTCGGGATTGGTTGTGGGTTCCATATCGGGTTGTTCCTTTCCCTCTGAGTCTTTGTCCCTGACCCCCGAGACACGGTGGGCGTTCAGTGCCTTTTGCTAGCGAGTCGGTGATAGTTGTATCCCTATCGGCGGGTTGTTTGAGTCCCTCAGTCTTTGGGAGAGATCGGTGTGCCCTCGGACAAAGGCTTGGATTTGCTAATGTCATCAGGTGTTGTGGAAGGCGCTCCCTACCCGGGTTGTATGTTTCCCTCTGGATCTTGGGAGAGTAGTAGGTGTGACAAGGCACCTGGCTGATGTATCGGTGTCCTTCGTTGTCACGCTGGGGTGATTGTTTCCGGTCGTGGGTGTCTTTTTGGTCACGGGCTTTTTGTGCCTCTTGGTTTGTGCTCCTAAAGCCTCAGGGCCTGAGACTTTGGTATGGTCTTAGTCGATGTCGAGACTTCCCTTTTTCTTTTTAGGGCGGGTTTGGAGACGATCCTTAGATGTTCTGACAATCATGTGGTAGTCAATTCAATGGGAGTGCGAGGGATGGGTTCTTTTGAAAATTTGAAGGGCTCAGGGATGCAGGTAAATTTCCAAAATTTTCATCAGTATAATTTGAACCGATGCGATTGCAGAGCACAAAGACAAACCTAGGATCGGCGTATTTCGTCCTAGTTTTGCTCTGTAGCCGTTCTGAGATCACTTAAATGATCTCCTATGTCGAAGTGACCCCATTCATCAAGCGGTGCCCATCATCAACTGAATAGAGTTAACTTGTTCAGTGGATGAGTGGTTCCCGCCGAGGACCGGAATCACAAAAGTGAATAGGATCCTCCAAGCCACGAGAGCGAGCTTTTAGGTATTGGGGTCTTGTCCAAAAATTTGGATCTAAGCGATTTGTTTTAACCCATCCTTCATGGAGGGTTGGGATGGGCGACATAAACACCTTTGTTATAATCTAACCTTGTTGTAGTGCAAAACGTTTTGAAATCCAGGGTGTATTGTTTCCCCCATTAAGACGAACGATGAGATACTCCGAGAGGTCTAAGGTTATTCTCATCAGTAGAAGGTGTCGGGTCAAAGGCTCTAGGCGTAGCCCAAAAACTCCACGAGGTAGTTTGGGTACAACACTAAAGGACATTTACAAAGGCGTTTTGAGTGGGTTTGAATAAAAAATTTATAATGTCTTTATAGGTTGGGACATTTAGGGATAAAATTTCCTATGACATTATTTGTTTTAAATTCAACATTAGTAGTCCCCTCCCACTGAGAAGCAAGCTGGAGAGATGGTGTTCTAGCCATTTCCATTAACAAAGATTTTAGGATTTAAAAAATGTTTTGACTAGAACAATCAAAGTATTTAGATCTTTTCAAGTTTGTGATGAAAAACTTTTGTAAATGTTTACAAGAAGGGTTTTCCAAAAGAGGTTTTGAAGATTTGAGAACACAAATGTTTTTTTTGAAATGATTTTGACAGAGTTTTGTTGCAAAAAAGATTTGTGTGTGTTTGTTTGTGTTTGAAGAGGGTATTTATAGAGTGATAAGAGGGGTGTTTGTGCACAAATGGGAATATTTAGAGTTGGTTTATGAAAGGCGTTTGAATTTCCACATTTAATGCTACCACTCCATTACCGCAAGCAAAATCCCGTTTTCAAGAGCAGTTGGTTGCAGATGCACTTTTGCGAGATAAAATATCAATTTGATATTTTTTGTGAGAGGCATTAAATGCCAAGTGGGATGATGATAAAGACAAAGACATATATTCCTTTATTAAATTGGCATAGTTATCAACCTAGGACATTAAAGTAGCGATACTTGGATCATTTAGTTACTTATTCAATATTCTTTTCAAGTGTCGGGACCCTGAATGATACTCATTCATGAGAGGTTTATTTTGGGTGTCGGGAGGATGAACCATTTGAAGAACTTTGGAATTGGTTTTCAGATACTTGACTTTCAATGTCAAGCATTCCCAATCGACTTTGGTCTCTGAAGGTGGGTTCATCGAGGGTTTGGTGAATATCGGCCGGTTGATATTCATGGGGATGAAATGAAGCTCTATGTCTCCTTTCATTATGTGATCCCTGATGAAGTGATATCTGATATCAATGTGTTTGGTTCTTTGGTGGAGGACAGGGTTATTGGAGATTGCAATTGCACTTGTGTTATCACAGAAGATGGGTACCATTTTGTAATGGATGTTATAGTCAGGTTGACTTTTCATCCATAGTACATTGGCACAACATCCTGCTTGGCTACATATTCAAACCGGTGAGGACATAGCCACGATTGTTGCTTATTTTCACTCCAACAGACCAGTTTTCCTCAAAGGAATGAGGACCACGAGGTACTTTTTCATGTCCATGTTGCAACAGGCATAATCAGAATCAAAGTAACCCTTGAGATCAAACCCTGAGCATTTTGGATAGTAGAGTCCAAGGCTTGGGGTTCCTTGAGTACTGAGTATTCTCTTGGCTGCAGTGAGTGAGATTCTTTGGGATTGGACGATATCTTGCTATTAAACGACTGAAAATTGTATGTCGGTCTAGTAGCGGTTAGATACATCAGTGATCCAACAATCCCTAAATGAAGTTTGATTGGTGATTTGCGGTGAGATCAGGGTCCAGGTTGTTAGGTGGGACCATGGGTGTCTTCAGAGGCACGATCAGATATCTCATATTTCTTCAGAGATTTCGGTGTATTTCTCTTGGTGATGGATATTCCTTTATCAGTTTGCATGATTTGTAGTCCAAGAAAGTATGTAAGTTCCCCCATCATGCTCATTTCAAACTTCTTTGTCATTAGTTTTCAAATTGTTTGCAAAGTTTGTAGTTTGTTGAGCCAAATATGATATCATCAACATACACTTGGACTAGTATCACATCCTGTTGGGTTCTATAGACAAGCAGTGTGTTGTCTATCTTTCCTCTGACAAACTTGTTTTGTGTCGGAAGAGTGAGAGAGTTTCATACCATGCCTGGGAGCTTGTTTAAGTCCATAGAGGGCTTTGTCAAACTTCTTGACATAGTCGGGGTTCACTACTCTCAAAGCTGGAGGTTCTGAACATACATCTTCCTTGAGATCACCATTTAAGAATGCACTTTTAACATCCATTTGGTAGACCACGAGTTCATGTATGTTGCATATGCAAGGAAGATCCGATGGCTTCCATTCTTTTAGCGAGGAGCAAATGTCTCATCATAGTCAATGCCTTCTTGTTGGTACTGACCTTTGGCTACCAGATCGGCTTTGTTTTTAATGACATTGCCATTTTCATCGGTTTGTTTCGAAAACCCTTCATTCCTATGACTACTACATCCCGAGGACATTTGATCAAGGTCATGACCTTATTTTTATCAAACTGTTGTAGTTCTTCTTGCATAGCTGAACCCGGCAGGGTGTTTTAGAGCTTCATGACACTTTTGGGTTCTATTTCCGATAGATAATTAGCATATAGACATTCATTGGTGAACTGCAGTTAGACTAGCGACCATGCTTCTAGTGAGCATGCCCTCGGTGGGTTCACATGATGTTTACAAACTCAATATCACGAGATCTTGTCCACTTACTTTGTGGTCTAGGATCTGAGTTTGATGAAGTCACTGGAGGTTCGAGGTGAGAATGGTTCACAGGGAGCAACGATTCATTTTGAGCATCATTATGATGTCACTTTACGGTTGGGTTTCATGAATCACAGGATCTGAGCGATTGGTTCGGTGTTACCTATCCTTGCTGGGGTGATAAATTATCAATGAATTCTTGATTATTGGTTGGGGTAGGTTGTGAGGTAAGACATAATATGAGATATCGGCATGGCGATATGAGGAATTGAATGATGGTGAACTCATCGGAGGATATCTTGATGAGTCATCAATTCCTATTTCCTCCAGGATGTTGGTGAACACGATGCTTTTAGTACTTTCATCAAAGGTGACATGAAAGGTTTCCTCAACTTGTCTCCTTTGTTAAAAACCCGAAGGCTTTGGAGATCGGTGAGTAGCCTAAAAGTATCCATCATCACTTTTTGCATCAAACTTGCCTAGAATGATCCTTGTGGTTATGAATGAACAAGGACATCCAAATACATGAAAATATTGATGTCGATGAAGTCTACCTTTGAAGATCTCATATGGGTTTTGTTATGTCTTTTGACAATGATTGACTGTTTTGAGTGTATGGCAGTTTGGCTATGATCAAATGTTTTGAGAGTTTGAGCCATTTAACATGGTTCTTGCGGCCTCAATGAGAGTTACATTTTTCCTTTCGACAACCCCATTTTGTTCGGGGTATAAGGAGATGAGAATTTTGAGAATTCCTTTTCATCACAGAAACTCTCAAGCTCTTGATTTGAACTCAGTACCATTGTCGATTCGGATTTGTTTGACATAATGTCATTCGATTTTCAATCTTTACGATGAATGACATTATTGTATCATTACTGACTCTTTTGGAGAAAGTATACCCAAGTGTATCTTGAGAATTCATCAACAATAACAAGTGTATACTTCTCATCTTTGGATTGATCTGGGACTAAGCGGTCCAAAGAGATCCATATGCAGGAGGTGAAGGAAGCTTTTGATGGAGAAATTTTGTTTGGTTTTGAAAGATGCTCTGTGGTGTTTACCTTTTCACAAGTGAGCATGGTTTGTCTTTTGCAAAAACCGGTGATGGTAAGCCAAGGACCTTGTTTTGTTTTGCCAAGTTGTTGAGGTTTTTGAAGTTTAAGTGTGAGAGTCTCTTATACCACTGCCAATTGATAGTTTGATGGCTTTAGCAAAAGACACGTTCCATCTTAGAGTGTTGACATGTCAAGTACATAAACATCATCTCTTCTAGGAGCTATCAACACAACTTCCTTGTTGGCATTGAAAATGGTACCTTGTTTATCATTGAATTGTACAATGTATGTAGCATCACATAGTTGGTGACGATGAGATTGTATTTGAGACCATTGACATAGGCTATTCTAGAGAAAACTATTCCATTACAGTTCTTGAACCATAACCTTCAGTGGGACATGATGAATTATCACCAAATACTACCTTGGGCCCTGGTTCCTTTACATACTTGTGTAGATATTCCTTCACACACATCATGCTTCTTGAGCATCCACTTGTCTAGATGCCAAATAGGCTCCACGCATGTCTCTGCACAAGTAGTAAGCTGAATTAGTTTCTCTTAGTGACCCACTTACTGGTGGGCTTGGGTCTCAGGTCTCTCACGAAATTTGCAATCGACTCATGGTCAGTGGTTGTGTCTGTAATGCTGCTACCATAGGTTTTGCATTTAGAGGCTGAGAATGACTCAGTGACTCTAGGTTGTTTGGAATTTCTCCTTGCTTGAATGACACTGTCATTTTGGGATGTCTCATGGTGGATTACATATATCATAGCATGTATTCATGAGACAATCATCCTGATGATCATTAAACCCACGATGAGGGCCTGAGAGGAAAAGGTTTTGCTCTATTCTTTGGAGCAACTTTGGAGGATGAAGCATACTTATGACCAAATTTGGTATAGTTTGCTTGATCGACATCTTGAAGATGATCTGGCGTCACGTGATCATCCTTTTTGAATCATGCGAGAAAAGGATTCGTAGCGGTTGTCGGTGGTATGTCTAGTGTAACCACACTCACATTTTGTTTGTTTTGGAGGTTGGCTTAGACTTTGAGGCTGGAGGAAGGCGACTTTGTCTCTTGATTGGTTCGGGGACCTTTTCAATGGATTCCATTTTTAGTAAGCTTCCTACTAGTTCGGTCGATTCTTTGAATTTGGTCACTTCATTGGGGACGAGGATGTTGAAGTCTCAGTAGGAGTAGACTCTTGTTGAGTTTGTTTTGCTTGTCTTTGTAGGATGGTTCTACCAAGTCTGGACCTTTCTTTTGGTGAATGAGGATTGAATTGTAGTGGAGTAAGCTCGAGCTTGGGCAAGCTCGGAGCTTGGGAGCACCACGAAGAGGTTTCGATGGTGGGCGGTGCTTGAGATTACCTTGAGACTCAGATGTGTTAAGTACTACGGGCACATGGGAATCAAGCATGCTCTTTAGAGCTTGACTTTGAGCTCTAGAATCCTTCGAGTCGAAATTTGGAAGCTTACTCTCGGGATTTGTTCAATCAATCACTGGAATTGGGATCATTGCTAACATATTTGTGATCATGCCACACAAAAGGCTTAGGAGATGGTCTTTGTTGAGAGGGGGAGATGATCTTCACCTATGACTCTCTTCTTGCTTGCTAGGGGCACCACGTGCTCAAGACCACTGGGATTCTTAGCGGTCCAACTATTAAGAATATCATTTGCCTTTTAAGTTCATCTTGAAGATCCGATTTCTTTTAACTAGTTCGATGTTTTGAATTTGCAAAGTGGCGACCTCAAGCTTTGCTTGTTTTAAAATAAGCAGTTCATCTCTACACTTATTCAATTCAAAACTTAACTTGTTGTACTTAGAAAAAAGATTGTCTTTGCTCTTCTACAAACTTAAGGTCTACATTTAGGTAATTCATGTAGGCCTGCCATCAGTCATCATCCATAGAAAGTAAAATGTTTACCTTCTTCATTGTGATGTTGACCCATTCTCCATTCCAGGCATGATTCTTTCCAACAGACTAGCTTGTCCTCTTGAAGAGAGGCCATCGGTTGCGACATGCACCATTTCATCATCGATGACACGGCTCATCGGTCGAAGGTCTCGCAACCAAGGCCTTTGCTTTTACCACCTGCAGATTGAACACTTTTTGTTGTTTAGAACGGCCTCGAGCAATGCAAGCAGCTTTAGCTTTCTTATACTTGGCTTCATAATCAATGGTTTTGTTATTATCAGATTTATTTTTAAAAGTTTGATGAGAGGCTGATACATTTTGGTTGAAATTTCTTTGAAGCCGGGGTGATTTGAACGATGGTTTATAAGAGGTTACGAAATTGTTTTAGAAAGCATCTTTTGCAAAGTGACCCTTTTGTGACACTTATAGCATTGATGTCTTGATTGCTTCTTGATTGAAAAACCTTTGTTTCTTTTTATAAACCTTTGAAAGTTAAAGGAGTGCCCTTTCACGAAATTGACATTGGTCATTTAGGTACTCCTCACTTGATCTCTCATCAGGCTCATCATCTGAGTTTTCTTGGAAATCTTGAACCACATTGTTAGAAAAGAAAGTAGTTGATATTGGTGATGAGGTGGTGGTGAGACTTCTTGACTTCGAGACTTCTTTAAGTCAGGGTATCGTCTGTTAATGAGGTTTTCCTCATAGACAAAATTCCCATAAATTCGGGAAGCTCAAGATTTTGGATATGATTAGCATTCTGAGTCCACGAGAAAATTTTTCCACTTCGGGAGGCTGTTGACAAAACCAACATTGATTTCATGTTTGGACAACTTAACACCATCATTTGATAGTTCATTTAAAAGAGTTTTGTACCTGGTGTAAGTTTGAGAGAGTTTCGAGTCCTTAGCCACGAAGGTGTTATACTCAGTTTGGTCCATTATCCTGTTTTCCTGGTATCAGATGGTCCCCATGACTATGAACTAGGTCATCCAGGGTTTGCTTAGGCTGTACTACGACCTATTGAACTCCATAATATCGTGGGAAGACAAGATATTATGATACTTTGAGTCTTTGGTCTGGTTGACCACTCTCCCTTTCATCACTGGTCCAGAGCTTGGTTTGGGCAACCCTTGGTCTTTGGGACAAATGGACCTTCATTTATACACTTGATATAATAAGGTTCCATCCCAATCAAATAGCAAAGCATTCGCTTTTCCATTTGTTGAATTTGCCAACTTCAAGTCTAGGGCGGCAATAAGCTCCACCCTTTTTATCACTAGTTGGGGTACATCAATTCGACCATTTAGGATCCTAATTTAAAACTTTTAAGCGGCCTAAAAGCGAGTTTTATAATTAGCCTTGCTCTGATACCACTTGTTGTTCCCGTTCACATAGTTAAAAAGCAGTTTTAAGTTTATAAAACAAGTTAATAGTGAACTATGACTGAAATTAACATAAGGAAAACACACTAAGTAATTGATTCGTTTGTTTGTGAGTGGTGAAAAACACAACATCAATATATCAAATTAACCGTAAAACTCGACAAATCAACCTTTTAGGAAAAGGGTTAATGTGCCAAATCTAACGGGTGTGATAAAAGTGATACCGGGAAAGTGATTTCCCCGGGTCGTGTCCCAACGAGGTGTGAAATTGACGGCGTCGTTGAGTTTCGTGATTAGGACTTGAATGGGTTTAACAAATTTGGGATTTTTGATTACGCTAATCTACAAATTAAAGAACGAGAATGAAAATAAAGCATGTAAAACTAAGTAAACTCTAAATAAACTACTACTAAGTCTAAAAAAAAATAAAACGAAGCTAAACTACATCCTAGGGTGCTACAATGCAAAAGCGAGCAGGGAATGCACCAAGGCCGAAAGTGAAAGATGCAATTTAAGTCCTACGAGTGTGAAAACAATTTTACTACATTCTAAATGACTAAAAATAATTTTAGGAAAAATGGGTATTTTTTGACTTTTATTTTATTTATTACAATTAAAAGCGTTTTAATCTAATTAAATTAATTAAAATACTAAACAATTTATAAAAAATCTAAAAAATCCACAAAAGCTACTTTGATTTATACTTAATCTAAGAAAATAAAAAACGATATTGTGTGGAGAAATAAAATGAAATTAAGCTAGGAAAAACTTATTCATAAAGCGCCTAACGTCCGTAAAAGATTTAATTGTGCAAAATTTGAACAAAAGAAGTCCCAAGAGGCGGTTGGGTGTGTGGTCTGGTTTGGTGCTTTCGTGTGCGGAGGTCTGGGTTGATTCGGTTCCTCCTTTTTTGCTACTTATTTATTTTATTTAATTTATTCTTTTGCAAACTAATCTAAGTACTAAATCAAGTATTTCTAACAAAAAAATTGACTTGAAAAGGCCACAACAAGTTGTAACTGACTTACTCTTTCAACAAATCCACAAGGGACTGTTTGGTTCTTGGTTGTGAGGACAGTCAAGGCATAAAAAGAACTAAAATAAACCTCCAAAAAGTTAAACTAATCTCTTCCTAATCTACTTAACTTTGAAGGCAATAAAGAAGAAACTAAAATGAGCTATAACTAAAAAGAGAATAAGCTAAGAACAATCTTTAAAAGCTAACAAGCTGCTGATGTCACAGCTTCTGTTTGGACAGGGCCCAACCAAACAACCCTTTAACAACTTCTAAAGACTTGAATGACAATTTAATAAGCACAATAAAGTTCTACTTAAGGTGAACATGCGTGGGATCTAACTACTATGAGATAAGGAACAGAAATAAGCAGTTGGCATCATGACTAATCTAGGGGAAATTCTTAAACTACAAAATGAGAAGCTAAGCACTAAAGAGTCCTAAAACTAGTACATGGAAAATAAGCACTAGAAGATGGTACAGAAAGCACTAATAAGCAGCATTAAAGATTTAAAACTAATTCTGAGCTAATATACTAATCACTACCTAATAAGTCTAAATAGTGAGAAGAAACTCCTAAATAAGCACTCAAAATTAATGTGGCCTGCGGTGGTGGATTGGAGCGAGCGGTGCCAAGAAGTCAGCGCACAAGCGGCAATGGTGGCAGTTTGGGCCGAAATTTAGGATTTTGACAGACTTGAAAAATTAACGTAACGTAGATTTGGACTTAAATCTTGGAACCTAAAGAACCAAATAAACTTGAGCCTCAACCTCAACTCTATCTTTGACACCAAACATGGGTCAGCTGAATTTTGACCCAGACATCCAGATCCAAACACCCCTTATGGGGTAATTTCTTGAAATTTTTTGAACAACAAGACTTGGTATTTTTATTTTTAAAACCACTTACTTATAAGCGAAAGCAGTTTCAAACAAGAAGTGAACTACTCTTGAACATCTAAACATGAAATAAAAAGAAGGCACAATGAACATGAATTCTCTTGAATATAAAGAAAAGTTACAATTGCAGGAAATTAAATTAAACTGAAATTAAACTTTTCAAAATTAAAACATTCACAGAAACTTAAAAAGCTGGACCAAACTAAAGTCTAGACTAAAATTAAATTTAAACTAAAGAGCCATTACATTGAAAGAAAAAATCTGAGAAAAAATTTCGAACTAACAATTCACAAAGACAAAATTTTTAAGCTAATCTCCCAATCTCCTTAGTTTATACAAAAGCATTTATATCTATGGTAATATGTGATGTGTGGGTATATTTTGGGTTGGAGAAAAGGGGGTAAGGTTGATAGGAGAGGAAAAAAGAATTGAAGTGAGGGGTAGTTTTATTTTTGGTGATGGAGGTTCAAATAGTAGGGAGAATTAGTGGTTTTGGTGGACTTGGTATTAGTAAACAAGGACCAAAGTTGCAATTCAACCAAACTTGAGGGACCAAAACTGCATTTTCAAAATTTGTTATGGACCATAAATGAAAACTTTATTAACCAAGGGCCATAAATAATATTTTCCATTTTTGAAAATCCCGGGTACTTGTTTTGCCATTTTTGAAAGTTGGGGGTGAAACTACCAATTATGCAAACTTTGTTAGTTTTTAATCTAATTTTAAACATTTAGCATCACAAAACATATAAAATACAATTTTGGGATATTTTTAGTATTTTGATGCATTTTTGAGCGTTTTTAAATGTTTTCTTGATTGGATTTGACCAAAATGATGAGTATTTACACACTCATCAATAATTTTCAACATCATATTCTTATTAGAAATAAATCAACAAAGAATACGTTACCCAAGTACTTGAGTAATAGTACTTGGGATTGAAATGACAAAGTTGGGTGACTCCTCTCTAGCTGGAGCTAGAATGAGGCAACTCTTAGAGCTCACGAGCTATCTCAAGAACTAAGTTGTATTTGGAGGAGTGAAAAGATAAGCTTGCGTATGTATGTTTTACAATTCACAAGCTTAATCTTTTCACTCCATCTCTTATGCTATTTATACATGTATGAGTTTTAACTCTATCCTAAGTGACAAATCGACATCATCTGAGAAGACAAAATCGCGATGTATTTTGTCTGTTTAGAAAGACTATTCTAAGTAAGGACAAGGTGCTTTCCATATTTCAGTGATGACGAGCTTGTAAGTTAGCCATTAGGAAAAGGTTGACTTATGTTGATAAGGACTTCTTTATCGATTCAAACTTCTCCGCCTTGTCAGCTCTTTCTTGATCTGTTTATCCTTCAGTCTTCTTCTTAGGTTTGTCTTGATGTAAGTAGTTGGAGAGGTCTTAGGGATTCTGTGAGTTATTGTCATCACTCGAATCCATCATCTTCTTCTTGACTCATCTTCACCCTTTAAGTTCCGCCTTCTGAGTGGAGACTTCTTCATTGCCTCGTCTTGAGTATCCTAAAGATGACTCACTGGGCGGCTATGCACTCAGCGACCTGATTGTGTTTAACGGATGAGTACTTGGGCTATTTTCTATTCAAATCCTAGATTAAGGGGTTTGGGTATTTTCTGAACCCAACAAATAGACTAGTTTTAGATCCAAGGATATTGATATCCTTGATGATGTTGTAAAGGAGTAGATCTCCTTTGGGATTAGTCGTTGGTGTAGTGTGGTAGTAGTTCCTCCATTGCAATGGAACTAGGTGCTTAGCCTAGTACCTAATAAAGGGTAGGCGGCGTTGTGAAGGTGTAGTTCACCTAAGGTGTGAAAGAACTAGGTACTTAGCCTAGTACCTTATAAAGGGTAAGCGACGTTGTATAGGTGTGGTTCACCTTGGGTGAAACTTCGGTGGTTAGCCTAGCACCGTATAAAGGGTTGGCGACGTTGTGTTAGGTGTGGTTCGCCTTGGTGTGAAAGAACTCGGTATTTAGCTTTGTACCGGAAAAGGTTAAGCGACGTTGTGAAGGCTTCTCAGCCATAAGGAGATTGGTGTAGTGATTCACGAACTCTCAGTAGGTGACTCGGAGTGGAGTAGGGCAAGGAAGGTGACCTTGTAGCCGAACCACTATAAATACTTGCATTGTGGTTTTGTGCTTCTTACTCTAATCTTTTCATTACTTACCTTTACATGCTTGTTTATCAACATCCAACACACACATCCAATAGATTGACATAAGTCGATCTAAATAGATTAAAAGGAAGTTTTAATTGGTAAAACTATTCAACCCCCTTTTAGTTTTCCACAATTGGCATGAGCTTAGTTACCAAGTTTGTTGAAGTATATTGTACTTTTAAAACTTGATCGATCCACAGTTAATTGAAAACTACAAAGAAGGTCTTTCATAAAAACAAACACCATGTCTTTTAAAAACTATATGTTTGGATGTTGATTTGATAACAACATTTTTCTTATTTATTTTTAATTGCACTAATCTTCTTTGTCATATTGATTAGTCAAAGCTCATACCCACCAAGCTTTAGGAGTCGCTTGGTAACAAGAATACCTTCTTTAAGAAGGTATCTTAAAGGAGCGAGAATCTAAGTAACATTTGTTGTGTCATTTGTAAACATATTCCTAAATACGCTAGAGGTATGATTTTCTTTTTACTTTGCTTGATAATTAAGTATACATATTTAGGTATTTATATGATTATGTTTTGTGCTTATACATGTTTTACATGAAGCTTCATTAGGAAGCCTTTTTCTCACATACGTGTTTTATTTCTCGTCTAAAAATCTTGGTATATAAAACTTATGTTTTGTTTCTTTTAAATCCAATAATAAAACATAACACGAAATTCAAAAATTCCTCCTTCCCTATAAAACTCCCACCGTCGACCTATCTATCAAATCCTCACCTTTTTCAAATCATCCAATTTCAAAATTCCTTTCACTTAAAACTTCATCTTCCTCCTCATTCCATCTCAACGAAACCAAGAAGATCCGTCATCAACATGGTTTACATCGCACTCGTGCTCATCGTCATAACACACTCATCGCACTTGTGTTCCCTATGATGAAGTTCACATACGGAGACATTTACTTTGTGTTGTTAATCTATATTGGGGTCATTTACCCAATCCTTTGTATCATCCTTAGCATTGAAATGCAATATTATTAATGATCTAGATTATCTAGGTTGCTTTTGTTATAGTATGTTTATCATTTCTTTTGATATATATGTTTCATTTCTTTCGTGATACATTAGAAGTCATGTATGCATGCTAAAGAAAATGTAGGATAAAACATATTTTCGTGGTATAAAAACTATAAAATCTGTTTACATTTTACTACAGATCCACGGATTCCGGAAGTTATACTAGCCGGATCCCTTTTGAAAAGGAACCGTGGGATCCGTCCTCCTGGAAAACAGTTTTTCATGCAAATCAAAAACCTCTTTTCGTCTAAAAGTAATACTCCACTTGTATGTCAAGACCATAAGTGAGTTAAGTGTATTTCCTGTTAAAAACCATTGTTAATAAAAATCTAGTAAAAACATTAGATTATCATAAGTTGACCACAAACATCTCCTTTTATTAACTTGTCATTTCTATAGGTTCAACTATGACGCATGAATATGAGTTTGATTTTTCACTCACTAGCGTCTACACTCCGAACATCTCTCTCGAACCCAACACAACTGGCAATCATGTCCGTGGGTTCAATAATCTCGAAAACCGTCACTTCCATGAAGGACGTATTGTAGACACCTCTCTACAATTCGAAGAAGGTATCAATACCTCCTTCGAGCCATAGGACTAGAATGTCTTCTTGAAATCAACGAGAAGATATGTCCAAGGTTCATAATGGAATTCTTCCGTCAAGTCGAACTCGTTCGTAAACGAGGATCGCTCTCTATCTCTTTGGTTTTATATCAAAAACCAAAAGTTTACTCTAACCCTTGGGCATTTTGCTCACATCCTCCAGATTCCAAATCATGGACAATGTGCTTTCACCGAAGATTGGTCTCTTGATTCTCTCTTCAACTTTCGTGAAGAAAATAGTCCATATTGTTCACACATACCCTCCCCGAAAGATTTAAATCGCATAATATGCAAACCTCGACCATATTACTCCGATCCAAACATTATCTTTACAAGGGATATCTGAGAAGATTACAAGCCTCTTGCATTCCCTACGTGAAAATGTTTGGAGTCTTAGGGTAAATCGAGAAATCCTTCCCGCTTGTTGTGCTCACATGTTGTACTTTGTTTGCTAACACAACAACCATACAATCTCGCCTACTTCTTCGCAAGGCGAATTGCAAATCTTCAAGGCTCCAAGAATAAACTCATCCCTTATGGAATGTTCTTGACACACCTCTATCATAATGTTATGCACTTCCATCCTCAATTTCAAAGTCCGTTGTACGTACTTGTGAACAAGATGATGGAACCGCTAAAAATATCTCTCATGAAGACTTTCTTCATTCTTGATTCCACCAACACTCATCAATCACATAATGATCCTCCTAGTGAAAACACCCAAGGAAACCAATAGTATTCCAAAATAGGATCAAATCTCTTGTACTCGTGCTTTATCAATGTAATTCAATTTTCTTCATGAAATAAAACATTTTACATTTGATATCTTAGTTTTAGAACTCCTTTAAACTAATCTTGGAATATAATGCATTGTCAAGATCATTGCATACCTTTAGTAAAGGTTTTGCTGAGCAGATGGAGATCCCAAAGTTACACTAGAGCGGATCCTACTCTTGAGGGAACGTGGGATCCGTCGAGCAGAAAATGCAATTACAAGCATTGTATTTCAAAGACATTCTTAGAACACCTTACACTAAGCTAAACATAGTGTCTTAAGGCAAATTAAGTCCTTATCAAGATAGGTTAATCTTTCCCATTCATACATAACTCACCAAGATCACACTCTAAAAACACTTGTAGATCTACCGTTTTGTTTTAATCCATTACTCTTCCGCTCTTAAACTCACACCTTATTCTCTACTTGATCCTTCACATCTAGTCTTAGAAATCTTTCAATTATGGCAAAATTGATCATAAATCATCCTCACCTCCAAATTGATCAAATTTGATCAAAATCTAGTTTTCTCATCTTAAAGCTTCTAGGATATTTTCCAAAACACTATCCTAAGACACAACCCTGATCCTAGGATCATCTAGCTTCAATTGACATTCTAAATCTTTAGTGTCATCATTATTCATCCATTGGTACTCTTGAAAGTTCCAAATCCTTCCACCAAAGACAATCATTAGCTACATCATTCATTACCTTCAAGTACTCAAGCATCCCTTCATTTAAAACACTTAGAAGAACTGAAACACTCAAGATGATATAGGTATTAGATCTTAGAAACATCACTTCCAATCTTTCATAGCTGCTGAGAGACGGATCCCTAGGATTAGCCTAGGCGGATCCCTCGAGGAGGAGAATCGTGGGATCCGTATGACATTATAGGTCAAATCTTGCTAAAGCAATCATTTCAACTCATCTTCCTAACTTAAACACTCCATCTCATCTTAAATGAGTTCCTAGATCAGTACAACCTCTGAAGTTGACTCTTGTGCATGTCAATCATTACATTCCAATGGATCCTAGTGGCTTGAAGCTTAAATGCACTTGCCAAATCTCTTAGTTTATAAACCACCTTATTAGGACCTCCATAGTCATCACTTTCATCCCAACTTTCAGCTCTTGCAAACTCTTGAAATCATCTCATCATGAGGAAAACCCCAAGTAGTAACTTATCCACCAAAAAACCACCCATGAAAAGAGCTCGTGTTATACACAAAATTTCCTCAACCGAATCATCTCCGGTCAAGCCGAAAAATGATAGAATCCTTCATCATCCAATCAAACCAATTTCTAAAAGGTTAGTACCCTCAAAACTACCTTTGCCAAACACCACCATACCTCCTCGGCCAAACAATATCATCTCCACCAAACCATCACCATTGGTTCCTAGAGCTATTTCATTTACATCCCCACTATCATCACCACACCTCTACAATTTAGAGGATTTGCCTCCTAGGCGTCTCATCGCTTCACGCCGACAACATACTCCTGATTGGGAGAGAATAATGGTTCAAAATCAAGGTGTTGAGACAACACTTGCTCCGGCTTCCTTCTCGGCGTTTTCATCATATAATCTCATTTGGATTATGACAAATCATCAAAGTCAACCACGCGACCATATGGAAGTTGACACTTCTCTACCACCACCATCATTCTTGGTTGAGTCATTCTTAAATGCACCTCCACCAATCCCTCCATCGTTTGAAGCTCCACAAGCCGCTTCACTTGATCCTTCGAATCAAGCCATTTCATTTCATCCACCACCACTACCTAGCCATGGCAAAGATTGCTATCATTGTCAACATGTTGAAAGTTTGATACATGAAGTACGAAAAGACCAACGTTTCATGTTCTATCATCTCCTCGAACGTTTCGATGAGATTAAACCTAAACAAAACTTGAGCTAGAAGATTATAGTGGTGTCTTAGCTTCAAGCGTTAAGGGATCTAGAAATTCCTAGTCATGTATTGTCTATTGTCTTGTTTTTCGAGTCATGTATATCATAACTCTTGTTTATTAAATGGAATTACATGCTACTTGCTATATTTATGAGTATGTGAGTATACTATATAATCCATATCTCCTTTCGGTATTAACATTTCTTGTTATACCAATCTCTGCTGACTTTATTCATCAGCCAGACGGATCCCTCAGATTTGCCTAGACGGATCCCTACTAGGAGGACCCACAGCGGGATCCGTGAGAGAAAGCCTTCTTTCTACTAACTTGAATCACATTTGCAGGAAATTGTGAATTATACTTGATTTCTAACCTTTGTTTTGTAGTTATTCAATTTACATATGAAGACTTTGACATCATAAAGCTAGGAGGAGCTTTATGTCAAAGCAATAATACAAATTACTTGCAATACTAGGTTTACATTTCGTGACATCCCTTTGCAACAATTGCAATCATCAAGGGGAAGCACATTCGTCTCGTGAGCGATATCTTTTGCAAACTTATTTGCAAACACAATTAGTTAGTATTTTACTCTATGTCCTTGCCCTTACATAGGGATGGACTCGTCAAGGGGAGTTAAGGCAGTCCATTCCGTTCACTTCCTCTTTTTCTTTTACATTCTTACATTTTTTTTCTTATAAAAAAAAAATTGCGGCGTTAGTTTCTTTTAACACTTTTTGTTTGACAAAAGGGGAAAAAGTAAAACTACAAATTCAAATTTTTACGAATTTTAGCTTTTTCCTTAAAATAATTTTATGTTTTGTCATCAACAAAAGGGGAGATTGTTAATACAAATAAGCCGTAAAAGCGTTTATTTATATTTTACGATCTTCTAATATTTTGTCGATAACAAAAGTAAAATCATTTTAACGAAACAAATAGAGCACGTAAATAGTTTGAGTTAATAGTTTTCTAACACACTTACGCTTTCACATAAAACACTAAAACAAGTATAAGTGATTTTATGATTTAGATACATATGTACAACAACTAGTGTTTACATATTGGGTTAAACATATACTTAAACTAAGTATACTAAAATGGGTAAAAACTAAGTATATGCTAAAATGGGTAAATACAAATATATATATTAAATGGGTAAAATACTAGCAAATAGTTTTGACCCACAACCCATGGTTTTATATATACCACTTAACCATGTTCATTGTATCTAGAAAGAAAACCATGGATCAACCCATAACCCATGACCCATGACCCATAACCAAAAATACCCATGGGCAAAGAGGAGCGGACCACGGATCCCTAGCTTTGTGCTAGCGGATCCCTTGTGGTAGGGATCCAGTGGGATCCGAGAACGATAGAGGTTTTTCCTCTATAAACAGTGAGCCATTTCTTCATTGTTTCTTACCCCCTTTCAATATACTTTCTCCCCGAGGTTAAATCTCACTAACCTTAGATCCAAGAGATCTATGTTTGTAGTTTTGTTTTGTGTGATCTTTTAGGTTCCTCTTAAAGGCAAGATTACCACCTTTGAAGTCGAGCAAGCTCAAGTCCATGAGTTGCCATGCTTCCTCATCATCAAGGCTACTGAAGTCTTCTTGTTGATGATCCCTTTCTTTCTTCAGAGAAGTGTAGTGTTGAAGACATTAGTGAAAGATGTCTTAAGAGTCAAGGCGAAGATATTAGTGAAGGGTATCTATAGTCTATAGGATAAAGCACTTGTGGTAGGTGCTTGGAAGTCAAGACTAAGCATTAGTGAAAGGTGCTTAGAAGTCAAGACAAAGAAGCATTAGTGAAAGGTGCTTAGAAGTGAAGACATTAGTGAAAGATGTCTCAAGGGTCAAGACGAAGACATTAGTGAAAGGTGTCGATCGTCCATATTGTAGGCATTAGTGAAAGGTGCCTAGAAGCCAAGTTACAAGACATTAGTGAAAGGTGTCTTGAAGATCTAGCCACAAGACATTAGTGAAAGGTGTCTTGAAGATCTAGCTAAAGGCATTAGTGAAAGGTGCCTTAGATGTACAATCGATATGGTGTGTTTCGATGTACAAGATAGACTAGTACTAGATCCCAGGATGGTGATATCCTTGATGGTGTTGTAACAAGGAGTAGATCTCCTTAAGATTAGGTGTTGTGTTGTGATGGGTAGTAGTTCCTCCATGGTAATGGAACTAGGTGCTTAGCCTAGTACCTAATAAAGGGTAGGCGACGTTGTATAGGTGTGGTTCACCTTGGAGTGAAAGAACCAGGTGGTTAGCCTAGCAGGTATAAAGGGTAGGCGACGTTGTGTTTGGTGTGGTTCGCCTTGGTGTGAAAGAACTCGGTATTTAGCTTTGTACCGGAAAAAGGTTAAGCGACGTTGTGAAGGCTTCTCCGACATAAGGAGATTGGTTGTAGTGATTCGAACTCGGTAGGTGACTCGAGTGGAGTAGGGCAAGGAAGGTGACCTTGTAGCCGAACCACTATAAATACTTGCGTTGTGGTTTTGTGCTTCTTACTCTAATCTTTTCATTACTTACCTTTACATGCTTGTTTATCAACATCCAACACACACATCCAAATAGATTGACATAAGTCGATCTAAATAGATTAAAAGGAAGTTTTAATTAGTAAAACTATTCAACCCCCTTCTAGTTTTCCACAATAATCATGTTAATACGTTAAACTCCACATTCAATCAGCAAAACTTATATCATCCAAATATTGAAATCTCCTTAATTGGTAAAATTCATTATACATGTATCGAGAAGATGTAATGAAGCTTGTTAAAAGAGAAAAACCTGAACTTCGGTGCGAAGGTTTGGAATAAAATAGCTTGGCATTAAGAGAGTCATATATAGCCTCTTTCGCAGATATCATATGATGTTTCGTTTCGTTCACATTTCTTAGCGAGAGCAATTGTTCATTGAAGAAAGAAAGAGATTAGTTTATTGCAAAAACAAACAGGTTTCCTATAGATGAATTATCTTGGAAATTAAATAGAACCTTTTTCACACTTGTCACCCTGAATTTTGCACAGTAAAATATTTATAAGACCTTATCATAAACTTGCGTTGAAGATAAGCATTATTTGCTTAGTTTCAGAAAGATGAAGGACTATTATTGTCAAGTCTGAAAGATCAATGTCCAAAAGAAGTCTTCTCATTCTTGAGGCTATAAAAGCTGAAGTCTAGTTGTTATCTCTCATAATTTTCATTCATTCATCTCTGTGTGTTTACTTCTCTTCTCTCGTGTGTATCTGAGAATAAGAGAAACCCTAGTTTGTGTATTGTTTTCATCTAAAACTTTCTTTGTATTGTAAACTGATATCATATCATTTGATTAATAATAAGAGTGAGCCAAGGGGTGGTTGGCTGGGTTCACTATCAAAATTGTATTGTTTGATTCAAATTACTTTGGTGTTATAAATTTCTACATGGTATCAGAGCCAGGTTCTCTATGCCGAAGTGATTTTAAAAAGATTGTAAAGTTTTTTGTAAACTAGGGTTTCTTAAAAGTTTGGGGGTCTTGATCTATACGTGTAGATCTTGTGAGTCTGAGTGTTGATATTGGTTTGTTGATATCAGATCTTTCAGATCTGAAGGTGTATTCATTTGTGCTGTGTTGTTTTGGTTGGATCTTCTTGATCCTTTTCTTGGATATTTGTTTGGAAGCTTGCGCTGTTGTAACACCTCTCTCTCCCTCTTTTAGGTTTTTTCTTAGGTTTTTTATTGATTAGGATTGTGGTGGTTGAGTAGATCAAGGGATTTGTTTGTTGGAGTTGGTTGAGATTGTTTGGTGGTTAATTGTGATTGAGGAGTTACAAGGTGTTCTTTGTTTTCTAGTTCTTATTTGTGTTGTTATTATTGTTTCTTTCTGTTTTTCATTATGGTTGATGGTAATGAAGACAGGGGCAAGGGTCCCCAAGGGGGAAGTAGTGAATTAAAACTGGATATATATGACCCATTATATTTACATCCTCAAGACATTGGTGCTCAGTTGATTACCTTCAAACTTGAAGGTAGTGAGAACTATAAGGTGCGTCTGGCTATTTGTCTTGATTGGCTTTACATACTAGAAATAAACTTGGATTCATTAATGGAAAATGTGTTAGAAATTCCACTGATGTTCTATATCAGACACAATGGGATAGGTGTAACTCTGTTGTGTTATCTTGGATTCTAGGTTGTATTTCACAAGACCTTTATAAAGGTCAAGTGTTTTCTGTGAATGCTAAATCTGTTTGGGATGAATTAAGTGAAACTTATAATAAAGAAGATGGTTCTGTGATATATAATCTACATCATAAAATACATACTTTAACTCAATCAGGAATGAGTCTTTCTGAGTACTATCATGAGTTTAATGCTTTGTGGAGACAATTTGACTCTCTGGTAGCTTTACCTACATGTATCGTTGGCTGCTCCCACTTTGAAAAAGCATTCAGATCTTACGAGACGATCAGGTTTCTCATGGGTCTTGATGATAGTTTAGTTCTATTAAAAGTCTTATTCTTACTCTGATCCCGCACGATGTTAAGAGTGCTTTTGCTACTCTATCTAGAGATGAGTCACATAGAAATAGCCATATGACTAGTAAGTCTGTTAAGAATGGGGCTGCAGCCTTTGCTGCTTAGCCATATACTAGTAATACTCAAAACAATAACTGGAATTCTAATAGAAGTAATAATAATAGGAGATTTGGCAGGGTGTCAAATCTGATATGCAAGCATTGTAATATGAGTGGTCATACTATTGACAGATGTTATGAGTTAGTTGGTTATCCACCTGGTTTTGTTAAAAAAGGCAATGTTAATAGTGTGACAGAGAATAAGACTAATACTAGTAAGAGTACTACTCATACTCTTACTAGTGATCATATAACGATTAATGTCTTTACTTAGTGGTTCAGGTGATACTAGCAAGGCTCATGCTAGTGTTGCAGTCTGTTATTGCTTCAAACTGTGTGATTAGTTTCTTTACATGTAGATTCTTTAATTTCAATTCTAATATAAGTACCTATAGTACTTATATTGGATGGATAATTGATTCAGGAGCTAGTCACATATAACTTTTGTGCTACACATCTTTATGATATAATGGAAGTATCTCATCTAAATCTTACATTGCATCCTAATGGGATTTGTTGCACAGGTTAAACAAATTGGAAGTTTTATGTTTGGAAATAATCGATTTTAAAAGATGTCTTTGGTAGTTCCGGGTATCATGTGTGCTTGTTATCTGTTCATAAGTTGTCTAAAGATAATAATGTGATTGTCAGTTTTAATGATAAAATGTGTAAAATTCAGGATTCCACTCAAAAGTTCCTGATGGGGACTGGTAGTGAAAAAAGGAGGTCTTTACTTTCTAGATGAAGGTAAGAGGGTTAATAATAGTAATATTAAAAGTTGTTTTATGTCAAATTGTATTTGGCATAATAGACTTGGACACCCCTCGACCAAGTCTTAAGCTGTGCTTAAAAATAGAATAAAAGATATTAAGACTACTAATTCTGAACCCTGTGAGATATGTCATAAAGCTAAACAAACAAGAAAACCATTTCCTTTGAGTGATCATAAAACAAAAAACATGGGTGATCTTGTTCATTTAGATGTGTGGGGTCCATATAAGGTGACTAGTAAAGAAGGGTTCAAGTACTTTCTTACTGTAGTTGATGATTACACCAGAGCAGTTTGGGTGTTTTTAATGAAAAATAAAACTGAAGTATTTTATCATATTAATAGTTTTTGTACTCTCATTAAAAATCAGTTTGAGAAAACAATTAAAGTATTTAGAAGTGACAATGGGACAGAATTTGTAAATAAAAAGTTTGAAAGTTTTTTAACACAAAATGGTATTTTGCATCAAACATCTTGTCCCTACACACCTCAACAGAATGGTGTAGCTGAGAGAAAACATAGGCACTTGTTAAATCTGCTAGAGCCTCATGTGTTTTAGGGGGTTACCTTTAAACATGTGGGTGAATCTATTCATTTTGCTACTTACCTTATTAACGGTTGCTGTGTGTTGTGCGGTAAAGTCCTTTTGAAATGGTGTATATCTGAACCTAGTCGATGAATCTAAAATGTTTGGTACGCTTATGTTTTGCAAGCTGTTTTAAATGAATCTGATAAGTTTGCATCTAGATCTGACAAATGTGTGTTTGTTGGTTATGCGTTTGATAAAAAAGGATATAAACTTTATAACATTGATCAAAAGAAGTTTATGTTTTCAAGAGATGTAAACTTTTATGAAAATGTTTTTCCTTTTAAGAATACCTCATTCACTAAATATTTTGTGTTTGATGATAATGGGGTAAATGATTTGAATTTTTTTGATCAAGATTTTGATAGCAGTCAAAATAATTTTAGAACCAATGAACCCTATGATGACAAGATAAGTAGTATAGATGGTAACAACAAATCTGTACCTGAATCTAGTACTTATAAACCTAGTGTCAGCACTGTAGAAGGTGATGCTAGTGATGTTGAGCATCTACGTACTAAGACTGTAGAACACAACGTCAGGTGATGTAGATATCAATTTTCCATTGATACTGTGAGAGAATTTAGATACGGTTAGTGTAGACATCACTAGGAACACATCTAGTAGAAGGAAGGACAGGAGCTGATAAGTATACAACGAAAAATGTTGTTTCGATGATATCTGGGTACTAGTAATGTTGATGATGGTTATATATCTGAGGGTGAGGATCTAGATATGTTTGGTAAAATGTTTGAGTCACCGAGAACCAGGGGGCACAAACAGTTAGAAGGACTAGTAGAATGACGCACCATCTAAATATAAGGATTTTGTTCTTAATAAAAATCATAAGTATGGTATTGATAAAGTTGTTAAGTATTCAAATTTAAGCTTTGATAACTTTGTTTTTACATCTAGTCTTAATAAAATATATGAACCAACAACTTATGAAGAAGCTGTGAAAGATCCTAGGTGGATAGAGGCTATGAATCAAGAGATAGAAGCATTAAATAGAAATGGTACATGGGAGGTTGTAGAGTTACATGATGGTAGAAAAGCTATAGGTTATAAGTGGGTGTTTAAGGTTAAATATAAAGCTAATGGTGAAGTTGAAAGGTTTAAAGCTAGACTAGTAGCTAAGGGATATAATCAGAGAGAAGGAATTGATTATGAGGAGACTTTTTCTCCTGTTGTTAAAATTGTTACTATAAGGTGTGTATTAAGCATTGCATTAATAACAAGTGGCCTTTGTTTCAACTTGATATAAATAATGCTTTCTTATATGGTGAATTAGAAGAGGATGTTTACATGACATTACCAGAAGGGTTTTCTGATAAAAATGATAAAAGGGTTTGCAAATTGGTTAAGTATTTGTATGGATTAAAACAAGCCCCTAGAAAATGGAATGAAAAACTTGTATGCGTGCTTAAAGAGAATGGGTTTATTCAAAGTCCTAATGAATATTCTTTGTTCATTAAGAATAAAAATGATGTTTTGTTAATTCTGTTAGTATATGTAGATGATATTATTATCACAGGAAATGATACTAATGAAATTAACAAGTTTAAAATTTTTTTAAGTTCAAAGTTTTTAATTAAAGACTTGGGTAAACTCAAATATTTTACGGAATAGAAGTGCTTGATATTGATAATGGAATTTGTCTTACTCGAAAATCTTGTCTTGAGCTCTTAACTGAGTTTGGTATGCTAGGTTGTAAACCATGTGGATCTCCTATTGAAACAAATCCTGATTATAAAAAACTTGTTTCTAAGTTTGGAGATGATGAACCTTTGTCTAGTATAACTAATTACCAGAAACTTGTGGGCAAATTAATATACTTGACTTTGACTAGGCCGAGATATTTCATATCTTTGTGCATTGTCTAAGTCAAGTAATGCATAAACCTATGAAGTCACATTTGAGACTTGCTTTTCGAGTATTGAGATATTTGAAAAATGAGCACTGTCTTGGGGTTACCTTTAAAAGAAAGTGATGATAAGAATATAAAGGTGTATGTTGATTCAGTTGGAATTTTAAATTAGTAAAGTGACCAGAAGGTCAGATTCTGAGGTTATTGTGTATTCACAGGAAATAATTTGGTTTCACAGAAAAGTAAAACAATTTGTTATTTACTTCGATCCTCTACTGAGGCTGAGTTTAGAGCAATGCCAATGTGTGTGTTTGTGAAGTTATGTGGATCACCAAGATCTTGGGTGATTTTATGCTTGATGTGAGTTACTGTGGATATGCATTGTGATAACAGTTCTGCTATGCAAATTTCTGTTAATCCAGTGCTTCATGAAAGAAGTAAGCATTTTGTATTGTTTTCATCTAAAACTTTTTTTGTATTGTAAACTGATATCATATCATTTGATTAATAATAAGAGTGAGCCAAGGGGTGGTTGGCTGGGTTCACTATCAAAATTGTATT